>OX451738.1:976109213-976769213 GCA_948472305.1 Vicia faba | reverse complement strand
GTTGCAGCACCTGCCCTGTTTTGCCAAAGAAGAGTGATTTCTGGATATGGGAGGTTTTGAGGCTTAAGTGCTCGTGTTTCTTGCTCAAAGGGTTGTGTGAAATATGTTTGTGATGTTTGTGTAAGCTAACAATGGCTGGTTTTTAAGTTGGGAGGATTTTGACAAGTTTCTTCTTTGTGAAGCAAGAATGTGTCACTTGGCATCACACGCCTGTACCAGCCATATATCATGCTGCATACAATCCTCTTGATACTTGCAATTTGTGGATTTGATTTTTCTTCTCAGATCTTGGAACCATGCTTCAAAGATCATGTTTTGACATAAAGTAAACCTTTTTCAAAATGGAAATGTACCTTTTTCTAATTAAGGCTTAGTTTTGTGTGCAATGTACAAATGGCCAAGATAATGCATTAGCTCAGTGGATTTGCATTCAATTAAGGAGTGTAAAATGGTTTAGAGGTCTGCAAACTAGTACAAAGCATGCTGGTTTGAAAATGCCACTTAAGTGAACATGTATTGGCCATGGATACAAAGTGAGTTTTTTCCAACTTCAAGCATTCGATTCTCCCTAACCACAAATGTGTTTGAGGAGTTCTTGGACAATTTGGAAAGCTTGAAACAAGCACTATAATCCATCTTTGAAATGAAACTTGAGAATCCAATTGGAACTATGTGAAAAATGGCCAAGAAGATGGGTCAAAATCCTGCCTAAATTAGGGCAAAATTTCTCTAAGTTAAAAGTTTTAGGGACCCTTGTTCCAAAAATCATAACTTGAGATCCAAGATTCTTTTGAGAAAACTTTTTGAATCAAAGTTGTAGACTTTGTGGAGGACTACAACTTTATGTTGTAAGTTTTGTTTTAATCCATTTGTATCTTGGTGAAAATGTGGGACAAAGTTAGGAAAAATTAATAAAATTTCATAACTTAGAAAAATTCCAAGTTATGAAATTTTTCAATTTCAAACCCTAATTTGCAATTTTGGGTTTCTTGGTGAACAAGTTTCATAATTTTACATATCTTGATGAAAAATGACCCCTGGCACTTGATTTTGACCAAAAAGTCAAAGTTTGACTTTTCAGTGTACAGTCAAATTTTGATCAGTTGACTGAAAAATTCATCTGTCAATCTTATGCATTTGAGATCTTTTGAACTTGTTGAATAGGTCAAGATGATGTCATTGAGTCCTTGAGTCCATGGTTGAGCTTGATTTGCCATTGGCTAGGTCAAACAGTCAAAAATTGCCCTTGTACAATCAAAACCCTAAAAATGACCATTTTGCCCTTTTGGTGATCTGATCAAATTTCTTGTGGAATTATGGTCCAAACTTGATCAAATGGTTCATATGAGTTCATAATGTTGATGTGGGTCAAAATTCATGAGGTTTGACTGTAGATTGGCCACAATTGACTTTTTCCCCAATACAACTGATTTCTAGGTCAATTGTCCAATTGACTGGGCAAAAATTAAATTCAAGGCTTGAAACTTGGTATGGACAAACTTACGAGTCCAATATGAAGTATGAAAGTCAAATTGGGCATTGTAGGTCAAAATATCCCTGTGCAAACTCAAACCCTAATTTAGGTCAACAGTGCAAAGAGGTGTCTTGAGCAGAGAAACCCTAGCTTGATCTGGAGTTCCAAGAGCCTTGTGATGAGAAATGTTGATAAAATGAGAGGGAAAATTTTGGGGTACAACAGTGTCGATGTTTGGACTTTATGCATCAAAATTTAACAAGCATCGACACTTGATATAGTGTTGTCTTGAATTCACAAATGTTCCATAAACTTGGATTTAATTATTGCACCTTGTACAATTGGTTTTCACTTGGAGTTTGCTTGACATTTGTGGTGGTTTCGATTGATTCTAAACCTATATTTTGAAGCATCTCATGAACCAAATACATGTTGTCTAGAATTTAATCTCACATGCACACTATGCTTTAATTCTAATTTGATTTGTGTTTGTCCATAATTGAGCGTTTAATGAATATTGATGATGAGTTTAGTTGGTTCTGATACAATTTTCAAACTAATTCCATGTTTAGATGTAGTGCTGCCAGATTGGAAAGTAAGCCTCAAAGATTGTTTTTATTATTGGTTAGCTTATGAATGAATTTAACTTGGTTTATAATTGACATATATGTGAAGATTAATGGTTTTTTTAAGCCAACTTTTTGTGCACTTCATGTCTTACAACAATGTTGTTCGAATATTCTAAATGCATAAATATTGTGATTCGATTATCATTTGATATAATTAATTGTATTTGAGGATTTGCTAGCCATCTATGATGAATCTTGTTGGTTTCGACTTGAGTTTTTGAGCCATTGCATGTATGGATGCGGTGCTGCCCGATTTTCTACTTCCATGTTCTGATACTCGTTCATATGTTATTTCTTTGCATTTCAATCTTATTTAGAGTTACTATATGATTGTATGACTTTGTTTATGATTTCTTGTTATCACTAACTCTTTTTGGGGACTTGTGTAAGCTTTGGAAAGGCGATTTCTTGCACCATGCAGTTTGCGGATTATGTTGTGCTTGTGTAGAATTATTTTGTGCAAAGCAATTATCTCGATGCAGTGTGTTTTCCACATGCGATCTATTCTCACACGACGATGTCTTGATTCTTATATTGGATATATTTTCTGATTATTTCTCTTTTGTTTGGTGAAGCTTGCACAAAGACCGTGTTGGCTGAAGATTTTGATGATATTATTAGAAGCCAAATGAATTAAACGTTTCGATCGAAATAAAGTAAAGCGTCATGTTTCGAAGTAGCGGAAGCAACGTTTCGAATAAGCATGTCAAAGATGGAGCTTCGAGTGGCAATTATGGGAACATATCTAAAGAAGTCTCGAAATAACAACAAGGCTGTGTCTGGGAAGTGCGTTCGAAACGGAGAAATACCAAAGCATTTGAAATTCAAATGGAAGCGGGACATTCGAAGTTTGAAATTTATGTGCTGGAGCATTTGGAGACACGTGGAAAGAAGAAAGAGGCATTGTTCTGCATGTTCTGAACGTGGCATAATCCTATAGCAAGACCGTTATGGTCGAATTAGTATAAATAGAAGTCTTAGTATTAGGATTTCGTGTGTCATATCTATTGTACTAAATACTCAGTAACATTCAAACTACCACATGGCAAGGGAAATGAATGCAAGAGCAATGTACGTATGATAGCACCATATATTTATGATTTAATGAAAACCTTTTACCATTTCCAGCACTTTCCTTTATCTTTCTGTCAAATAACATTTATAAGTTTTCTCATTTACAGTCTTTTCACTTCGAAATCTCTTCATTAAAGTTTTACATTTCAATGCTTTCTTCACATTTCAAGCACCTTACATTTCAGAAAACTGTCATATTTTCCATGCCTTTACCTTCAAGCTGTATCCTTCGAACGCCTATTTTTACTTAAAGTCATTTACAGATTTCTTGCATTAAACGCTTTCTTCATATTTCAAACCTTTTACGTTCCAGAAATCCTTTACATTAACTGTTTTTATAATTCGAAACCATTTGCTTGCCTTTTATGCAATTTTACATGTCTTTACAATTAACATTTATTCATGCAACTTAGTTTCATACACACACATTTTGATTACATCTTTAGACCTTTAAGAGAGAAATCGAAATAAGCCAAACACCTATACAACACTCAAATATCAACCATGAATATCTGTTCGATCATGAGAGTTACCCTAATGACCAAGGAATCCTAGGATCAATCTAGTCGATCCTGTGAGTTACCAGAGGAATTGAATAACAGTCAGAAAGATTATTCGATAGTTTGGAAGACTAGCGGTTGTTTACCAGAAATCACTGGAAACAAATTGGCACACCCGGTGGGACCAATAATTGGATATTAGAAATAAAGATTATTGAGACATAACCATTATAAAAACGTTGGAACCTAAGAATTTTGCTGTTTTATGAACCTGAGAAGTGGTAAAATAACCAACAGCAACCAACCTTTATCCAGAAGAAAACGTTTGGACAAAATGTCTAATTCTGACAATCAACAAGGGGAACAAAATTCCCCACATACAACAGGCACTAATGTGTCCACTTCGATCGGAACATCTAATGTGATCCCTTCGAATGCACAGTCTGTTACATTTTCAACCAGTAATATAGCCACCAATGGAGTAAGTGGCATATCAACTAATAGTTCAATCTTAGGAAATACTGGAACCATTGGTTACCCTGGGGGATTCGTTCCACCATCAGGGACACAATCCCATTTCGCCACTCCATTAACTAGACCACCCGGTTTCGATGGAAATAGAACCAGAAATTCCTCTTATGGAATGCCAACATCTTTTATGGCAGGTTTACACAATTCCACATCGAATTCATCCCCACAACTAGGGTCTGGGTCTGGGGTGAATCAGTTTATGACAAATAACCAAGGGTCAGTGGGTTATAGCATAATGCCTATCTTGACCACAGAAAACCAGTTTGCTTTTAGGCAATTGATGGATGACAGTAACCATAATATGATAGGGGTGTTAGCACAAACCATGCAGGAGATATTTGCCCCAATAGTGCAAAATGTGACTGTGACAAACAGGGAAAACGCTGACAACATGAGTCGAATAGCAGATTTCTTTGCTCCCCCAGAAAGGCGTAGGCAGAATCAGGCGGGATTTCGAGCAAACATGCCTGTTATAGAACAAATTGCTAACGACCCAATTTATAGACCACCCAGAGAAGAAGTTAACTTAGGGGCCAGGGCACCAAGGTTAGAAGCCCCAATAATCCCAGGCCCACAAAGAGAAATTATGGAACCAGGGGCAAGGGTCGAAAGGCTAGAAGCCCCAGAGTTTCGAGAAGAACAACTGTGATCGGTGGATCTGGAACTGACTGTTTAACGCTGGTTTGCGAAATGTCGCGGAAGCAAGAGTCGCCACCGTCTTTTATTTTCTCCAAATGGAAAGGACAAAAGCACAGAAAAATTCCTTAAAGAGATTGCTCTCGGTTCGGGAGGTAGGTTATAGAAAGGGAAGGTGTTAGCACCCTTTCTATCCATGGTTATCCATGGGCTCTTAGATACTTGCTCATTGTGTTTTCAAAAATGGTTTGTTTGCTTTTCAATTGTGGGTTTTAAAAAAAGTTTTCTTTGAAAATTCCAGTTCGACTCTTATATCGTTCCTCAAGAGTGTTTGAAAAATTGCTTTCGAAAGCTTTTTGAAAAGGTGTCGGTGTGAAAAGTATTTTTTGAATTTGTTTTGAATTTAGAGCAAGTATCTAGAGTCGTCTACCTACCCTAAGGAATTCGTCTGTGTAAATGTCCTTAAAAGTAATGCCATCCCACCATTGAGAGGTAGGTAGCACCACCGTTGGAGGTGTTCGGGTCAATTCGAGGTTCGGGACATGGTGATCACCAGAGCAATGGGAAGACACCTTAGAAGCTACCCTCATGCCAGGTTCCCGGATCATGAGGACTTACTAAGACATCCTCTACTCGACGATCACCTTTCGAGGCAAGGCAACAGTGAGGCGTACCCTAGGGATGGTGTGTGATTTGTGTGTCGTTTTCAGATATTTTGTCTTTTGTCATGTCGTGGTGATCTACGCGTTTATTTTTATTTAAGGCCATTCATTCTTGCATGCATTTATTTAACAGTTAAAAAAGTGCGAGAAAGGTAAAGTTCTAAACTATTACAAAAGGCGCGGGTCCACATCGCCAAAATTTCCAGGACCCGATTTGACAGAAAGTAAATAAATAAAGTAAGGTGCGAAAGATAAATATTTACATGGCTTTGGGAGAGATACATAAAAAATTATACGAAGAAGAAATGAATATGCGAATTAAATAAGAATTAGAAACAAGGGCGTTGGACCCTTTTTGCAAAATTAAATTAAATGATGAAATTAATTAAAATTAAAAAGAAAAGGAATTGTTTTTTGGTATTTTTTGGTATTTAGTAGAATTTAATGCAATTAAACCTAATTCTACAATTTTTATTTTATTATGAAAACATATTAAAATTTAACCTGAAATTAACCCTAATTATTTTACATGCAACTTAATTACAAAAATAAGTAATAATAAATATTTAATTATTATGAAAGAAAATAAAAAGGGATAAAAAATTAATTACACCCTAATTCTACCAATTTTAGATTTTTATTAAAAAATGTTAAGATTAAACCCTAAATTAAAACTAAGTGAATTAATGCAATTTATTTACAAAAATACTAAAATAAAAATATTTATTATTTTTTTTGTCTTTTCTGATTTTTTATGTGTTTTTTATATATTATGAAAATATTAAATTAATTAATAAAACAATAATTAAAAAAAAAGTAGAAATAATGAAAAATAAAGAAAGTAAAATTTTTGGCAAACCTAGGGGGTCTGCCCCTTATTTGGAGGTGAAACTCTAGCAATCTGGGCCCAATGGCTTTTGGCCTGGTTGACTTTTCCATTAGCGTGTAGCTTCTTTGACTCAAGCCTATGATGCTCCTCCAATTACAGCCCTGGGATTGCTCTTGGCATACGCGTGGCAGGTTTGATTTTGTGGGTGCATGGTGGACACTACTACAGAAATTACACATGAATATTAATTGAAAAAATATATGGAAAGGGGTGAGGACCTGGGGCTCGAACCCAGGTCCTAGAGATTACCAGCGTGTACGCCTGCCAGTGGAGCTGCCTTGCTTATTCGTACCTTACATAAATAACAAACAATATATAATAAAACAAATGTTAATGGAATCTTGGCGCGTAAAATTTAAATAGGCCAATCATTGAGCGCCACAGGGGTCATCTTCTTCGTTGCCTTATTTTTTTTCTGAAACACAAACATTGGCAACGGTTTTACAAACGTTCTAAAATATGCCCTTTTGGAAAATAGCGATTAGCTAGTCTTGCATTAGAAATTAGGCGCAACATATGGATTCTTTTCGTCCAAACCTGCTAATTCTAATGGTGGTATTTAGGTGTCTTAATTTTACCATATTTCGAAACGCCCAATTTGGACCTCTAAGAACCCTAATCTGCATCAATGGTAGAATTGCACATAGTACGCAAAAACATAATTAAAATAGATAGTTAGCTTCAGGACATATCAATTAGTATGAATCCATTAAAAATATGCAATGAAAATGTCTAAATCTTGAAACACGATTCTGAAAAAAATATGAGAAAACTTGATTTCTGTATACCAATTCTGGGTGTTGGGATGATTGATTTTGATTGGAAAACTTCCCTTGACGCCTTAGGAAGCTAATGGAACAATTACTTGGCCTTGAATCGTCCTAGAACTAGGTTTTCAGATTTGGAGTTTTCTTGAAAAATTCCAAGTTTTCATATGCTTTTTCTGCGCAGCTTTTTGGTTAGGAAGCATTAGGTCTTAATCAAGCTTATGTATGGAACCAATTAGGTCAAAAATCTGATCAAAAGAATCAAGGAATTGATTATGCAATATTTGATTTTCAAACCATGATACTTTCTAATCTTTTTCATGCAATTTGATATCAAATCATGACAAAACCTTCCAAAAATGATTATGCACGAATCTTGAGTGTCCAATGAGAGTATTTTCTGCACAAAAAGATTTGATTTCATTAGTTTAGTATTTTTTCATATTTTATTTAGTTTAAATGAATTAATTGTAATAAAAAATTCAAATAAATAAATAAAAATAATAAAAAACTTCCCTTTGGGCCAAATGGTCATGCACATGCCTTGGATAATGAATTGTGGAAGAAAAAGAAGCCCATTAGCAATTTTAGGTCATTTGAAGCAATGTTGACTTTTCAAAATATCCAAAAATTTCCCAACTTCCACAAGGCATAACTTGCTCAATTTTTAAGCTTTGCGCATGTTCTTGGACATTTTGGAAAGGTATTTGAGTCCTCTAACCAATGCCTTTGGTCCCATGTCATTTTGATTTACCAATCTCAAGTTATGGCCTTTGACTTAAAGTCCCTTTTTGTTGACTTTTGAAAATGACCTATAATGTTGAAATTGATAACTTTCTGTGAGAGCATTTCTTGGACTTGAAGTATGAAGAGGAATTGTAGGAAATGTCTTTCTATTCAAAATGAGCTTTGGATGGAATTTTTATGATAATCCATGTGAAAGTTATGCTCTGGTCAATTTACAGTTGACTTTTTCAGCTGTCCAAATAAGGAAACTTTTGCATCTTGATGATTTTTGAGCCAAGCTTTGAGAATCATGATCAAGCATTGATCAAATGATGTTTGTGGCTTCAAAATGAGATATTGACCAAAAATTTGAACTTTTGACTGTCAAATGACCATTTTGCCCCTACAGTTGACTGTAGTGCAATTAGGGTTTTGACTGTGCAATTTTGTGCTGAAAGTCTTGAAACTTGGTGTAAGGATGCTTGACCATATTTGTAGGCATGTGAGACTTGATTGGACCCTTGGAAACTTCATTTTCTTGATCAGAACCAAAACCCTAATTTTGACTGTTTAGGAGGCTCTTGAACTGTGCAACCCTTGGGGAATTTTGAAGCATGACTTGGCAATTTCTTGAAAAATATGGGAGGGCAAATTTTGGGGTACAACAGTTGCCCCTGTTCAATCTTCTTAGACCTGAGGATGCAGATTGGCTGACGTGCCTTTCGTAATCCGAAGGTGGAAGATGATTGAACACTAGAGTGCCCAGAAATTTGCGCTCACATAGTAGCAGTGTGATGTGGGGAATGGGCTTATAGATGCCATTTGGAGATGATGGATAGGTGGATGGGCTTATAGATGCCATCTGGATGTTGATCGCGTAAGAGATTCCTTAGCGAGAACTTGCGTACCTGCAAAAGAAAAATGAGTACCTGACACGTTGCAGGATCTGGTTTTCAGATGCTTTGTATAGATGTGTCCTGACTGGTTACAGGAATCGGATCTTCGAATTCTTCAGACGTGCCCTGGCGAGATACAGGAATCGAGTCTGGTAATGTTAGTTTTCAACGGATGCACCCTGGCAAGATTCAGGCATCGGACCCTCGAACTCTTCAGACACACCCTGGCAAGATATAGGAATCGGATCTGGTAATGCTAGTCTTCAACAGATACACCCTGGCAAGATTCAGGTATCGGATCCTCGAACTCTTCAGACACACCCTGGCAAGATACAGGAATCGGATCTGGTAATGCTAGTCTTCAATGGATACACCCTGGCAAGATTCAGGTATCGGATCCTCGAACTCTTCAGACACACCCTGGCAAGATACAGGAATCGGATCTGGTAATGTTAGTCTTCAACGGATACACCCTGGCAAGATTCAGGCATCGGATCCTCGAACTCTTCAGACACACCCTGGCAAGATACAGGAATCGGATCTGGTAATGTTAGTCTTCAACGGATACACCCTGGCAAGATACAGGTATCGGATCCTCGAACTCTTCAGACACACCCTGGCAAGATACAAGAATCGGATCTGGTAATGTTAGTCTTCAACGGATACACCCTGGCAAGATTCAGGTATCGGATCCTCGAACTCTTCAGACACACCCTGGCAAGATACAGGAATCGGATCTGGTAATGCTAGTCTTCAACGGATACACCCTGGAAAGATTCAGGTATCGGATCCTCGAACTCTTCAGACACACCCTGGCAAGATACAGGAATCGGTTCTGGTAATGTTAGTCTTCAACGGATACACCCTGGCAAGATTCAGGCATCGGATCCTCGAACTCTTCAGACACACCCTGACAAGATACAGGAATCGGATCTGGTAATGTTAGTCTTCAACGGATACACCCTGGCAAGATACAGGTATCGGATCCTCGAACTCTTCAGACACACCCTGGCAAGATACAGGAATCGGATCTGGTAATGTTAGTCTTCAACGGATACACCCTGGCAAGATTCAGGTATCGGATCCTCGAACTCTTCAGACACACCCTGGCAAGATACAGGAATCGGATCTGGTAATGTTAGTCTTCAACGGATACACCCTGGCAAGATTCAGGTATCGGATCCTCGAACTCTTCAGACACACCCTGGAAAGATTCAGGAATCTGATCTTTAGTTGCGACCATTGACGGTAATCATTTTTGTACTTTTGTCCTGAAAAGGCAAGCGTTAGTTGTATGCGATGTCATGTGGTATGACCTGCGAGATACTCTCTGAATACGTGAGATTGTATGTTCATGATGCTTATATGCATGCTATAATGTATGAAGATGTTTATGAATGTATTTTTTTTTCGTCTAGGAAAGTAAATCCTTGACGGGTGCCGGGAAGTCACTCCTGGGCTGACGTTGGTGAATAGATTTGCCTCCGCTGGGGATGATAGTTGCAAGTATACCGGTAGGAGAAGATAACTCCGTTGGGGAATAAACTTGGCGAATGGATTACTCTGCGGGGAGAAAAGTACTCTAGCGATCTTGCTGGGAAGCAATACTCTGTGGGGAGTGAGACACTTTGCTGAGTTGTTGATAATAACTTGCTGGGGATATCTTTGCTGTGTTGGAAGTGTTAATAGACTTCGCTGGGGCTAAGAGGACTTCGTCGAGGACGCTCTTTCCGTGGCTTTTGGCTGAGGATAACCCAGTTATATCCTGGTAAGGAAATAACTCTTTAAATAAAACCGGGAGACGCACTCGTGCTCTGCGAGGATAAGCTTCCAGAATCTACTGGGGATAAGCTTACTGCTTGGGGGAGATGGATTCCACTTTCCTGGGGACACTGGGCTGGACTCCTGGGGAAGTTTTGAACTGTACCGGGGAAGTGACTCCTTTGAGTGTTTGATATACCGCCGGGGAACAATCTTTAGGCCAAGACTGCCGGGGATGCTTGTTAAGAATGTATATATGTTGCTGGGGAATGTTGAGATCTGTTGGAGGATACTCAACTTCCTTAAGTTTGATAGTAGCTTCGCTTGAGGAGAGTGTATTGACTTGCTGGCTCACTCTCTGGGGAATTAAGGTGTCTGGTTATGTTTCTTTTAGCTGAACCTACCTTGGTACCTTGGAGGACAGAACAATTAGATTGCTCAGACAACTCTTTATTGCCCCTGTTTCTAATGTTACCTGTAATTAATCCTTTGTTTCGTATGCAGATATTTATGAGTTAGCAAATTATTGTCAATGCATATATCACAAATTGAACCTTGGACGTTCTTCGCAAAACAAAATAGACAAAGGAAAAACAATTGGCGATTTTAACTGAAAAATATATTTGTATTGATTTTTGAATGGCCTGAAAATAGGCGTTTTGTGTACAAGAGGTTGACGTCCTAGTAAGAGAACGCCGCCGAACAAAAGAGTTTATACAAATTTTGTACAAAAGAAAATAAAACAGTTGTGTGAAATGAATGATCCCACTGGGTTTCAACTCTGCTATTGCCTTTATAACTCCGAGCGTCTCATCACTTGATGACCTTGGTTGAAGGTGAAGCTGACTGATCGATGCCGTCTGAACTTGATGTAGATACCGGATTCTGGATGCAAAGTGATCCAATGAGACATAGTATTACGCTTTTATCCCTAACTTTTGCCTGGACCGCCCTTTCGGGTTTTCAGTCCACCGGGATACCCATTTTTGCCCAAGCCGCCTTTTCAGGTTTTCGACTTGCCGGGTGTACAGACTTTTTCATTTCATCCCTTCATTTTGCCCGAACCCTTTTGGTTTGACGGGAAGCCCTAATTTTTTCCTAGGCATGTCAGCCTAGCGGGTCTTTTTTCATGCGTAGTATCTTTTTACTATGTCTGCATTGGCGGGGTGAGGAAGGTCATCACCATCCATGTTGGTTAGAATCATGGCTCCTCCTGAGAACACATGTTTAACCACAAATGGCCCTTCGTACGTAGGGGTCCATTTGCCCCTTGGATCACTCTGAGGAAGGATGATTCTCTTGGTTACCAGATCCCCAACTTGATATTCCTGTGGTCTGATCTTTTTGCTAAATGCCCTGATCATCCGTTTCTGATACATCTGACCATGACAGATAGCAGCAAGTCTCTTTTCATCAATGAGGTTTAACTGGTCAAGTCGGGTCTGGATCCAATCATCTTCGCTCAGATTTGCATCCTTCATTATCCGGAGAGAGGGTATTTGCACTTCGATTGGAAAGACTGCCTCTATACCATAAACCAAAGAGAAAGGAGTTGCCCCGGTTGACGTCCTGGCTGAGGTACGGTACCCATGTAGAGCAAACGGTAACATCTCGTGCCAATCCTTATAAGTCACTGTCATCTTTTGCACGATTTTCTTGATGTTCTTATTGGCTGCTTCGACAGCCCCATTCATCTTCGGTCTGTAAGGAGAAGAATTGTGGTGTTGTATTTTGAACTGCTCGCAGAGCTCAGTGATCATCTTGTTATTCAGGTTGGTACCGTTGTCTGTAATAATTCTCTCAGGGACGCCGTATCGACAGATCAGATTATGCCGAATGAACCGTGCCACAACAGTCTTGGTTACTGTAGCGTAGGAAGCTGCTTCGACCCACTTTGTAAAATAATCAATCGCCACTAGTATGAAGCGATGCCCATTGGATGCCGTAGGTTTAATTTCACCGATCATGTCTATGCCCCACATTGCAAACGGCCAAGGCGCAGTCAGAACATTCAGGGGAACTGGAGGAACATGCACCTTGTCTGCATAAATCTGGCACTTATGGCATATCCTGGAATGTTGGTAGCAGTCATCTTCCATTGTGGACCAGTAATACCTTGCCCGAAGGATCTTCTTAGCCATAGTGTGTCCACTGGAATGTGTACCAAAGGTCCCTTCATGTAGCTCTTCCATGATCCTTTCTGCTTCAGTTTTATCCACACAACGCAGTAGGGTTGAATCATGGTTTCGCTTATACAAGATACCGTTGCTAAGGAAGAACTTTGCCGCGAACCTTCTCAGGAACTTCTTATCATTGATAGAGGCACCTTCAGGGTATTCCTGAGTTTCCAAGTATCTCTTCACCTCATGGTACCAAGGCTTCTCAGTCACCAACTCAGTCTCGAGATCACAACAGTATGCCGGTTCGTCCAGTTTCCAGATGATGATCCGGGGAGCCTCATTGTCACATTTAACCTTGAACATAGAAGACATTGTAGCTAACGCGTCCGCCAGCTGATTCTCTTCTCTCGGAAAGTGTTCAAAGGTTATCTTCGTGAAGTGGGGGATCAAGGTCAACACACATTCTCTATAAGGGATAAGATTCGGATGTTTCGTATCCCACTCTCCTTTGATCTGATTGATCACAAGAGCGGAATCTCCGAAGACACTCAGAAACTTGATCCTTAGATCGATCGCAGCTTGAAGACCCATGATGCACGCCTCATACTCCGCCATGTTGTTGGTACAGTTGAAACATAGCCGGGAAGTGAGTGGAGTATGAGTGCCTTGGGGGGATATGATTATGGCGCCGATACCATTTCCTAAAGCGTTGGAGGCTCCATCAAAGTGCATAGACCATCGGGATCCTTCCTCAGGTCCTTCATCCGGTCCAGGTACTTCACAATCAGTCACTATCATAATGCTTTCATCCGGAAACTCGAAGTTCATTGACTGATAGTCATCTACGGCCTGATGTGCCAAGTGGTCTGCCAATACACTTCCCTTGATGGCTTTCTGGGTTGTGTACTGAATGTCGTATTCTGTCAAGATCATTTTCCATCTTGCTATTCTCCCAGACAGAGCAGGCTTTTCAAATATGTACTTTATAGGATCCATCTTTGAGATCAACAAGGTAGTGTGAGTCAGCATATACTGTCTCAGCCGGTGAGCAACCCATACCAAAGCGCAGCAAGTTTTCTCAAGCAGTGAGTATCGGGTCTCACAGTCGGTAAACTTTTTGCTAAGGTAATAAATGGCATGCTCTTTTCGGCCAGACTCGTCATGCTGCCCCAGCACACACCCCATTGAGTTGTCGAGCACTGTCAGGTATAATATCAGAGGTCTCCCTTCAACCGAAGGCATAAGGATGGGTGGTTCTTGGAGATACTTCTTGATTCTGTCAAAAGCAGCCTGACATTCATCGTTCCAACGTACTACCTGATCTTTCTTCAGCAGCTTGAAGATTGGCTCACAGGTAGCAGTCAGATGTGAGATGAACCGAGCAATGTAATTCAGGCGTCCTAAAAAGCCTCTGACCTCTTTCTCTATCCTAGGAACTGGCATCTCTTGAATAGCTTTAACCTTAGCAGGGTCCACTTGAATACCCTTATCACTTACAATGAAGCCTAGCAACTTCCCAGATCTTACCCCGAAGGTGCACTTGTTCGGGTTCAATCTCATCTTGTACAGTTTCAACCGGTCAAACAACTTCTGCAGATGATCTAGGTGCTCTTCCTCAGTCTGGGACCTTGCGATCATGTCGTCCACATACACTTCTATCTCATGATGGATCATGTCATGAAATAAAGCAACCATGGCACGCTGGTAGGTTGCCCCAGCGTTCTTCAACCCGAATGGCATGACCTTGTAGCAGAAGGTGCCCCACTGAGTAACAAAGGTAGTCTTTTCCATGTCTTCAGGTGCCATCTTGATCTGATTGTAACCTGAAAAGCCGTCCATGAAAGAGAATAACTTGTGCTGAGCTGTATTGTCAACAAGGACATCAATGTGAGGTAGGGGGAAGTCATCCTTGGGGCTGGCCCTGTTCAGATCCCTGTAGTCGACACACATTCTGACCTTACCGTCCTTCTTAGGTACCGGCACCACATTAGCAACCCACTGAGGGTAAGAAGTCACTGCAAGGAACCCAGCATCAAACTGTTTCATAACCTCGGCTTTAATCTTCTCAGACATCTCTGGACGCATACGGCGGACCTTTTGCTTTACCGGAGGGCAGTCTTCCTTAGTTGGCAAGTGATGGACCACAATATCGGTATCCAACCCGGGCATGTCTTCGTAGGACCAAGCAAAGATCTCCATATAATCATGCAGCATCTGAGTCAACCGTTGCTTCACGCTGAGCTCTAGGTTGGCACCAATCTTTACCTCTTTCCTGTCTGCCTCAGTACCCAGGTTTATCGTCTCCACTGGCTCTTCATGGGGTTGAATTGCCCTCTCTTCCTGAAGCAACAGTCTTGCAAGCTCGCCAGGCACTTCGCAATCATCTTCGCCTTCGTCTTCGGCTAAGTTGATCGGATTTTCGAAGTCATAATTGGCAGTAGCAGAGTCGTTACCAGTGAGATCCAGAGTGGATTGAAACCTGTATGAGTGAGTGTGTGTGTAAATACAGCTGTTTTGAAATATATGTAAAGGAAAGAAAGACAGAAAAGGAGCATAAGATTTGTAATGCGAGAAAACGTCCAAGATTTTCATTCATGATATATGAAATGACAATTTATATGCCCTCACAAATGAAACCACGGTGCCTCGGGTAAGACACCGGGCCATAGAGTCTATTTATTGTTTATTACAAACAACGAAACAAAGACGTTTATTACTGCGTAACAAAGGTAACAGGAGTATGGTCCTTGACAATCCAATTGGCCAATCCGCCTTCAGTCGTTGGATAGATCCAGCTATTGAACTCAGCTTCGTCCACTTCATGGTCTTCCCCAACAGCATTCACTCCTGGATTTGTAATGAGCACAGGAGGTCTTCTAGTCTTCGCCTTCCGCATAGCCTTCTGACCCTCTGCAGTAAAACCCAGCCCAAATTTGTCAGTTTTCTGTGTAAAGTCGGGAAGCCTGCCCCAGTTAGCACATTCACTTTTTTGAACCACAACCCGGGAATCCTTCAGGGAAGCCATCTTCAAAGGAACATTCTCTTCTACCGCTGTTTCTGCTGCCGTTGAAATTGGAAGCACCTCCTCGAAATGCTGAAAGGGGGTTTCAATAAACTCCCCGTCCATCTTAATGTATCTGAAGGAATTCAAGTGGCTCACCATATATTCCTCCTCTCCTTGCACAGTGACGATCTTCCCTCTGACAGGGTACTTCAGCTTCTGGTGCAAGGTAGAGGTCACTGCCCCAGCTTTATGGATCCAAGGTCGACCCAGTAGACAAGAGTACGATGGACGGATATCCATCACATAAAATGTAGAGTCAAACACCTGAGAACCCACACGAATGGGAATGTCAACCTCTCTATGAACCATCCTTTTTGAACCGTCAAAGGCCCTGACGATGATATTGTTGGGTTTCAGTTCCAGGCCTTCACAATCTAAACGGTCTAAAGCCTTCTTGGGTAGCACATTCAAGGACGAACCAGTATCCACCAATACATGTGCCAGAGTAGTGCCCCTGCATTCGATAGAGACATGCAGGGCATCATTGTGGTCTCTTCCCTTTGCAGTCAGGTCAGCATCTGAGAAACCCAGGCCATTGTCTGCTGTCAGATTTGCTACGCAGTCAGTGAACTGGACTGCAGATGTCTCCTGTGGCACATGGGCCGTCTTGAGAAATGAGATTAAGGCCTTAGCATGGGCCTCAGAGCACAGCAATAAAGAGAGCATGGAGATTTTGGAGGGCGTGTGCCCCAGCTGTTCCACAATATTGAAGTCACTCTTCTTTATAATTTTCAAGATTTCCTCCATCTCTTGTTGGGAGGCCTCAGTAGTTATAGGTATAGGTGCCTCTATCTGGGCAGGCTCAACTTCAATTCCTTTGCCCCGAGCATTGGATGACTCGGCAGCAGGGGAAACAACTTGATCAGCAACAGGAACAGGTACACTTGTAGGTGTTATAAGGAGGGGTCTTCGAGTAGCGGGTGGTGCAATGTCAGGCGAGAAGAGCCTGCCACTGCGGGTAACCTTGGCTGGGCCAGTGATATCACAGATACTGGCGCCAGTGTTGAACTCTTGTTTAATCCCGTTTACATACACATCGGCCCCATAATTCCAGGGGACAGCTTTATCAGATACATAGGGAAGAGGCCCCGGAACAGTGATAACCACAGGTGCAACAGTCATGATTTGAACAGGCTTCTTCGGGAGAGCCTTGATTGGATTATTGAAGATGGTAACCACAAAAACTTCTTCCACTGGAACCAACTGAACAGCAGACTTCTTAAACAGAATCTCCTTGCTATCCATTAGGCTTTGGATGCCTAACTTCAGCAAGGGACAACCAGATAGGGAAACAGCACAGAACAGGCAACCCTCACTGCAACCCGGAAATAAACCGGCCAGCAGTAGGTTCCTCTTGACAGTCTTCAGAGGAGTGGCTAGATCATCCACGGAAACAGCATAAACATCTTCATCAACAGCATTTATCCCATGCTGAGGCATAGGAGCAGTAACCACATTCGGCCTCTCAGGCGCTTCAAACTGTATCTCCTTCGCGTCGATAAGGTCTTGCACCTTATTCCTTAATGCCCAACAGTCATCAGTGGCATGCACCGGGCTATCGGAGTGATAAGCACAGCGGGCATTTGGATTGTACTTAGGAGATGTAGTGTTTGCAAACTTCGGAGCCTCTCTGACGGTCACTAAGTTGGTTGAGAGCAACTGTGGTAAGATCTGCGACAAGGTCATACTCAAACGGGTGAATTCCCTTCTGGGTCTTTCAACCCTGGGTTGGTTAGCTTGCCGAGGAGCGGCTGCAGGCTTCGCAATCACCACTGCGTTGACAGATTGGCGGCCCTCTGGTTTGTCTTGCCTTCTAGGCCCATACACCATACTGGCATCTTTTTTGAAAGGTTTCTTCTCTGAACCTGTAGATGCACCCTTTGGAATCTTACCAGACTTCAACCCAGCCTCAATTCTCTCTCCAGTCAGAATCAGGTCTGTGAACCCTGCAGAAGAATTCCCAATAAGATGGTTGAAAAATGGCCCAGATAGGGTCCCCAAGAACATGTCTACTAACTCCCGATCAGTCAACGGAGGCTGCACCCTGCCAGCCAGATCCCTCCACTTCTGAGCGTACTCTTTAAAACCTTCACTTGAACCTAACGAAATACCCTGGAGTTGGGTACATGTAGGGGCAAGGTCGGCATTATATTGATACTGCTTATAGAAAGAAGTAGCCAACTCCTCCCAGTTACGAACCTTGGTCCCATCCAGCTGATAGAACCATTCGAGATGAGTCCCTGAAAGACTCTCCTGGAAGAAGTGGATCCACAAGTTCTTATCCGCTGAGTACGGTTGAATCTTCCGAACATAGGACCTGAGATGTAGCTTGGGACAAGACGCCCCGTCGTACTTAGTGAAAGATGGTGCTTTGAACTTATGAGGAATAATCACACCAGTAGACAAACCCAAATCTCCAAAATCCAGCCCAGGTAATTGTTGTATCTCCATAGCATTCAACCTTTCTTCCAACTGCTTGTAACGGTCTTCTGCCGGAGGATATTGCTCTTCATCAAAATCAGTCTCGTTGTCGGAGACTACCGGACTAGGACCCTTTTCTTCCTGAGGAGTACTCTTGCCAATAGAAGAACCAGCCTCTTCATTCTGCAAAGTATTGCCAAACCTTCAGCCCGAGCTGAACAGAACAGTCCTTCTCTTCTTCTTCTTTTCCTTCTTCAGAAGCAGAACCTTCAGCTCTTCTTGGCCCTGAGCCAAACCCATGATTAGTTCCTGAAATCGCGCATTCTGCGCCTGAAGAGCTTTGATGGATGTCTCAGTTGATGACGAGTCAGGATTCATGATGCTGAAATAAACATCGAAGAACTGTAAGCAACCTGAAAAGAGGAAAAACCTGCTATGCACATGATGAATGATATGTGTTTATGCAATGCATTCAAGGGTTCGAAAGTTCAAATTTGTTGTAAACAAAAAGGAACACACGTTATCATTAAGGAAATAAT
This sequence comes from Vicia faba, assembly GCA_948472305.1. Classification (NCBI taxonomy): domain Eukaryota; kingdom Viridiplantae; phylum Streptophyta; class Magnoliopsida; order Fabales; family Fabaceae; genus Vicia; species Vicia faba. The sequence continues at coordinate 976,750,524 of OX451738.1, read as the reverse complement.
TGTTTAGTACATCAAAGCCTCATGGGCACAAATTACAAAGCAAATCAATCCCAAAAGACACTTCGCATCCTCTTTGGAGCTATGCAAGTGTTGAGATTCCTCTCCTCATGCAACAGGCGGGTGAGCTCCAAGACTTTCTTTTCACTGGCGTGTAGACTGGTCTCAAGAGAATTCCGTTCTTCCTTAAGCTGGATCCAGCTCTTCTGTATCTCTTCCCAGGATGTGGGCATATCAGGGTGCTGAATAGTGTAGGACACTTCTCCTTCCAAGACTGGTTCTTTGATCACAGGGAGCATATGGGGATAAGGCATTACTAACTTCTGGGAGCGGGCGCGTACCCACTTAAGATAAGGTTCCAACGGGATGGAATTCCTGTTCCCCAGTGTCTTACTGTCTATCCTACTTGGCATCCTCCAGGCTCTGATAAATCTCTGGCGAAGTCCTTGAGTATCGTTGTCGAAGTCAAAAACTATATCAGGAATTAACATGTCATGAGGACCATCCCTCTGAGCATAACCAAACTGTCTCCAAGCCAGGCATGGGTTGTAAGTAATACCTCCTCTGATTCCAAGTAAAGGAACATTAGGGTACTCCCCGCAACGATCAATGATAGTGACATCTTCTCTGGACCGAGGGCACCAATGTATATCAGCATGTGTAAGAGTCATCAACCGTTGTGACCACCTCAAACCCCGCTCGTTCTTCAAAACTGATTGTGGAAGGTGCGAAATAAACCACCTTCCCAGGAGAGGAGTGCAACACATAAGGACACCTCTTTTTCTCATGGTTCGAGTGTAACATGAGTGAAGGATGTCCCCCAGCAACGTAGGTATAGGATTCCTGGACATAAAGATCTGGACCGCACTGATATCGATAAGCTGATCTGGGTTAGGGAACAACACCAACCCATAGACAAGGAGGGCCACCACTTCTTCAAAAGCTTGTAAGTCAAGAGAGTTCCAACATTCATGGGCCTTTTCAAACAGAAACATGGCTAAGAACCATTTGATACCACTTCTAACTTCCCAATGTCCCTTGAGGTCAGATGACTGTAGGTGAAAGGCTTTAGCAATCTCTTCAAGCTTGGGTTCCTTTTCCGTACCGTTGTAGGGTAGTTGATCAAGGATAGGGATCTTCAGGAGCCGGGAGAACTCCTCCAATGTAGGTACCAAATGATAGTCCAAGAAGGTGAAACAGTGATGCAGAGAGTCAAAGAATTGGAACAGGACCTTTATCATATCTTCCTCAATGTTGGTATTGACCAAGCTGATGAGACTTCCATGTCTTTCACTGAATGAAGAGTTCTCGGGAATCCTGGATATAAGTTCCTTAAGCTGAGGAGGGATCCTTACAAGACTGACTTGAATTGTCTTTCTGCGAATAGTTTCCATGTCCTACAAAACAAGAACAAAGATGAAAATTCGAACCCCTGAAATGGTTAGTCAATGCATATGATGCTGGATGATGTCATGATGCTATGTTTAAACACACCACAGATATTTACAAAGACAAACATGTAAGGCACACAAGGCACACAAGACAAGCCCTTAGGGTTTAAGGCCAGCATGGGGTCTGGGTGGTACCCTCTTGAAGTTGGTGGGCTCAACCTGTCCTATTAGAAGTAACCGGGTTCTAAGGATCCCAACATCACGGGATTGCTTTCATTGTTCATCGTTTCGATTTAGCCACTGAACTGGCGACCGAAATATTCCAGGAAAGCAACCCTCCATTGAGTGTAGTATCGAGTATCAACCAACCTCGGACTGCACCAAAGTCAGTTATCTCACTACCCTAAAGAGGCCAAGATAGTTCAATTAAGGTTCCTAAGGTCTGTTGATGCTTCACGACACCACGCGGAGGCCCCGTACTCTCCTTGACTGAACTCAAGGGTTACCGGTACACACCAAAGTGCCACATCAACGTAGCAGACTGTTTCAACCATGTCGGTATACCCCGCACAGTTCCCTCACAGTCTTGTTGCTACTTTCTAAGAAGGTATCCCCCAGATCCGGGTTAGGATCTATAGAACTCCCAAGACGGTCCCACAATTTAAAGCACACAAGTCAATACAATTGAAAACACAGTTATGAACTAACCCTAAGGTACACCTCACTTTATAAGATTGTCCCCAGCAGAGTCGCCAGTTCTGTGATCGGTGGATCTGGAACTGACTGTTTAACGCTGGTTCGCGAAATGTCGCGGAAGCAAGAGTCGCCACCGTCTTTTATTTTCTCCAAATGGAAAGGACAAAAGCACAGAAAAATTCCTTAAAGAGATTGCTCTCGGTTCGGGAGGTAGGTTATAGAAAGGGAAGGTGTTAGCACCCTTTCTATCCATGGTTATCCATGGGCTCTTAGATACTTGCTCATTGTGTTTTCAAAAATGGTTTGTTTGCTTTTCAATTGTGGGTTTTAAAAAAAAGTTTTCTTTGAAAATTCCAGTTCGACTCTTGTATCGGTCCTCAAGAGTGTTTGAAAAATTGCTTTCGAAAGCTTTTTGAAAAGGTGTCGGTGTGAAAAGTATTTTTTGAATTTGTTTTGAATTTAGAGCAAGTATCTAGAGTCGTCTACCTACCCTAAGGAATTCGTCTGTGTAAATGTCCTTAAAAGTAATGCCATCCCACCATTGAGAGGTAGGTAGCACCACCGTTGGAGGTGTTCGGGTCAATTCGAGGTTCAGGACATGGTGATCACCAGAGCAATGGGAAGACACCTTAGAAGCTACCCTCATGCCAGGTTCCCGGATCATGAGGACTTACTAAGACATCCTCTACTCGACGATCACCTTTCGAGGCAAGGCAACAGTGAGGCGTACCCTAGGGGTGGTGTGTGATTTGTGTGTCGTTTTCAGATATTTTGTCTTTTGTCATGTCGTGGTGATCTACGCGTTTATTTTTATTTAAGGCCATTCATTCTTGCATGCATTTATTTAACAGTTAAAAAAGTGCGAGAAAGGTAAAGTTCTAAACTATTACAAAAGGCGCGGGTCCACATTGCCAAAATTTCCAGGACCCGATTTGACAGAAAGTAAATAAATAAAGTAAGGTGCGAAAGATAAATATTTACATGGCTTTGGGAGAGATACATAAAAAAATTATACGAAGAAGAAATAAATATGCGAATTAAATAAGAATTAGAAACAAGGGCGTTGGACCCTTTTTGCAAAATTAAATTAAATGATGAAATTAATTAAAATTAAAAAGAAAAGGAATTGTTTTTTGGTATTTTTTGGTATTTAGGAGAATTTAATGCAATTAAACCTAATTCTACAATTTTTATTTTATTATGAAAACATATTAAAATTTAACCTAAAATTAACCCTAATTATTTTACATGCAATTTAATTACAAAAATAAGTAATAATAAATATTTAATTATTATGAAAGAAAATAAAAAGGGATAAAAAATTAATTACACCCTAATTCTACCAATTTTAGATTTTTATTAAAAAATGTTAAGATTAAACCCTAAATTAAAACTAAGTGAATTAATGCAATTTATTTACAAAAATACTAAAATAAAAATATTTATTATTTTTTTTGTCTTTTCTGATTTTTTGTGTTTTTTATATATTATGAAAATATTAAATTAATTAATAAAACAATAATTAAAAAAAAAGTAGAAATAATGAAAAATAAAGAAAGTAAAATTTTTGGCAAACCTAGGGGGTCTGCCCCTAATTTGGAGGTGAAACTCTAGCAATCTGGGCCCAATGGCTTTTGGCCTGGTTGACTTTTCCATTAGCGTGTAGCTTCTTTGACTCAAGCCTATGATGCTCCTCCAATTATAGCCCTGGGATTGCTCTTGGCATACGCGTGGCAGGTTTGATTTTGTGGGTGCATGGTGGACACTACTACAGAAATTACACATGAATATTAATTGAAAAAATATATGGAAAGGGGTGAGGACCTGGGGCTCGAACCCAGGTCCTAGAGATTACCAGCGTGTACGCCTACCAGTGGAGCTGCCTTGCTTATTCGTACCTTACGTAAATAACAAACAATATATAATAAAACAAATGTTAGTGGAATCTTGGCGCGTAAAATTTAAATAGGCCAATCATTGAGCGCCACAGGGGTCATCTTCTTCGTTGCCTTATTTTTTTTCTGAAACACAAACATTGGCAACGGTTTTACAAACGTTCTAAAATATGCCCTTTTGGAAAATAGCGATTAGCTAGTCTTGCATTAGAAATTAGGCGCAACATATGGATTCTTTTCGTCCAAACCTGCTAATTCTAATGGTGGTATTTAGGTGTCTTAATTTTACCATATTTCGAAACGCCCAATTTGGACCTCTAAGAACCCTAATCTGCATCAAAGGTAGAATTGCACATAGTACGCAAAAACACAATTAAAATAGATAGTTAGCTTCAGGACATATCAATTAGTATGAATCCATTAAAAATATGCAATGAAAATGTCTAAATCTTGAAACACGATTCTGAAAAAAATGTGAGAAAACTTGATTTCTGTATACCAATTCTGGGTGTTGGGATGATTGATTTTGATTGGAAAACTTCCCTTGACGCCTCAAGAAGCTAATGGAACAATTACTTGGCCTTGAATCGTCCTAGAAGTAGGTTTTCAGATTTGGAGTTTTCTTGAAAAATTCCAAGTTTTCATATGCTTTTTCTGCGCAGCTTTTTGGTTAGGAAGCATTAGGTCTTGATCAAGCTTATGTATGGAACCAATTAGGTCAAAAATCTGATCAAAAGAATCAAGGAATTGATTATGCAATATTTGATTTTCAAACCATGATATTTTCTAATCTTTTTCATGCAATTTGATATCAAATCATGACAAAACCTTCCAAGAATGATTATGCACGAATCTTGAGTGTCCAATGAGAGTATTTTCTGCACAAAAAGATTTGATTTCATTAGTTTAGTATTTTTTCATATTTTATTTAGTTTAAATGAATTAATTGTAATAAAAAATTCAAATAAATAAATAAAAATAATAAAAAACTTCCCTTTGGGCCAAATGGTCATGCACATGCCTTGGATAATGAATTGTGGAAGAAAAAGAAGCCCATTAGCAATTTTAGGTCATTTGAAGCAATGTTGACTTTTCAAAATATCCAAAAATTTCCCAACTTCCACAAGGCATAACTTGCTCAATTTTTAAGCTTTGCTCATGTTCTTTGACATTTTGGAAAGGTCTTTGAGTCCTCTAACCAATGCCTTTGGTACCATGTCATTTTGATTTACCAATCTCAAGTTACGGCCTTTGACTTAAAGTCCCTTTTTGTTGACTTTTGAAAATGACCTATAATGTTGAAATTGATAACTTTTTGTGAGAGCATTTCTTGTACTTGAAGTATGAAGAGGAATTGTAGGAAATGTCTTTCTATTCAAAATGAGCTTTGGATGGAATTTTTCTGATAATCCATGTGAAAGTTATGCCCTGGTCAATTTACAGTTGACTTTTTCAGCTGTCCAAATAAGGAAACTTTTGCATCTTGATGATTTTTGAGCCAAGCTTTGAGAATCATGATCAAGAATTGATCAAATGATGTTTGTGGCTTCAAAATGAGATGTTGACCAAAAATTTGAACTTTTGACTGTCAAATGACCATTTTGCCCCTACAGTTGACTGTAGTGCAATTAGGGTTTTGACTGTGCAATTTTATGCTGAAAGTCTTGAAACTTGGTGTAAGGATGCTTGACCATATTTGTAGGCATGTGAGACTTGATTGGACCCTTGGAAACTTCATTTTCTTGATCAGAACCAAAACCCTAATTTTGACTGTTTAGGAGGCTCTTGAACTGTGCAACCCTTGGGGAATTTTGAAGCATGACTTGGCAATTTCTTGAAAAATATGGGAGGGCAAATTTTGGGGTACAACAACAACCTAGGGGAGTTGTCTTGGTCGGTCGAAATCAAGATGCCGATGCTGTCGTTCATAGAATTCGAAACGATAACATCTTGGCAGAAAACAATCTAACCACCATGATAGAGAGAGTCATGGCCCAGAATAGCCTCAACACAGGAATGAGAAGGCCAAATTATGCTTCTCTTATATTGGATTGCATAATGCATACTGATTTACCAAGGGGATATAAAGTCCCTAAATTTATAAAGTTCGCTGGGGATACCAATGAGTCAACAGTCGAACACATAGCGAGATATCTAACCGAAGTAGGAGATATAGCCAATAATGAAGATCTCAGGATCAAATACTTCCCAAGTTCCTTGACTAAAAACGCCTTCACATGGTTTACCACTTTGCCTCCTGGGTCCATTGATACTTGGGCTCTCTTGGAGAGATTATTCCATGAACAATTTTACATGGGACAGTCGAAAATAAGCTTGAAGGAATTGGCCAGTGTTAAGAGAAAGTTCACCGAACCCATAGATGATTATCTGAATAGATTTAGGATTTTGAAATCCAGATGTTACACAGTAGTGCCTGAACATGAGTTAGTCGAAATGGCCGCTGGTGGCTTGGATTATTCTATTCGAAAGAAACTAGACACTCAATATTTGAGGGATATGGCTCAGTTAGCCGATAGGGTTCGACAGGTCGAAAGGCTAAAGGCCGAAAAAGCCAGAGTCTTTAAGAATAGCAAGAAAGAAAGGATTTCCTATGTTGGGACTGAGGAAGCAGAAGAATATCCTGAATTCGAATTCGAAGAGGTCGAAATCGACCTCGCTGAATTAAAACAGGCTCCGCCTTATTCCTGCAAATTATTGGTTCCCACAAAAGGGAAAGAGATTGTTGAAAATGAGAAAAGTGACAAATTCCCAAAGAAGGTTTATACCTTCGATGTCACTAAATGTGACGAGATTTTTGACTTACTTTTCAAAGATGGCCAACTAATTGTGCCATCAAATGTCAAAATACCTCCTTTGGATCAGAGAAAGAAGAGAGGATTTTGCAAATATCATAGTTTTCTAGGCTACAAAACCTCACAATGTTTTCTTTTCAGGGACCTAATTCAAAACGCGATCAAAGATGGCAGACTAAAGTTTGCTGATAAGGTGAAGATGAAAGTGGACGAAGATCCCTTGGACGTCGCAGACACCAACTACTCCGAGCCTGCATGCATTGGAGAGATCAACATGGTGGAAACTGATCAAAGCGACGCCCTAACAGGAGAGAAGGGTACTGAAACTGAAAACTGGGTGATGGTCGAAGCCAATAAGGAGGTCACTGAAGACATCCAGAATACGCCAGAGACTTCGATTGCCGCACCTGTAGCTGTTGCAAGAGAAACCCAGGTTACTGAAGGCCAGGGAAATCAAAACCAAGAACTAACACAAGTCACTGAAGGCTTGAGGCTGGAATTGGAGAAAGTCCAAATCACGAAGCCAATTTCCCCTCAGAAGGAAATATGGGACACTCTAGGGGAACCCAGTGGAAAATTTGACTATTTGGTCAAATATTCTGCCCCAGAGAGTTCGAAGGTTCAGATTAAGGATATAAAGCCCACAGGATGGGGCGATGATGAAGCTAAGGGGGAAGATGTTGAAATAAATATGGTGGATATGGAGAGGCCTCGCTCTGAGATGGAGGAAGTAGAAAAATACTTAGAAAAAGAAAAGTATAGAATGGAGGATAATCACACTGGAGATGCTAGTCTCAAGGATTACCTCATGACATGCCACAAAGGAGATTCAGGCATGATATTGTTCCCTAGGTGCAGCATCCTCTGCAATCAAAGAATCGCTGCGAATTTCGAAAGGGTACAGAGGACTTGAACTGGCAACAATTGGCGCCAGGATAACCAGCTTTTTAGGTGTTATCCCAAGTCTGGAGAAAGTTTGCTGGAATTTGTGTTTCGCTGCTACAAAGGGGCAACCAAGTGCTTGATTTGCCCAAGGTGTTCTGCTGTGTATGACCAAAGCATGGCCAGAGCCTTCGAAACGATTCCCTTCGCCCCTTGCTGGAACCATCAAGAAACTGTCCAGATGGGCCCATGTTTCGACAGCAGACACAAACAGCGAAGGCCTGATAGCCCTCACCCCAAGGCTGCTCGAAGAGTGACTTTCAAACTCCCTGCTGAAGTGCCAACCGATAGATACAGGTCAGAAATGACAAAGGCAAAGATAGATGGAGAAACGCCGAACGAAATGCACGCCATGCTGTGACATACAGGAGGCAATTCAACACAGCAAAAAGGGAGGAGGTGAGATTAGAAAATTACAAAGGAAGGAACCCCATGTCAAGATCCCAGTGGCGCAGACAACAAAGGATTCGAAAGGCTGAGAGGGAAGCTGTGGCAAACAAAGGGGTTACTTCAACAAAGAACCAAGGTGAATCTAGCACCAACAAACCAAAAAATCAAATTGAAGACAAACCTCTAGTCAATAGGAGGCTTTTCTCTGAAGTACAACGCGATGAACCAAAGGAATACACTCCAGGCCCAAAAGAGGACGAAGATATGATAACAGATAACTTCGAATCGGAGGGGGAGTCTTCATTCAACCTGAACTGTAACGTGGTGTCTGTGCTTCCCTGCGAGTTTGGGCAGGAAACCGAAATCGATGAATATGAGGAGGAAGACACCACAGATTTGATGAAACATAGGCCTGTGTGCTACTATGTGATGGACAATGGGGCTGTTGAGGAACAAAATGCGTTCTTCGAACATCCAGAACCTGCTATGAAGAACCATCTCAAGCCACTTTTTATTCGGGCGAAAGTTGGTGTCCATGGTGTGAACAAAGTTCTAGTGGATGGGGGTGCTGCAGTCAATTTGATACCCCATTTCATGCTAAAAAGATTAGAGATCCGCGAAGGAGACATCAAGCCCCATAATATGGTTCTGTCCAATTATGAGGGAAAAGTGGGCAAAACACTGGGAGTGGTCCAGTTGGAATTGACAATAGGCTCAAGATGTAGGCCCACCATGTTTATGGTGATCGAAGCCAAGGCCAACTATAACTTATTGCTGGGAAGGGAGTGGATCCATGGCGTGGGGGCAGTTCCTTCGTCAATGCACCAGCGACTAGTTCTGTGGAGAGATGATGGAATCGTGGAAAACATCGAAGCAGACCAGAGTTACTTTATGTCAACGGTCAATTTAGTTGACAAGAGGGATTATGATAAAAATCTGGCAAAGATTGCTCTGTGTGTTCCAAATGATGAGATTAATGAAACCAGGAACGCCCACTACTACATGACCCTTCGCCATGATGGCCTTTACTGGGATAAAACAATAATCAGTGAAGAAGAGGGAGTCGAAAGCACTATACAAAAACGACCAGCAGGCTGGGACTTCGACAACCTTATCCATGACTGAGTCCACTTTTTTCGAAAGGATTTCGGCCTATATGGCTGAGAACGAATCAAAAGCGGCCTTAGAGGCTGAAATAAATAAATCAACTATAAAGATGAACGAAGTAAGTGGGGATGGTTCGAAATGCTCACCCTTCGAAGAGTTTGAGATGGATCAAAGGTTGGATGCCATCTATGATAAAGAACCCTTAGGCTTCGAAAGGGACCCCGTAAACTTAGGTGCCAAAATGTTGGCACAAGATCCACTCGAAGAAGTCAACTTAGGGGATGAAAAAACGAAAAAAATAACCTACATAAGTGCAAAACTTAGCCCAGGCCTCAAGAAGGAAGTAATCGAAGTCCTCAAGGATAATAAAGATTGCTTCGCATGGGATTATGACGAGATGCCTGGTTTAAAGAGGGAGTTGGTCGAACACAGACTGCCAATCAAAGATGGCAAGAGGCCCATCAAACAAACTCCCAGAAGATTCGCACCAGCGGTTCTCACAAAAATTAAAGCTGAGATCGAAAGGTTGCTGCGTTGCAAATTCATCAGAACAACAAGGTACGTCGAATGGTTAGCAAACATAGTACCTGTTATTAAGAAAAATGGTTCTTTAAGAATTTGCATAGATTTTAGGGATTTAAACACTGCAACCCCTAAAGATGAATATTCCATGCATGTGGCAGAAATGCTAGTAGATTCCGCTGCAGGGTTCGAATACTTGATTATGTTAGATGGATACTCTGGGTATAATCAGATTTTCATTGCTGAAGAAGATGTTGCAAAGATAGCATTTCGTTGCCCAGGAGCCTTAGGCACCTACGAATGGGTGGTGATGCCTTTTGGTTTAAAGAACGCTGGGGCAACTTATCAAAGGGCAATGAATTCAATTTTTCATGATTTCATTGAAACCTTCATGCAGGTGTATATTGATGATATAGTCATCAAATCTATATCTGTAGAAACACATTTGCATCATTTGAGCCAATCATTCGAGCGAATGAGAAAACATGGCTTAAAGATGAACCCCCTTAAATGTGCATTTTTTGTGCAGGCTGGAGATTTTCTTGGTTTTGTGGTTCACAAGAAAGGGATTGAAATCAACCAGAACAAAACCAAATCCATAATGGAGACGAAAGCACCTACGTTAAAAAGGGAATTGCAATCTCTGCTAGGGAAAATTAACTTCCTCAGAAGATTCATTTCGAACCTGAGTGGAAGAACCCAAGCTTTCTCTCCGTTACTTCGTCTAAAGCAAGGCCAAGCCTTCGAATGGAACGAAGCTCACCAGGAGGCATTTGACAGGATAAAAGAATACCTTTCTCAGCCTCCTATTTTGTCTCCACCTTCATGGGGGAAGCCCATGAGATTTTACATATCTGCCTCTGAAGTTAGTATAGGTAGTATGCTAGCACAAGAAGATAGCAATGGCATCGAAAGAGCCATATACTATTTAAGTAGAGTGCTAAATGATGCAGAGACCAGATATAGCAATTTAGAAAAGCTATGTCTCTGTTTGTATTTCTCTTGTATGAAACTCAAGTATTATATAAAACCTGTTGATGTTTATGTTTCATCTCATTTCGATGTTATTAAACATATGCTTTCAAAACCAATAATGCATAGCAGAGTTGGTAAATGGGCTTTAGCCTTAACAGAATATTCTTTGACTTTCATGCCTTTAAAAGCTATGAAAGGTCAAGTGATTTCTGACTTCATTGTGGACCATTCGTTGGTTGAGCAGACTGTCATGAGTTACGTCGAAATGCAACCATAGAAATTGTACTTTGATGGTTCAACCCACAGGAATGGAAGTGGCGTTGGAGTCCTTCTGATTTCTCCTGAAGGAATTCTAACAAAATTCAAGTATAAATTAGATGGTCCTCGTTGCTCGAACAACGAAGCTGAGTATGAAGCGCTCATCGTTGGACTTGAAGCTTTGTTGGAATTGGGGGCAACCAGAGTCGAAATTAAAGGAGACTCTGAATTAGTGGTCAAACAAATCACAAAGGAATATAAGTGCATAAAGGAAAACTTAATGGTATACTTCGTCATAGTCAATAGGCTATTGAGGAAATTTGAATACATGGATATTCAACACATACCAAGAATAGAGAACCAAGAAGCAAATGACTTAGCGCAGTTGGCTTCGGGTTATAAAGTGTCTACCAAGAACTTTAAGGATTTGGTTGAATTAAGGGGTAGAGTTATGGCTACTAGATTCACACCATCGGATCTGGAAAGTATGAAATTGGGATATGCTGAGAAACAGGGATTCGAAATATTAGCCATAAATACTTTGTCAGATGCAGATTGGTGAAGTCCACTGAAGAGTTATTTAGCAGACCCAACTCTAAACGTGGATAGAAAGACAAAATACAGAGCATTGTCATATCTCCTCATGGGGAACGAATTGTTTAAAAAGACCCAAGAGGGTGTATTATTGAAATGCCTAGGAGAAAGTGAGGCATATTTAGCATTGTCAGAAGTCCATAATGGGGCATATGGGGCACATCAAGCAGGCCATAAAATGAAATGGCTGTTATTTCGATACGGCTTGTATTGGCCTAGCATGCTCAAAGATTGCATAGACTTTGCTAAAGGATGTGAGGAATGTCAGAAACATGCAGGGATTCAACATTCCCCTGCAAGTGAGTTGCATTCGATCATCAAACCATGGCCATTTAGAGGATGGGCATTGGATTTGATAGGAGAAATAAATCCTGCTTCGTCCAAAGGACAAAAATACATCTTGGTGGGAATAGATTATTTTACCAAATGGATCGAAGCTATACCACTGATAGTTGCTGATCAAGAGGCTATTATTGAATTTATACAAAAGCACATTATCTATAGGTTCGGATTGCCAGAGAGCATAACCACAGACCAAGGCTCTGTGTTTATTGGTAGAAAGATGCAAGGATTTTCCCAAGAAATGGGGTTTAGATTGCTAACATTAACGCCATATTATGCTCAAGCAAACGGTCAAGTCGAAGCAGCAAATAAAGTAATAATAGGATTAATCAAGAAGCATATTGGCAAAAAGCCAAGAAACTGGCACAAAACTCTGGACCAAATATTATGGGCTTGTAGAACATCTTCTAAGGAAGCTACTAACACTACGCCTTTCCAACTCACATTTGGTCATGATGCAGTGTTGCCAGTAGAAATTCATCTACAATCAGTTCGAATTCAGAGACAAAACGAAATCCCAGCTGCATTATATTGGGAAATGATGATGAATGAATTAGTTGAGTTGGACGAAATTAGATTACATGCATTGGAAATTTTGATGAGACAAAAAGAAAGAGTGGCCAGAACATACAATAAAAGGGTGAAGAAAAAAGTATTCATTATTAATGACTTAGTTTGGAGAGTCATATTGCCTATGGACAAGAAAAATAAAGCATTAGGTAAATGGTCACCTCATTGGGAAGGACCTTTTCGAATATTAAAAGTATTCTCAAACAATGCATACGAAATCGAAGAACTCGTGGATGATAAACGTATCCTAAAGGTTAATGGGAAATATTTAAAGAAATATAAGCCACGCCTGCAGGAGATTCGAATAGTAACAACGTAACCAAGATGTTATAAAAGGCCAAAATGGCAAGATAAAATGCCAAAATGGCGTTGTTCGAATATTACATATAAGAAACCAAAATTGTAGTCAAATAAACATCAAAATCTAGAAATAAGAGTTATTTTTCAATCGATTGAAAGTGCTTCGAAATGATTCAAGCTTCTGCTGAGCGAAACGCCTGGCTCCTTCCAAGGTTGCCACTTCTCCTTTAAGTTGTTCTGCAGTCTCCATTTCTGCAAGCCCCTGGTTGAGAAGCTCTTCGAATTGGTTACCAACAGTATTGGTTTCGAAGGCTATTTGTTGTTTTTTAGCCTCCTTAACCTTCTGTTGAAGTTCCAGAATCTGCCTTTCCCAAAGAAGTATGGACTTAGCTCGAGCCTCATAATCAGTTTTCGCCTGCTTCAGATGCATAGCTTGATCCTCAGCTTCTTGATAGAGTTTCGAAGCTTGTTCATAAGCAGCATCCATGGCAATGCGTTTCTCTTGAACCTTCTTGGCAGCAGATTCGTCTTGGAGAAGGTAACCAGTTACGTTGTCCAGCAAAGCCTGAAGATCGAACAAGAGAGTACTAACTGGCAAGGAGCAGGTAGAAAGATTGATCTTTGTAAGCAGCTCCTTCATAGTATAGCAAGCAGTACTATCTTGCTTGAGCACTTCGAATATATCCACATTGAGAATTGTTTTCCTAATTTTATTAAGAAGTACAATTCTTTCATCTGTGGGAAGAGGATAGCTGGTCGAACTTGTGCCAGCCCTAGCAAGTGGGACGTCCCTCTGAGCCAACTTTGCCTTCATGTACCCAATAGGGTCATTTCGTCTCAGAAGTGCCAGTTCCTCGTCAGTCATTCGAGACAAAGAGGATTGAGGGAGTTCCACACGTAGGGGAGCCACGTCCATTTCAACCTCCATGGGTTCGTTGGTTGCATTACCATCCCCTTCATTCGTTTCGTGCTCTTGGTCTTCTTCGTCCTCATCCAAGTCCACCACTTCGATGCCTTCCCTTTCACTGCTATTTGCGTTGGACTCCGTCCCAGCAGTCGAACCGTCATTGGCATTCTCCTCCTCAGATTCTTCGTCTGCAGATTCTTCGTCTCTTTGCCCAGAATCAGCTTTCTCTCCTTCAGTTTGAGTGTCCTTTGGGTCCTCTTGAAGAGTTTCAAGAGGGGACTTTTGAAGAGAAGCTCTTTGCAAATCCTTTGCAGATGTTTGAAGTGGTGTTTCGTTTGTCTCTTTCAGAGGAATGGAGGTACCTTGATCATCCTGCTGTTCAGAAGTTCCAGTAAGAACCGCCATATTAGACGAACCTTTATTCTGAACGAGGTTGCTGGAATCTCCTTGAGGAGAGGAGTTGAGTGGAGCAACAGCTTTGGATGGTGAGTTCGAAGTAGTGGAAGCTGGATTCAAGATGTTCTGCAAGGAGCAACAGAATGTTAAAAAACATTCACCAAGGTAATAAGATGTTATTATTGTCAAAAAATTTAAAGGTTCAATTTACCTGTGGACTCTCGGAGGAGAGGTTACTAGCTATACGTTCCAACATTGAGTTGGAGGTCGAAGGTGGGTTTTTGGATTTGGGTGAGGGAGCAGCATCCCTGGAATCAAGTCCAGAGACACTAGTTGGAACGGTACTTTTCGAAATATCTTTCTTTGGCTTCTTCTTCGAAGCAGTTGTTAAGTTTCCTCCAGCCTTGGGATCTTCCCCAGTGGTGCTTGATTTCCGCTTCTTGGGAGTAGTAGGAGGAAGCTTGTTGGTCTGAAAGGATTTAAACGAAGAGTTAGATACAAACCATAAAACATGAGTGAATTCGAAACATCAAGGCTAAGTGATTACCGTTGGAGTTGGAACACTGGTTGTTGTTGGTATTGTTGTTGTTGTTGTGGTTGCAGCAATAGTGGTTGTTTCGGGTGGAGTCACTTTGTCAGTAGTTTCGATGGAGGCTTGAGAGGCACTCCCTTCTTTCGACTTCGAGGCAGCTGTCTTTATCCTGATGGCTGAAAATCGAAACAATTAAAGCAAAGGTTAAAGATATGGAAAATAAAATACGTTTGGGATTTTCCCAAGCATTCGCACCTGTGCCTTGATCAGATTAAATTGACATGGCAGAAAGGTCGTATCGAAGGTGTCCTGGGAAATCATGAAGCCAATGTCGAGCCCATGTCACAGTCTCAGATGGCTTTGGTTTCCTTTGAAGATGTTTGAACATCTCTTTGCAAGTGAACCACCAAGGATATGGGGGAAACCAAGCCAGAGCCAGTTCTGAGGTAGGTAATCTGGGAAATTTAGGTGGATGCATTTCGAATGCCAACCTATACCTATCCTCAGGTGACAACCCTGAAGGAAGTTTTAACTTAGAAACTTTTTGTTTAAATTTTTCCTTCAAGGTCTCAGCCGCTTGATGCACAGTGGAGTCCAAGCGCGTGGGGTCATAAGTAGTTTCAAAATAATTTTGGAAAGCTTTAATCTCTTTGGCATGAGTAAACATACCTTTCTTTGCTGGTACCTGCACATCCAAGGTATCAATTAGTTTCTGTTGAATTGTAAGTGTATCGAACATATAAGTTTGATAAAAACTTGGTCCACCATTCCAGAAACCCTTTAGCTGTGAGATGGGTAGGTTCGAAGGTTATCAGCTCAAACTGGGCAAAGCCTTGATATTGTTCTTGCTGTATTTTGGCTTCCCGTGCCTTGAAAGTTCGTCCATAAGTGATGGCACTCTCAGTTTGAAATAAAGGTTCAGGAATCAGTTGGTATAAGCCAAACTGTCTCGAAACAAAATTTGGTTGGTAAGCAAAAAGAAAAATCTGGTTCTTGGCTGGAGTTATTCTTGAAGAAATGAGTCTAGGTAGCAAAAAAGCTCTCCATACATCCTGAATCTCCTTGCTCTTGATAGCTTCTGAGAGAGCCATGGTGAACCAAGAAGGTCCATGAGCCCTCGAAGCAAAAGGCGCCATGCTCTCTTCGAACTTGTGCCTTTTGGAGAATATCATGATGTACTTCGAGAATTGGACTTTGAAGTCATCTTTGTCGTCATTTGGAGTTAATCTTCGAAGCCTAGTGCCTTCGACTATCCTATCATTTATCTCAGGATCTTGTTCATCAATGGTGTTGGCGATTGACAAGGAGGGTTCGAACATGGCATTTAGCCATAGTTGAAGTAACCAAAAAGGGCCAGCCAACAGAATATTCTTGGAGGTATGGGATTTGAGGCTCGAAACAGCTGACCTCAGGCTTTCATAAAGGTCAACTAAGAGCAGTTCACTTAGGCACACTTTTCGATTTTCATGCAAGTCCCTAGCTAGAGGAATGAACCTACTAGCTACCTGTAGGGATCTACTGCAGAAAACGTATCTTGACAGCCACAGGGTTAAGAAAGCAATGTGTTCTACGTCAGACACATTGTCCCCCTCAGCATGGTAATGACTGATAAACTTGGAAAAACTTGCTAGCTTGACTTCGAAGTCAATTATGCTTGAATGTTCTTTGTTGTCGGGGATATAAGTTTCTCCTACTGGCGATAGCCCAGTGATGGCCGCTATGTCGAAGAAGGTTGGGGTGATCATTCCACCTGGGAGATGGAAAGTGTTATAGGTATTGTCCCAGAAATAGAGGGACGCGAATAGCAGAGGGTGGCTGTAGGTGAAACCAGGCTTCGATAGCTTAATCAGGTTATAGATACCTAATTCTTCCCATTGCTGGGATTTCTTAGCTTCTACTTTCTTGAACCAATTTTGATAAGCAATATCAGAGGTGGGGCAAGATCGAAATGGCTTAAAATTACTTTTTACATAATCCAATACAAAGGGGTCCTTAGGAGGAACAGTTGGGTTTTCTATGGTATTTGAACTAGAAGATTATATTGCCTTAGGGGCGTCCATTTTGTTAAACAAGGTTTTAAAACTATAACAAACTGGGAAAATCGTCCTGGTGTCTTTTAATATTTCAAAAACCGTAAGAGGGCCATTTAAATCTAACCTCTTACCAGCAACGGTGGTAGGAATGAGTACCTGTGACGCATACAACATTTCTTTTTCCTTTGAAATCATTTGAGGGGCAAGAATGGATTGACCTTGGTGAGTGATAATCTTACTTTCCATGGTAGTTCCTGCAGTTTTTCCTTTCTTCTTGGAGACTTTCTTGAGTTGGGATGAAGTAGAAGAAGACATTTTTGAAGGATGTTGAAAGCTTGGGTTTTTTTGACGAGAGAAGGAGGGTAAAAGATTCAGAGTGTGAAAAGAAAAGAAAAAGATTAAGTTGGTGATGTTTTATAATGGGGAAGTTTAAGTATCCACTGAATAAGGGTGTGATACGTGGAAATCATGGGTTGGTGTGATGAAGAGGTGGCGTAAAGTTAACATGGGTAATAGGCGTGATTTAAAGATAATCATTATTTGTAACTGCACCATACTGTGAAGTGGCTCCAGGCGGTTAAGGAATCCAAAAAGTGCTATGATTGACGTGACTGGAGTCAAATGCATTAAATGTTACGATGATTCGAAAGTCACATCAAAATCTTGTGTAGATGTTTAAAATAGGTATTTCTCAGAGAAATCGAAATACATATTTTAAAGAGGCAATTTGTTGGCTGAAGATTTTGATAATATTATTAGAAGCCAAATGAATTAAACGTTTCGATCGAAATGAAGTAAAGCGTCATGTTTCGAAGTAGCAGAAGCAGTGTTTCGAATAAGAATGTCAAAGCTGGAGCTTCGAGTGGCAATTATGGGAACATATCTAAAGAAGTCTCGAAATAACAACAAGGCTGTGTCTGGGAAGTGCGTTCGAAACGGAGAAATACCAAAGCATTTGAAATTCAAATGGAAGCGGGACATTCGAAGTTTGAAATTTATGTGCTGGAGCATTTGGAGACACGTGGAAAGAAGAAAGAGGCATTGTTCTGCATGTTCTGAACATGGCAAAATCCTATAGCAAGACCGTTATGGTCGAATTAGTATAAATAGAAGTCTTAGTATTAGGATTTCGTGTGTCATATCTATTGTACTAAATACTCAGTAACATTCTAAAGAAACAGACAATCTGTATTTCTTTGATAATTCGATAAGTAATACATGAAAGGTATATATAGAATACAAGGGACAGATCAATAATCCTAAATCTGGCCTGAGAATCAGAGCAATAATTCTCCCTTTAAATGCTAATTCTAAATATGGTAGAAGACAACTAATTACTAATTACTAATAGCTAATTACTCATATATTATTTACAATGAATGCTGAGCTGTATAATACAGAATCAACAGATTCTGTACTTATCTCTCTAATAACTTCCAACACTCCCCCTCAAGTTGGCATGAATATGTCATTCATTGCAAGCTTGCTCACCATACCATCAAATTGTCTCTTTGGAAGACTCTTTGTGAGAACATCTGCCACTTGACTTGTGGTAGGTACATAGGACATACAAATTTCACCACTGTCAATTTTTTCTTTAATGAAGTGCTTGTCCACTTCAACATGTTTCGTTCTGTCGTGTAGGACAGGATTATGGGCAATGGAAATAGCTGCCTTATTATCACAGTAGACTTTAATTGGTGTTGGGATAGAGACCTTCAATTCCTCCATGAATTTTTTAATCCATAATACTTCACAAAAACCATGGGCCACTGAGCGGAATTCAGCCTCTGCACTGCTTCTAGCTACAACATTTTGCTTTTTACTTCTCCATGTAACTAAGTTTCCACCTATAAAAGTACAATAGCCTGAAGTAGACCGCCTGTCATTTATATTACCTGCCCAATCAGCATCTGTGTAAGCCTCCACTTGTATATGCCCTCTGCTTTTGAACATCAACCCCTTCCCTGGAGTTCCTTTTAAATATCTCAATATTCTGAAAATAGCTTCAAAATGAGTAGGTCCTGGTGCATGCATAAACTGACTAATTACGCTTACTGCAAAGGCTATATCAGGCCTTGTATGAGACAAATAAATTAGTCTACCGGCTAGTCGTTGGTAGCGTTCCCTATTTACCACTTCATCTTTAGATGCTGCCTTCAGTTTTACATTGGGATCCATTGGTGTTTCTGCTGCTTTACACCCTGTCATTCCTGTTTCTGTGAGTAAATCAAGTATATATTTGCGTTGGTTGAGAAAGATTCCCTCCTTAGACCTTGCGAACTCCATCCCGAGAAAATACTTTAATTTTCCAAGGTCCTTGATATCAAATTCAGCTTCAAGTCTTCTCTTTAGATCACCTATCTCGTTAACATCATCTCCTGTCATGATAATGTCATCGACATACACAATTAAAATAGCAAGCTTACCTTTATCTGAATGTTTAAAGAACAATGTGTGATCTGCTTGACTTTGGGTGAAACCATGTTTCTTAACAACACTTCCAAATCTTTCAAACCAGGCCCTTGGTGATTGTTTTAATCCATATAAGGATTTTTTTAATTTGCAGACTTTGTCCCGTCCAAGATTTTCTTCAAATCCAGGAGGTAAACTCATATATACTTCTTCATGTAATTCTCCATTCAAAAAAGCATTTTTAACATCAAATTGATGTAGTGTCCAATTGAAATTTACTGCAAGAGAGAGAAGAATTCTGATGGAATTAATCTTAGCAACAGGAGCAAAGGTCTCTTGGTAGTCTATACCATGAGTTTGAGTAAAACCTTTGGCTACTAGCCTTGCTTTGTACCTTTCTACATTTCCATCAGCCTTGCATTTCACTGTAAAGACCCATTTACATCCAACTGCCCTTTTGTTATGAGGTAGATCAGTGATACTCCAAGTATTATTTTTTCTTAGAGCATCCATCTCTTCTTTCACTGCTAATTTCCAATTCGGGTCACCTAATGCTTCTTGAACAGTTCTGGGCACAAACAAATTCGAAATCCTAGACACATATGCCTTGTGAGTGTGTGATAAATTGTCATATGACAAATAATTAGACATGGGGTGTTTAGTGCATGTTCGAGTACGTTTCCTATCAGCAATTGGGATATTAAGGTCAGGAATTTTTTTTCTCAAAGCAATAGGAAGATTAATATTAGGAAAAGACAAATCCAGTAAATCATTGGAAGAGTAAGATGGATTACCAGATGAAGAACTAGAAGGTGAAGTTTCAGTAGGACCTTCACTTGGTAAATCAGATTGGATTTTTTCCGGAGCGACAATTGGATTTGTAATACCTTTGTGAAACCTTTTTCGGACATACACTTGAATTTGAGGATTATGATCCTCAGTCAGTTTTTC
Source organism: Vicia faba (assembly GCA_948472305.1). Classification (NCBI taxonomy): domain Eukaryota; kingdom Viridiplantae; phylum Streptophyta; class Magnoliopsida; order Fabales; family Fabaceae; genus Vicia; species Vicia faba. The sequence goes on along the minus strand of OX451738.1, from coordinate 976,730,498 downwards.
TCCCCCTGTTTCAGATATGATATTATCCGACAATTCAAGATTAAGCATTCTGGGTTCTATTATCTTTGTATCTGGATGATTTGTTGTCACAATATCATCCAGTGCAGGTAAAGTTTCCCAAAAATTATCTTCTTTATCAACACAATGATTCTCCCCCTGAAGATGATTTTTATTAAAAAAAGGTTGATTTTCAACAAAGCTGACATCCATACTTTCAAAAAATTTCTTTGTTATTGGGTTAAAACATTTGTAACCCTTTTTATTTGAAGCGTAGCCAAGAAAAACACATTTTTCGGCTTTGGGATCCAATTTGGAACGGAAAGTATTTGGGATGTAGACATAACAAAGACAACCGAAAACTTTAAGGGGAAGATCCGCAATGATGCGAGATGTGGGAAAATAATTTTGTAAAACTTGCACAGGAGTCTCATATTTTAAAACACGAGATGGCATTCTATTGATTAGGTAACAAGCAGTTAATAAGGCATTTCCCCAAAGATATTTAGGTACATTCATAGAAAACATAATGGCTCTAGTAACTTCGAGGAGATGTCTATTTTTTCTTTCAGCAATACCGTTTTGTTGTGGAGTATCACGACAAGTGGATTGATGAATGATCCCCTTAGCTACTAGGAATGTACTTAGATATTTGTTGAAATATTCAGTGCCATTGTCAGACCTTAGAATGCCAATCTTAGTTTGAAATTGGTTTTCAATCATTTGAAAAAAATCTTTAAACCTTTGTTCCACTTCAGATTTTTTTTCTAAGAGATAAACCCAACACACACGTGTATGGTCATCAATAAATGTCACAAACCATTTTTTTCCAGACATAGTTTTAATTTTTGAAGGACCCCAAACATCACTATGGATTAAATAAAAAGGTTGCGAAGCAGAATAAATTTTTGAAGTAAAAGATACACGATGATCTTTAGCTAAATGACAAGCTTCACAATGAAATTGTGAGGAATTTATCTCTTTGGCAAATTTTGGAAATAAATACTTAAGATAAGGGAAACTAGGATGACCTAATCTCTTATGCCATAACATAACTTGATCTGAAACGGGAGGTAAACTTGCACTGTTTAAACCAAAAAACATTGCATTTCCTAGAGGAGTTTCATCAAAGTAGTACAATCCATTCATCTCTCTAGCAGTTCCAATCGTCTTCCCCGAGTTCTGGTCCTGAAAAACACAAGTGGAAGAACGAAAAATCACAGAACAATTAGTGTCCTTAGACAATTTATGAACAGATAGAAGATTGCAAGCAAATTTAGGAACGTGTAAAACAGATTGCAAAGTAATTTGCTCTGAAATTTTTATGCTGCCTTTGCCTGCAATACTAGAATAACTACCATCAGCAATCCTTACTTTTTCAGACCCGGAACAAGGGAAATAGGAACTGAATAAATGAGAGCAATTGGTCATGTGTTCAGATGCCCCTGAATCTATTATCCAAGGGTTGGAGTGGTTTTGGACAGATAATGCCCAAGAATTCTTACCTGTTTGTACCACAGTTGCAACAGGAACATTAGGTGATGAATTGAACTTTAGAAGTTTAAAAAGGTGATCCATTTGCTCCTTAGTAAATGGAGACGAGTCAGCCTCATTGGTTGTAGACGTAGGGCGATCACCAAACCTTCCGGCCTTTCTATTATTTGGCCTACCATGTAGTTTGAAACAGTTTTGCCGAGTGTGACGATTTTGACCACAGTAGTCGCAAACTAAATGATTCTTGTCACCACCTCGTGGATTAGGGAAAGGTTTGCGATTGACTTGAGGAACAGCCAATGCAGATCCTTCGACTGGTGGAGGGACAATGGCAGCCTTTTTTCCAAGCATCACCTGCCTGCGACTCTCTTCGCGACGCACTTCAGCAAATACTTCACCAATTGGAGGGATAGGGTTCCTGCCAAGAATTCGGCCACGAACCTCATCAAACTCAATATTTAGACCTGCAAGAAACTTGAAGACACGACGAACATCCACCATCTTCTTGTAGTGTTTGCAGTCCTCGGGTGACTTCCACTCATATACATTGAACAAATCCAAATCTTGCCAAATACGCTTGAGACAATTGAAATATTTGGTAACAGAATCTTCAGCTTGACGAATTTCTCCAAGCTGGAGAGTTAATTCATAAATTTGGGATTGGTTGTCCAAATCGGAATACATCTGAGAGACACTTTCCCAAAGATCTTTTGCAGTAGCATAACAAAGATAGTTTGCACCTATCTCTTCAGTCATGGAATTGACTAGCCATGTCATGACCATGGAATTTTCAGCATCCCAACTATCGTAGTCTGCACCTTCCTTGTCTGGTTGTTTCTTGTCTCCAGTGATGTAGCCAATTTTTCCTCTCCCCCTGAGATACAAACGGACAGACTGTGACCACCGAAAATAATTAGGACCGTTCAGTCGAATTGTTGTGATCTGAACAGGGTGATTTTCATGGTATGTCCTGACAGATTGAGGTATTTCAGTTTTAGGTGAAGAATGTTTGGGTGAATGCTGGGACTCGGTATCAGACATTACGTGGGATGGAAAAAGAAAAAAAACACGGAAGCAAAAGAAGAAAAAAAAACTAAGGAATTCTTCCAGCAACTGATACCATAAAGAAACAGACAATCTGTATTTCTTTGATAATTCGATAAGTAATACATGAAAGGTATATATAGAATACAAGGGACAGATCAATAATCCTAAATCTGGCCTGAGAATCAGAGCAATAATTCTCCCTTTAAATGCTAATTCTAAATATGGTAGAAGACAACTAATTACTAATTACTAATAGCTAATTACTCATATATTATTTACAATGAATGCTGAGCTGTATAATACAGAATCAACAGATTCTGTACTTATCTCTCTAATAACTTCCAACACATTCAAACTACCACATGGCAAGGGAAACGAATGCAAGAGCAATGTACGTATGACAGCACCATATATTTATGATTTAATGAAAACCTTTTACCATTTCCAGCACTTTCCTTTATCTTTCTGTCAAATAACATTTATAAGTTTTCTCATTTACAGTCTTTTCACTTCGAAATCTCTTCATTAAAGTTTTACATTTCAATGCTTTCTTCACATTTCAAGCACCATACATTTCAGAAAACTGTCATATTTTCCATGCCTTTACCTTCAAGCTTTATCCTTCGAACGCCTGTTTTTACTTAAAGTCATTTACAGATTTTTTGCATTAAACGCTTTCTTCATATTTCAAACCTTTTACGTTCCAGAAATCCTTTACATTAACTGTTTTTATAATTCGAAACCATTTGCTTGCCTTTTATGAAATTTTACATGTCTTTACAATTAACATTTATTCATGCAACTTAGTTTCGTACACACACATTTTGATTACATCTTTAGACCTTTAAGATAGAAATCGAAATAAGCCAAACACCTATACAACACTCAAATATCAACCATGAATATCTGTTCGATCATGAGAGTTACCCTAATGACCAAGGAATCCTAGGATCAATCTAGTCGATCCTGTGAGTTACCAGAGGAATTGAATAACAGTCAGAAAGATTATTCGATAGTTTAGAAGACTAGCGGTTGTTTACCAGAAATCAATGGAAACAGACCGTCGGGGTTCTTTACTTTGATTTTGCTTTTCTACGGACATTATTGTTCGTTTGGTATTGTTTTTGATGCTATTTTGATTCCTTATTGTATTTTCTTTTCCTTCCAATGAGAAGTAGGAATAGAGATGCATGACTAAGAGTCCCTACTTTAGATGGGCAAATCTGTTTAAAGTCCTCCAAGGAGGCAATGTTTATTTTGTTAAAAGTCCTCAAAAAAAGCCATGTTTGTGTATGTTTGTGTGCAAAAAACCTCTACGAAGGCAATTCCCACTCCCCTCCTATTTCCCTTTTACTTTTTATGCTTTCTATTGAGTCCATAAATGGAGCAAAGGATCCGCAATCGGCCGCCAAACTTTCTAGTTCGTATCGTTCTTAGCTCGCGTCATATGTTGATGCTTTGAACCGTGCTTATTCTCGTCCATTGATTCGAATAAAGTGGAAAATAATTCGTAATCAACCCCAACACTTTGATATTTGTTTCAATGATGTTAGCTCACGTTGCTCGACTTTGATGCTTCAAGTCATTACTCGATACCCATGATTAAGCAAATCAAGTGGGAAGAGTTTCTTACTCCCACTTTGAAATTCATTAGATTCATTGTTTATTACTAACTCACACTTGATTGTTTGTTTTGGTTATTGTTTCGACTTTGTTTAATTGCACTTGCGTTTGTGATTTTCGTTAGACTTTTACATGTTTCCTTATGATGCACTCGTTTCGTTTTCGATTCGAGTTAGACATTAGGATCGTAATTCATGCATGCTAACTTAGGTAGAGATTTCCTTTTGTTATCCAAACCTTAGGTCCACCATTGCATGAAAACTTTAGGATTGATAATCTCCCTTAGACTTTTTCATTCCCCTTTTGCATTTTTAAGACTAAAACTCTCTTTTTCTTTGTTCAAACTTTAAAACACTCTAGCACTATTAAACCATTTTTCAAAGTAAAAATAAACCAACCAATAAAAACTTTTTGTCTTCGGACTTTTTCTTTTAAAACCTTTTCGAAAAGGACATGCTTCGATCGCATCGTTCATAAAAAATATGCAATCAACCAAAACTTTTGAGGTAAACTGCGAATGCCTTGATCCCCATTGCATGGATGGACGGTGGTATGTAGGCACAGAGGTTTCCAACCGAGGCAAGTACGACTAATAGAACGTTTTCTTTTTGTATATAATTCTTTACATTCATGCATTCCCTTTATAGCCTAGCTTTAGATCTAAACATAATCATTAGATTAGACAACAAGAATGGATTCCGTGGAGTACCACAGACGTGAGAGGTACTAATACATTTTCCTTGCGTAAACGACTCTATTACCCGATCTTTTGGTCGCAAGACCTTGATTTTACCTTCTTAAGATTTTCTTCGATGTTTTTCTTTCCCTTCCTATGAGATAAATAAATGTCCGATGGTGACTTCATTGTTTGTTTTGAGAGATTTATTTTCTCAGGTTACTTCAAATAATACGAAGTTTGAAGGGAAAATGTTCACCTAATTTTTTAGTTTTTTTGAAATTTTTATGGAAATATACCTTTTTTGTTAGAAATAATGCAACAATCTAAAATTATTTCCATAAATATTTAAACATTCATCGGTTGTTGCCAATGATAAATCATAAGAAGGTTTGAAAATCGTCTCCAAAATTATTTTATGGAACATTTATACAAGTTGCATAAAAAAAGTGTTGCCATAAACAATAAATATTATAGTGAATTGACGCGCCCTCCTGATTTTAATATGATGTGTCAATGCATATTTTAGTTTGTTATACGAAATTTCCTGCTAAAATTTCATATATATGTTCTGCGAAAGACAAATTGTTAAAATCTGCAGATAGAATATGTAGATAATTCCATAGAAAAATATTTCTTAATTTGAAGTAAATCCTGTTGAAATTCCGTAGGAATAAAATTTTCGCAGAAATATCCGCTGCAAAATTTACAGGAAACAAAAAAATACGTTATAAAATATGACACATACAATTGGCGCACCATATTAAAAAAATCAGGTAGTCGCATGAATTGCTTTGCCACGTCGTTTTTATTCGAAAGTTGAGAATATTTATAAAAAAAAATGTTAGAAATTTGGTTACTTTAAGTATTTGGATGGGAATGTTTGTTATAATAGTAAAAAAATTCTTAACAAATGAAGAATAAAACAACCAAACAATTAATCACTTGACCACGCAACTCGTTGCAAATTTCTAAAGACAATAACATTAATTTATTCGTAATTTTCAAACGTTTTTGCCTGTCGATTACATCAATTATTACCTAACTCAAAGTTAAAATAATGAAAGATTCCATCCTACTTGTTTGTTTTTTTTTGGACAAAAAACACCTACTACTTGTTTGTTATACACTACTTTTATAAACTCTCTTCCTTAATTTGTTGTCGGAAGAAAAGAGAAATAATTGACAAATGATTAAACCAAGAAACATTCATCAACCTTCACAAGCAACCATGTCAGGTCAACCTTTCTCACAACCACAAACCAATGATCCCTTTCTCCATCTCAAAATCATCTCAAACCCCGACGGCACAATCACTCGCCTACGTGAAGACCAACACACCCCACCTTCCTCAAATCCCAACCTTCCAATCCCCGTTCTTACCAAAGACATCACCATCAACGCTTCACACAACACCTTCGCCAGAATATTCCTACCTCGCAAAACACTCTATCCCTCCTCCTCCTCCTCCTCCCATAAACTCCCTCTTATTGTTTACTTTCACGGTGGTGGTTTCATCTTCTTCAGTGCAGCCTCAGATTTTCTCCATGATCTTTGTTCCAACCTCGCAAAAGATGTTAACTCCATCGTTGTATCAATCGACTACCGTCTCGCTCCTGAACATCGTTTACCAGCTGCGTACGATGATGCTATGGAAGCCTTACACTGGATCAAAACCCGACCGGACGAATGGTTGAGAAAGTATGCTGATTATTCAAATTGCTATATCATGGGAAGTAGCGCTGGAGGAAATATAGCTTATCATACCTGTCTACGCATGGCTGCAGAGATTAATCTTAAACACGATTATATAAGTCCACTTAATATTAGTGGACTTATATTGTCGCAACCGTTTTTCGGTGGAACCAAGAGATTACCTTCAGAGCTGAGGCTGTTAAACGATGCCGTTGTGCCGCCGCACGTGTGTGATTTGATGTGGGAACTATCGTTGCCTTTGGGTGTTGACCGTGATCATGCGTATTGTAATCCAACGGTTGGTGATGGGGTTGGGGTTTTGGATAGGGTGAGGGAGCTTGGTTGGAGGGTGCTGGTGAGTGGGTGTGAGGGGGATCCGTTGATGGACCATCAGATGGTGATGGCGACAGTGATGGAAGAAAAGGGTGTGGTGGTGGTGAGAAGTTTTACGGCAGGGGGGTGTCATGGGGTTGAGGTTCGTGATCTCATCAAGCGAAAGCAGTTGCATAACCTAATCAAGGATTTCATTTCTTTCCACCAATAAATTTTTAATTTGTCACATTGTATTAGTATAATTTTTTTTTTCACACTCCGGTTCAGAGGGGAAAGGGCCCTATTAGTAGTGAACATCCAATTTATATATATTTCGAAAATATATTTTCAGACGTATCATATATAAATTAAATTTATCGTAGGTGACACATTTATTTTGTTAGAAATTAGTTTGAAGATTTATCTTTGCATTAACTTTCGTAAGTGAGTCACACCCTTATTTTGCTATAATTTACTCCGGAGACGCATCTCTGTAAATGTTACAGAAATACACTGATATAATAGGTCATTTATAATGAGTATACTATCATAATAAATTTTTATCAATTATACTATACACTAATGTAATAGATTAAAATATCATATATTAGAATCAATTCAGAATCCACAACACTATCAAAATGAAAAATTAAAAACCATAATATTATCCATAATCCCTAATACAAATTGTATCAAATACTACTGGATATATCAAACCCCTTATTCCTTCTCTAACTCACCTACTTCAATATTGTGTGTGCCTCAGATAGAATAACGTTTTTAGGGACCCTAACATAAGTGTCTTTCAAAAACTCTTATCTCTCTATACTCGCTCGCGCAATGGCCTTTATACGATGACATGTAGGTAAAATATCAACGATATGATCATCCCTAGCATTCTCCACCTCTAATATCTCTTAATGAGCTAGTCTAGGTGAATCTCCGTGAGCATTTGGTGATATGTAGGATGTGACACTTTGAAATGTCATTGGATGTAGCCAAATGCACTATTCCACGGTTGGGGAGCTGACACACTTTGTGCTTCATCAAATATCATATTTACATCTCTACGATGCATAATAGGAGGAGCAGACACATAAGGGTATCATGGAATACCATATAGATACTCGAATTGGCGCACGACTCACATACATAGACGTGGATATATCATACATGACTCACAAGCCAACCATAAATAATATAAGGCTACGTTATACAAGGGGTGCATCTGATGGTGATCATTGTATGGTTGGAATATCGTATATCATCTGCTACACTACAGTCAAGAAACACTCTAAAAGGATTGATTCACTTGATTTCCTCTGAACGAGACAAATTCACAATCATGTGGCCAATCCTCAATGTAGTTATCAACATATGACCAGCCTGAGATGCGTGGAAAGTGCTAGAGGATCCATGCCTGAAAATGGTACAGATGAATTATTAGTAATGGTGTGGCATAAGTGTTATGAAAATGCTTCAGTAACAGTAAAGGTGAAAATATATTATCGTAAACAACGTGCAATTGGCTATCATATGTTTGGTTTTCCTAAGAAAAACTTCAGCTACCTTTGAGTACAGGTAAACACAACAAGCACCCCCTAGTTGTACTCATGAATCCTCTCTAAGTCAATGATGTATCTGAGGTAAACCACATCGACATAATAAGAACTCTTGTCCACAAATATGGGTGTGTCAACTAAAAACACGAGGTATGGCGTTAATGCATATGCTTATGATGAATAACCTTTTCATCATCACGATTGGCCTTCATTGGCCCATTCGGGTGGTGTACATAAAAGTTATTTAGGAATGAAAATCTAGCATGACGCTCTCAGGTGTCTTCCAACTCCTTCAGAGCATCTTATGGATCAGCTCCCAACATGGCCACCATCATCTCCAGTGCTTCAAGTCTGGTCATCTCGGAGTTATCTAATAATCTTCCCCTAATCAAATGATGTAGTAGGGATGAAAAATCATCTAGTGTGATGGATATATCACCATGAAAAAGATGAAAATGCGACGTCTTATAGTGTCAAATATCCACAAGTGCTGACAAAATACCATGGTTAATTGTAGTATAATCAATCATGCATAAATCTAGCAGTCGAGGTAGTTGTAGGGAATCATGAAACCATTGATCCTCTTGTTATTGTAGCCTTGCAATCTTTCTACCATGGTTGATGTATTTTAAAACATCACAGTAGTGCAAAAAATATATTAACATTAAAAGTTTGAATATTATAACATATGTGTTTCAAAGAATAAATACAAATAAATTTTACCTCTTTGTACCACATGTTCCTAGCGATATCATTTGCTTAAAGATGAAACAACGATGTGTCATAGAGGCCTCCTCTGAATTCCTCAAGAATGATAGCATCAATAGTAGGTTCATTAACTTGGACTAGTGAGGCTTTTGGAGAAGCAGTAGGTGACACCTGCCTTTAGGAAGACGAAGCTAGAGAAATCTAAATCCCATAAGTTGACGCTTCCGCATCAAATTAATATTCAACAACGGGTGGTTATGAGTCTCGGGCTCTTTCTCTGTGAACAGATGCATGATGGGACACTTTATCGTGCTTCAACCTTTCTTGGTTATCAACAATGTTACCTATAATTAAACCCACATGAAAGATATTCAAAATCAAACCAAACAATGCAGACATATATAATATAGAAGTACACTTTTGTATTCCTAGAAAATCAAATTCTTCAAAAATATGTAAGTGTACTTCTAAAGTTTCCTGAAACCCAAAAAACACAAAAATGGCAGAAACGTGGGGAAGCGAAAATGGGACAAAAAGCATTGATTAGTAAACTACCTAACAATTAGCATAGCTACCTATGTATTGATGTACATTGCACAAACTAATGTTCCTATTTCGTAATTCATGTAGAGAAAATCAAATGTAAAAAAAATTGATTGAAAAACTTACCAAATGTGTAGTTGATGTTGAAGAACTTAGATTGATTGGATGTTGAGAAGTAATTGACAAACCATCTAGCTTGAATGGAGTAGAAAAAACACTTGGATTGATAAAAGAAAACCTTGAGCCATTAGAGAAGTGACTCGAGTAGAGATTTTTGGTGTGTTTTGCTGGAAATGAGAAAGGGGGAAGGTTTGACACGTATTGGACTAAAACTCCATATGGAGATATACTTCTGTATTTTGTTACTGATATGTATTTCTATACTAGTTTTTGGAAAAATGAGAATGACTTAGAAAATTTTCTGAAGATACTCCAGGTGGGTTCAACAGATATTCAAATGAGGTTATAACTAATTTTAGCGCTCATCTGATCTTTGAAAAAGAGATACGTGGAAGCCCGCGAAAGGCTAGCATTATGCAAACAAGGACATGTCATCCTCCAAGAAGAATACCGTTCGTGGTAATTAGTTTTGAATTATTATATATATATATATATATATATATATATATATATATATATATATATATATATATATATATATATATATATATATATATATATATATATATATATATATATATATATATATATATATATATATATATATATATATATATATATATATATATATATATATATATATATATATATATATATATATATATATGAGTTTTTATTATATATATGAGTTTTTATGTTAGAATTCTGTGTGTTCACTTATTTGTACAAATTACTCAAAATAACTCAAAGTACCAAGTGTTCCAGAAACGAGTTGCTGAGAATGTACGTATGAAGCACCAATTTTATATTCAATGTAATTCCTTTTCAATTGAAGTTCTTTACATTCCTTTTAAGTTCAAATCTAATTTTCTTTACATTCATGTTTTTACTTTAAAACATTTTATTACTACTTTCGAAGTAACAATCTTTATCGAAGAGACTGACACCTAGAAAACTTAAAAAATAAAATATACACTATTGTCCTAGGATCAATCTAGTCATTATTGTAAGCAACCAAAATCTCTAGGATTCTGAAGACTAACACTTGTTTATCAAATTTCACAGTAAAAAAATTAGCACGTCCAGTGGGACCCAATGTCTATTTTGTGAGAAATTTGTCACTATTTTCATACAAAATTTTGTTCTTTAACATAGTTGCATGAGATTAATAAGTGGTAAAATAGAAAGAAATAACAAAGTATTACCTAAAAGAAAACATGTTATAAGAATGGTGAATCCACCAAGCAATAATGGAGAACAACCACCCCCTTCGATGGGGGAAAGTACGGTTGTAGTTTCTGTAACCGAATTGATACATGTTCAAGCCAGTACGGTAGGAATATCGATGACCACCTATAGTGGACATGTTCTATCCCTGGTGCAAACACAAGGTCCCCTAGTGATCCCAAGACCCCCAGGGACGAACAATTTCATACATTTTACGTTTGGATTCACAATGCCAATGGATGACCACGAATAGATTAATGGTATGCCAACATCAATGATGGCAAGTTTAAACAATAGCACATCAATGTTCCCTTGCCCTTGCGTGTCTACTTTTTCGCCACTACAAAGATCAGGATCAAGGTCGAAATGTCCCATCCCCAGAATTCGTTGTCCAATTACCTACAATTACAACGAATTTTGTAGCAGAATTTAGATAACAAATGTATGATAGAAATCATGAAATGGTTAGTGTGCTAGCCCAAAATATTGGTTCAACTTGTAACCCTTTGATGCAAAATGCTAGCCAAACTAATCAGCAGAATGCCCAGACAAATTAGCAATTGGCAGCACAGATGGTGCGAATTACATATTTCTTTAGGGGCCCTCAGGCCCCAGTTCGACAAACTCGTCGAGAATGGATGAGAGAAAACCAGGGGATGGTGGTTAAAGATGATTCAACCATTAAACAAGCAAAACCAGTGGCGTAAAATGTTTGCTAAGTCAACCAGGGGCAAAGAATCGAATAACCTAGGATCGAACAAGCAATACAAAGGGAAGTTCAAGCCCTAAGGGTAATAATGGTTAATCGAAACCAAGATGCATATGAAGTCCTTCATCGTGTTCGATAGGATAAATTTGCAGGAGAAAATAATCTGAAAGCCATGGTCGAAAGGATAATGGCTCAAAATGGGGTAAATGTATCCCTTCGAAGGCCAAACTATACTCCCCCTTTGTCTGAATAAGTTTTACATACTGAATTACCTAGGGGGTGGAAAGTCCCAAAGTTCACAAAATTTTCTAGTGAATCCACCTTCGAACACACAACCAGGTATTTGACCGAGGTTCGGGACATAGCAAATAACGAAAATCTAAGGATAAAATATTTCCCTAGTTCCTTGACCAAAAATGCCTTCACTTAGTTCACAACTCTCCCTGCGAGTTCTATCCATGATTGGACTCATTTAGAAAGACTATTCCATGAAAAGTTTTACATGGGTCAATCGAAGATTAGTTTGAAAGAATTGGTTATGATTGTTGAAGGCAAGGTGTTTCACTTAAGTGCCAGAACAAGAACTAGTTGAAATGGCTGCGGGTGGATTAGACTAGGCATGGCAACAAGGAGGGTCGGAGAAAATTGTTACCTCCCCTAAACTCAAACCTGAATACCTAACCAACCCTCGTTCCCCTCCCCAAACCCATACGAGGATGGAGACCTAAAACCCAAACTTGTCCCGAACGGGTTCAGGTATCCCCGCCCCACCACCATCCATTTAATAAAATCATTTTTTTAGTAGAAATATTTATTTTTTCCAAAATCAAATTACATTATAAATAATAAAATAAAAAATTTCATATATACATTTCAAATATTTTAAATAATAAATATAAATCAAATTATCAAAACATTGACCACATATTCAATATTCTAAATTATCAAAAATAAATAATAATCTATATAATGAAACAAACTCGGCGGGTTCGGGGTAGGTACTATTGTCCCCATTACCCGACCTGTTCCAATATTTTATAGTCGGGGAAAACCCAAACCTGAAACCAAACCTAGTCAAAGCGGGTTTTCCTAGTCAACTTTGGGGCAAGTTAGGGTGGGTACATGCGGGTACGTGTTTTGTTGCCATGCCTAGATTAGATTACTCCATCAGAAAGAAATTAGATACCCAATATTTAAAAGACATAGACCAGTTGGCAGACAGAGTTCGATAGGTCGAACGTCCCAAGGCTGAAAAGGCTAGGGCTAGCAAAAATAATAGATGAGAAATGGTAGCCTATCTCGAAATGGATGAAGACGAACCAGAGGTATATAGTGACCCTCTAGGCTTCGACGAAAACAAAATAGATTTGTCAGAATTAAAACAAGCTCACCCTATTTATGCAAAGTTTTTGCTCATTTGAATGGGAAAATCCCGTCGAACAAGAAAAGAATGATAATTTCCCGAAAAGAACATACACATTCGATGTAATGAAGTGTGACGAAATCTTTGATTTATTATTTAAAGATGGCCAAATGATAGTGCCACCTGGAACCAAAATTCATACGTTAGAACAACGAAAGAAAAGAGGATTTTGTAAGTATCATAATTTCTTAGGCCATAAAACCTCACAATGTTTTCTTTTTAAGGAAATGGTGGAAAATTATGTCCGAGATGGAAGACTTAAGTTCGGTGAGAAGAACAAAGTGAAAATAAAGGTTGATTCAGACCCTCTACAAGTGGCTAACGCCCACTACACAGAACCATCAGATATTAACATGATCGAGGTTGCTGAGGACTTCGAAGATTGAAACATCAAGAATGAAACTATTGTGGGTTTTAATCAGAGTGTTGAAGTAACAAAGGATACTAAAATCCTCAGGATCAAGTTGCAAAGGTTCAGGATCACTAACGGTCCTAAGGTCGAAATTAAAATGGTGGAACTTAGTGGGGAACCAACCATGGATGTTGTAACACAGTGGAAGAACTGACTTGGTTGTTTTGCATTTGATCACAATTGTTGCAGTTAGCAAGAGTCACCAACGACTTTTCTTTTATCCAACAGAAAAGGCTGAAAAGAACAGGAAAGACCTTTGAGATGTTTTCTTGAGTTCGGTGGGTAGATTATGAAAAGGGAAGGTATTATCACCCTTTTCATTCGTAGTTATCTACGGGCTCTTAGTTGCTTGCTAGATCACTTGCTTTTATTTGAATGTGTACTTGTGGTGTGGGTTTTTGAAAGTATTTTGAAAATGTTACTTTGTAATGGCTCTCGTTTCTATAAGAACGCGTACAAAGTGTTATTTTGAAAATAGTTCAAAGAAGTGTTTGTGGAATATGTTTTTTGAACGTGATTTTGAAAAGGGGTGTCTTTGTAATGGCTCTTGTTTCTATAAGAACGCGTACAAAGTGTTTACCTTTTGAAAATGTTTCAAGTTTGTAAGTTGTTTTCAAAGTGTTGATGTTTATTTTTGAAAATAACAAGGATGTTTTAGTTTGAAAATAAGCAAGCAACTAGGAACATTCTACCTACTCAAAAGTCTTTCTTGTTTATTTCCTCCATCCTTTGACATTGTTATCTTACCATTGATTTGGTAAGAAACCCTATATTTGGATATAAAAGGGACGGGCATGGGTCATCGTATAGTCATGAATAGCAATGTTGTAAGATATCTTAGCATTTTCTTTGAGGGACTAAGATCATTCTTAAGGCAACATTTGTAGCGTCATCGAGGGACTATGATCTTCTATTTTGTTTGTTTTCGCTAAGACATCTTACATGCTGTTGTACCCCAAAATTTTCCCTCTCATTTTATCAAAGATTTCCCCTCACAAGACTCTTTGAACTCAAGACCAAGCTAGGGTTTGCTCTGCTCAAGACATCTCCTTGCACTGTTGACCTAAATTAGGGTTTGGGTTTGCACAAGGAATTTTGGACTTCTAATGCTCAATGTGAATCTCATGCTTCATGTTGGACTTACAAGATTGCTCATACCAAGTTTCAAGCTTTGAATCAAATTTTTGCCCAGTCAATTGGACAGTTGACCTAAAAATCAACTGTATTGGGGAAAAAGTCAACTGTGGCCAATTTATAGTCAAACCTCATAAATTTTGATCCACATCAATATTATAGACTCAAATGAACCATTTGATCAAGTTTGGACCACAACTCCTCAAGAAATTTGATCAGATCATCAAAAGGGCAAAATGGTCATTTTTAGGGTTTTGACTGTATAAGGGAAATTTCTGATTTTTCACCTAGCCAATGGCAAATTGGGTTCAAGCATGGATTCAAGGACTCAATGGCATCATATTGACCTATTCACAAGGTTCAAAAGATCACAATTGTATTGGATTGACAGATGAATTTTCCAGTCAACTGATTAAAAAATCAACTGTACACTAAAAAGTCAAACTTTGACTTTTTGGTCAAAATCAAGTGCCAAGGGTCATTTTTCATCAAGATGTGTCAAAACATGAAACTTGTTCAACAAGAAACCTAATTTTGCAAATTAGGGTTTAAGATTGAAAAATTTCATAACTTAGAATTTTTCTAAGTTATGAAATTTTCTTATTTTTTCCCAAACTTTTCACCATGATGCATTTGGATTCAAACAAAACTTCCAACATGAAAGTTGTATTCCTCCAAAAAATCTACAACTTTGATTCACAAAGTTTTCTCAAAAGAAGTCTGGATCTCAAGTTATGATTTTTGGAACAAGGGTCCATGAAACTTTTAACTTAATGAAATTTTGCCCTAGTTTAGGCAGGATTTTGACCTATCTTCATGGAAATATTTCACCTAGTTACACTTGGAATCTCAAAATTCATTTCAAAGACGGATTGTAGATCTTGTTACAAGCTTTCTAAAATGTCCAAAAACTCTCCAAAATCATTTATGGTTAGGGAGAATCGAAGGTTTGAATTTGGAAAAAACTCACTTTGATCCATGGCATGTTTCATATTGACACAATTTGCAAACTCTATTCAGCCTCACTTGTACTTGCTCACAGGTATCTAAACCCTTCCATACTCAATAATTAAATGCAAACTCAATGGTTTGAAGCTTTGTTCTGATTATTAGAGGTTTACATAAAAGATTAATCCAAAAATAGCAAAAAGGCAACATTGCCATTTTTGTCAAAATTGCTTTATGTCAAATTGTTTCCCTTGAGCCTTGAACCAAATCTTGGACAGCAAACAATATCCACAAACTTAGGGGGCCAAGATCACCAAGTGCAAGCTGGAAGATAGCCTGTACAGGCCTGTCTTGTACCACTTCATACTTTTGCTTAAAATACAAGTAAACTTGCCAAAGAGCCACAACTTGAGTATCTGTTATAACCAACTCTTGCAAGCATTTGAAACAAGTTTTTCACATTACCTTGAGCCAGAAACACAAGTCATTCATACCTCAAACACTCTTGAACATCAAAACACATTCCTCTTGCAAAACAGGGCAGCTTCTGCACTTTGAGTTCCAAAACAAAAACCACTCGTGCGTTTTGCCCCAAACCACTTCCAACACACTCCATACAACCTATCTGAACTATCCCAACCATTGGCTATTGACTGTAACTCCATTTGCAAGCTTCACCATTTCTGTTTTTAGCTTGTGCAGGTTGACTTCTACAAGCTTGTTCAAGCAAATCCAAAGCAAACTAAGCATTGGGGAAGGTCAAAGGAAGTTCAAGCAAGCTCCCAAACATCTCAGGCCTCACTGAAAAGCTCCACATTGCCCTACTCGTATTCAACTGAAACAGGTATTTTTCAACTTCCTATCTCTCTATTTAGGAATCATTAGGCTTAGGTTTGTGAATAAAAAATGTATTACTCATAGCCCTTAAGCTGTACATATGCATAGATTTCATTTAAGTTAAGTGTGCTGAGAGAATTTGATTGATGAACTTCCTGAAAAAGTTAGGTTAAAAATTAGGGCCAGAGAAATTCTCTCTGGTCTTTGAGAGTTAGATCAAGTTTTTTATATGGTTGAAATCGTCTTGAAAAATGCTATGACTTTGGTGTTATGAGTTTTTGCTTTAGAGCACGTATGTAGGATTTCCAGATTTTGTACACAGGCACGCGTTTTTTGTGTTTGAACGAAGGTTGAAGATGAAGTGTTGGGCTGGGCCTGCCTTTTCCCTGCTTTTTTCTAAACATAAAAAATTACTAAAAATGTTTTCATAAATTTTCACATTTTATTTTGTATTTTTTATTATTTTTTCTAACATAAAAATAATTATTAGATAACATAATTTTATTTTCTTTAATCAAAACTTGAAAATAATACATAAAAATATTATATTTTTATTTTTATTATTTACATACTTAAATAATATTTTTCTAATATATTTTCATTTTTTGACATTTGTATATAGTTCATTATTTTATTTTATTGTACATAAACAATATAATTAATATATATACTTTCTTAAAGAAAATTAGAGTTTTTACCCTTAACAAAAATAATCTTTTATTTCTATTTTTTTAATACATTAAATATTATATTTTCACATACATAAAAATAAACAAAAACATTTTTTTGCATACTTATAATATTTTGCATATTTATACTTAATTTTCTTATTTAAATATTGCTTATTTATTATTTGATGCAAAGAATTCAATTTGGATGTAATAGTAAATCTTAGGGTTTTATTTTCTTGCAAATACTCCCCATTCAAAATTGTATCCACCTCCCCATATCAATGTTGTAATAGTCGTAGATTTATTTTACGCATTTATAGCTTTCAAATATGCCATGATAGAGATTAGGGTTTGTATGCAATAACCAAAATCAAAACAAATAGCTAGACCTAATACAAGACATAAAAGCATGTAAATTGACAACACAATACACATATGCACCCCTAGGGTTTTCATCCACTTGTTGCCTTTAAAATGGCCATGTTATGCATGTTGAGTATCTTGGCAAAACAAAAAAAACAAAACAAAAGATCATAGTCCCTCGATGACGCTATCTTGGTTGCCTATACAAAAATGATCTAGTCCCTCAAAAATTTGCTAAAGATACTTAGCACAATTGCTATCATGGTCAATACGATGACCCGCGCCTGTCCCGTTTAACATCCAAATACAAGGTTGTTTACCAAATGCAATGGTAAAACAACAATGTAAAAGGGTTAAAAATGTGTAGGAAAGATCTTTGAGTAGATAGGGTAGACAACTCTTAGTTACTTGATCAAACTTGCAAACATCCTTGCTATTTTCAAACACACATCACAACACAAATTCAAAACATTTCCCAAAACAGACTTTCAAACATTGAAATATCTTTTCAAAAGACAAACACCTTTGTATATATTCAAACAAGACTCATTACAAAGGTTTCCACCACGATGGCCTCTTTTCAAAAACATTTTCAAAACCACACACAAAGCACCATTTCAAACAATTGAAAAGCAAAAGCAAGTGATCTAAACAAGTAACTAAGAGCCCATGGAAAACCATGGATGAAAAGGGTGCTTTCACCTTCCCTTTTCATAATCTACCCCCCGAACCCAAGAAAACATCTCAAAGGTCTTTCCTGTGCTTTTTGACCTTTCCTTTAGATAAAATAAAAAGTCGGTGACGACTCTTGTTAAGCCGAAACATTTGCAAACACAAACGCAAAACCTCAAGTCAGTTCTCCCACCGTATCACACATGCATATTATGACCATTTAATTCTCATGGCAACAAGTGGATTTACCCTAAGGGTGTAAGTATGAAAGTGTATTGATTTACATGCATCGTTTGGTCTTTGAATTAGGGTTTTCTAAGCATTGATTTTATCTTTCCATATAAACCATAATTTACTAGCATTTATATATAAAGCATTAAATTGCGGAAAATAAAAATACTAAGCTATTACATCAATAGGGGAAGGGGTGTACAAATTTACAAAATGGGGATTTTTGTAAGAAAATTAAATCTAATTAACTATTACAACTATATTGAATATTGTGCAAAATTGAAAATATAAATGCAAATGCCAATGAATAAAGAAATGATTTTTTGTTTAGATTTTTATGAAAGGGTTTTAACCTAATTAGTAAAATGGTTAATAAAATGAAATTAACTAAAAAGGATTTTTTTTTGGGTTTTATGAAAAGGTTTTAAATTAAAAAATAAAAATAAAAATTAACTAATTAAAATAAACCTAAGTTCTAAATTAATTTTAATTTACAAAAGGATAGTATAATAATTAAACCTAATTATCTAAATATTAATTAATTAAGAAAATAAATTAATTTGTTAGAAAAAAATCTTTTTTTGTCTTTTTATCTAAAAGAAATTAAATGGAAAATATCCTAAATATCTAAATAATAAATATAAAATATTTTTGGTATTTTTTATTTAATAAATGATAATGATAATAATAATAATAATAATAATAATAATAATAATAATAATAATAATTGAATAAAAAAGAAAAGAAAATAAAATATAACAATTAAAGTCAAGGGGGGTTAAAAAATAGAAATGGTGGTTAACAGTAGTAAAAGGGGCGCTAGGCCCAAAAGTATTTTTTTGTTCAAGTCAGAAAACAAAATAAAAATCAAGTAAATGGGCTTGTGTAAAAAAGCAAACAGGGGGGTTGAGAAGCCAAAAACAATGCTCCAGGCCCAAAACAAAATCAGCACCCTCTAGTGATCCAGTGTGGGCAGCCTTGAAGGATGCATCATGGGGACATGCATGTGAGGTGTTGGATTTAATTGTTTGGCTGATCTGATGGTGATGGAGAAAGGCACATGGTACACGCGCTGGCTTGGCTTGCATTCACTACTACAAAAAGGGAAAAAACAACGCTTTTTTAGGCTTTTAACAGCGCTTTTAGATTAGACAACGCTTTTTTATATATCCTTTTTAGGCACTTGAATATCTCTTTGGGAGAGAAAAGCTAGTAGAACGCTATAATAAAATATAAACGATTGTTTAGAACAATCTCACATAGAAACATAAACATGAACAGAAATCCATATATGTTGACCATAAACATAAACATAAACATAAACTTGAATATCTCTTTGGGAGCGAAAAACTTACGTGTCAATCATCTGCTTCAAATCTGGATATGTTGACCAATCATTGTATAACGAATCCAGATAATACACAGTTTCTCTCATAGGATTAATCGCAACCAATAACCAGTGTCCACTATAAGATTAAACAAAGATTAAAGAATGGCCAAAAACGGAAAATTATAATAGATCAAGTTAGGATGAAAATCTAACCCGTTGCTAGTATTATATGAAAAAAAGAACAACTTCTCAGTATCTTTGCTGGCCACGAGTAAACCAAGTACATATGCTATGACAGCATCTGGTCTCGTTACAATTAACCCTGAATTGACAGTGTTGGGAGCTAAGAAGCCAAATCTTGCTTCTAATCCATGCGGGCGCACAATGTTGTCATACATAAACCTTAAATTAAAACATCATTAACATTATACTATATTCATTGAAATAAGGGATTAAATTGTTCATCTAATTAAACAAAGTTAATCGGAGTATACCTGATGTATATACCAATAACACCGAGGCCTAATTCCAAATGTCTAAAAACTTGCTCCATATCCTCTCTACCAATTGCTTTCAGGTATTCAAAACCAAAGATGTCTGCATTCATAGGTATAAGGCGGGTACCACCATCCGGAATATCTGTAATTCCTAAATATGTTCGAAGGCACGACCTGAACTGAGCAGTAGTTTTTTTGCTAGCCACTGTCTTCTTAGCAACATTATTTTTTTGTGTGGAAATATTGCTAATTTCAGGCGCCTTACCCCTACTGACTTGTGCAGTCTCTTTAGCATAAATCTAGTTATCATATAATTAGTTAGGGGAAGTATAAAGTCACAAATTAGCATTTCTCATAGCATAAATGTCATATAATTGTGTTGTACCTCAATTGATGCAATTGACTCGGTCTTCCGCTTAATCCCCTTATCTTTTGGAATGGATTTTGTTGGAGTCTAACATTACCATGTAAACAAAATGTAAGTATAATTGCCTTAAAAAATTTGAATAGTAAATGATTTTAAGCATACCTCATTATCTACGCAAACGAGGCTTGATGACCATGCAACAAACGATCCTATTGCATCTGTCACCAATGTTGCATTCGCCACATCGTCAGGTAGTGGTAACAATGCACCCCCTTCTAAAACAACATCGACCGATACTTTCAAAAATCCATCTGGGAGCGGTTTATGGTGAAGCATTTCTATCGAAGTATTATACACTTTTCTCTTGCCAACCATCCGATAAGTCAGTGCCGACAAATAGAGTTGACATTGGGAAATGCCGTATAATTTAATAAATATGGTTATATAATTAATAAATATGGTTATATAATTAATAAATATGGTTATATAATTTATATATATGGTATATAATTACCTCGAGAATATTTTGTTCTAAATTACCATTGATACTACCTTTGTCACTAGTATCTTTAAAACCTGTAGCTTGATCTATTTCCTTTTCCTTTCTCAGCTCATAAACTTCTTGTTGTAACTTTTCCAACTTCTCCTGAAGTTCTTTATTGCTTGGAGCTTTTGTCTTTGATTTTTTTTCAAGGATGTTGGAGTGATCCCAAATCCCTTACCCCTCACCCGACCAGAATACTCACGAATATCTAATGCTCGTGAGAGTATTCTCCTGCAATCATTATCTTCATCTGGAGGTATAGACTGGGAAAGAGTCTCTTGAAATTCATATAAATATTGTAATTAAAGAATGATATGTTAATAAAAGAATGATGTAATTAAATAAATAAAAGTATGATGTAATTAAATAAATAATGTTATACTTACACATCTCTCGAAAATTTGTTGAACTTTTTCTTCAACAGCTCCATCCTTACACACACGGGCTTCCTTCCATAAAATGTGTTCTGGAAGAGATGTTTCAGAACTATTCTCCTTTGTTAGCTACACATTAAGCCAAATAACATGATCAAATATAAGCGTGCATATATTATAGATACTTTTCAATTTATAGATACTTACAATAGATTGTTGTAAGCGTGCATATCCCATACGCCCTTTTCTGTATGGATATGATGGACTTGATGCTCGTTGTCGATTTACGACACTTAAACTCTCAAATTTTTGGGTATTTCTTTTGGATTTAAAAGTTTACCATTCTTTAGCTGTAATCAAATCTGCATATTTCTTTGGAAGCTCTGCATCAACAAAAATTTTATCCGCATCCCTAAGAAACTTGTTTGACAAGAAAGCTCTAAACCCTCTATGTAGTTTCCTAGCCAATTTAAGAATATAATCTCTCCTGGTATCCTCAATGATGAACGACCTCTACGAAAATCATACACAACATGCATTAGTATAAATAATTTAGAGACATAATCGTCATTAAAAACAAATAACATCACATATGGTACCTGTATCTCACTCCATATTTTATCTTTAGCGTCGTCCAACACTCTTGCTCTCCAATCTTCACATGTAATTGGAATTTCTCTCCTTACCACCGAACCGAGATAACTCGTCAACGTTGAACCGTTAGGCTCAATTAGTTGGCCTTCTTGACTCTAATGCATATCATACTTTATGCCTCGGTCTCTATCCCAAATTATTCTCTTCATTATTGTTATTCCTCGTCTATATTCCATTTCCGTTTTACTAACGACCTTATCTCCATCATGCACAGAATCATCACGTGGGTGATCGTCGTTAGTAGCCATCTAACCTGTAATAAACATAAACATAAACCCAATATAAAATTCCATAGTCATTTAAATATATATAAAATGACAATGCCAAAACTTAACATAAACATAAACTTAAACGTAAACACAAACATAAACATAAACATTTTAATATGCTACCTCTTTCACTAACATCTCTTTCTTTTCTTGGTTGGAACATGAATTACTTGTTTCTTAATAACGCAGACGGATGGATTTATCCAAATTCCCTCATTATGATTCTTTCTGATATATGATTAATCCGCTATAATATTATCATCTTGATCATTTATAATATACGACTCATTTCGTCTAATACATGACTCATTCTCATTATCAATATCACCTTGGTCTACACTGTTATCATCAACCACTTTGTTAGATAAAAGCACTATAGATCATTTTGTACTCGCCGGGTCAGTGACATCGAACACTTGTTTAGATTGAGAGGCTAGAATAAAAGGCTCATCTTTGTACCCCTCCCTATTAAGATCCACTTGCAAAAATCCTGACTTATCCATTCGTATACCACCACTACTTACCCACTTGAACCCAAAGATAGGAATCTGAAACTTCTCGTAATCAAACACCCAAATATGCTCGATAACCCCAAAATATGACAGATTTGCATATTTGGGGTTTAGGTCCTTCATACTTGAAATGTGAATTGCTTCAGCAAGCACGGTGACACCACTATTTTGCATAGTACTTTTATCATCTTGTTCTTTGGTATAAAATGTGTATCCATTAATTGCGTATGCGCTATAGGAAAACACATGTAAACTTGGACCATATGCCAAACATCTCAACCTTTCTGTTATTGAAGCGGGATCTGAATGAAGCTTTGAAAAAATATGATCCTTAAACCATGGTGTTGTACCCCAAAATTTTCCCTCTCATTTATCAAGATTTCCCCTCACAAGACTCTTTGAACTCAAGACCAAGCTAGGGTTTGCTCAGCTCAAGACATCTCCTTGCACTGTGGACCTAAAATTAGGGTTTGAGTTCGCACAAGGAATTTTGGACTTCTAATGCCCCATGTGACTTTCATACTTCATGTTGGACTCCTAAGATTGCTCATACCAAGTTTCAAGCCTTGAATCAAATTTTTGCCCAGTCAATTGGACAGTTGACCTAAAAATCAGTTGTATTGGGGGAAAAGTCAATTGTGGCCAATTTACAGTCAAACCTCATAATTTTTGATCCACATCAACATTATAGACTCATATGAATCATTTGATCAAGTTTGGACCACAACTCCTCAAGAAATTTGATCAGATCATCAAAAGGGTAAAATGGTCATTTTTAGGGTTTTGACTGCAGAAGGGAAATTTCTGATTTTTAACCTAGTCAATGGCAAATTGGGTTCAAGCATGGATTCAAGGACTCAATGGAATCATCTTGATCTAATAACAAGGTTCAAAAGATCTCAATTGCATTGGATTGACAGATGAATTTTCCAGTCAACTGATCAAAAATCAACTGTATACTGAAAAGTTAAACTTTGACTTTTTGGTCAAAATCAAGTGGCAAGGATCATTTTTCACCAAGATGTGTCAAAACATGAAACTTGTTCACCAAGAAACTTAATTTTCAAAATTAGGGTTTAAAATGGAAAATTTTCATAACTTAGAATTTATCTAAGTTATGAAAATTTCTTATTTTTCCTAACTTTGTCCAACTTTTTCACCATGATGCAATTGGATTCAAATAAAACTTCCAACATGAAAGTTGTATCCCCCCACAAAATATACAACTTTTATTCACAAATTTTTTCCAAAAGATGCTTGGATATCAAGTTAGTATTTTTGGAATAAGGGTCCATGAAACTTTTAACTTAGTGAAATTTTGCCCTAGTTTAGGCAGGATTTTGACCTATATTCATGGCAATTTTTCACATAGTTCCAAGTGGAATATCAAAATTCATTTCAAATATGGATTATATATAATGTTACAAGCTTTCCAAAATGTCCAAGAACTCTTCAAAATCATTTATGGTTAGGGAGAATCGAAGAAAAGAAAATGGCCATTTCTCACTTTTGTCCATGTCACTTTTCATGTTAATACAAGTTGCAAATTCTTTCCAACCTTGCTTGTACTTGCTTACAGGTCCTTAAACCCTTCCACACTCATAAATTGAATTCAAACTCAATGGATTAAGGCTTTGTTCTGAGCTTTAGAAGATTACACAAAGGATTAATCCATTTTTGGCAAAAAGGCAACAATGCCATTTACATAAAGCACAACTTTTGCAATTTTGTTTGTCTTGAGCATTGGACTTAATCTTTTGCAGCAAACCACATCCACAAAGATCAGGGAAAGTACACCAACTATCAGCATGCTTGAAGCTAGCCTGTACAGGCCATAGCATTGTCAAAATCACCTTTTACTTAAAAACCAAGTCAACTTGCAAAAACCACATATCTTTGCAATCTGATAAAACCAAAGCTTGAAAACATTTCAAACAACTTGAACACATTATACTAAGCCAGAAACACGAGCTAACAACCTCTAAAACACCCTTGTACACCAAAAACCCCATTTTTTGCAAAATAGGGCAGGATCTGCAAATCATAAGCCAAATCACAATCCACTCGTGCGTTTTGCTTGCAACCAGTTCCAACACACTCCATACAACATACCTAAGCTATCCCAACCATTCCCAATGTTGGTGTAACCCCTAGAGGCCAATACTTTTGGTACTTGTATCAAATTATTTATTAATAATAAAAGGCATTTCTTTATTATGTTTGCTTTCCAAAATAATAAAGTCCCTAGAATGGTTTATTTGTTTAATGAAATGTTAAGTGTGACTTAATCATGAGATCCCATTAAACATAAGACACTATTCTTAAAGTATCCATAGTCAAGCTTTAATGTGAAGTGGGATAATATTAAAGCATTAAGATTATTATGAAGATAGATTGATGATCACATCTCATGGATCATAGATAAGGAGTTATCAAGTCTTGACATAGGTATGAATATTAGGAGTAATATTTATACTGGATTGACCCGCTATGAGAATACTACATAGAATGTTATGCAAAGTGTCATAAGTTATTCTCATGATGATAATGGTGTATACCACCCTTCGACCTGAAACCACTATGGACCCTAGATGTAGAGTCAAGTACTTTATTGCTGATCAAACGTCATCCGTAACTGGATGACTATAAAGACGGTTGATGGGTACTTCACAAAGCATGCTAAGGGACATGAGTGACCTAGATGGAATTTGCTCATCCTGCATAACAGGATAAATGTCTAAGGGCCCAATATTGAACTGGACAAGGGTGACACAGTGTATGCCTTGTGTTCAATATAGACATGAGGGTAAAAGGGTAATTGTACAACACAAATATTATCACGGAAAAGGTTTGGTCAGATCACATGACATTTTCCTGACTTGGGTAACAGTGATGTGTTGCTAGATACCACTCACTGTTTATTATATTAAATGTGTGATTTAATATAATTTCCAACGTCGCGAAAACCTACAGGGTCATACACATAAGGACAGATTGATGAGAGATAGAATAAATAAGGAACACCGTAAGGTACGGTGCACTTAAGTGTAATACAGAAAGTGGTAAGGTACCACGTGGATAAGTGATATATGGTACATCATAAGGTATGATGTCCATAAGCTTA
This sequence comes from Vicia faba, assembly GCA_948472305.1. NCBI lineage: Eukaryota > Viridiplantae > Streptophyta > Magnoliopsida > Fabales > Fabaceae > Vicia > Vicia faba. Next base: position 976,704,423 of record OX451738.1, on the reverse strand, counting down.
ATTGGGCTTTTAGCTTATAGCCTTAATCGGGCTTTTAGCTTGTAGCCCACACGAGTGATTCTATAAATAGATCCCTTGTGATGAAGCAATTTCACTTGATGCAATTTCGTTTTTGATTCTCTCTCTCACTCAAGGTTTCCGTTCGTGATCAGCTAGCACTGTGACCGGAAGCGATCTGTTCGTGTGGACTGAGTAGAGGCGTTGTTCTTCATCAACGCTCATGATCACAACATCAAAGGTCTGAATCACCACAAGAGGTAAATATTTCTATCACTGACCATGCTCATTCGTAAGGATCGCTAAAGGAAAATTTTAAATTCCGCTGCGCTCTTGATCGCAATTTTCCTTCACCCAAGTCACTGTAACTCCATTTACACACTTCACCATTTTCAAATTTTGACTTTGCAGGTTGAGTTCTACAAGCATAATCAATCTATTTCAAAGCAGGCTAAGCATTGGGAAAGCTCAAAGGAACTTCAAGCAAGCTCACAAGTATCTCAGGCCTCACTCACAACACCTACATTACCATACTCGAGCTTGACTGAAACAGGTAAAGTTCAAACTTCTATCTCTCTATTTAGGAATCATTAGGCTTAGGTTTGTGAATAAAAAATGTAGTCCTCATTGCCCTTGAGCTGTACATATGCATATAATTCATTTAAGTTAACTGAGCTGAGAGAATTTGAATGATGAACTTTCTGAAAAAACTAGGTTAGAAATTAGGGCCCGAGAAATTCTCTCTGGTCTTTGAGAGTTAGATTAAGTTTTTTACATGGTTAGAATCGCGTGATCATACTCTATAACTTTCATGTTGCAAGTTTTTATTTTTGAGCACGTATGCAGGATTTCCAAGTTTGAACAGGGCGCGCATTTTTGTTTGATCAGAGGTTAGAGATGAAGTGGAAATGGGCTGAGCCTGACTTGGCTTTATTTTTGACACCCCCATCCTGCTTTCTGCATCCCCTTGGCCCATTTGATTATTTTTTGCATAGTTTTCTATTTTCTTTTACATTTCTGACTTTTATTATTTTTTCTAAATATTAAAAATCCCCAAAAATATTTTCTTAAATTTTCACATTTTATTTTATTATTTTTATTATTTTTTTGGACATAGAAATAGTTTATTAAATAATATACTTTTAGTTTCTTAAATAAAAACTTGTAAATATTATAAAAATATTTTATTTTTTTATTTTTTTTATTATTTATACACTTAAATAATATTTTCTCACACATTTTTATTTTTTAATATTTTTTATATATTATTTTTATTTTCTTTGTACAAAAATAAAATAAATAATTAATATAAGGCATATTTTCTTTTAAAACAAAATTAGGGTTTCCACCCTTAATAAAAATAACCATTAATATTTTTCCTATTTTTAGGACATTAAATAATTTATTTTTACATACATAAAAATAAATACAAAAAAAAAATATTTTTGCATATTCATATTTAATTGCATATTTAAATATTTGTCAATTTATTATTCGTACAATAAATTCAATATGGTTGTAATAGTTTTAGGATTTTATTTTGTGCAAAATATCCCCTATTCAAACTTGTATCCCCCTCCCCATATCAATCTTGTAATAGTTGTAGATTTACTTTTACGCACCTTATAGCTTTCAAATATGCATGATAGAAAGATTAGGGTTTGTATGCAAGAATCTAAAATCAAACAAATAGCTTGACTAACACAAGACAAAAATGCATGGAAATGACAACACAATACACACTAGCACCCCTAGGGTTTCATCCACTTGTTGCCTTAAAAACATGGCCATGGTATGCATGCTAGGTATCTTGGCAAAACAAAACAAAATAACATCATAGTCCCTCGATGATGCTATCTTGGTTGCCTATACAAAAGTGATCTAGTCCCTAAAAAAAACATGCTAAGATACTTGGTAATATTGTTATCATGGTCATACGATGACCCACGCCCGTCCCGTTTAACATCCAAACACAAGGTTGTTTACCAAATACAATGGTAAAACAACAATGTCAAAGGGTTAAAAATGTGTAGGAAAGACTTTTGAGTAGGTAGGGTAGATGCTCCTAGTTACTTGATCAAACTTGCAAACATCCTTGCTATTTTCAAACTATCACACAATTTCAAAACATTTCCCAAAACAAACTTTCAAACAATTGAAACATTTTTCAAAAGACAAACACTTTTGTATATATTCAAACAAGAATCATTACAAAGGTTGCCTAGACAAAGGCCTCTTTTCAAAATATTTTCAAAACCACACACAAAGGCACCATTTCAAACAATTGAAAAGCAAAAGCAAGTGATCTAAACAAGTAACTAAGAGCCCATGGAAAACCATGGATGAAAAGGGTGCTAGCACCTTCCCTTTTCATAATCTACCCCCCAAACCCAAGAAAACATATCAAAGGTCTTTCCTGTGCTTTTTGACCTTTCCTTTGGATAAAATAAAAAGTCGGTGGCGACTCTTGCTAAACCGAAACATTTGCAAACACAAACGCAAAACCTCAAGTCAGTTCTCCCACCGTATCACAGAACTGGCGACTCTGCCGGGGAGAGATTAAAAGTGGGGTTACCTTAGGGTTTAGATCACCTTTACATGCTTATCTTGTTTGCTTTGATTGCTTTACATTTGGTTCTATTGTTTGGGTTTGAAATCCTCTACCCGGATTTGGGAAACATTCATAGGTAAATAGCAATACATTGTGGAAACTGTGCAGGGTATACCGATATGGTTGAAGCAATAGCTATATTAGTGCGACATATTTGTGGGTACCGGTAGCCTTTGAGTTAATCAAAGAGAATACAAGGTTGCTGAGTGATGTCCTGAAGCACTAATGGACTTTTAGAACCTTTACTTGACCATCTTGGCCTTTTTAGGGGTAGTGAGATGACCGGCTTTGGTGCAGTCCGAAGTTGGTAGTTACTCGATACTACACTCATTGAGGGTTGTTTTCTTGGAATATTTCGGTCGCTAGTAAAGTGGCTAAACTGAAACAATGAACACAGAAAATAATCTAGTGATATTGAGCTCCTTAGAACCCAGTTACTATTTATAGGACAGGTTGAGCTAACTAAACTTCAAGAGGGTACTTACCTATGAAACCCCATGCAAGCCTGAAACTAGGATCTTGTGTGACTTGCTTGTACATATACTTGTGCATACATCATGATCATCATGAAGCATCATTTGCATCCACTAACCATTTCAATGGTTTGGATCTTCATCTTTGTTCCTGTTTTGTAGGTAATGGATTCACTCCGCCGGAAAACTATTCAGGTCAATATTGTGAGAATCCCTCCTCAACTTAAGGAGCTTGCTTCCAAGATTCCAGAGAATTCTCCATTCACTGAAAGACATGGTAGACTCCTCAACTTGGTTAACTCCAATATAGAGGAAGACATGGTGAAAGTTCTCTTCCAGTTCTTTGACCCCCTACACCACTGCTTCACATTCCCTGATTACCAGCTAGTGCCTACTTTGGAGGAATTCTCTCAACTCCTAAGGATTCCTATTCTCCATCAACTACCCTACAACGGTACGTAAAGAGATCCAAAGCATGAAGATGTTGCTCAAGCCCTACACTTGCAACCATCTGATGTCAAAGGTCATTGGGAAACCAGAAGCGGTGTCAAGGGTTTCTTGGCAAAGTTTCTGTTTGAGAAAGCTCAAGAATGCTAGAATTCATTGTACCTACAAGCTTTTGAGGAGATTATAGCTCTTCTCATCTATGGGTTGGTCTTGTTCCCAAACCCTGATCAGCTTATAGATGTGAATGCTGTCAAGATTTTCATATCTCGGAATCCTGTGCCTACATTGCTTGGGGATATCCTCCACGCATTTCACACACGAACAATAAGGGAAAAAGGTGTTCTCATGTGCTGTACTCCTCTTCTAGCAAGGTGGTTTATTTCTCACCTTCCCCAATCAGTTTTGACGAATGAGCAAGGCTGGAGGTGGTCACAACGGTTGATGACCCTTACACATTCAGATGTTCATTGGTGTTCTCGGTCCAGAGAAAATGTCATCATCATTGATCGTTGTGGGGAATTCCCTAATGTCCCACTACTTGGCATTAGGGGAGGCATTACCTACAACCCCTGCTTGGCTCTGAGACAGTTTCGGTATGCCCGAAGGGGTGGCCCACATGACATGCTGATTCCAGACTTGGTTTTTGACTTCGACAACAACGTTCAAAGACTTCGACAAAGGTTTATCAGAGCTTGGAGGATGCCCAACAAGGTGGACAGTAAGACCTTGGGACACAATAATTCCATCCCCCTTGAGCCTTACCTTAAGTGGGTACGAACCCACGCCTAAAGTCTTATGATGCCTTACCCTTACATTCTCCCTGTGATCAAAGAGCCTGTTATGGAAGGAGAGGTTCCATACACCCTCCTACATCCTGACATGCCAACATCATTAGAAGATTTGCAAAGGAGTTGGATACAGCTCAAGGGAGAATGCAATACTTTTGAAGCCCAATTCTACGCTAGTGAGAAGAAGGTTTTGGAACTTACTCGTCAACTTCATGAAGAGCAGACTCTCAACACCTATATCGCACCAAAAAGGATGCGCAACGTCTTTTTACATTAGAATTTTGTATTTATTTTGCCCATGGGGCATCTATGTACTAACAAATTCTATCTTATTAATATGACATGTGTTCCTTTTTGTTTACAACAAATTTGAATTTCTGAATCCTTGAATGCATTACATGAATACATATCATTCATCATATGCATAAACAGGTATTCACACCAGGTTTCCTTATCTCTCTGCTGTTTATTTCAGCAAGATGGATATAGAGCAGACGGTCAAAGATTTGCAGGCGCATAATTCACAGTTCCAACAACTACTCATGACCTTGGCAAAGGGTCAAGAGGATCTCAAAACATTGCTGGAAAAAGAAAAAGAGAAAAAGAAAAAGAAGAGGGTTGGTGTGGCTACTTTGGGTAGAAGATTTGAAGGTCAAACTAGAAGGGTCCTGGATTTCCCCTCAACATCTGATGAATGGGTAGGAAAAGGAAAGGGAGCTGCAGTGACATCTGAGTCTGAGGAAGAAGAAGAGGAGGAGGATGAAGATTATTCTGAACAATAGTATCCTCCTGCAGACGACAAATACAAGAATCTGGAAGAACGTCTAGCAGCTATGGAGGTGCAAAGAGTGCCTGGGATGGATTTCGAAGAGTTAGGGTTGGTTTATGGGATTGTCATTCCCCCCAAGTTTAAAGTACCTCTGTTTGATAAATATGATGGTTTGTCTTGTCCCAAGATGCACCTACGGTCTTATGTTAGAAAAATTCAACCTCATTCTTCTGACAAGGACCTGTGGGTCCACTTTTTTCAAGATAGTCTTTCAGGGATGCAGTTGGATTGGTTTTACCAGCTAGAGAGGCCTGATGTACATAATTGGGAGGATTTGGCTGCTGCCTTCTACAAGCTGTATCAATATAATGCAGACTTAGCACCAACCCATACTCAATTACAGAGTATGGGCATGGTCTCAAATGAAGGTTTTAAAGAGTATGCCCAGAAATGGAGAGACTTGGCGGGATGAGTACAACCACCTCTATCTGAGAGAGAGCTTGTAGATATGTTCTTGGGGACTCTGTCAGGTCCATTCTTCAATCACCTGATTGGAAGTTCGTCTGCGGGGTTCACTGAGTTAATTCTGACTGGTGAAAGAGTTGAAGCCAGAATCAAGAACGGAAAAATTCAAAAAGATGCATCTGCTTCCGCTGCCATAAAAAATCCTTTTCCAGCAAAGAAAGAAGTTTCAGTTGTTTACTCCCAAAGAGGTCAAGGAAGAGTTGAGTGCCGGCTAGCGGTGGGGGCCATAATGATTCAGAAGTCTGCAGCTGATCAGCCCAGAAACAATCAACCCAAAGCTAACCAAGCAAGGGTGGAAAGACCACAACCACAATATACCCGGATAAACATGACTCCCACTCAGGTTCTACCCCATCTCTTGAAGTTAAACCTTTCCAGTTTGAGAGAGGCCCCAAAAAACCCTAACACTACATCTCCGCATTACCATCCCAACGCCAAGTGTGCTTATCATTCAGACAACCTGGGGCACGACACCAACAATTGTTGGTCCCTCAGGAATAATATTCAGGATTTAATAGACGCCAAAGAAGTGGAATTCGACGCCCCTGAAAAGCCGAATGTGATATCTGCTCCAATGCCAAAGCATGGCCACAATGCTCATGCTATTGAAGAGGATCTGTATTTTGCTACTATTGATAATTTGATGACTCCGCTACCGATAATCAAGATGAATTTGCTGAATGCTGGGATTTTCCTAGGCTGTGAAGAAGATTGCTACCTTTGTTAATCCTTACCAATCGACTGTCCGTTGTTGAAGTTAGGCATCCAGCGCCTAATGGATAATCAAGAAATCCTTTTTGAGAAGACTGCTGTTACACCGACTCCTGTCAATGATGTTGCTATAATTACCATATCCGCCAATCTTTCCAAGGTCTCCAAAAGACCTGTTAAGATTACATCCGATTTGAAGATTACACCTTTGAAGATAACTATGTCGGGGCATATCCCGTACAAGTCCAACAAATCAATATTGTGGAACTATGGGGGAGAGATCTTTTACCACGGTATTAAACAAATTGAATCAACTAAAGAAAGTTCTGATGAAGAGGCTTCCAACATTGGAAACATTGCCGGACCGAGTAAGATCACCCGCAGTGGAAGAATTTTCTCTTTGGAGATTGCTCCTCTAAGGGTAATCTTCGGACCCTCAATTGCTCCTAAGGTTACTCCTGTGCCGGTCAACATATCTGTAAGAACTCCAATTATTGAAGAAGTTGTAACTCCTGTGGTTGAACCCTCTGCTGTTGCTGATGATAAAGGGAAGGGATCCAAGAAGAGCCCGTCAGGATGAGGGCTCAGTCGTTGATCATCCCTGAAACCACTCAGAAAGAAATGGAAGAGATTTTGAAAATAATCAAGAAAATTGATTATAATGTTGTGGAACAACTGGGGCAAACCCCCTCAAAAATATCTATGTTGGCCCTGTTGCTCTATTCCAAAGCTCATGCCAAAGCTTTGATCAAATTCTTGAAGACGGCCCATGTGCCTCAGGAAACCTCCGCGAACCAGTTCCAGGAATGTGCAGCTAGCCTAACAGCAGACAATGGTCTAGGATTCTCCGATGCCGATTTAACATCTAAAGTGAGAAAACATAATGACGCTTTGCATGTCTCGGTGTAATATAGAGGGACTACTCTGGCACACGTTCTGGTAGACACTGGTTCATCGCTGAACGTCTTACCAAAGAAGGCATTGGATAGGCTAGATTGTGAAGGTCTAACTTTGAAGCCCAGCAACATCATTGTCAGAGCCTTTGATGGTTCTAAACGGATGGTCCACGGGGAGGTGGACATCCCGATTAAAGTGGGAACTGAGACCTTCAACTCCACATTCTATATCATGGACATCCGTCCCTCCTATTCTTTCTTGTTGGGGAGACCCTGGATTCATCATGCTGGAGCCGTCACTTTAACTCTGCATCAAAAACTCAAGTACCCTGTCCAGGGGAAAATTGTAACTGTTCTCGGCGAAGAGGAATATATGATAAGCCATCTTAATTCTTTCTGCTATGTGGAATTAGATGGCGAATTCATAGAAACCCCTTTCCAACACTTCGAGGAAGTTTCTGAAGAGATTGCAGCAACCAAGATAGTGTCTTCTGTACCCATGGTTACCAGACCTCCGCCGCAGATGTCGTCTCTCAAAGATGCAAAGGTTGTGATTGAAGAAGGAGGAAGCACAATCTGGGGGCAGCTTCCCGATTTTCCTTTTAAATTTGATAAATTCGGCTTGGGTTTCACTGCTTTTGCTCAAAAGGCTGTGCGCCGCTCCCGGGCTGGAGGGCCACCAGTGAATATCACCCATCACGGAGTCAATGCTTTGGAGGATGGTGAAGAGGAGAGCAATCTGGAAGACTGGATTTTCCCTAACGTTGAAGGAGGATTATGCAATTGGGAAGCAAAAGACTTTGTTCCCATTACTTTCATCAATCAGTAATTTATCTTTCAAACATTTCTGTTGGTTTGTAATAATTCTTAAACAATTCGTACACTTTTAACCTTGTGCCTTACCCAGGTACATAGGTCCATTTGTAAGGGTTTGATTTTTCATCTTCATATGCCATTTTAATTAATCATGGACGTTTTCATATATAAACTTTTGTGTTCATTTTCCTTATTTTTACATTTTATTTGTTTAAAGGTGGCTATCCCTTACACACACCCACACTCACCAATGCAGGTACCCATCCATTCCGGATTCCATGGGTAACAATTCTGCTTTGGCCTTCAGTGACTCTGAAGATCTGGTCTACCATGCCGAATACGAAGGTGATGAAGACTGTGAAGTGCCTGGAGAATTGGCTAGACTGCTGCAACAGGAAGAAAGGGCTATTCTACCTCACGAGGAGTTGTTAGAGACAATCAACTTGGGAACAGAGGAAGACAGAAAAGAAGTTAGAGTGGGTGCCAACCTAGAGCCAAGTGTCAAAGAGCGCCTAGTTCAGTTGTTAAATGAATATGTTGAGATCTTTGCCTGGTCCTATGAAGACATGCCGAGACTTGATACAGATATTGTGGTTCACCGTCTCCCTACAAGAGAAGACTGTCCACCAATTAAACAGAAAGTCCGCCGAATGAGGCCCAATATGTCTGAGAAGATCAAAGCAGAAGTGATGAAGCAGTTCAATGCTGGGTTTCTTGCTGTTACTTCCTATCCATAATGGGTTGCTAACATTGTGCCCGTGCCTAAGAAGGACGGAAAAGTCAGAATGTGCGTGGATTACAGAGATTTAAACAGGGCTAGCCCTAAAGATGACTTTCCACTACCGCACATTGACATCTTGGTTGACAATACAGCTCAGCACAAGGTATTTTCTTTCATGGATGGATTTTCAGGGTACAACCAGATCAAAATGGCCCCTGAAGACATGGAGAAAACCACTTTTGTTACACAGTGGGGGTACCTTCTTCTATAAAGTGATTCCATTCGAACTGAAGAATGTCGGGGCAACCTATCAACGCACCATGGTAGCTTTGTTTCATGATATGATACATCATGAGATAGAGGTCTACTTCGACAACATGATAGCCCGTTCACAAACATAAGAAGAGCACCTCGACCATCTGCAAAAGCTGTTTGTCAGGTTGAAGGAGTACAAGCTCAGACTGAACCCTAAGAAGTGCACTTTCGGAGTCAGGTTCGGTAAACTCTTGGGTTTCATTGTCAGTAACAAAGGCATCGAGGTTGATCCTGCCAAAGTCAAAGCTATACAAGAAATGCCTGCCCCTCGCACTGAGAAGGAGGTTAGAGGTTTCTTAGGACGCCTAAACTACATTGCAAGGTTTATTTCTCACCTAACATCTACCTGTGAACCAATCTTCAAGCTGTTGAAGAAAGATCAAGTGGTTAAATGGAATGATGCCTGTCAAGTTTCTTTCGATAAAATCAAGGAATATTTTCTAGAACCTCCTATCTTGATGCCTCCCGTCGAAGGAAGACCGCTAATCATGTATCTGACCGTCCTGGAGAATTCAATGGGGTGTGTATTGGGCCAACATGACGAGTCTGGCCGAAAAGAGCATGCCATTTATTACCTTAGCAAAAAGTTTACCGAATGTGAGACCCGATACTCACTGCTCGAGAAAACTTGCTGCGCTTTGGTATGGGCTGCTCGCCGGCTAAGGCAGTACATGTTGACTCATACCACTTTGCTGATCTCTAAGATGGATCCGATCAAGTACATCTTTGAAAATCCGACATTATCTGGAAGAATAGCTAGGTGGCAGATGATTCTGACCGAATACGATATACAGTACACGACCCAAAAAGCTATAAAGGGGAGTGTACTAGCTGACCATCTAGCTCATCAAGCTGTCAAAGATTATCAATCCATGAAGTTCGACTTCCCCAACGAGGACATTATGACATTGGACAACATTGAAGAGAACAGACCGTATGACGTACCTGAACAAGGATCCCGATGGACCCTGTACTTTGATGGTGCCTCTAATGCACTTGGAAATGGTACCGGTGTTGTGCTTATATCTCCACAAGGTTTCCATACACCTTTCACTGCTAGACTCTGCTTCAACTGCACCAACAATATGGCCGAGTATGAAGCTTGTATCTTTGGTCTCAAGGCTGCAATTGACTTGGGAATCAAATATTTGATGGTATTTGGGGACTCAGCTTTAGTTATCAGTCAAATCAAAGGAGATTGGCACACTAAACATCCTAACCTCATCCCTTACAAAGAACATGTCCTGACATTGTTACCTCATTTCGAACAGATTACCTTCGAGCACTTCCCGCGAGAAGAAAATCAGCTAGCGGATGCTCTAGCTATAATGTATTCCATGTTTAAACTTAACTGGGATAATGAGGCTCCCCAAATCACCATTGAGCGGATGGAAGAACCTGCACATTATCATGAGATTAATACCGAAGAAGTTGTGGACCGACCTTGGTTTCACGAAGTCAAAAGGTATCTCGAGGTGCAAGAATACCCTAAAGGAGCTTCAGTCAACGGCAAAAAGTTCTTAAGGAGGTTCTCGGCAAAGTTCTTCTTGAGCAATGGTATCCTATACAAGCGCAATCATGATTGCATCCTACTCCGTTGTGTGGACAAGGTTGAAGCTGAACATATCATGGTTGAACTGCATAATGGTACCTTTGGCACTCACTCAAGCGGACATACGATGGCTAAGAAGATTCTAAGAGCAGGCTACTACTGGTCTACCATGGAATCTGACTGCCATCAACATTCCCGTACTTTTCACAAATGTCAAATCTACGCGGATAAGGTACATGTACCTCCAGTTCCTCTCAATGTCTTAACAGCTCCTTGGCCATTCGCTATGTGGGGAATCGACATGATTGGAGAAATCAAGCCTACAACATCCAATGGACACTGTTTCATCCTTGTGGCCATTGACTACTTCACCAAGTGGGCCGAAGTTGCTTCCTTCGCCTCCATTACAAAGAATGTGGTTGCCCGCTTCATCAAGCAGAACCTCATTTGTCGGTATGGTATCCCTGACAGGATCATCACTGACAACGGTACAAACTTGAACAATTCTATGATCACCGCCTTGTGCGAACAGTTCCAGATTCAACATCACAATTCATCTCCCTATCGGCCAAAGATGAACGGTGATGTCGAAGCTGCAAACAAAAATATCAAGAAGATCATTCAAAAGATGACAGTCACCTACAAGGACTGGCATGAGATGTTACCATTTTCTCTTCACGGGTACCATACCACGGCGCGTACATCAACTGGGGCAACACCCTATTCTTTGGTATACGGCATGGAAGCTGTTTTACATATCGAGGTTCAGATTCCCTCCTTGAGAATCATGAAGGATGTTAGTTTGAGTGAAGACGATTGGACTCAGACCCGGTTTGATCAACTTAACTTGATTGACGAAAAGCGACTTACTGCTGTTTGTCATGGTCAGACGTATCAAAAGCGGATGATTAAGGCATTCAACAAGAAAGTCAGACGACAAGTGCATCAAGTCGGAGATCTTGTAATCAAGCGGATCATCTTGCCGCAAAGTGATCCCAGGGGCAAATGGACTCCTACCTACGAAGGACCATTTGTAATCAAGAATATTTTTTCTGGTGGGGCTATGATATTAACCACCATGGATGGCGACGACTTGCCGCACCCTGCGAATGCAGACATAGTCAAAAGATACTACGCATAAATGACCCGGCAAGTTGAAAACCCGAAAGGGCAACTTGGGAAAAAATGGGCATCCCGGTGAATCGAAAACCCGAAAGGGCGGTTCAGGAAAAAATTAGGGATAAATAAAAAAATCTGTACACCCGGCAAGTTGAAAACCTGAAAGGGCGACTTAGGCAAAAAAGGGTTTTCTGGTGGATCGAAAACCCGAAGGGGAGGTCCAGGAAAAAGTTAGGGAATTAAAGCGTATGACTATGTCTCGTCAGATCACTTTTAGGAAAATATCTTCACAAAAAAGCTCCGGGCTTCTGATCAACTCAATCATCTTCGGACGAAGCAACAAATGGACAAGATATTCAGAGTTACGAAGGCTATAGCAGAATGGGAACCCCATGGAATTTTCACACATAACCATCTTTCTTTGTATAAATTTTTCTCATTTTTTATGACAACATTCTCTTACTAGGATGTCTGTCTCCTTTGTACAAAATACTTACACAAAGTTAATACAAAGATACTTCAAAGTGCAGAAAACTATTTGCCTTTTCTTTTTCTTCACACATGTGTTTTATTTAAAAACGTCCAATGGTTTATTAAATGAGCATAAGCATTTGAATATAATCACTGTTTAAAAATAAACGAAATGGGAAAGAATAATTACTGATAGGTTGAAAGTATAGGAAGACATCTTTAGGCCATTCCAAGAGAAATCCCCTGCAGTATATCATCTAGATCCCCCAACGGAGCTAAACCTTGAAATACATATCCCTAGCGGAGTTAAATTTCAAAATCCCCATCAGAGTTATTTTTTCAAAATCCCAATCCCCAGTGGAGCAAAACTTTGAACTACAAACCCTCAGGGGAGATGAAACTTTCTTCCCTAACGGAGTCAAATTTCCAACTATCAACCACAGCGGAAACCATTCAGTTTTCTCCAGATTCCCCAGCAAGTTATCTTAAAGTCTGAGAATCAACCAGATAACAGTTAACTTTTGTCTTATCCCCAACCTAGGATAAATTCCCTTGTAGATTGGCATACAACCTAAACTCCTGAATTTTTTCCAAACAGGAATAAGCTTTTCCCCCAGAGTCTTGAACTTACCCTCCAGCAGGATAACTTACTCTCCAGCAGTATAGCTACTCGCCACAAAGTTTTTACTCCCCAACAGAATGAAGATTCTCATTCTTGATTCCCTAGTGAAGTTGCCAGAGTCTTCATTACTCGCCAGTACGAATTTGTCAGAATTTTTAATCCCCTAGCAGATCGAAGATTCTCATTCTCATTTCCCCGCAGAAGCCATCAGAGCCTTCCTTATTCTCCAGAAGATCAAGGTTTTCCTTTGTTTGATCCCCGGTAAAGATCGCCAGAGTTTTCCCTATTCCTCAGCCGAGTAAGGATTCCCTTTGTGTAATCTCCAACCATAGTCATCAAAGTCCTCATATTTCCCTAGCAGATTTCTCAAGCAGACTTGAAAGATCTCTATATCCCCAGGAAAGACATAAAGGATTCTCACGCCCCCACAAAAGTTGTCAAAGTTTTTGATAATCCCCACGAGTTGTCAAAGATCTTGAATCTCCAACAGCGGTCATGGATTTATTTTCCCCGGCAGCAGTCAAAGATTTTATTATCTCCAGCTATTAAGGATTTATTTTCCTCAGCAAGACAACAAATTAGCTTACATGTGCATAGATTACATTCATATATCATAAACATGGATAAAACACGTATATTGCATCATACATTTCATGCAACATAACTTTGTGTTTCAGCTAACATCCTACCCTTTTCAGGGTAAGATTAACAAGCTACCAATATACAATCATGAAAATAGCTTAGAGACGCTCCAGACACGGATGCAATTCTATTGCTTATTCAGATTCAAGTTCAGAAAACAGCTTAGAGACGCTCCAGACACGGATGCAATTCTATTGCTTATTCAGATTCAAAGTTCAGAAAACAGGTTAGAGACGCTCCAGACACGAATGCAATTCTATTGCTTATTCAGATTCAAATTCAGAAAATAGCTTAGAGACGCTCCAGACACAGATGCAATTCTATTTCTTATTCAGATTCAAAGTTCAGAAAACCGCTTAGAGACGCGCCAGACACAGATCCAATTCTATTTCTTATTCAGATTCAAAGTCCAGAAAACAGCTTAGAGACGCTCCAGACACGAATGCAATTCTATTGCTTATTCAGATCCCCAGCTTAGAGATGCTCCAGACACGGATACCATTCTGGTGCTCATTCTCCTGATTCTCAACAAACATTCTTGGATGGCATCTTTAAGCCCATCTCCAACAAGATTCAAACTTCCAAATGGCATCTTTTAAGCCCATTCTCTCAACTATATTTTTACGAGTGCAAATTTACAGGCACTATAGTGTCCAAACCTCTTTTACCTTCGAGTCACGAAAGGAAAACTCGCCCATCTAACTCTTCAGGTTCAAGAAGATTAAACAGGGGAAGCTGTTGTACCCCAAAATTTTCCCTCTCATTTATCAAGATTTCCCCTCACAAGACTCTTTGAACTCAAGACCAAGCTAGGGTTTGCTCAGCTCAAGATATCTCCTTGCACTGTTGACCTGAAATTAGGGTTTGAGTTTGCACAAGGAATTTTGGATTTCTAATGCCCCATGTGACTTTCATACTTCATGTTGGATTCCTAATATTTCTCATATCAAGTTTCAAGCCTTGAATCAAATTTTTGCCCAGTCAATTGGACAGTTGACCTAAAAATCAACTGTTTTGGGGAAAAAGTCAACTATGGCCAATTTACAGTCAAACCTCATAATTTTTGATCCACATCAACATTATAGACTCATATGAATCATTTGATCAAGTTTGTAACACAACTCCTCAAGAAATTTGATCAGATCATCAAAAGGGTAAAATGGTCATTTTTACGGTTTTGACTGCAGAAGGGCAATTTCTGATTTTTAACCTAGCAAATGGAAAATTTGGTTCAAGCATGGATTCAAGGACTCAATGGCATCATCTTGACCTAATCACAAGGTTCAAAAGATCTCAATTGCATTGGATTGACAGATGAATTTTCCAGTCAACTGATCAAAAATCAACTGTATACTGAAAAGTCAAACTTTGACTTTTTGGTCAAAATCAAGTGCAAGGATAATTTTACACCAAGATGTGTCACAAACGCAAAACCTCAAGTCAGGTCTCCCACTGTATCACACATGCATATTATGACCATTTATTTCTCAAGGCAACAAGTGGATTTACCCTAAGGGTGTAAGTATGAATGTGTATTGATTTACATGCTGTAGTTGTTTAGTTATTGGCTTGCATTTTTGGTAAAACCCAAGTGTGTGTGTGAATGTCATGACTGATGTCATAACATTCTAGTTTAGTTTGTACTGATTCATTAGGTACCTTTGCAGAAAAATATTGTCATACATGTATTGATGTTTATAAGTGTGTATCTGAGCATTTTGCAAAATGATCACATTTTCCTAAATCAGTAGACAGGTTTTTCAGATGTCATGACAGATGTTAAGACATCCTGTTTTGAACTAACAGGTTTGCAGTTTGGTTAATTCTGAGTTTTTTCAGGAAAATGACTCAGTCTTTCCAGAACAGAATCCCGCGTTTTCTTTGGGTTAACCTAGCTCAACCCTAACCTGGTTGATAAAGTCCTGTGACCTAGTCTTAAGGTCAAATGGAATTAACCCTAGCTTTTTGTGGAAACCCTAACTGAAGATGCAACTGCTATATATTCAACAGAGCTGCTGTTTTGAAAGAAATCCCTTTTTGGTCAGAAGATCATTTGTAAGCTGTATAGTTTTAACTATTGTAATTCAAGCAATTATCATTGTGATAAGTGACTTGGAATAGGTTTTTAATTGTAAGGGTTGTGTAGCACTCAAAGCTTTGAAGCAAGAGTGTTTGTATGTTTCTTGACTAAAGCTGTGAAGCAGAGTCAAGTTAGGTGTGTGTATCACTCAAAGCTGTGAAGCAAGAGTGGTTGTGTTGCTTGATTAAAAAGCTGTGAAGCTTAATCAAGTGTATGTTTTTGAAGAGTGTCTTCATCAATTCATTAGTCAAATTGTTTTATGTATCACTGCTGTGATTGAGGGGGAGTGAGTAGGAACTCAGGTTTAAGTTGTACTTAGATTGAAATTGCATTGGGTAGGTCTTAAGTGAAGGAGATAAACTGGTTGGTTTATTCCTGAATTAACATCTCTTATAGTGGATTTCCTCCCTGGCTTGGTAGCCCCCAGAGTAGGTGTTGTTGCACACTGAACTGGGTAAACAATTGACTGTGTTCTTTACTGTTTTTTTTGTATTTACTGTCTTATAGAAAGTCAGATACGGTGTCATAACATTGAACGTGACATTGAGTATCTGCAGCCAGAATTTCAATTGGTATCAGAGCAGGCACCCTGCCTGTATTACTGGGTGAGATTTAGGGATATCACTTTCTGGCACTATGGACAAAGAAGGAGTTTTTGGAAATAGACCACCCATTCTGGATGGAACTAATTATGACTACTGGAAACCTTGTATGATTGCCTTCTTAAAATCTCTGGACAAAAAGGCTTGGAGAGCTGCTGACAAAGGATGGATCCATCCCACCATAACTGAGAAAGATGGGACAATCAGTCTGAAGCCTGAGGAAGATTGGAGTAAAGAAGAAGATGAGTTAGCCCTGGGAAATTCCAAAGCTTTAAATGCCTTGTTCAATGGAATTGATAGAAACATTTTCAGACTAGTACATCAATATGAACTGGCCAAGGAGGTTTGGGACACTCTCAAAACTACTCATGAGGGCACTTCCAAAGTAAAAATGTCAAGGCTTCAGATGTTGACTACCAAGTTTGAGAATCTAAAAATGATGGAAGATGAAACCATTCATGAGTTTCACATGAACATCTTGGAGATTGCCAACACCTCAGGAGCACTGGGAGAAAAGATGTCAGAAGAAAAACTGGTGAGAAAGATTCTCAGATCCTTGCCTAAAAGATTTGCAATGAAGGTAACAGCCATGGAGGAAGCCCAGGACATCAGCAAGTTGAAAGTGGATGAACTTATTGGGTCTCTTCAGACTTTTGAGATGGGGATCACTGATAATGGTGACAAGAAGAACAAGAGCATAGCACTTGTGTCCAACACTGATGTTGAAGAAAATATTTCAGAAGCTATGGCCATGCTTGGAAGACAGTTCAACAAACTCATCAAAAGAATAGATCCAAAGTCAAGGTCTAATGTTCATAACATTCCCTCTGACATTGACAGTTCCAGCAGAAGACCAAGGTCAGAAGAGAAGGGAAATCAAGGCAGAGGAATTCAATGCCATGGTTGTGAAGGATATGGGCATATTCGAGCTGAATGTCCTACCTTTCTTAAGAAACAAAAGAAAGGAATGACTGTTACTTGGTCTGACTGTGATTCAGAAAGTAATTCTGAAGAAGAATCTGCCAAACTAGTTACTGCTTTAACGGGTGTTTGTACCTCTGAAAGTGACATCAGTGATAAAGAGGTGACTTTTGAAGAACTGGCTGATACTTACAAGAAATTGTGTATCAGAAGTACTGAAATCTGTGTGCAGAATGAGAAACAATCAAAACTCATCATAAAGCTGGAGGCTGAAAAAAGGGCAAACCTTGAAACTATAAGTCATCTAGAAGGAGAAGTTCAATTGCTGAACTCACAACTGAATCAAATGACCAAATCTGTCAAGATGCTGACAAATGGAACAGACAAATTAGAAGAGATCCTTCAGGTTGGACAAAATGTGGGAAATAAATCTGGACTAGGATTTATGGAAGCAAAGAAATCTGGTACTGAAAAGCAAATGTCAAAACAGATGTCTCAACACAACTCTCAACATCAGGAACAGAGACATATGAAGAAAAGGTACCAAAGATGGAGATGTCATCATTGTGGGAGATATGGCCACATAAAGCCCTTCTGCTTCAGATTGCATGGATACCCTAATCAGAACTCAGGTGTCAAACCTAAGTCTAAAAAGGTACCACATGCTCCTAAATGGAAGAAAAAGGCTACTGCCCTGATAGCCCACACTTCCCTGAGGGTCTCTGCAAAGGAAGACTGGTACTTTGACAGTGGATGTTCCAGACACATGACTGGAATCAAGAACCTCCTCAATAATGTTAAGCCTCACACCACCAGTTTTGTGACCTTTGGAGATGGTGCTAAAGGTGAAATCAAAGGAGTTGGTGACTTGGACTGCCCTGGAGTTCCAAGTCTGAATGAAGTACTGCTGGTAAAAGGGCTGACTGCTAATCTCATTAGTGTCAGTCAATTGTGTGATCTAGGATTCAAGGTCAATTTCTCAAAATCTGAATGTCTTGTAATCAATGACTAACAAGAAATTGTAATGAAAGGAGTCAGATCTAAAGACAACTATTACTTGTGGGAGCCTGAGAACACTAATTTATCCTCTGTGTGTTCCACTGCAAAAGAAGAAAAAGAGGTGAAACTGTGGCACCAAAAACTTGGCCATCTTCATCTAAGAGGTATGAAGAGGATTATCTCCTTGGAGGCAGTCAGAGGGATTCCAAGACTGCAAATTGATGAAGAAAGAGTTTGTGGTGAATGTCAGGTTGGTAAGCAGACTAGGATGTCACATCCAAAGTCAAGACATCTGACCACCTCTAAGGTTCTAGAACTTCTTCATATGGATCTGATGGGACAAATGCAAGTAGAGAGTCTTGGTGGAAAAAGATATGCCTATGTGGTTGTGGATGATTTTTCCAGATTCACCTGGATTAATTTCATTAAGGAAAAATCTGATGTATTTGAAGTTTTTAAAGAATTGTGCAAAAGAATTCAAAGAGAAAAGGAAGGGTGTATTGTCAGAATCAGAAGTGATCATGGCAAGGAATTTGAAAACAGCAAGTTTGATGATTTCTGTTCTTCAGAAGGAATTAGTCATGAATTTTCTTCTCCTATAACACCTCAGCAAAATGGAGTTGTGGAAAGAAAAAACAGGACCATACAGGAATCTTCCAGAGCAATGTTACATGCCAAAAGACTTCCTATGTATTTTTGGGCTGAAGCTATGAATACAGCCTGCTATGTTCATAACAGGGTCACCTTGAGAAAGGGAACCTCATCCACCATATATGAACTCTGGAAAGGAAGAAAACCAACTGTGAAGTACTTCCATGTGTTTGGCAGCAAATGCTATATTCTGGCTGATCGTGAACAAAGAAGAAAACTGGACCCTAAAAGTGATGAAGGCATATTTCTAGGATACTCCTCAAACAGCAGAGCTTATAGAGTATTCAATTCCAGAACCAAAGCCATGATGGAATCAATAAATGTTATAATTGATGATTATCATGAAGAAATAGATGTTCCTTGTACTGTTGAGACATTCTTTGAGACTTCAACCCAACAGAATGATCTACCCAACTCCACCACAACAGAATCTGAATCAAAGGAAGCTAGCAAGATCCCTTCCATTAGAATTCAGAAGGATCATCCAAAAGAGCTCATCATAGGAGATCCCAACAGTGGAGTCATTACAAGATCTAGAGAAATCATCTCAAACTCTTGTTTTGTGTCCAAAATGGAACCAAGAAATGTCAAGGAAGCTTTAACTGATGAATACTGGATTGGTGCAATGCAAGATGAACTGAACCAATTCAAGCAACATGAAGTTTGGGAACTGGTTCCTAGACCTGAAGGAACTAACATCATTGGGACAAAATGGATTTTCAAGAACAAGTCAGATGCTGAAGGAGTTGTCACCAGAAATAAGGCAAGACTTGTTGCTCAAGGATACACCCAGGTTGAAGGGGTTGATTTTGATGAAACCTTTGCACCTGTAGCCAGGCTGGAATCAATCAGACTCCTATTGTCAATTGCTTGTCTTCTGAAGTTCAAGTTATTTCAGATGGATGTGAAAAGTGCCTTTCTAAATGGGTACTTAAATGAGGAAGCTTATGTGGAACAACCTAAAGGCTTTGTGGATCCAACCCACCCTGATCATGTCTACAAATTGAGAAAAGGTCTATATGGCCTGAAACAAGCTCCTAGAGCATGGTATGACAGGTTAACAAAGTTTCTCTCAGACAAAGGCTACAGAAAAGGAGGCTTGGACAAATCTCTCTTTGTCAAAACTGAAGGAGGGAAGTTGATGGTTGCCCAAATATATGTTGATGACATAGTGTTTGGAGGAATGTCAGAACATATGGTTAAACACTTTGCTGACCAGATGCAGGCTGAATTCGAAATGAGTCTCATGGGAGAACTAACTTATTTTCTTGGACTGCAAGTCTCACAGATGGAGGACTCAATCTTCTTATCTCAAAGCAAGTATGCTAAGAACATTGTAAAAAAGTTTGGTATGGAGAATGCAAGTCACAAAAGGACTCCTGCTCCTACTCATCTAAAGCTTTCCAAAGATTCAAGTGGGGTTAAGGTGGATCAAAGTCTGTACAGAAGCATGATAGGAAGCTTGTTGTACTTAACTGCCAGCAGACCTGATATTGCCTTTGCAGTTGGAGTTTGTGCAAGATACCAAGCTGATCCCAAAGTCAGTCATATCAATAAAGTGAAGAGAATTTTGAAGTATGTGAGTGGAACTTGCAACTATGGGTTGATGTATTCTCATGGCTGTGAACCAGCTCTGACTGGCTACTGTGATGCTGATTGGGCTGGTAGTGCTGATGATAGAAAAAGCACCTCTGGAGGATGTTTCTTCTTGGGAAATAATCTGGTTTCCTGGTTCAGCAAGAAACAGAATTGTGTGTCTCTTTCTACTGCTGAATCTGAATACATTGCAGCTGGTAGTAGCTGCTCTCAAATGATCTGGATGAAACAGATGCTTACTGAGTATAATGTCACACAAGATGTTATGACATTGTACTATGACAATCTGAGTACAATCAACATTTCCAAGAATCCCGTTCAGCATAGTAGGACCAAACATATTGACATACAACATCACTTTATCAGAGACCTTGTAAAAGAGAAGACAATCAAATTGGAACATGTTGCCACTGAGCTTCAGCTGGCTGACATTTTTAGCAAAGCTCTTGATGCAAATCAATTTGAAAACTTGAGGGGTAAGTTGGGTATTTGCCAACATGAGGAATTGTAGCAATTAATTTTGCTTAAAACAAGGATTAAAGGAGTTATGCTTGTTCTGATTGGGTTAAAATTATATTTTCCCATTTCCTTCAATTCTTTAAAGAAGTTGAATAGACACTCCTTTTCTTCCTTCCCCTCTCGCCTCCTCATCAAAACCCAGTCTCTCAATCAGAATTTTCTCTTCAGTTGCTGTTGGTCCTCTAAGACTGTCAAAATGTCTCAAACACCATCATCATCCAATACGACTATTTCAACCTCTTCCTCTGATCAAGATTCTAGGACAATCTCTTCTTGTCTGGACTTTGAAGTCCTGGAGATCTCTTCTCGTAGAAAAGTGGGAACTAACCCCACCAAGGTCAAAGAGTTGAGAACAAGACATGCAGGAAAGTCCCAAGCTTCTGCCTCTGGTAATCCATCTCATCCTTCTTCTTCAGTTCCCCCTGAAATTGCAAATAGGGAAGGGTCAGCCTATGTTAGTCAAGCAATAGCTAAAATTGTTTCAAGAATTCTGAACGAGAACCACTCAGTTCCTGGCATTTCTGTTCCTTTGAATCAAGAAAGTTCAAATGCTGAAACAAATCCAGATGTCTCTAAGGATGTTGAGACATCAGACAAAGAGAAGAATGCTGACATTCCTCACAAGAAAAGGAAGAAGCCCGAATCCTCTGAGTCTGATGACAATGCTTAAAGGTTGGTGGTGTTGCTGATTGGTGGTGGTGATACCTGGTGGAGTTTGGAAGTGTGTTCAGTTTTTTGCTACTACTCTTATTACTTTTTTCTGGATAACTGTATAATTTTTATGAACATGTATCTTTGGCCCATTTGTGGCTAAAGAGGGGGAGAATATTTTGGTACTTACTTAATTAGACATTCTATTTTTCTGCAGTCATTTCTTTCTGTTGCTATCTATCTCTGATTGCTTAGGGTCTTTAGCCAAAAATCTGCCAAAGGGGGAGTTTGTAGTTGTTTAGTTATTGGCTTGCATTTTTGGTAAAACCCAAGTGTGTGTGTGAATGTCATGACTGATGTTATAACATTCTAGTTTAGTTTGTACTGATTCATTAGGTACCTTTGCAGAAAAATATTGTCATACAGGTATTGATGTTTATAAGTGTGTATCTGAGCATTTTGCAAAATGATCACATTTTCCTAAATCAGTAGACAAGTTTTTCAGATGTCATGACAGATGTTAAGACATCCTGTTCTGAACTAACAGGTTTGCAGTTTGGTTAATTCTGAGTTTTTTCAGGAAAATGACTCAGTCTTTCCAGAACAGAATCCTGCGTTTTCTTTGGGTTAACCTAGCTCAACCCTAACCTGGTTGATAAAGTCCTGTGACCTAGTCTTAAGGTCAAATGGAATTAACCCTAGCTTTTTATGGAAACCCTAACTGAAGATGCAGCTGCTATATATTCAACAGAGCTGCTGTTTTGAAAGAAATCCCTTTTTGGTCAGAAGATCATTTGTAAGCTGTATAGTTTTAACTATTGTAATTCAAGAAATTATCATTGTGATAAGTGACTTGGAATAGGTTTTTAATTGTAAGGGTTGTGTAGCACTCAAAGCTTTGAAGCAAGAGTGTTTGTATGTTTCTTGACTAAAGCTGTGAAGCAGAGTCAAGTTAGGTGTGTGTATCACTCAAAGCTGTGAAGCAAGAGTGGTTGTGTTGCTTGATTAAAAAGCTGTGAAGCTTAATCAAGTGTATGTTTTTGAAGAGTGTCTTCATCAATTCATTAGTCAAATTGTTTTATGTATCACTGCTGTGATTGAGGGGGAGTGAGTAGGAACTCAGGTTTAAGTTGTACTTAGATTGAAATTGCATTGGGTAGGTCTTAAGTGAAGGAGATAAACTGGTTGGTTTATTCCTGAATTAACATCTCTTATAGTGGATTTCCTCCCTGGCTTGGTAGCCCCCAGAGTAGGTGTTGTTGCACACTGAACTGGGTAAACAATTGACTGTGTTCTTTACTGTTTTTTTGTATTTACTGTCTTATAGAAAGTCAGATACGGTGTCATAACATTGAACGTGACATTGAGTATCTGCAGCCAGAATTTCACATGCGTTGTTTGATCTTTGAATTAGGGTTTTCTAAGCATTGATTTTATCTTTCCATACAAACCCTAATTTACTAGCATTTATATATAAAGCATTAAATTGCGGAAAATAAAAATACTAAGCTATTACATCCATAGAGGAAGGGGTGTACAAATTTACAAAATGGGGATTTTTGCAAGAAAACTAAATCTAATTAACTATTACAACTATATTGAATATTGTGCAAAATTGAAAATAAAAATGCAAATGCCAATGGATAAAGAAATGATTTTTTGTTTAGATTTTTATGAAAGGGTTTTAACCTAATTAGTAAAATGGTTAATAAAATGAAATTAACTTAAATTAATTAAGTTATGAAATTAACTAAAAGGGATTTTTTTGGGTTTTATGAAAAGGTTTTAAATTAAAAAATAAAAATGAAAATTAACTAATTAAAATAAACCTAAGTTCTAAATTAATTTTAATTTACAAAAGGATAGTATAATAATTAAACCTAATTATCTAAATATTAATTAATTAAGAAAATAAATTAATTTGTTAGAAAAAATTGTTTTTTTGTCTTTTTATCTAAAAGAAATTAAATGGAAAATTTCCTAAATATCTAAATAATAAATATAAAATATTTTTGGTATTTTTTATTTAATAAATGATAATGATAATAATAATAATAATAATAATAATAATAATAATTGAATAAAAAAGAAAATAAAATAAAATATAACAATTAAAGTCAGGGGGGGTTAAAAAATAGAAATGGTGGTTAACAGTAGTAAAAGGGGCGCTAGGCCCAAAAGTATTTTTTTGTTCAAGTCAGAAAACAAAATAAAAATCAAGTAAATGGGCTTGTGTAAAAAAGCAAACATGGGGGTTGAGAAGCCAAAAACAATGCTCCAGGCCCAAAACAAAATCAGCACCCTCTGGTGATCCAGTGTGGGCAGCCTTGAAGGATGTATCATGGGGACATGCATGTGAGGTGTTGGATTTAATGGTTTGGCTGATCTGATGGTGATGGAGAAAGGCACATGGTACACGCGCTGGCTTGGCTTGCATTCACTACTACAAAAAGGGAAAAAAACAATGCTTTTTTAGGCTTTTAACAGCGCTTTAAAGCGCTGCCTAAAGCAGCGCTGCTAAAAGAAAAGACAGTGCTTTTTTTCAATGTAAAAGCGCTTTCTTATGCCCACTTTAGACAACGCTTTTAGATTAGACAACGCTTTTTTATATACCCTTTTAGCAGCGCTTTTGCTTTAGACAACGCTTTTTTATTTTATAAGTTAGACTTTAGAAAGCGCTTTCCTTTAAAAGCACTGCCTATTCCCCCACTTTAGACAGCGCTTTCACACTTTAGGCAGCGCTTATTTTTGAGTTTTTACAACGCTTTTCTCCTAAAGTGCTGTCTATTGGTCACAATTTTTTTAAAATAAAATATCTATTTTGACTTACAAAAGCGCTATCCAATATATATAATGCATTTTAATCGGAATTTTAACCATATTTGAACCAGGTTTTCACCATATTATGCACCATATTTGGTAGCTTCATTCCAATAAAATATGCATATATAAAAATTACACATATATATAAATTAATGATATATACAACAACAACTACAAAATTTATGATACAAGTTAAAATTCTACAAGTTAAAAATCCTAAAATTTAAAATTGATGTTACATCTGTACATATTTCTATCTTCGAGAATTCTCATGAAACAACAACAACAACATGAATATCTTATCTCTATCTTCTACACATGCACCTATAAACCTGGAAAAAAAACCAAATGATCGAAATTCATAACATGATAATATTAACGTTGCACTTTATTCAAATTTAATTTATACTCAAAACTCGAAAGTTCTCATAAAAGGAAATAAGACAATATACCTTAGCTTATAAAATTCTCAACCCGATAATGAATTGACACCATTCCTCCATAAGTTCATCCAATTGATCTTTTGAGTAATGTGCACAATTGAATTCCTCAAAGTACTACGTATATAATAATATAACATAGTATGTGATTTAGTTAAAACAATATGTCCTTTTATGAGAAACACAAATGTGATCGGTGGAAATAGAACTGACTGTTTAAAGCTGGATCACGTATGTCGCGGTAAGCAAGAGTCGCCACCGTCTTTTATGTTCTCCAATATGGAAATGACAAAAGCACATCAAAATTCCTTATGAGAATGTTTCTCGGTTCGGGAGGTAGATTTATAGAAAGGGAAGGTGTTAGCACCCTTTCTATCCGTGGTTATCCACGGGCTCTTAGATACTTGCTCTTATGTTTTCAAAAGATGTTTGCTTTTCAAGTGTGAGTGGGTTTGAAAAAAGTTTCGTTTGAAAGATTTCTAAGTGACTCTTGTATCTGTCCTCAAGAGTGTATGAAAAATTTGTTTTGAAAACTTTTGAAAGTGTCAGTGTGAAAAGATTGTTTTGTTTGTTTTTTAGAGAGCACGTACCCATGAGTCATCTACCTACTCTAAGGAATTAGGCTGTGTAAGAGTCCTTAAGATAATGCCATCCCACCATTGAGAGGTAGGTAGCACCACCGTTGGAGGTGTTCGGGTCAATTCGATTATTAGGGACATTGTGGTCACCGAAGCAATAGTAGGACACCTTAGAAGTAACCCTAACGTCCTATATCCTTTTAATCCAAGGCAACCGTTTCGAGGCAACTGGATCTTAGACATAAGGGCGACCACTAAAACACCCTATACTTGACGACCACGTTCGAGGCAACGAGTGAGGCGTACCCTAGAAGTGGCATGTGCTTTGTGTGTTGTTTCCATGTTATGTTTATCTTTGATCATGCAATTGTGAGCTACGAGTTGTTTTTTAATTATCATACATTCTTTCATGCAATTTAACAGTTAGGAGTGCGGAAAATAAAATACGGAAAGGTAAAGCTACGCTATTACAAGGCGCAGGTCTATACATCGCCAAAAAAACAAAGACCCGTTTTGATAAAGTGCGAAAGTAAAGAAAGTAATAAACCAAATTACTATTACATTCCGGAAACAGTTACATAATAATCAAAATAAATAATAACGCGCGAAAGAATTAAATTGGACGTCCTTAGGGTTTTTTGACCCTTTTGAGCAATTATGAGTTTTTTGTCCTTTGCTTTTAATTAAAATTAAACCTAATTATTTAATTAATTAAAGAAAGATGTTTTTTTTTGTGTTTTTTGTATTTAATGAAAATAAAGAAAAAGGAAATCAAAGGTCAATAACCCTAGTTCTAAGTTTATTTTAATTATTAATAAAATGTTAAAGTTAACCTAATTTAAACTAATTAATTAATTTACATTTGTATGTACAAAAAAATAATAATAATTAATAATGATGATAATAAGAAAATGATTAAAAATGTCAAAACCTAATTCTATATAATTTTTATTTATTGAGAAAAAGGTTAAAATTAAAACCTAAATTAAGCTAAGTTAATTGTTAGTATTTATTTACAAAAATAATAGCTAATAGTAAAAAATAATAAACAATAAAAAAGGTTTACAATTTTGTGATTTCTGGATTTATTGTGAAAAATTAATTTATTGTGAATTAATAATGATAATTATAATAATTAAAAGAATTAAAAGAAAAGAAAATAAAATAGAAAAAATAGAAAACCAAAGGGGGTGTGATGGCCCATATGGAGGTTTTTTTTGTTGAATTCTGGCCCAAGAACAAGCAAGCCACGTTGACTTTCATAATCATGTGCATGCTTATTGACCCCTGAGTACCATGGTCTTCATCTCCTGGCCACTGGATGGATGCTGAGAGACACATGGCGCATCACTGGTTGACGTGCATGGTAGAACATTGGACAGGCGCTGCTTGAGATAATGTTATGAAAAATAATATTGAATTTGGGTGGACCTGGGAATCGAACCCAGGTCCCAGTAATGAACAAACACGTCACCAACCACTACACCATCGCGTTGTATTTGTAATGATAATGGCTAGTGAAAATAATATACAAAATAGCAATTATGCTGGGAAATTAAAGAAAGGCGCGCATCATATTTGAATCCACCAGTCATGTTCATCCACATATTGTCTTCTTCATCTTTTCCTGCAAAACAAAGAACAAGTAGCGGGGGTTTTTAACCCCCACTAACTACAACAACGAAAAATAACGATTAGAGTTAGGGTTAATATAAATTGAGCGCGAGGATTGGGTTGAATTCGTCTGGCCTTGACGAATTCAACCATGTACGTTTTATGGTCCAATTTTCCCTTATGTGCAAAGCCTTAAATTAACAGCTTCGAAACCATAGATATCTCCAATGGTGGATTCTGATTTAATGCACTATAATCAAATTGGATCATACCAATGACTTCAGGAGGTCCCTATTAACATAAATCAATCCAAAAAAATGGTTAAAAACGCATGAATAATGATATGCAATTTTGGAAAATAATGCAAACCGAGTGACTTGTTGTGAACGATTCTGATGGCGTTAAGGCTTGTTCTTGATGGCAACAGGTTCCTGGCAATGTCAGCAATACGTTTGAATCTTTTTTAGGCTTTAAATTATGCTGCAAGTGAGATTTCAGTTTCACACTTTTCTTGACTTTTTTGAATTTTGGTTCTATGGTTTCAGCAGCTTTTTCACGTGTAGGGTTTTAGGTTATGCTTCAGTACATATAGCACAATAGAATTAGGGTAAATCTTGGCCCAACAATCCATGGCATTATGGTTTGAATGTGTGATTGCCAATCAAATCTTTTTAAATCTTCTTCTTTGATAAAACCTTGCCAATCATGGAGGTTTTGAGGTCTTTGATATGTACACGAATTTCCAGCTTGCCCTAGCTTTATTTGCTTCACAAATGATTTAAAAATCATATCTTTTGAATTTTCCTACAATTAAAATCAATTAAATGAATTAATATTAATAAAAATTCAATTAATTAATAAAAATGAGAAAATAAATCAAATTAATCTTAATGGGTCGTGCTTAAGCCTTGGGTAGAGATTCAAGAAGGAATTTGAGGCCCATTAGCAAAAATGAAGTGTTTTAGGCAAAGTTGACTTTTGCAAATTCCCAAAAATTTCCCAACTTCTCCAATGCATATCTTGCTCAATTTTGAAGCTATGAACATGTTCTTGGACATTTTGGAAAGGTCTTGAAGTCTTCTAACCAATGCCTTTGGTCCCATGTCATTTTGATTTACCAATCTCAAGTTATGGTCTTTGACTTAAAGTGCCTTTTTGTTGACTTTTGAAAATGACCTATAATGTAGAAATTGATAACTTTTTGTGAGAGCATTTCTTGGACTTGGAATGTGAATATGAGTTATAGGAAATGTCATCTCCTTCAAAATGAGTATTGGATGGGATTTTTCTGATGAACCA
The DNA here is from genome assembly GCA_948472305.1 of Vicia faba. NCBI lineage: Eukaryota > Viridiplantae > Streptophyta > Magnoliopsida > Fabales > Fabaceae > Vicia > Vicia faba. The sequence continues at coordinate 976,676,175 of OX451738.1, read as the reverse complement.
TGAAAAAGTTATGCCCTGGTCAAGTTACAGTTGACTTTTCAGCTGTCCAAAAATAGCAACTTTTTGCATCTTGATGATTTTTGAGCCATGCTTGTGGAATCATGATCAAGACTTGATAAAATGATGATTGTGGATTCAAAATGAGATGTTGACCAAAAATCTTGACTTTTGACTGTCAAATGACCATTTTACCCTTGCAGTTGACTGTGAAGCAATTAGGGCTTTTGACTGTGCAACTTGGTGCTGTGAGTCTTGAAACTTGACATATGGATGTTTGACAATGTATATAGGGATATGGGACTTGATTGGATCCTTGGAAACCTCAACTTCCTTGTAAGAACCAAAACCCTAATTTTGACTGTGTTAGGAGGGTGTTTGCACTGTGCAATCCTTGAGAGATTTTGAACCATTTGGAGATTGATCTTGACAAATTTTGAAGAATATGGGAGGGAAAATTTTGGGGTGCAACAACAAAATATGAAAATAGTATGTAATTCCTAAGTTAGAAATCCATACCGTGGATGGAATCTCTAATCGATCCAAAAGAATAGTTTCTTTCATAAACCTCAACATAAAATAGCCGCAATCTATACCGTTACGCTGACGAGGACACTACACATGGAAAGAAAATATAAATAAATATATATATATATATATATATATATATATATATATATATATATATATATATATATATATATATATATATATATATATATATATATATATATATATATATATATATATACCCCTTAAATTGTTTTATCAAGTATCATCACTAATGTAATCAAAACTGAATATCTCTTTGTGAAAATATACCTCCACTCTGATCCATGTAACGCTGTTGGCTCTACTTTTTGGCACTTGAATATCTCTTTGGGAGCGAAAAGCTAGTAGAACGCTATAATAAAATATAAACGACTGTTTAGAACAATCTCACATAGAAACATAAACATGAACACAAATCCATATATGTTGACCATAAACATAAACATAAACATAAACTTGAATATCTCTTTGGGAGCGAAAAACTTACATGTCAATCATCTGCTTCAAATCTGGATATGTTGACCAATCATTGTATAACGAATACAGATAATACACAGTTTCTCTCATAGGATTAATCACAACCAATAACCAGTGTCCACTATAAGATTAAACAAAGATTAAAGAATGGCCAAAAACGGAAAATTATAATAGATCAAGTTAGGATGAAAATCTAACCCGTTGCCAGTATTATATGGCAAAATGAACAACTTCTCAGTATCTTTGCTGGCCACGAGTAAACCAAGTACATATGCTATGACATCATCTTGTCTCGTTACAATTAACCCTGAATTGACAGTTTTGGGAGCTAAGAAGCCAAATCTTGCTTCTAATCGACGCGGGCGCACAATGTTGTCATACATAAACCTTAAATTAAAACATCATTAACATTATACTATATTTTGTTTTACATTTCTGACTTTTATTATTTTTTTCTAAATATTAAAAATCCCCAAAAATATTTTCTTAAATTTTCACATTTTATTTTATTATTTTTATTATTTTTTTGGACATAGAAATAGTTTATTAAATAATATACTTTTAGTTTCTTAAATAAAAACTTGTAAATATTGTAAAAATATTATATATATATATTTTTATTATTTATACACTTAAATAATATTTTCTCACACATTTTTATTTTTTAATATTTTGTATATATTATTTTTATTTTCTTTGTACATAAATAAAATAAATAATTAATATAAGGCATATTTTCTTTTAAAACAAAAATTAGGGTTTCCACCCTTAATAAAAATAACCATTAATATTTTTCCTATTTTTAGGACATTAAATAATTTATTTTTACATACATAAAAATAAATACAAAAAAAAATATTTTTGCATATTCATATTTAATTGCATATTTAAATATTTGTCAATTTATTATTCGTACAATAAATTCAATATGGTTGTAATAGTTTTAGGGTTTTATTTTGTGCAAAATATCCCCTATTCAAACTTCTATCCCCCTCCCCATATCAATGTTGTAATAGTTGTAGATTTACTTTTACGCACTTTGTTGTACCCCAAAATTTGTCCTCCCATATTCTTCAAAGTTTATCAAGAATCATCTTCAAATGGTTCAAGATTTCTCAAAGGATTGCACAGTTCAAACCACCTCCTAAGCCAGCTGAAATTAGGGTTTTGGTTCTCTCAAGAAGTTTGAGGTTTTCAATGTCTCAATAAAGTCCCATAGGCCTATAAACATCCTCAAGCATCTACATGCCAAGTTTCAAGACTCACAGTCCCAAGTTGCACAGTCAAAAGCCCTATTTGCTTCACAATCAACTGCAGGGGTAAAATGGCCATTTTGCAGTCAAAAGTCAGAATTTTTGGTCAACATCTCATTTTGAGTCCACAATCATCATTTGATCAAGTCTTGATCATGATTCTACAAGGATGGCTCAAAAATCATCAAGATGCCAAAAGTTACTATTTTTGGACAGCAGAAAAGTCAACTGTACCTTGACCAAGGCATAACTTTTTCATGGTTCATCAGAAAAATCCCATCCAATGCTCATCTTGAATAAGATGACATTTCCTACAACTCATCTTCACATTCCAAGTCCAAGAAATGCTCTCACAAAAAGTTATCAATTTCTACATTATAGGTCAAATTCAAAAGTCAACAAAAGTGCACTTTAAGTCAAAGACCATAACTTGAGATTGGTAAATCCAAATGACATGGAACCAAAGGCATTTGTTAGAGGACTTCAAGACCTTTCCAATATGTCCAAGAACACGTTAATATGATCAAAATTGAGCAAGATATACATTGGAGAAGTTGGGAAATTTTTATGAATTTGCAAAAGTCAACTTTGCACAAAACACCTTGTTTTTGCTAATGGGCCTCAAATTTTTTCTTGAAACTTTATCCATCCCTTATGCACGACCCATCAAGCCTATTTGAATTTATTTTCTTATTTTTATTAATTAATTGGATTTTTAATTGATTTTAATTCATTTAATTAATTTAAATTGTGGGAAATTCAAAGATATGGTTTTTCAATCTTTTTTTTGAAGCAAGAATGACCTAATCAAGTTGGCAAATTCGTGTGCAAATCAAAGGGACAAGAATCTATAAGTTTGGCAAGTTTTTCCAATCAAAAAGATTCAAAAATATATGATTGCAAATCAAATATTGAAACATCAATTCCATGGATTTCTTGGCAAAGATTTAACCTAATTCTATTCTACTATAAGTATACAAGCCAACCCTAATGCCACACACGTGAAACCACTGCAGACAAAGCCATAGCAACTTTGAAAAAAACTCAAGAAACTTGAAAACTGTTTTCCAGGTTCTAGGCCAATTCAAGGACTTTGGTTGATTCAAACACATTATTGGAAGTGTGAGGAACGTGTAGCAATCAAATTCGCGTGCTAAAGCTTAAGAAATCCTCAAGAACAGTCTCACGATTTGCTTGATTTTATTCAGAATCGTAACTCATATTTCATGCATAATTAACATGTTCTAATCATTGTTTTGTGTTGCTAGGAACTGTATAAAGCTAATGGTATAGCTTAATTGAATTATAGCGCCCTAAATCAAAAGATACCATTGACAAATTCTAGGGTTCCTAAGCTTTGATTTTGGGGCTTTATTATCCAGGAAAAATTGAACCTTATAAGACCCATGGTTGAATTCAGGAGACTCAGACGAATGTAACTGGACCATTGCGAAATATTTATATTGCTTGTAGCTCTAATCGCTATTATTGGTCATTACAGTTTGTGGGGGTTAAAAACCCCCACTATCTATTTGTTATTTACAGGCATCAGTGAAGGAGATGGATATGTGTAAGCGTGTGGTTGGAACATTCAAAAAAGGCGCGCATTTATTTGTTTGTCCAACATATTAATTGTTTCTTAATATTATCATTGTTTGTTAGTATATTAACAATTGCAGCGTAATGGCCTAGTGGATAATGCGTTGTCCAAGAATCATTGGGACCTGGGTTCGAGTCTCAGGTCCACCAAAACTCCTATATTATTTTGTTTAACATGATCACATGCAGGGAAACAAAAGCATTCTACCATGTATCTCAAGGCATCCAAGCGCCAAGTGGCCTTAAGCATCAATCCAATGGTCATGATTGGAAGACCATGGTATTCCCAGTCAAAGCATGCGTGGACAATTTCCAGAAAGTCAAAGCAGGCTTGAGGATAATGGGTCTGAAATTGCCAAAGAAACCTCCATCTGGGCCCAACACCCCCTGGGTTTTGTTTCTTATTTTTTCTCTTTTATATTTTATCTTTAATGGTTTTTACTAATAACTATTATTATTATTATTTAATTAACTCACAAATTATTATTTTCATAATAAAATCAAAAATATAATTATTATTATTAGTTTCACCTTTAATTATATTATTTTTGTAAATAAATACTAACACAAATTAATTTAGTTTAATTAGGTTTAATTTTGACTTTTTCATAATAAATAAAATAAATTAGAATTAGGGTTTTTACTAACTTTTGACTATTTTTATTTTACTTTCATTAAAACATAAAAAGCTTAAAAAACATTTCTTTTATTTAATTAATTAGAATTAGGTTTAATTAAATGAAAAATAACCAAAAATTCCATTCTTTCTCAAAAAAGGGTCAAAACCCTAAGACTTTTCCCGATTCAATTTTCTTTTGCGCATTATTATTATTTTGATCATATTGATGTAATTGCTTCGAGGATTGTAATAGCGTAATTAGGACCTTTTTATCGCTTTCTTTATTTTCTCGCAATTTATTTTTCAAGGGTTATGTTTTTGGCGATGTAAATACCCGACGCCTTGTAATAGCGTAGCTTTACTTTCCGCAATTTACTTTCCGCAATTATTAACTATTAACTATGCATGACAAGACTTGTATGACAAATAAAATCGACCCGTAGCTCACCATAAAAATGTGCAAAGATAACTTAATCGAATCCTGACACACTCGCACATGCCACTCCTAGGGTACGCCTCACTTGGTTGCCTCGACGTGGTCATTGAGTATAGGGTGTTTTAGAGGTCGCCCTCCTGTCTAAAGATCCAGTTGCCTCGAAACGATTGCCTCGGATAAAAAAGGATCTAGGACATTAGGGTTACCGCTAAGGCGTCCTACTATTGCTTTGGTGACCACATGTCCCTATAATCGAATTGACCCGAATAACTCCAACGACGGTGCTACCTACTTCTCAATAGTGGGATAGTACTGTCTAAATGACATTTACACAGCTTAATTCCTTAGAGTAGGTAGATTTCTCCTGGGTACTTGCTCTTTCAAAACAAAAAAACAACTTTTCGCACCTACACTTTCAAAAAGTTTTCAAACAAACACTTCATACACTCTTGAGGACTGATACAAGAGTTACCTAGAAGTTTTCAAAACAAACTTTTTTCAAACCCACGAACACAAGAAAAGCAAACATTTTTTGAAAACATAGTGAGCAAGTACCTAAGAGCCCGTGGATAACCACGGATAGAAAGGGTGCTAACACCTTCCCTTTCTATAATCTACCTCCCGAACTGAGAAACATCTCGAATAGGAATTTTGTTGTGCTTTTGTCCTTTCCTTGTTGGAGAAAATAAAAGACGATGGAAACTCTTGCTTACCGCGACATTTTGCGAACCAGCATTTCAAAACAGTCAGTTCTATTTCCACCGATCACTGAACTGGCGACTCTGCCGGGGAAACACTTAATAAGTGAGGTGTACCTTAGGATTAGATCATTCTATGTTTTCAATTGTATGTCTTGATTGCTTTTATATTGTGGGATTGTTTTGGAGTTTCATAGATCCTAACCCGGATCTGGGGATACCCTTTAGAAGTAGCAACAAACTGTGAGGGAACTGTGCGGGGTATACTGACATGGTTGAAGCAGTTGCTACGTTGATGTGGCACTTTGGTGAGTACCGGTAACCCTTGAGTCAAGTCAAGGAGAGTACGGGGCCGCCGCGTGGTGTCGTGAAGCATCGACTGACCTAGAACCTTACTTGACCATCCTGGCCTCTTTAGGGGTAGTGAGATGACCGACTTTGGTGCAGTCCGAAGTTGGTAGATACTCGATACTACACTCATTGAGGGTTGTTTTCTTGGAATATTTTGGTCGCCAGTTAAGTGGCTAAATCAAAACAATGAACACAGAAAATAATCCAATGATATTGAGCTCCTTAGAACCCGGTTACTATTCATAGGATAGGTTTTGAGCCAACCAACTTCAAGAGGGTAATACCTAAACTTCATGCTGGCCTGAAATCTAAGGGCTCTTTTGTGTGACTTGTGTGCCTTCAAACTTGAACTACTTGCACATTCTGGTTATCTGACAACATGAGTTCCTTGCAGGTTTTGTTTACAGTCCTTAATCTGGGCTTATAACAGGATTTACTTACATCACTCCATGCATAGCATAACATCATACCATCATAACATTGCATGCATCCTGTATAAGGACTAACCCATTTCAAGGATCTCAAGGGTTTGTGGTGCAGGTCATAGTGAACCAAATGTCTAGCAAGGGGCAAAGGGGATTTACTTTCCTCTAGCCAAGGTTGTTTGGAGATCAAAACATGATGACTTGAGTCAGGGGCTATGACCCACTCGATATGGTGAGCTTTGACTCTTGAAGAAGGACTCTCAACAACATGAAGTTCCTTCAATCAAGCTACCAGATTCAAATTCTAACAAGTTTCTCTGTTTACCCCGCGAGATCCTTGAAAACATTGCATGCATACATACATATCATTGCATTACATGTACCCTTTCACAGGTCACTTATCTTCTTCGTTGTTTATTTCAGTAATCATCATGTCTACTGAACCTTCCGCTGAACAAGCTATCAAGGCCCTCCAGGCCCAGAATGCCCAGTTCCAAGAGTTGGTTATGTGCCTAGCCCAGGGTCAACAGGAGTTGAAGACTCTGATTCTGAAGAAGAAGAAGAGGACTGTTTTGTTCAACACTAGACGCAGATCTGGGAATGGACTACAGAATGAGGCTGAGCTGACTACCTCATCTGTAGGCAAAGACAGTCCACAAGGGAGAAGGGTTCCTAGTCCCGTGGCCTCTGACAACGAGACGAATTATAATGATGAACAGTATCCTGCTGCTGAGGATAGGTACAAACAGCTGAAGGACCGATTAAGTGCTATGGAGATACATAATGTGCCCAGTTTGGACTTTGGAGATCTAGGCTTATCCTCTGGGGTGGTGATCCCCCACAAGTTCAAGGCACCTACTTTTGCAAAGTACGACGAAGCTTCCTGTCCTAAGCTGCACCTCCGATCGTATGTAAGGAAGATCCAACCTTATACAGCTGACAAGAATTTGTGGATCCATTTCTTCCAGGATAGTCTTTCAGGGACTCAACTCGAATGGTTCTATCAGCTGGATGGAGCCAGTATTTGTAACTGGGAGGACTTGGCTACTGCATTCTATAAGTAGTATCAGTATAATTCCGACCTCGCTCCTACGCGTACCCAACTCCAGGGTATGTCACTAGGGACGGGTGAAGGATTCAAGGAGTATGCTCAAAAGTGGAGAGACCTGGCTGGAAGGGTGCAACCACCTATAACTGACCGTGAACTTGTGGATATGTTCTTAGGGACCCTGTCTGGTCCATTCTTCAACCATCTGATTGGGAATTCTTCTGCAGGGTTTACAGACCTTATCTTGACTGGTGAGAGAATAGAAGCTGGTATCAAGTCTGGGAAGATACAAAAGGGTGACTCCTTGAACACTGAGAAAAAACCATTCAAGAAATAATCCAGTGCTGTCTATAGTTCAAGAAGACAGAATAGGTCCGAACACCGCCAAGATGTTAACGCGGTAGTTATTTCAAAACCGGCCAGTGCTCCTCAACATCGCAACCAACAAAGGGAAGAGAGACCTAGAAGGAAATTCACTCCCCTCAGCATGACTCTGTCTCAGATATTGCCACAGTTGCTGAAGACTAATTTGGTAACTCTAAGGGACCCTCCCAAGAATCCGAACACTACACCTTCAAGGTATAACCCCAACGCCCGCTGCGCTTATCATTCTGACAGCTCGGGGCATGCTACAGATGATTATTGGACTTTGAGGAACAAGGTTCAGGACCTAATCGATGCAAAGGAGGTCGAGTTCGAAGCGCCCGAGACTCCCAATATGATCACTGCTCCCTTGCCAAAACATGGCTAGGATTGAGAGACTTTTGTTCATTTGAATTCTGATATTGTATTTTCCTTTGCTTATTCAGACAATTATCATGTCAAACTCTCTTATTTCATTAATGCATTACACGTGTCTGTTTTGAAGTAATTGTGTTGACTATGCTTAAAATTGCTTTCATTTTTTGATGTTCAACTCTCGATTAGAAAATTCTAAGCCTTTAGAGGAAGGATGACGAAAACGATACCACGATCTTTACAGTATGCTTTTGAACAGACCCCGCTGACGAGGTATAGGCATTGTTTCAAATCCTAAACAGTGGAGTTATAAGGAAGATAATCCCTAGTCAACCCCTTCGAGCCAAAGAAGTCGGAGTTTTTCTTTTCAAAAATTAAAACCCTTAATCAAAACCTGGGGCAGGGTAGTTTTCTCAGTTAATCCAGGTGCACAGTAAAAGGCGTCAAAGAAATCCTTCCGAGACAAAAAGACAGTGATGGTTATGAATAATCATAAAGACATGCAATCATTATCTCTCAAAAAACAAAAGCCCAATAAGTCAAAACCTATGAAGGAGACTTACAAAACCGGGGCATCCCGCTGACTGTAATCACAAAAGAAACAGTTCAGGCAAAAAGACAGGGATAACGAAATAAAAAAGAAAGAGGTCCTATAAACCCTCGACAAAAAGAAATGACTGCCTGGTCAAAATAAACTATCAGTATCCGAACCATCACTGGAATATCAGAGCAAAGACTCAAACAAGGTCTAACGCACGATTAGCTGAGTTTAGGATCGAAGAACATCACGAAGAGCGGGTGGGTACAAATAAATTTTGAGCCTTTATCCTTTGTTTCTTAAACCGTGAACCAGGCCACGTTATAACCCTTAAAAGTCCTAGATGAAGCATGGGTTAGTTCGAAAGCATACTGTTACGAAAGGTATCCTGACTCCTGTAGGGCTCGCTGTAAAATCTTGAGTTGATATCACATTTTACAAAAAAAAAACACTTGTTTTATTGAAAACTGCATTTTCAAAAACTTCAAGACAGACATAAGCTTTGCATTCTTGAAATAATATTGTTTGCATATGACTATTTGTTCAAACAGCAGAGAAATTCGCACGACGAATATCTAGTGAACAAAAATCTTCTCAAGGATCACCTCAAGTGGAAAAACACTTCCAATCAAGGGGCACGGCATGAGCATTGTCCATCATCTGGGGCAGTCAAGTTAAGATTCCGAGAATCTCTCAAATGCCAAATAGCCAGGGGAAAATCTCTGCCTGAGTCACTTGGGGCATTGGACATGAATTCCAGCAACGAATCTTGCACGATCAAACATCTTCTGGTAGTATGGCAACGCAACACTACTGACAGTGGCAACTCCCTACATCCTGAGAGCATGGGCATAGTCGAAAAAATACTACGCATAATCATAGACCCGCTAGGTTGACACACCTATGCAAAACTAAGGGCTTCCCGGTGAACCAAAAGGGTTCGGGCAAAAATAAGGGATGAAAATGAAAAAATTTGTACACCCGGCAAGTCGAAAACCTGAAAAGGCGGCTTGGGAAAAAAGGGTATCCCGATGGACTGAAAACCCGAAAGGGCAGTCCAGGCAAAAATTAGGGATCAAAGCGTACGACTATGTCCCGTCATCTCGTCATTTGCCTACCAGAAGAAGATTCGTCAATCGGCAGCCACCAAGCACCTCCACAGGTACTTTCTCCCGCAGAAGCTAAGGAAATAAGAATTGTCCGAACTGTACAAGCTGATCTGTCCACCAAGGTACCAAGGTAGCTTCAGCTGAAGAATACGACGAAGATACTTTCACTCCCCGTAGAGTAAGACAATAATGGTAGCTCTCCTCACTGAGACTTACAACCATGAAAGAATCAGCAATACTCTCTCCAAGCAGAGTTGGCCTCCCATTAACCCTAAAAAAGGCACAATATCCCTAGCAAGTCAACAACACTCTCCCCAAGCAGAGTTAGGCTACTATCAGCCCTAAGGAAGTTGGATATCCCTAGAAGATCTCAATATTCCCCGGCGGAGTATACAGATATCCCTCAGCAAGCATCCCTGGCAGTCTTAACATTCCTCAACGGAAATATAAGATTGTTCCCCGGCGGAATACAAGACACCCCCTAGTGGATCCAGTTCCTCAAAAGTTTCCCCAGGAGGGTTGAATCATCTCCCTAGTAGATTCTAGAAGCTTATCCCCTGCAAAGTACAAATGCATCTCCCAGCCGTATTCATGAGGTTATCCCCCACCAGAGTCCAACTGGGTTATCCTCAGCAAATTACAACGGAAAGACGTCCTCAGCGAAGTTCTTCCTATCCCCAGCGGAGTTCATCAAAATCCCCAACAAAGCATAGCAACGGAATCCCCAGCGGAGCTATCATTAAAATCTCAGCAAAGCATCTCTTCCCACAGAGTAATTTCCCGCAGAGTAATCTCTTCACCAGGTTTATTCCCCAACGGAGTCATCTTCTCCTACCGGTTTATTCAAACAATCAACATCCCCAGCGGAAACGAAGAATTTAACATCATTCTCCAGCAGCTATCCGGGATTTATTTTCCCCAGCTAAACATCACATTGTCCTACATCATGATACATTCATATACGCATCATATCATACAATCTCATTTATGTTGAGAACATCATTGCTCGATCCATATCATGCATTGCATATGATTGACCTTTACCTTTCAGGAAACATGCAGTTAAATTCTCAAGTCCAGTCAAAAGAGACAAATCCAGTCAAAAGAGACAAATCCAGTCAAAAGAGACAATCCAGTCAAAAGAGATAAAACTTATCAATGAAGACAACCTGTCAATAAAGACAACCCGTCAATGAAGACAACCCGTCAATAAAGACAACCCGTCAATGAAGACAACCCGTCAATGAAGACAACCTGTCAATGAAGACAACCCGTCAATAAAGACAACCCGTCAATGAAGACAACCCGTCAATAAAGACAACCTGTCAATGAAGACAACCTGTCAATAAAGACAACCCGTCAGTGTAGACAACCCGTCAATGAAGACAACCCGTCAATAAAGACAACCCGTCAATGAAGACAACCCGTCAATGAAGACAACCCGTCAATGAAGACAACCCGTCAATGAAGACAGCCCGTCAATGAAGACAGCCCGTCCATGAAGACAACCCGTCAATAAAGACAACCCGTCAATGAAGACATCCTGTCAATAAAGACAACCTGTCAATGAAGACAACCTGTCAATGAAGACAACTTGTCAATAAAGACAACCCGTCAGTGAAGACAACCCATCAATGAAGACAACCCGTCAATAAAGACAACCCGTCAATGAAGACAACCCGTCAATGAAGACAACCCGTCAATGAAGACAACCCGTCAATAAAGACAACCTGTCAATGAAGACAACCCGTCAATAAAGACAACCTGTCAATGAAGACAACCCGTAATAAAGATAACCTGTCAATGAAGACAACCTGTCAATGAAGACGACCTTTCAATGAATACAACCCGTCAATGAAGACATCCCGTCAATGAAGACAACCCGTCAAAAGAGACAACTCGTCAAAGAAGACAAAACCTCCCCTGGTTCAGTTAAATCGATTCCTAAAGATTTTTCTGAGATAACCCGTCAGTAGAGACAACCCATCGACCTTTTTAAGTTCCAGATTCGATACCTGTATCTAGCCAGGGCATATCTGTGAGCGATTGATTGTAGATCTATACCTGTATCTAGCCAGGAAAGTTATCTACATTGAAGAGATTGAAGATCAATACCTGTAGCAAGCCAGGAAGTCATCTTTATTTCTCAGGTCAAAAGATCTACACCTGTATCGAGCCAGGAAAGCTATCTCGACCAACCTTTTGAAGTTCCAAATTTGATACCTGTATCTAGCCAGGGCATATCTGTGAGCGATTGATTGTAGATCTATACCTGTATCTAGCCAGGAAAGTATCTGCATGAAGAGTTTGAAGATCAATACCCGTATCTAGCCAGGAAAGTTATCTACATGATGAGATTGAAGATCAATACCTGTAGCAAGCCAGGAAACCATCTTTCTTTCTCAAGTATGCAAGTTCTCGCTAAGGAATCTCTTACGCGATCGACACCCCTGGATGGCATCTTTAAGCCCATCTCCACAACTATCCATTACATTTCCAAATGGCATCTATAAGCCCATTCCCGACAAGATTCTGTCACATCTCCAGATGGCATCTGTAAGCCCATCCTCCTATCCATCATCTCTCCAAATGGCATCTTTAAGCCCATTCCCGACATCACATTGCTGATACTACACTATGCGAGTGCAAATTTCTGGGCACTCTAGTGTTCAATCATCTTCCACCTTCGGATCACGAAAGGCACGCAAGCCAATCTATATCCTCAGGTCTAAGAAGATTGAACAGGGGAAACTGTTGTACCCCAAAATTTGCCCTCCCATATTCTTCAAAGTTTATCAAGAATCATCTTCAAATGGTTCAAGATTTCTCAAAGGATTGCACAGTTCAAACCACCTCCTAAGCCAGCTGAAATTAGGGTTTTGGTTCTCTCAAGAAGTTTGAGGTTTTCAATGGCTAAATCAAGTCCAATAGGCCTATAAACATCCTCAAGCATCTACATGCCAAGTTTCAAGACTCACAGTCCCAAGTTGCACAGTCAAAAGCCCTATTTGCTTCACAATCAACTATAGGGGTAAAATGGTCATTTTGTAGTCAAAAGTCAGAATTTTTGGTCAACATCTCATTTTGAGTCCACAATCATCATTTGATCAAGTCTTGATCATGATTCTACAAGGATGGCTCAAAAATCATCAAGATGCCAAAAGTTACTATTTTTGGACAGCAGAAAAGTCAACTGTACCTTGACCAAGGAATAACTTTTTCATGGTTCATCAGAAAAATCCCATCCAATTCTCATTTTGAAGGGGATGACACTTCCTACAACTCATCTTCACATTCCAAGTCCAAGAAATGCTCTCACAAAAAGTTATCAATTTCTACATTATAGGTCAAATTCAAAAGTCAACAAAAGTGCACTTTAAGTCAAAGACCATAACTTGAGATTGGTAAATCCAAATGACATGGGACCAAAGGCATTGGTTATAGGACTTCAAGACCTTTCCAAAATGTCCAAGAACATGTTCATATGATCAAAATTGAGCAAGATATGCATTGGAGAAGTTGGGAAATTTTTATGAATTTGCAAAAGTCAACTTTGCCCAAAACACCTTGTTTTTGCTAATGGGCCTCAAATTTTTTCTTGAAACTTTACCCATGACTTATGCACGACCCATCAAGCCTATTTGATTTTATTTTCTTATTTTTATTAATTAATTGGATTTTTAATTGATTTTAACTCATTTAATTAATTTAAATTGTAGGAAATTCAAAAATATATGATTGCAAATCAAATATTGAAACATCAATTCCATGGATTTCTTGGCAAAGATTTAACCTAATTCTATTCTACTATAAGTATACAAGCCAACCCTAATGCCACACACGTGAAACCACTGCATACAAAGCCATAGCAACTTTGAAAAAAACTCAAGAAACTTGAAAATTGTTTTCCAGGTTCCAGGCCAATTCAAGGACTTTGGTTGATTCAAACACATTACTGGAAGTGTGAGGAACGTGTAGCAATTAAATTCGCGTGCTAAAGCTCAAGAAATCCTCAAGAACAGTCTCACGGTTTGCTTGATTTTTTTCAGAATCGTAACTCATATTTCATGCATAATTAACATGTTCTAATCATTGTTTTGTGTTGCTAGGAACTGTATAAAGCTAATGGTATAGCTTAATTGAATTATAGCGCCCTAAATCAAAAGATACCATTGACAAATTCTAGGGTTCCTAAGCTTTGATTTTGGGGCTTTATTATCCAGGAAAAATTGAACCTTATAAGACCCATGGTTGAATTCAGGAGACTCAGACGAATGTAACTAGACCATCGCGAAATATTTATATTGCTTGTAGCTCTAATCGCTATTATTGGTCATTACAGTTTGTGGGGGTAAAAAACCCCCGCTATCTATTTGTTATTTACAGGCATCAACGAAGGAGATGGAGACGTGTAAGCGTGTGGTTGGAACATTCAAAAAAGGCGTGCATTTATTTGTTTGTCCAGCATATTAATTGTTTCTTAATATTATCATTGTTTGTTAGTATATTAACAATTGCAGCATAATGGCCTAGTGGATAGTGCGTTGTCCAAGAATCATTGGGACCTGGGTTCGAGTCCCAGGTCCACCAAAACTCCTATATTATTTTGTTTAACATGATCACATGCAGGGAAACAAAAGCATTCTACCATGTATCTCCAGGCATCCAAGCGCCAAGTGGCCTTAAGCATCAATCCAATGGTCATGATTGGAAGACCATGGTATTCCCAGTCAAAGCATGCGTGGACAATTTCCAGAAAGTCAAAGCAGGCTTGAGGATAATGGGTCTGAAATTGCCAAAGAAACCTCCATCTGGGCCCAACACCCCCTGGGTTTTGTTTCTTATTTTTTCTCTTTTATATTTTATCTTTAATTGTTTTTTACTAATAACTATTATTATTATTATTTAATTAACTCACAAATTATTATTTTCATAATAAAATCAGAAATATAATTATTATTATTAGTTTCACCTTTAATTTAATTATTTTTGTAAATAAATACTAACACAAATTAATTTAGTTTAATTAGGTTTAATTTTGACTTTTTCATAATAAATAAAATAAATTAGAATTAGGGTTTTTACTAATTTTGACTATTTTTATTTTACTTTCATTAAAACATAAAAAGCTTAAAAAACATTTCTTTTATTTAATTAATTAGAATTAGGTTTAATTAAATGCAAAATAACCAAAAATTCCATTCTTTCTCAAAAAAGGGTCAAAACCCTAAGACTTTTCCCGATTCAATTTTCTTTCGCGCATTATTATTATTTTGATCATATTGATGTAATTGCTTCGAGGATTGTAATAGCGTAATTAGGACCTTTTTATCGCTTTCTTTATTTTCTCGCAATTTATTTTTCAAGGGTTATGTTTTTGGCGATGTAAATACCCGACGCCTTGTAATAGCATAGCTTTACTTTCCGCAATTTACTTTCCGCAATTATTAACTATTAACTATGCATGACAAGACTTGTATGACAAATAAAATCAACCCGTAGCTCACCATAAAAATGTGCAAAGATAACTTAATCGAATCCTGACACACTCGCACATGCCACTCCTAGGGTACGCCTCACTTGGTTGCCTCGACGTGGTCATTGAGTATAGGGTGTTTTAGAGGTCGCCCTCCTGTCTAAAGATCCAGTTGCCTTGAAACGGTTGCCTCGGATAAAAAAGGATCTAGGACATTAGGGTTACCGCTAAGGCGTCCTACTATTGCTTTGGTGACCACATGTCCCTATAATCGAATTGACCCGAATAACTCCAACGACGGTGCTACCTACTTCTCAATAGTGGGATAGTACTGTCTAAATGACATTTACACAGCTTAATTCCTTAGAGTAGGTAGATTTCTCCTGGGTACTTGCTCTTTCAAAACAAAAAAACAACTTTTCGCACCTACACTTTCAAAAAGTTTTCAAACAAACACTTCATACACTCTTGAGGACTGATACAAGAGTTACCTAGAAGTTTTCAAAACAAACTTTTTTCAAACCCACGAACACAAGAAAAGCAAACATTTTTTGAAAACATAGTGAGCAAGTACCTAAGAGCCCGTGGATAACCACGGATAGAAAGGGTGCTAACACCTTCCCTTTCTATAATCTACCTCCCGAACCGAGAAACATCTCGAAAAGGAATTTTGCTGTGCTTTTGTCCTTTCCTTGTTGGAGAAAATAAAATACGGTGGCGACTCTTGCTTACCGCGACATTTCGCGAACCAGCATTTCAAAACAGTCAGTTCTATTTCCACCGATCACACACTTTATAGCTTTCAAATATGCATGATAGAAAGATTAGGGTTTGTATGCAAGAATCTAAAATCAAACAAATAGCTTGACTAACACAAGACAAAAATGCATGAAAATGACAACACAATACACACTAGCACCCCTAGGGTTTCATCCACTTGTTGCCTTAAAAACATTGCCATGGTATGCATGCTAGGTATCTTTGCAAAACAAAACAAAATAAGATCATAGTCCCTCGATGACACTATCTTGGTTGCCTATACAAAAATGATCTAGTCCCTAAAAAAAACTTGCTAAGATACTTGGCAATATTGTTATCATGGTCATACGATGACCCATGCCCGTCCCGTTTAACAGCCAAACACAAGGTTGTTTACCAAATACAATGGTAAAACAACAATGTCAAAGGGTTAAAAATGTGTAGGAAAGGCTTTTGAGTAGGTAGGGTAGATGCTCCTAGTTACTTGATCAAACTTGCAAACATCCTTGCTATTTTCAAACTATCACACAATTTTAAAACATTTCCCAAAAAAAACTTTCAAACAATTGAAACATTTTTCAAAAGACAAACACCTTTGTATATATTCAAACAAGAATCATTAAAAAGGATTCCTAGACAAATGCCTCTTTTCAAAATATTTTCAAAACCACACACAAAGGCACCATTTCAAACAATTGAAAAGCAAAAGCAAGTGATCTAAACATGTAACTAAGAGCCCATGGAAAACCATGGATGAAAAGGGTGCTAGCACCTTCCCTTTTCATAATCTACCCCCCGAACCCAAGAAAACATCTCAAAGGTCTTTCCTGTGCTTTTTGACCTTTACTTTGGATAAAATAAAAAGTTGGTGGCGACTCTTGCTAAACCGAAACATTTGCAAACACAAACGCAAAACCTCAAGTCAGTTCTCCCACCGTATCACACATGGTATACAACGTTGATTGTGCTCCCGTACTATCTAATTTTCATTTCTATTTTGATTTAACCCTCGGAGTACATCCTTGTGCATTTCAACATATGGCTCAACCTCACTGTCATTGTGCAGAACATACAAATGCACTTGATCCCGTTCATCTTTTGATATTGTCACAATTTTATTTCCAATTAATCTTTTACCTTCCTTTTTTTCAAAAATATGACTTTTGGGGAGTCCAATGGATTGAACTTTGGACAAATATTAAGTACAAAACTCAACCGCTTGTTCAACAATGTATCGCTCAACAATACAAACCTCTGGGCGACTTTGGTTTTTCACGTACCCTTTTAATACTTTCATATAACGTTCAGCAGGGTACATCCATCTCATATAAGCTGGGCCACACAATTGTGTCTCTTTCACAAGATGAACAACTAGATGTACCATTATGTCAAAAAATGAGGGAGGAAAATACATTTTAAGCTCACACAAAGTAATAACAATTTCTTTTTGAAATGTTGGTAAGATCTCGGGATCAATCACCTTATTACAAATTGACCTAAAGAAAAAACACAACTTAGTTATCGCGCTCCTTACTTTATCTGGCAAAATAGAACGTATACATATTGGTAGAAAATGCTCCATTATAACATGGAAATCATGTGTCTTTAAAATCTTTAACTTGAGGTCTTTTATTGACACAAGTCTTCTAATATCTGAAGAGTATCCTTCTGGAACTTTAACTTCACTTAGAAACTTACACAATATCTTTTTCACCTTTCTAGATAGAGTAAAAGCAGCAGGTGGTAGATATGTTCAACTTCCTTTCTTCACGGGTCCTAGTTCAGTTCGTATTCCCATCTTTAACATGTCTTCCCTTGCTTTAAGGCCATCCTTAGACTTTCCTTTAATATTGAGTAACGTACCAATAACACTTTCAAATACATTTTTTTCAATATGCATAACATCGAGAAAATGTCTCACATACAGAGACTTCCAATATGGAAATTTAAAAAAATAGATCTCTTCTTCCACCCACCTTTGATAACCGTATGCGCAAAAGGCTTGCCAAAATGAGTACACACATCTTTCACCTTTTCAAAAATTTGGTCACCTGACAATGCAGATGGAGCTTTACGTTGTTCAGTGTCTCCATTGAATGCTTTTCTCCATGCACGGTAGTGATGTTTAGAATGTAAGAATCTACGATGACCGAGAAACACATTCTTTTCACAAAGTTCCAAATGCGTCGTATCGGTTCCATCTTCACAAACAGGACACGCACGTTGAACTTTAATGCTATACCCAGATAGATTCCTGTATGCTGGAAAATCATTAATTATGCCAAAAAACATCGCCCTCAAATTGAAACTTTGTTTCCTATATCCATCATAAACCTCCACCTTGTTCTTCCACAAAATCTTTAAATCTTCGATCAAAGGTGTCAAGTATACGTCTATGTCATTCCTTGGTTGTTTAGGCACAAATATTAACATAGATAATATCATGTACTTACGCTTCATACATAGCCATGGAGGTAGGTTATAAATCATAAGAATCACATGACATATGGTACGTGAGATACTTTGTAGACCATGCGGGTTCATTCCATCAGTAGATAAAGCCAAGCGAAGGTTTCTTGCTTCTTCTCTAAAATCAGGATAATCATTATAAATTTTCGACCACTATGGTGAATCTTCCGGATGTCGATACTTTCCATCAATAATTCTTTCATCTGCATGCCAAGTAAGGTGTCTTGCATCGGTTTCACTATGAAACATGCGCCTAAATCTCAGAATTATAGGAAAATACCATAAGACTTTTGCTGGAGACAATTTTTTCTTATATCGAGACAAACCACATTTAGGGCACTCATTTAACGATGCATATTCGTTTCGAAACAAAATGCAATCTTTTGGACAAGCATGTATCTTATCATAGGTCATTCCAATAGAGCACAACATTTTTTTGGCCTCATAGGTTCGATTAGGAAGAATATTATCCTCCGGAAGCATATCTCTCATAAGGGCTAATAACTCTGAAACTTTTATCTGACCATCCATTGCCCGCCTTTAAGTTGTACAACTTTAATACCGCAAATAGTCTTATGAATTTAGTGCAACCTTTATACAACGGTTTCTCTGCATCGCTTACCAATCTCTCAAACATTTTGGGACAATACTGAAGATCTTCTTCAAGTGCATCTGCAATCTCTTCAACTCGATCAAAATCGTATGTATATGTGTCCTTGTCGTCTGAAGCATAGGCCGTACTACTTTTCTCCCCCGGTTCAACATGTCATTACTTTTTTCACCGTGAAATATCCAACACGTATAACTTCTATCAATTCCACGCATTAGTAAATGCAATTTCAATCCATCTGCGTTAACCCGACCCACTTAACAACAACCCAAGCAATGACACTTCATTCGACTGGGGTCTTTGGCGTGCTCAACAACTAACTTAACGAATTCCAATACCCCATTCTCGTACTCTTGTGACAATCGATCGACAAACATCCATTTTTTATCCATTTTTTTCTACTAATTCAAGTAAACAAAAACACTATAAACGGATTATTCTCTTTTTATTTGAATTAAACGAATTATTTCTAGAAATTTATTTCTAGAGTTAATAACATGGAATAAAAATAAATATATCTATATAAAAATAATTGTGTTTTTAATTGATCGATACAGATAGAATTTGAACTTGACTTACCAAAGAAAGAAAAGGGTTATTGGTGTTGACGGCGGCTGATGCAACTTTGATGTTCTTCAAATCGGTGATGGTCTTCGACTAACTACACCAATACAAAGGGATCATCAAAAACAAGTTGTATATATATAGGTTCAAAATACTAGTAAAGAAATACTAGTTCATGGAGAATATAAACATGATAAAAAATTCAGAAACCAATTAAAATAACAAAAAAACCCATCATATATATCATCTTTTTTATTCCAAAACAAAGAAACAAAAGAAAATGTAATAATTCTAAATGCTAAAAGTGTTGTTGTTATATATGAAGCCCTACCAAGAACCCAAAAATTAAAATGCATACATATAACTAAGTTTGGACATCAATAGGAGGATAATGTCTTAGATGTTAGCATAGTACATTATCAATAGGAGGATAACTCAATTTGGACATCAATGGAGATAAATACATTTTCAAGAAAGAACCTACCTTGAGAACTGACCGGTGTGGGTGGAGGACAACTGAGAGAGACGGTGGAGGACGGAGGGGGGCTGGTACGACGGAGAAAGGATTTACGGTTTCTGTTCAAGGAGAGTGAAAGGGTTTATGCTTTCTGTTCAAGGAGGGAAAGGGTTTATGCTTTCTGTTCGTGAATCTGTGAAATAGAAACAGTATACACTGATTCTATTTTTTAATTTTAATTTATATGGCTTTAGACAGCGCTTTCTAAAAGCGCTGGCTAATATGGACCTTTAGCAGCGCTTTTGAAAAGCACTGGCTAATAGGGTCCTTTAGCAGCGCTTTTTTGATTTTTTTTTATAAATTTTTTATGACTTTAGACAGCGCTTTCTTAAAGCGCTGTCTAAAGTGGTCCTTTACCAGCGCTTTTGATAAAGCGCTTTCTAAAGCAATACTTTAGCAGCGCTTTTTAAAAGCACTGTCTAAGGTCATATTTTTAGTAGCGCTTTTACTAATTATTTTATACAGTTTCCATGTTTTTTTTAATATTCATTTATAGCAACACTTTTGTATAAAAGCGCAGTCTAATATGTGCTGTTAAAAATCACTTTTGGCGTAGTGATTGAACTGAAATAAGAAAAAATGAAAAAACAAAAGGGTACCACTGGGGCTCGAACCCAGGTCCCTATAGTCACAGGCGCGCGCTTCTACCAATGGGGTGGCTATACATCAGTTTATTAATATAAAACCATAAATATATATTTGAAGCACATTCCTAAGCCCGTATCATCTTAAACCTCGCGCCAGAGCATTCAACATGATTTTTTGAAATTGCTATCTCTCTCATTTCTCAACTATTTTCAAAAGTACAAACATGAAAGTTGTTGGAAATTTCATCACGAATCCAACCATGTAAATAACTTAAGCTAACAGTCAAAGATGAGTGAGAATTTTTCTGGCCCTAATTTAAAACCTAAAAATTTCAAAAACTTCAACTCTAAAATTCTCTAATCTTAGGCCATATAAATGCAAACTATGGATATGTACAACTTCGTGGCAATGGTATCTACATATTATCTTCACAAATCAGAATCAAATGATACTTGTATGAAGAGATAGAAGTTTTAAAACTTACCTCTTGCATCTGGATTCGTGTATGGAGTTTGAGCAATCTTTGAGGTTTCCCAATGATCTGTTTAGCTGGGCTAGACCTCCTTGAGTGTATTCCAACTCCCACTTTGCTTTGAGGATGGCTGAAACTCCCAACTCAAGTCAAGTTGCAAGCTTCAGTTTTGAAAATGGTGGATGGTGATGGAGGAGTTACAGTTAGGACATAAGGGCCTGGATTACTTTGATATGATGTATGGAAGGTTTTGGAAGAAAAAGGCCAAGAAACGCACGAGTAGTTTTTGATTTTGGGATCTCTGGCCAGAATATGCAACAATGGGGCTTTTATGTGTGATTCTGAGTTCTAGGGAGTTTGAGGGCTTAAGCATGCATGTCTTTTCTTGCAAATGACTTCTGTATATGTATGGAAAATATTGTGATGCTAGAGAGAGTCAGAATCACACAAGTACAAGTTATGGGATTTTGCTTATTTTTGAAGCAAGCTTGAAACATCTTGTTTCAATGTGAAGTACCAAGCTTGTATGGTGGTTGTAACCTTTAAACATGCTCATTCTTATTGTGTAAGGAAATCTTGTGCAGAAAGGACAAGTTTAATGCTCAAGACAAATGATTTTGTGGTTAAAGCAACTTTACTAGAATGGAATGGTTACTTTCTTCCTAAAATGGAATTAAGCATGGACAGTGCATTGAATGCTTGAGTTGAAGCCTCTAAAAGATATGAAAAACATTAATTATGGAGTACCAAGCAAGTTTGGGGCCTGCAAAGCAAAGATTGTGCAGCCTAGCATGGATTTGAATTTTTGTTCATCATGAAATTCCGCCTTGTAAAACAACTTGAAACCCTAACTTCTGGCCTTCGAATATCCTTGCTAAAAAATGATTTCAAGGAGTTCTTGGACTTTTTAGAAAGCTTGTAATGTGCTCTACAACTCCTCTTTGAATCAAATTTGCAAAATCCAAATGGAACTATGTGAAACTTGGCTCAAAAGTTAGGTCAAAATCCTGACCAAAATGCTCAAAATTTCACTAAGTGTTTTAGTTTCCAGACCATGATTTCATGGATTAATAACTTTAAATCCAAGAATTTCTAGGAGGAGTTGTGTAAAGCAATGTTTTATATATCATTGAGATCTACAACTTTCATGTTGAAAGTTTCCCTTGAATCATCTTGCATCATGGTGAAAAAATGGCTCAAAGTTGTGAAAAAAATATGAAGTTTCCAACACTTAGAAAAATTTCTAAGTTTGGAAATTTTGACTTTTCAAAATAAAATATTAACTTTTTGATTTCTTGATGAACAATTTTCATATTTTGACATTTTTTGATGAATTGTGATCTTTGATACTTGATTTTGACCAAAAAGTCAAAGTTTGACTTTTCGGTGTATAGTTGACTTTTGATCAATTGACTAAAAATCAATTATCAATCAATTGATCTTGAGGGAAGTTTTGAGTCATTCCAATAGGTCAAAAGGATTCATTTGAAACCTTGAGATCATGTCTCAAACCAAATAACCATTTGCTAGGTCAAAAATAAGAAATTGCCCTTTCTCAGTAAAAACCCTAATTTTGACCATTTTGTTCTTTTGATGATCTGATCAAATTTCTTGAGGAATTGTTGTCCAAACTTTATCAAATGACATATAGGAGTTCACAATGTTGATATGGATAAAAAATTAAGAAGTTTGATTGTAAATTGACCACAATTGACTTTTTTCCCCAATAGAGTTGATTTTTAGGTCAACTGATCAATTGACTGAGCAAAAATATGATCCAAAACTTGAAACATGACATGAGGAATATCGGGGGTCCAAAATGATCAATGAAAGTCATATGAGGAATTAAAAGTTTAATTATCCTTGTTCAATCTCAAACCCTAATTTTAGTCATCAATGCTTAAGGAGGTGTTTTGAGCTGATCAACCCTTGTGTAGTCTTGAACCAAAGGAGATCTTGTGAGAAAATACTTGATAAATGAGAGGGAAAATTTTTGGGTACAACAATTTCCCCTGTTCAATCTTCTTAAACCTGAAGAGTTAGATTGGCGGATCCGCCATTCGTGACTTGAAGGTGGAAGATGATTGAACACTAGAGTGCCCAGAAATTTGCACTCGAAGATGAAATGGGAATGGGCTTATAAATGCCATTTGGAGGAATGATGGAGAGTTGAGGAGATGGGCTTACAAATGCCATCCGGAGGTGATCGTTGACAGAAATTAGACTAAGTCTAAACCTGACTTTAACCGGGGAAAGAATCAGCATGATCCTTTGGTTGATTTAAAGCTGAACCTAGCAGAAGTCTTGAATAATCTTTAACTGGGAAGAATTAGGATAAATCTTGGAGCGCCTTATCTGAACCGGAATAAATGTCTACCAGAAAGAATTGGGATAAACTGTTGAGAGATTTAAACTGAACCGACAGTGGTCTGGATAAGAATCAGAATAAATCTTGGAACGACTTATCTGAACCATAGAAGATGTTTGCGGGAAAGAATCAGGATAAACCATTGGGAGATTTAAATTGAACCAGCAGAGGTATTGAATTTTATTTAATTTATGATGGGCCTGTGTAGGACTGCTTCATGATGAGTTCGTGTAAAACTACATCTGGAGTTATTTGAGAAGGAACCTGGGTGGGGTTGCTTCGAAATGAAAGCCTGGATAGTAGGGATATGAGAAGGAACCCGGATAGTAGGGTTACTTCGAAATGAAAGCATGGATAGTAGGGCCATGAGAAGGAACCTGGGTAGTAGGGTTACTTCGAAATGAAAGCCTGGATAATAGGGCTATGAGAAGGAACCTGGGTAGTAGGGTTACTTCAAAATGAAAGCCTGGATAGTAGGGCTATGAGAAGGAACATGGATAGTAGGGTTACTCCAAAATGAAAGCCTGGATAGTAGGGCTATGAGAAGGAACTTGGGTGGTAGGGTTACTTCGAAATGAAAGCCTGGATAATAGGGCTATGAGAAGGAACCTGGGTAGTAGGGTTACTCCAAAATGAAAGCCTGGATAATAGGGCTATGAGAAGGAACCTGGGTAGTAGGGCTACTTCGAAATGAAAGCCTGTATAGTAGGTCAATGAGAATGAACCTGGGTAGTAGGGTTACTTCGAAATGAAAGCTTGGATAGTAGGGCTATGAGAAGGAACCTGGGTAGTAGGGTTACTAAAAAATGAAATCCTAGATAGTAGGGCTATGAGAAGGAACCTGGGTCATAGGGCTACTTCGAAATGAAATCCTGGATAGTAGGGTTATGAGAAGGAACCTGGGTAGTAGGGTTACTCCGAAATGAAAGCCGGGATAGTAGGGTTATGAGAAGGAACCTGGGTAGTAAGGTTACTTCGGCTGGTCGTGTAGATAATTGCCCTGACTTGTTACAGGTATTAATCTAGAACTGTTGAAAATTGTTGGTTGTTAAGATAGTTGTCTTGTTGATTGACCTTTTCCTGAAAAAGGTAAAACGTTAGTTGTATGCAATGTCATGATGCATAAAATGCATGGTGCAATGATGTTCTCAAAATAAATGAGATTATTTCATAGGCACTTGTCATGTATGTAAATAGGATGTATGAAATGCGAAATGTTGATGAATGTATTATTTTTGTCTGGGAACATAAATCCTTGACAAATATTGGGGAGTCATTAAATCCCGGACTACTGTTAAAGAGTAGGCGTGTTTTCAAACTTTGCTTGGAACATTTCCACCAAGGATTCATGTTTTGTTATTTGAGGAGAACTTCGTTGGGGAATGTTAAAACCTATGTGGAGAGTGTTGATTCCTGCTTGGGGAAAAGAATTCAAGAGTCTCAGTTTTCCGTTGCTCTACTGGGGAGTCAAAGTTAAACTGATATATGATCGAGTCCAGGCTTCACAATAATTTGCTGGGGATTGTAGAGTAGTCTACTGGGGAAGAGGAGTTGTGGTCTTTGATTTGTAATATTCGGAGAGGTAAACTAAAACTGGGGAATTATGCCGTTTGGTTGGGGAAGTAAACCCTGTTGCTGATCTGTTGGAGAGGCAGCGACTTCACTGGTAGAAATCCTCGAGGATTCTTGAGGTCGACTTAGCTGGGGAAAAGGTTTTCAGAGATTGAAACTCTGGCTGGGGGTCATCCTATGAGAGGGATTTTGGGGAGATTTGTCACTGCCCCTAGTAGTGAGTTCTTGTGGCACTGCCAGGAGATGTTGGACTGTACGTAACCCATTCGATGCCCCAAGTGATGGAGATGATGACCTGCCCCTGGTTATTATGTATTTCTTGAGAGATTTCTGGGAATCTTGACTTGACTACCCTAAGTGTGTTGGATAGTGATATGTCATGCCCCCTTGTTTATAGGAGATTTGTCATTGGAAGTGTCATCCCATTTGAAGTGATTTTGTTCCCCGAGAGAGCTTTCGTTCATCGGATATTCGTTGTGTGAATTTCTTTGTTGTCAAACAAATAGCCATATGCAAACGGTGATATTCAAGTAATGCAAAGTTTATGTTTGTCTTGAAATTTTGAAAACGCGTTTTAGCAAGTAAAGAAGTTTCGTAAGAAAAATTCAACTCAGGATTTAGAGTAATGCCTTACAGGAGTCAGGATACCTTTTTGTAACTGTATGCTTCCGAACTAACCCATGCTTCAATTAGGACTTTTGAAGGGTTGTAGCATGGCTTGGTTCATGGTTTAAGAAACAAAGGATAAAGGCTCAAAGTGTATTTGTACCCACCCGTTCTTCGTGATGTTCTTCAATCCTAAACTTAATTAATTGATGGAATGACATTCTGGTGATGGTTTAGACAAGTTTAGTTTATCGGAAGGCAGTTATTTTTGCAACATTTTTTCATGTGTTGAGGATTTGTAGTGACCTCTTTTTTTGTTATCCCTAATTTTGCCTGACTGTTCTTGTTTTGAGATTACGGTCAGCGGGATGTCCCAATTTTCTTTAAGTCTCCTTCGTAGGTTTTGACTTAGTGGACTTTTCTTTTCGAGAGATAATGACTGCCTATTTGGTAGGGAACTATTACTGTCTTTTGATTCTAGAGGAATGTTTTTGATATCACTCGTTGTATACGAAGTGAACACGCTTTTGAATTAACTGAGAGACTACCATGCCCTAGATTTTGATTAAAGGTTTCAATTTGTGTAAAAAAATAAAACTTCTACTTCTTTGGCTCGAAGGGGTTGACTAAGGATTATCTGCCTTATAACTATAGTGTTTAGGATTTGAAAGAAGCGCCTGTACATCGTCAGCAAGGTCTGTTCGAAAGCATATTGTGTGAGATTATTGCATTGTTTTCGTCATCCTCCCTCTAAAGGCTTGTAACTTTTAGCAAGAGTTAAATGTCATAAAGAGAGCAAAAAAGCATAGTTTAAATATAGTTAAAACAAATGGATGAATTCAGGACAAACATGTGCAATGAATTAATGAAACGAAGTTTGACATTAATAGATAATTGTTTAAATAAAAAAGAGATTACAACTTGAAAATTCAAATGAACAGAAAATTTCCTCGCCCTGATCGTCGCTTCATGTGGATGTCCTTGAGGGGTGATAGAAGAGTTCCAATTGATCGTCTCGTGTAAACTCTAACACTCCTTCGCCAATTAGGTCTTGAATCCTGTTCTTCAGGGCCCAACAATTATTCGTGTCGTGCTCGAGATTGTCAGAATGGTATGCACACCTCTCATTAGGACGGTAACTAGGAGCAGCAGTGTTAGGATTCCTAGGAGGAGCCTTTAATGTAATCAGCTATGCTTTTAACAAGTGTTGTAGCACCTGAGCTAGCCACATGCCAATCGTGGTAAATTGCCTCTTAGGTGAGACCTCCTTGCGCTGATTCCTTTGTTGTTGTTGGCGAGGTTGTTGTAGGACTCGAGACGTGGCAGCAATTTGGTACGGTTTACTCTCCACTAAACCGGCTTCATATCGCATTGGAGGCTGAGCAGTGACTTGATCTCCAATTCTGGCTGTTTGCCCCATACGGTTGTAACCGTCTTGACGAAGCTGGTTGAGAAGAACTTTTAGCTCTTCTTGTCCTTGAGCCAGATTTTAGATAAGAGCCATCTGGCCCACCAGTTGTCCCATCATTTGGACTTTCATTATAGCTATCTTGGTTTGTAACCGCTCCAACTGGTCATCCTTGTCGTCCCCAGGATTTCCGATGACCATGCCCCTTGTGAGGAGCGCCTTCACCTCTTCATGTCCCTTGGATATATTCAAGAACATCTCTTGAAGTCGATCGTTTTGAGCCTGGATGTCCTTGATGGTTTGTTCTAGGGCCATCTCTACTGAAATAAACAGTAGGAAGGTAAGGAGGTCTGTATGGGAGAAACCTGTCATGATATGATGCATGATTATGCATATGCAAATGATTTCAAGGAAATTAGAGATTTAAATTTTCTTTAGACAAAAAGGAACACACGTTATATTAATAAATAAAATTTTGAGTACATCATGCCTCTTTGGGCTTACAAATAAATACAAAAACTCTAAGATAAAAAAGTTGAACACATCCTCTTTGGTGCGATGTAGGCATTCAGACTCCGCTCCTCATGAAGCTGCTTGGTGAGTTCCAGAACTTTCTTCTCGCTGGCATAGAATTGGGCCTCGAAAGTGTCCCGCTCCCTCTTAAGCTGTATCCAATCCCTTTGCAAGTCTTCAAGAGAGGTGGGCATGTCAGGATGAAGGATAGTGTATGGTACATGTCCTTCCATAACAGGATCTATGATAACCGGGAGAATGGAGGGATAAGGCATCATAAGACTTTGAGCAAGGGCTCGTACCCATTTGAGATAAGTCTCAAGAGGGATGGAATTCTTATGCCCTAATGTCTTGCTATCCACCCTGTTCAACATTCTCCAAGCTCGGATAAACCTTTGGCGGTAACCTTGATCGTCACTCTCGTAGTCAAATTACCAACCCTTGAATAAGCATCTCATATGGACCATCCCTTCGGGCATAACTAAACTGTCGTAAGGCCAAGCAGAGGTTGTAAGTGATACCTCCCCTAATGCCAAGTAGGGGGACATTAGGTAATTCTCCACAACGATCGACGATAGTAACATTCTCCACAGACCGAGAACACCAATGAATGTCTGAGCGTCATCAACCTATGTGACCACCTCGAACCTTGCTCATTCTTCAATACAGACTTGGGAAGATACGAAATAAACCATCTTTCCAAGAGAGGAGTACAACATATAAGGATACCTCTTTTCCTCATAGTGAGAGAGTGAAAATAATGTAGGATGTCTCCAAACAAAGTAGGCACCGGGTTACGAGACATGAAGATTTTGACGGCATTTACATCTATGAGTTAGTCAGGATTTGGAAACAAAACCATCCCATAGATGAGAAGAGCCATAATTTCCTCAAAATCATGTAAGTCCAAGGAGTTCCAACAGTCTTGAGCTTTCTCAAACAAGAACTTGGCTAAGAAACCTTTGACACCACTCCTTGTTTCGCAATTAGTTGTGACATCATATTGTTGCAAGTGTAGGGCTTGAGCAATCACTTCTGGTTTTGGATCTCTTTTCGTACCGTTGAAGGGTAGTTGATTGAGAATGGTAATCCTCAAGAGTTGGTAGAATTCTTCCAAAGTTGGCACAAGTTGATAATCGGGAAATGTGAAGCAATAGTGTAGAGGATCAAAGAATTGGAAGAGCACCTACATCATATGTTCATTCGTGTTGGAGGTAACCAAGTTTAGGAGGCGACCATGTCTTCCGGTAAATGGAGAATTCCCAGGTACCCTTGATGCTAACTCTTTAAGTTGAGGAGGGATCCTTAAGAGATTGACTTGAATGGTTTTTGTAACGCCCGTAATTTAATTAATTATTTAATTAAATTATTATTGGATTTAATTTATTTTATTAAGTGGAGAAATAATATTAGAAGAATGATATTATTTGATGTGGGCTTGTTTTTAAGGAATAAAAGTAAAAGGGGGTGTATTAGTTTTAAGCCCAATAAGGAATAAAGAATAATAAGTTATTTTATTATTGTTATAAAGAATAGAAATAAATGGCAGTAGAAGAATAAGGATTGAGAAGAAGAACATGAAGCTGCTGAAAAAAGAGGAAAAACGGCAGAACGGGAATTCGACCGGAAGTTGTAGAGCAACCTTCAATCCAAGGTAAGAGTGGGGTTCTGACTCTATAATTGGGTTCATGATGATTGGTATGTAGGGTTAGAGGTGATTGCTGTCTTGTTCATGAATGGAATGTTTATAATGTTGTATGATGTGAAATTGATGAATTATAGATGAATAATGATGTCCCGATGTTGTTTGGTCGATGTAGAGTTATAGGATAATTGTAAGTGATGATTATCCATGATTGGATTAAGTTTTTAGGGCTTAAAGTATGAATCCTGTAGTGAAAACACAGAGAAAATCGCAGAATTTATGTAGGTTGTAACAGGATGTGTCGACCTCAAACATGATGTGTCGATACAAGAAGGGTAAGAGACTCAGGATGAGTCGACACAAAGAGGTTTTGCATCGATACATGAGTGCTTTTAGACTCAGGATGAGTCGATCCATAGGAGCATGTGTCAATACAAGCTGTGTGTTAGACTCAGGATGAGTCGATCCAAGAGAGGATGTGTCGACTCATGTTGCACGTTTAGTGCAGTACGCGTCGATCCAAGAGGTTTTGCGTCGATCCATATTGTCTGGTTTTTCGCAGATTTAGTTTGAGAATGTTGTAACTTGAGTTTCCGGACACCGTTTGAGATGCAGTTTGAAGTGTTGAATAGCTAACGCGATGAAATTTATTCTTTAGAATTAGAATGAAGAATAGGAAGTGTAATCCTAGTAGGCAATTTAGGATTTAAAGTTAGTTCCTGTGTTGATCGTTATGTTAGTTTTATGCAGAATGATGAAGATGAGATGCTTAGAGGCTGTTGTTTGATTAGTAACAATAGGAGCAATGTTAGTAATGATGTAAAATTACAGAATAGTAGTATGAATTATAGTCGTATTAACGTATAGCTGAGTTGTTGATGAGATGTTATTAATATTGTTGTGTTGATAATTTATGATGAATAAATGATGTTTGATGAATTATTATGATGATATGAGATGTTGATGAAGAGATGTTGAGATTCTTTAAGATGTGGGCCTTTGGCCAATGATGGTGTTGTATTGAGATGTTGTTAATTGTGGTGTTGTTATTACATTCATGATTGTGTCGCATACATTGCATTTTGAGATGGAGCTTATGCTCGTTGAGATGGCCTGAATTGGCGAATATTGAGATGAAGGCTTATGCCTTGTTGATGCCTCTATTAATTGGAAATTTTTTGAGATGAGAGTTCTGCTCCAATGGTACCACATGCATTTGCATAGTATTGAGTCACATTATATGGCTGCATAAAGAAGTGTGTATTGATGTTGTGAATGAGTATTATTATTGTTGATTATGAGATGAGAAGTGGTGATGTTATGTGATCTAATTTAATATATGAATTATCATGCGCTTTATTATATTGTTAGATATCTCACCCCTTTTGTTTGAATGTTGCCCTTATGTTGGTAACGTGCAGGTAATCGAGAGTGAAGGCTGTATACCTTCAATAGTTCGAGTCGGTGTCATTACTTTGATATGTAACACTCAGGGGGATGAAAGCTTGTTACTTTTGATTATTGATTATTCAATTGTTGAACTTTAAGTTGCTTATTATTAAATTGTGATGTTTTGAAGTCGTTGTATTGATGATAAAGATGCTATTAAGAATTCCGCTGCGTAGATGTTGAATTATTGAATTAAAGATGTTATAATGATGGTTCATCCGATGTTTTAAAAGTGTTATATATCCACGGTTAATGTAATGAATTTTGATAGAAGAATTTGTGGCATCCCGATTCGTTTGCATGAATGATTTTTATAACACTGATTTATTTATATAATTTGCCGGGGTAGAATTGGGGTGTTTCAAAGTTGGTATCAGAGAAAAAGGTTGGTCAGACCTTGTCGTCGAGTCGTAGTTGTCTAATAATCGAGTATTGTTAATTTGAGTTATAACCTTTATTTATGTTGTAGTGAGAAGTTGAGATGGCTGGAAGGAATGATGTTGCACTTGTTGCTTCTTTAGAAGCAATGGCTCATGCAATGGAAAATCAGCCGAATACTGACGGGAATGCTGGATCTCGTAACTTGGCGACTTTCCAGAGACAGAATATGCCTACGTTCAAAGGAAAGTATGATCCTGGCGGATAATTAGAGTGGTTGAAAGAGATTGAGAGAATCTTTCGTGTGATGGATTGCACTCCAGCGCAGAAGGTTCGTTATGGGACTCATATGCTAGCAGTCGAGGCTGATGACTGGTGGCTAGAGACTTGTCAGATACTAGAAGCTGCAGGTGAGAATGTCACTTGGGCTGTGTTCTGTAGGGAGTTTTTGAAGAAATACTTTCCTGAAGATGTTCGTGGTAAGAAGGAGATTGAGTTCCTTGAGCTGAAGCAAGGGAGTATGTCAGTTGTTGAGTATGCTGCCAAGTTTTCTGAGTTGGCTAAGTTTTATTCGCATTATGCTTAGGCCGATGCTGAGTTTTCGAAGTGTATCAAGTTTGAGAACGGTTTGCGCCCAGAGATCAAGAAGGCAGTTGGATACCAGAAGATTTGTGTCTTTGCTGATTTGGTTGATAGTTGCAGGATTTATGAGGAGGATAATAATGCGCATTACAATATCATTAGTGAGAAGAGGGGTAAGCACCAACAAAATCGTGGTAAGCCTTATGATGCCCCAGCTGGTAAAGGTAAACAGAAAGTTGCTCAGATTCAGAGGACTAGTGGGGGAGATGCTCCTACTGGTGTGGTTTGCTTTAAGTTTGGAAAACCTGGGCATAAGAGTAATGTGTGTACTACTGAAGTGAAGAGGTGTTTCCGTTGTGGTAAGAACGGACATGTTGTATCTGAGTGTGAACATAAGGATGTGATTTGTTTTAATTGTAGAGAAGAAGGGCACATTGGTAGTCAGTGTCAGAAACCAAAGAGGGCTCAGATAAGTGGTAAAGTGTTTTCTTTGGTTGAGGATCATACAACTGTTGAGGACCGACTTATCAGAGGTACATGTTTCATTAATAGTACTCCTTTAATTACTATTATTGATACTGGTGCTACGCATTGTTTTATTGCTGCTGATTGTGTTGAAAGATTGGGTCTTATGTTGTCTTCTTTGAATGGAGAAATGTTCGTCGATACTCCAGCCAAGGGGTCGGTGACTACTTCTTTTGTGTGTTTAAAGTGTACCTTGTCGATCTTCGACAGAGATTTTATTGTTGATTTGGTTTGTTTACCGTTAAGAGGTTTGGATGTGATTTTGGGTATGAACTGGTTAGAGCATAACTATGTTCATATTAACTGTTATGACAAGTCTGTGAGGTTTTCTACTCCTGAAGAAAAAGAAGGTGCTCTGTTGTCTGCTAGGCAGTTGAGGAAGTTGATGCAAGAAGAAGCACATATGTTCTTGTTGATGGCGTCGCTATCTGTAGAGACTCAAGTTATAATTGAGGAATTGCAGGTGGTGTGTGAATTTCCTGAATTTTTCCCTGATGAAATTCCTGATGTACCGCCGAAGAGGGAATTTGAATTTACGATTGATCTTGTACCTGGTACTAGACCTGTGTCTATGTCACCATACAGGATATCTGCATCTAAGTTGTCAGAGTTGAAGAAGAAATTGGAAGAGTTACTTGAGAAGAAGTTTGTGAGATCAAGTGTACCGCCATGGGGATCTCCAGTGTTGTTAGTAAAGAAGAAAGATGGAAGTATGAGGCTTTGTGTTGATTATAGACAGTTGAATAAAGTGAAGATTAAGAACAAGTATCCTCTTCCAAGAATAGATGACTTGATGGATAATTGGTGGATGCTCGTGTGTTTAGTAAGATTGATTTGAGGTCGGGTTACCATCAGATTAAAGTGAAGGATGAAGATATCTAGAAGACGACATTTAGAATGCGTTATGGACATTACGAGTATTCAGTGATGCCTTTTGGTGTTACTAATGCGTCGGGAGTATTCATGGAATATATGAATCGTATCTTTCATACTTATTTGGATCGGTTCATAGTGGTGTTCATTGATGATATTTTGATTTACTCTAAGTCAGAAGAAGAGCATGTTGAACACTTAAGAGTAGTATTGCAGGTTTTGAAAGAGAAGAAGTTGTATGCAAAGCTGTCCAAGTGTGAGTTTTGGTTAAAGGAGGTTAGTTTTCTTGATCATGTGATTTCAGGTAGTGGCATTAATGTAGATCCATCGAAGGTTGGTGTTGTGTTGCAATGGGAATTTCCAGGTTAGCTACTGAGATTAGAAGTTTTTTGGGATTAGCTGGTTATTATAGAATGTTTATCAAAGGGTTTTCTAAGTTGGCACTTCCATTGACTAAGTTAACTTGTAAAGGTAGAGCTTGTGTATAGGATGTTCAGTGCGAAGAAATTTTTACAGAATTGAAGAAGAGGTTGACGTCGGCTCCGATTTTGACGTTACCTAATCCAGGAGAGCCTTTTGTGGTGTATTGTGATGCTTCTAAGATGGGTTTAGGAGGTGTGCTTATGCAGAATGGTAAGGTAGTTGCTTATGCGTCAAGGCAGTTAAGGACTCCTGAGAAGAACTATCCTACGCATGATTTAGAGCTTGCTGCAGTTGTCTTTGTGTTGAAGATTTGGAGGCATTATATTTATGGTTCTAGATTTGAAGTGTTTAGTGACCATAAGAGCTTAAAGTATTTATTTGATCAGAAAGAGTTGAATATGAGGCAACGAAGATGGTTAGAATTGTTAAAGGATTATGATTTTGGTTTGAATTATCATCCAGGAAAAGCGAATGTGGTAGCTGATACGTTGAGTCGAAAGACTTTACATATGTCAGCAATGATGGTTAATGAGTTGGAATTGATTGAGCAGTTCAGAGATATGAGCTTAGTTTGCGAGGTTACTCCGTAGAGTGTTATGTTGGGTATGTTGAAGATTAATAATGAATTTTTAGACAGTATCAGAGAAGCTCAGAAGTTGGATGTGAAACTAGTAGATTTGATGGTTGGGATTGATCAGTCTGAGAACAGTGATTTTAAGGTAGATGCGCAAGGTGTATTGATATTTGGTAACTGGATTTGTATTCTTGATGATGCTGAGATGAAGAAAGTGATACTTGAAAAGAGTCATAGGAGTAAGTTGAGTATTCATCCAGGAGCTACTAAGATGTATCAAGATTTGAAAGGTTTGTTTTGGTGTCCTGGAATGAAGAGTGATGTGGCTCGGTTTATGTATGCATGTTTGACTTGTCAGAAGTCGAAAGTTGAACATCAGAAGCCTGCAGGATTGATGCAACCGTTAGAAGTTCCATAATGGAAATTGGATAGCATTTCAATGGACTTTGTGACGGGGTTACCTAATACTTTAAGAGGACATGATTCTATTTGGGTGATTGTTGATAGGCTTACGAAGTCGTCTCATTTTGTTCCTATTAACATCAGTTTTCCAGTGTCAAAGTTGGCTGAGATTTACACGAGTGTGATTGTGAAGCTGCATGGTGTTCCTTTGTGCATTGTGTCAGATAGAGATCCAAGATTTACTTCTGATTTTTGGAAGAGTTTGCAAGAAGAGTTGGGTTCTAAGTTGAGGTTAAGTTCAGCGTATCATCCTCAGACAGATGGTCAGACTGAACAGACGATTCAATCGTTGGAAGACTTGTTAAGGGCATGTGTTCTTGAGCAGGGAGGTTCGTGGGATACTTATCTTCCTTTGATAGAGTTCACTTATAATAACAATTACCATTCTATTATTGGGATGACACCTTTTGAAGCGTTGTATGGTCGAAGATGTAGAACTCCTTTATGTTGGCATGAATCTGGTGAAAGTGTAGTACTTCGACCTGAACTTGTTCGTGAAACTACTGAGAAGGTGAAGTTGATTCGAGAAAAGATGAAAGCTTCCCAAAGTAGACAAAAGAGTTATCATGACAAGCGAAGGAAATATTTAGAATTTTAAGCTGGTGATCATGTGTTTTTAAGAGTTACACCTGTGACCGGTGTTGGGCGAGCGTTGAAGTCTAAGAAGCTCACTTCTCGTTTTATTGGACCGTATCAGATTTCGGAGAGAGTGGGGAATGTTGCTTATAGAGTGGCTTTACCGTCTAATCTTTCGAATTTGCATGATGTCTTTCATGTGTCGCAACTCCGGAAGAATGTTTCAGATCCATCTCATGTGATTCATATGGACGATGTGCAAGTACGAGATAATCTTACGATGGAGATGATGCATGTACGGATTACAGATCATGAAAAAAAGACTCTGAGGGGCAAAGAGATTGCTTTGGTTAAGGTGGTTTGGCTAGGAGCTTCCGGAGAACGCATGACTTGGGAGTTGGAGAGCAAGATGCGAGACTCCTACCCTGAGTTGTTTGATTGAGGTAAATTTTCGAGGACGAAAATATTCTAAGTGGGGGAGATTTGTAACGCCCGTAATTTAATTAATTATTTAATTAAATTATTATTGGATTTAATTTATTTTATTAAGTGGAGAAATAATATTAGAAGAATGATATTATTTGATGTGGGCTTGTTTTTAAGGAATAAAAGTAATAAGGGGGTGTATTAGTTTTAAGCCCAATAAGGAATAAAGAATAATAGGTTATTTTATTATTGTTAGAAAGAATAGAAAGAAGAGGAAGTAGAAGAATAAGGATTGAGAAGAAGAACGTGAAGCTGCTGGAAAAAGAGGAAAAACGGCAGAACGGGAATTCGACCGAAAGTTGTAGAGCAACCTTCAATCCAAGGTAAGGGTGGAGTTCTGACTCTATAATTGAGTTCATGATGATTGGTATGTGGGGTTAGAGGTGATTGCTGTCTTGTTCATGAATGGAATGTTCATGATGTTGTATGATGTGAAATTGATGAATTATAGATGAATAATGATGTCCCGATGTTGTTTGATCGATGTAGAATTATAGGATAATTGTAAGTGATGATTATCCATGATCGGATTAAGTTTTTAGGGCTTAAAGTATGAATCCCGTAGTGAAAACGCAGAGAAAATCGCAGAATTTATGCAGGTTGTAACAGGATGCGTCGACCTCAAACATGATATGTCGATACAAGAAGGGTGAGAGACTCAGGATGAGTCGACACGAAGAGGTTTTGTGTCGATACATGAGTGCTTTTAGACTCAGGATGAGTCAATCCATAGGAGCATGTGTCGATACATGCTGTGTGTTAGACTTAGGATGAGTCGATCCAAGAGAGGATGGGTCGAATCATTTTGCACGTTTAGTGCAGTACGCGTCGATCCAAGAGGTTTTGCGTCGATCCATATTGTCTGGTTTTTGGCAGATTTAGTTTGAGAATGTTGTAACTTGAGTTTCCGGACTCCGTTTGAGATGCAGTTTGAAGTGTTGAATAGCTAACGCGATGAAATTTATTCTTTAGAATTAGAATGAAGAATAGGAAGTGTAATCCTAGTAGCCAATTTAGGATTTAGAGTTAGTTCCTGTGTTGATCGTTATGTTGGTTTTATGCAGAATAATGAAGATGATATGCTTAAAGGCTGTTGTTTGATTAGTAACAGTAGGAGTAATGTTAGTAATGATGTAAGATTACAGAATAGCAGTATGAATTACTATCGTATTAACATACAGGTGAGTTGTTGATGAGATGTTATTAATAATGTTGTGTGGATAATTTATGATGAATAAATGATGTTTGATGAATTATTATGATGATATGAGATGTTGATAAAGAGATGTTGAGATTCTTTAAGATGTTGATAAAGAGATGTTGTATTGAGATGTTGTTAATTGTGGTGTTGTTATTACATTCATGATTGTGTCACATACATTGCATTTTGAGATGGAGCTTATGCTCGTTGAGATGGCCTGAATTGGCGAATATTGAGATAAAGGCTTATGCCTTGTTGATGCCTCTATTAATTGGCAAATTTTTGAGATGGGAGTTCTGCTCCAATGGTATCACATGCATTTGTATAGTATTGAGTCGCATTATATGGCTGCATAAAGAAGTTTGTATTGATGTTGTGAATGAGTATTATTATTGTTGATTATGAGATGAGAAGTGGTGATGTTATGTGATCTAATTTAATATATGAATTAGCATGCGCTTTATTATATTGTTAGATATATCACCCCTTCTGTTTGAATGTTTCCCTTATGTTGGTAACGTGCAGGTAATCGAGAGTGAAGGTTGTATACCTTCAATAGTTCGAGTCGGTGTCATTGCTCTGATATGTAACACTCGGGGGGATGAACGCTTGTTGCTTTTGATTGTTGATTATTCAGTTGTTGAACTTTAAGTTGCTTATTATTAAACTGTGTTGTTTTGAAGTCGTTGTATTGATGATAAAGATGTTATTAAGAATTCCGCTGCGTAGATGTTGAATTATTGAATTAAAGATGTTATGATGATGGTTCATCGGATGTTTTAAAAGTGTTATATATCCACGATGAATGAAATGAATTTTGATAGAAGAATTTGTGGCATCCCAATTCGTTTGCATGAATGATTTTTATAACTCTGATTTATTTATATAATTTGCCGGGATAGAATTGGAGTGTTACAGTTTTCCGGCGAATAGAATTCATGTCCTATAAAACAGAACAAAGATAAATCCCAAAAATCCTTGAAATGGTTAGTGAGTATGAGTATGATGTTATGATGTTTATGATGTTATGTACAAGTAAATATATACAATCAAAACAAAACAAGTCCTTAGGTTTAGCCTTGCTTGGAGTCTCATAGGTAAGTACCCTCTTGAAGTTTAGTTGGCTCAAACCTGTCCTAGAAATAGTAATCGGGTTCTAAGGGAGCTCAATATCACTGGTTTGTTTCCTCGGGCATTATTTCAGCGTAAGTCTCTTTAATGGCGACCGAAATATCCAAAAAAACTAAACCTCGTTGACTGTAGTATCGAGTATCTACCAACTTCGGACTACACCAAAGCCGGTCATCTCACTGCGTCCTAATGGCCAAGTTGGTCAAGTAAAGGTTCTAGAAGTCAGTTAGTGCTTCATGACATCACTCAGAGGCCCCGTATTCTCCTTTACTACTCAAGGGCTATCGATACCCACAAATATGTCACACTAACGTAGCTATTGCTTAGACTATGTCGGTATACCCCGCACAGTTTCCACAATGTATTGCTACTTACCTATAAGGTATCCCAAATCCGGGTAGAGGATTCAAACCCAAACAAAGAACCAAAATGTAAAGCATAAAAGTCAAACAATGAAAGCAAGTAAATGTGATCTAGCCCTCAGGTAACCCCACTTCTAAAATTTCTCCCCAGCAGTATTGCCAGTTCTGTAACACTGTGAGAGAATTGACTTGGTTGTTTTGCATTTGATCGCAATTGTTGCAGTTAGCAAGAGTCGCCACTGACTTTTCTTTTATCCAAAAGAAAAGGCTGAAAAGAACAAAAAAGACCTTTGAGATGTTTTCTTGAGTTCGGGGGGTAGATTATGAAAAGGGAATGTATTAGCACCCTTTTCATCTGTAGTTATCTACGGGCTCTTATTTGCTTGCTAGATCACTTGCTTTTGTTTGAATGTGTGATTGTGGTGTGGGTTTTTGAAATTATTTTGAAAATGTTACTTTGTAATGGCTCTCGTTTCTATAAGAACGCGTACAAAGTGTTGTTTTGAAAACAGTTCAAAGAAGTGTTTATGGAATGTGTTTTTTGAAAATGATTTTGAAAAGGGGTGTCTTTGTAATGGCTCTCGTTTCTATAAGAACGCGTACAAAGTGTTTATCTTTTGAAAATATTTCAAGTTTGTAAGATGTTTTGAAAGTGTTGGTGTTTGTTTTTGAAAATAGCAAGGATGTTTTAGTTTGAAAATGAGCAAGCAACTAGGAACATTCTACCTACTCAAAAGTATTTCTTGTTTATTCCTCCTTCCTTTAACATTGTTATCTTACCATTGATTTGGTATGAAACCCTATCTTTGGATGTAAAAGGGACGAGCATGGGTCATCGTATAGTCATGAATAAAAATGTTGTAAGATATCTTAGCATTTTCTTTGAGGGACTAAGATCATTCTTAAGGCAACATTTGTAGCGTCATCGAGGGACTATGATCTTGTATTTTGTTTGTTTTTTCTAAGACATCTTACATGTATATTATGACCACTTATTTCTCAAGGCAACAAGTGGATTTACCCTAAGGGTGTAAGTGTGCAAGTGTATTAATTTACATGCATTATTTTCTCTTTGAATTAGGGTTTTCTAAGCATTGATTTTATCTTTCCATACAAACCCTAATTTAGTAGCATTTATATATAAAGTATTAAATTGCAGAAAATAAAAATACTAAGCTATTACATCAATAGGGGAAGGGGTGTACAAATTTACAAAATGGGGTTTTTTGCAAGAAAATTAAATCTAATTAACTATTACAACTATATTGAATATTGTGCAAAATTGAAAATAAAAATGCAAATGCCAATGGATAAAGAAATGATTTTTTGTTTGGATTTTTATGAAAGGGTTTTAACCTAATTAGGAAAATGGTTAATAAAATGAAATTAACTTAAATTAATTAAGAAATGAAATTAACTAAAAAGAATTTTTTAGGGTTTTATGAAAAGGTTTTTTAAAAAAATAAAAATAAAAATAAACTAATTAAAATAAACCTAAGTTCTAAATTAATTTTAATTTACAAAAGGATAGTATAATAATTAAAACTAATTATCTAAATATTAATTAATTAAGAAAAGAAATTAATTTGTTAGAAAAAATGTTTTGTTTTTGTCTTTTTATCTAAAAGAAATTAAATGGAAAATATCCTAAATATCTAAATAATAAATATAAAATATTTTTGGTATTTTTTATTTAATAAAATGATAATAATAATAATAATAATAATAATAATAATAATAATAATAATAATAGTTGAAGAAAAAATAAAATAAAATAAAATATAACAATTAAAGTCAGGGGGGTTAAAAAATAGAAATGGTGGTTAACAGTAGTAAAAGGGGCGCTAGGCCCAAAAGTATTTTTTGTTCAAGTCACAGAATAAAATAAAAATCAAATAAATGGGCTTGTGTCAAAAAGCAAATAGGGAGGGGGGGGGGGGGGGTGAGAAGCCAAAAACAATGCTCCAGACCCAAAACAAAATCAACGCCCTCTGGTGATACAGTGTGGGCAGCCTTGAAGGGTGCATCATGGGGACATGCATGTGAGGTGTTGGATTTAATGGCTTGGCTGATCTGATGGTAATCGAGAAAGGAACATGGTACACACACTGGCTTGGCTTGCATTGAACCTGAAATAAGAAAAAATGAAAAAACAAAAGGGTACCACTGGGGCTCGAACCCAGGTCCCTATAGTCATAAGCGCGCGCTTCTACCACTGGGGTGGTTATACATCCGTTTATTAATAAAAAACCATAAATATATATTTGAAGCACATTCCTAGGCATGTATCATCTTCAACCTCGCGCCAGACCATTCAACATGATTTTTTGAAATTGCTATCTCTCTCATTTCTCAACCATTTTCAAAAGTACAAACATGAAAGTTGCTGGAAATTTCATCACGAATCCAACCATGTAAATAACTTAAGCTAACAGTCAAAGATGAGTGAGAATTTTTCTGGCCCTAATTTAAAACCTAAAAATTTCAGAAACTTCAACTCTAAAATTTTCTAATCTTAGGACATATAAATGCAAACTATGGATATGTACAGCTTCATGGCAATGGTATCTACATATTATCTTCACAAATCAGAATCAAATGATACTTGTATGAAGAGATAGAAGTTTGAAAACTTACCTCTTGCAACTGGATTCGTGTATGGATTTTGAGCAATCTTTGAGGTTTCCCAATGATCTGTTTAGCTGGGCTAGACCTCCTTGAGTGTATTCCAACTCCTACTTTGCTTTGAGGATGGCTGAAACTCCCAACTCAAGTCAAGTTGCAAGCTTTAGTTTTGAAAATGGGGGATGGTGATGGAGGAGTTACAGTTAGGACATAAGGGCCTGGATTACTTTCATATGATGTATGGAAGGTTTTGGAAGCAAAAGGCCAAGAAATGCACGAGTAGTTTTTGATTTTGGGTTCTCTGGCCAGAATATGCAACAATGGAGATTTTATGTGTGATTCTGAGTTCTAGGGAGTTTGAGGGCTTAAGCATGCATGTCTTTTCTTGCAAATGACTTGTGTATATGTATGGAAAATATTATGACGCTAGAGAGATTTAGAATCACACAAGTACAAGTTATGTGATTTTGCTTATTTTTGAAGCAACCTTGAAACATCTTGTTTCAATGTGAAGTACCAAGCTTGTATGGTGGTTTTAACCTTTAAACATGCTCATTCTGATTGTGTAAGGAAAGCTTGTGCAAAAAGGACAAGTTTAATGCTCAAGACAAATGATTTTGTGGTTAAAGCAACTTTACTAGAATGGAATGGTTACTTTCTTCCTAAAATGGAATTAAGCATGGGCAATGCATTGAACGCTTGAGTTGAAGCCTCTAAAAGCTGTGCAAAACATTAATTATGGAGTACCAAGAAGGTTTGGGGCCTGAAAAGCAAAGATTGTGCAGCCTAGCATGGATTTGAATTTTTGTTCATCATGAAATTCTGCCTTGTAAAACAACTTGAAACCCTAAATTCTGGCCTTCGATTCTGCTTGCTCAAAAATGATCTCAAGGAGTTATTGGACTTTTTAGAAAGCTTGTAATGTGATCTACAACTCATATTTGAATCAATTTTGCAAAATCCAAATGGAACTATGTGAAACTTGGCTCAGAAGTTAGGTCAAAATCCTGACCAAAATGCTCAAAATTTCACTGTGTTTTAGTTTCAAGACCATGATTTCATGGATTAATAACTTGAAATCCAAGCATTTCTAGGAGGAGTTGTGTAAAGAATTGTTTTAGATCTCATTGAGATATACAACTTTCATGTTGAAAGTTTTCCTTGAATCATCTAGCATCATGGTGAAAAAATGGCTCAAAGTTGTAAAAAAATATGAAGTTTCCAACACTTAGAAAAATTTCTAAGTTTGGAAATTTTGACTTTTCAAAATGAAATCTTGACTTTTTGATTTCTTGATGAACAAGTTTCATATTTTGACATGTTTTGATGAATTGTGATCTTTGATACTTCATTTTGACCAAAAAGTCAAAGTTTGACTTTTTAGTGTACAATTGACTTTTGATCAGTTGACTGAAAATCAATTATCAATCAATTGATCTTGAGGGAAGTTTTGAGTCATTCCAATAGGTAAAAAGGATGCATTTGAAACCTTGAGATCATGTCTCAAACCAAATAACTCTTTTCTAGGTCAAAAATCAGAAACTGCCCTTTCTCAGTCAAAACCCTAATTTTGACCATTTTGCCCTTTTGATGACCTGATCAAATTTCTTGAGGAATAGTGGTCCAAACTTGATCAAATGAAATATAGGAGTTCACAATGTTGATATGGATCAAAATTATGAATTTTGACTGTAAATTGACCATAGTTGACTTTTCCCCCAATACAATTGATTTTTAGGTCAACTGATCAATTGATTGAGCAAAAATATGATCCAAGACTTGAAACTTGACATGAGAAATCTTGGGGGTAAAAAATGATCCATTAAAGTAATATGAGGCATTAAAATTTCAATTATCCTTGTGGAATCTCAAACCCTAATTTCAGTCATCAATGCTTAAGGAGGTGTTTTGAGTTGTTCAACCCTTGTGCAGTCTTAAACCAAAGGAGATCTTGTGAGAAAATACTTGATAAATGGGAGGGGAAATTTTGGGGTACAACAAATGCTAACAAAGAAAGAATTTGAAGGGAAGAAAAACAATGAAAGTGGCCTATCCTAAGGCTAATGAGAATC
Source organism: Vicia faba (assembly GCA_948472305.1). Classification (NCBI taxonomy): domain Eukaryota; kingdom Viridiplantae; phylum Streptophyta; class Magnoliopsida; order Fabales; family Fabaceae; genus Vicia; species Vicia faba. The sequence goes on along the minus strand of OX451738.1, from coordinate 976,633,049 downwards.
TGCTAGATTTCCTTCTTCACTGCCTATAGAAAATTTTTGAAGCCCTAATGTATCACAGATGCAATTTAGTGTACGACATGAAAGCGACTGAAAACTTAGAAAGGGTTTGAATAACTAGTTGGAAAGGGAACTGGAAGAATGATGGGGGTAGATTTCTGTTCGACACAAGGGGAGTCCCCCGAAGGCAGCAATAAGGAGGACGAGAACTCAAGGAAAATAAGTAGGCTTCCTTCAAGCCTACTGCAAATGTCCCAACAAACAAATGGGTGAAGCTTGTCGAAAATAGAGTTCATGGACAAGGAAACTAGTGAATCTTTGAATTTGGTCAAGGGTCTTCGATTTCCTACCGAAAGGAGTTTCAAGTGTCCTGACAACGGGCTTATAAATATGAGAATTACAAGGGGAAGAACCCCATGTCAAGGTCTCAATGGAGAAGATTCTAGTGAAGGAAGAAAGTAGAGAGAGAAGAAGCTAAGGCAAGTATGCCTGAATCCAGCACCAACCAGCCTCAATCCACTGACAGGACCGGAAAGAAAAGACCAGTGTGAAGGAAATTATTTTCTCATAAAGGAGAAAAATCCAAAGGAAATATACCAGGGAAACCTCTTGATGATGAGGATATGCTGACAGATGATTTCAACTCAGGTTCTAAGTCATCCTTAAATATAAATTGTAATGTTGTTTTTGTGTTTCCTTATGAGTATGATCAGGTGAAGGAAGTCTATGAGACTAAAGAGACTGACGAATCTGAAATGGACATACAAAGTATAGTGCCTCTAAAAATATTCGAACAATGAAGTCGCCTTTAATATTTATTTATTCCAAGAGGAAAGGAAAAACATCGATTAAAACCCAAGAAGAATGGATAAGAGGATCATCGCAACCGTGAACAGGTTCGAGAGTCGGTTATGCCATGGGAAGATATTATCGTCTCTCACATCCATCGTACCTGATGGTACCCACTTAGTTACTTATGCGTTCAAGTGTTAGTGTGGATGTTTGTGATCTTCTAATTATGAAAAGATAAATAAATAAAGGATAAATGTTTTTGGATTTTTTATTATTGTGTCCGCCTCTGTTTCAAAACCTCGTACCTACGTATCCCCATGGTGCAATAAGGAAATCAGAGCTTTGTAGTTTGGGTAACAAATGTTTGTGGTTTGGTTCGTTTTAGTGAGAGATACTCGATCACATTCGAACTAAAACATTATTGCCTGAAACATGGATGATGGAATGATTGCATCGCTTCAAGAAAGGATAACTGAATCTGGATATGCACATATTTTGGTCGTTGTCGCATTTGAGTGGAAAAGGATCAACATTCACATGTGGAAGAAACATTTCTTCATTGTCACAAAACAAACAGAAAATCGCTCATTTTGAAAGGTTTTAAATTGAAAATACAAGTGGTAAAAGATTTGAATGAGTTGAGATTGTTTTTATGTGGGAGACAAGTACCCAACCTGAAGCTACTCGAAATAAAAATGAATAACTTCTGATGGAACTAATAGAGTCGCCACCTAACTTTATTTATCCCAAAAAATATAGGGAAAATAAAATATAGAGAAAACCTTTAATATTGGGAAAAGAACATGGTCTCACAACCAAATCTCAGGTAAGTAAGTCGATTACACAAGTGGAAGGTATTAGCACCCCTCACGTTCTTGGTACTCCACAGGATCCACTCTTGTTATCTTAAAAAATGGGTGTGTATATCTAAAACATACTTGCTAAAGTGAAATGTATGCATAAATTCATTGGGAAAAAGAAAAGGTTTTTATTAATGCGTTCTCCTAAGCATTGAAACTCCATGCCTATGTATCCATAAGGGAATAAAAAAATCGTAGTTTTTCTTAAAAATGTTTTGTTTGTTGCGTGTTTTTAATTGATGGTGTTAAATTCACATTCTAACAGCTAACGTTGTCATTCAACCATTGGAGACTACGCATCATTATTTGTGTAGAATGGAGCTAACATATCCTTTTTGAAAATGATTTAAATTGAAAAAGACGTAAGGAAAAATAATTTTTATGTGGTTTGTGTTTTTGTTAGAAGAAGGTGGTAAGTGAACCCTCATCCAAGGAGACACCCATCACCTTCATACCTTTAGTTTTGAAAATGTTTTGAATATTGTTAAATGTTTTTGGATTTTGATTGAAAAAGTGTTTTAATCTTAATGATACAATGCAAAAGAAAAAGGAAAATCTAATGGGAGACTTGATCCTAATATTGTCATGCAAAGTAGGCCTAATGTTGAGATTGTGGGGAATCTAACTTAATGTTGTTATGCAATGATGGACTTAGGGTTTAAATTGAAATGGGGAAATTCTATCCTAAAATTTTCATGCTTGGATTGAGATCATAATGTCTATCTTGATTAAAGTTTAAACAAGGATTTAAGATGAACCAAGTAAGCATAATGGAACATGTTATACACACAAGCAATGAGCACACAAGTGGATGAGAATCAAAGAGTTTTATTTGACAAAAGTTTTGTGACAAAGGAGTGAAAGTTGAAAACATGTTTTTTTTAATGTTTTATGGTTTATGCTTTAAAGGAGTGTATGAAGAAAATATGTTCAAAAATGAGACAACCTTTTGAAAAAATGGATGAGTTTATTGTTTTAAACAATGTATGCATCACGATCCAAATGAAAGTCATGGAGCATAACTTTTGATTTTGAACATGTTTCATGGTTTGTTTTAGATTTGAGTGAGAAAAACCAAAAATAAACTCAAGCTATCATGATATGCTTACACAAGAGTCAAGACTTCAAATTAGAATCAATATCTATCATGGTAAGATCAAGCTTTGTGAGAAAAATTAGGAAATCAATCAAAAGATCATGAAAAGGCCTTTTAAAAACCCTAAAAAGTACCTATTTTGATTTAATTAGAAAATGGTGAAATAAAAAATATTTTTGTGATATTTTTTTATATTCATAATGTAGAAGTGGTGAACTAGTAGTATCCAAAAAATTAGCTCAAAAAAGATTAATTTGATTGGAGAAATAGATAAATGAAAATTGAGAAAAAAAAGGGTGAAAAGTATTGAATAAAACAAGTTGTAAAAATAGGGATGGGCACCAGCAGGTTCAAACCCACTCCCTATAGGTGACAGGCACGCACTCTTACCACTGGGGTGGTTCTTAAATATGTTTAATAAACAACAACCATTAAATATATTATCAACTCAATTTTTTAATTTGAACACACGTCTTCTTCTTCTTCCCCACGCGGACAACAACAACAACTCCATTTTTAAAATTGTAAAAGCTTCATTTCTCAACCATTTCAAAAACTTTAAAAACCAAAATTGTCTAAAATTTCATAAGAAATGCAATGGTGTAATTTTCAGAAGCTATAAGTCAAAGATGACCATAAATTTTATCAGTACCAAATAAACCCTAAGAATTTTCAGAGTCATGATTCTCATCACACAAGCAAAATTAATGAAAACGAATTACATGGTTAGCTTCAGAGACATGATATCTACATTTTATCTTTAGAAATCAAACGCAAATTATGCATGTATGAGGATATCACAGTTTTAGTTTTTTTATTAAATTGGAGAAATTGGAACGCCTTTCCTAGCAGCTCCAAGTGCAAATGAATGATGTGGTTAGCTTCTTGGGACATTGGTGAAGATATTTCAAATCTTACTTTGTTTTGAAAGTTGCTGAAACGCTTTAGCCAAGTCCAGTTGCAAGTGACCAAAAGTGAAAATGGAAGATGATGATGATGGAGTTACAGAAGTGTAACAGGTCTTTGGATCACTTCTATATGATGTATATGAGGTGTGTGGATGGTTGGTTTACACAGAAGTTGCAAGGTTGATGAATTTCGAAGAAATGTATTTAAAGTTCAAAAATGGAGGTTTTTGGCCAATTTTAGTTTAGGAGAGTTCAAGGGTTTTTTAGAGCTTGTGAATTGGTGTCTTGGCTTGCAAATTACCTCACTATATATAGGCAAAAGTTTGAGGGAATGAGAGAACTTGGTTTACAAGTTATGGAATTATCACTTGGTTGAAATGTAACTTGAAGTTTCTTGTGAAATTAAAGTTCCAACGCATAGTACCATGCCTTCTAGAGTGGTTGAACACTTTAAACATGTTTCTTCTGATTTGTTAGGTTGAGTGTATGCAGAGAAAACAAGTCAGAGGCTCAAGGAGAGTTGACATTGTATAAAGCAAGCTTTATGAGAATTAAAGTGCGGTCTTTTTCCCTTAAAATGTAAAGTTTATTTGAATAAAGCCTTAATCACTTGGATAATGGCTTAAGAGTTTGTGAAATCAACTGATTATGGAAGGATTTATGGTTTGCAGACCCGAAAAGCAAGATATCTAGGCATGTAATGAAGATTTTGTCTTATGGTTATCATAGAAATGACCTCTAATTCAAGTAAAAGTGGCCAACTTCATCTCTTCGAATCTCTTAGCTCAAGCATGATAAATTTGTGCTCTTTTACATTTTGGAAACCTTGGAGCATGCTACTCAACTCTCATGTTGACTACTTTGGCTGAATCAATTAGGAACTTGGTAAAAAATGGCCATAAAGTGAGTAACTTTTGAAGTTAAAATACACATGAAAAATTTCTCCAAGTGTTGGATTTTGAGGTCATGACTTTATTGGCTCATATCATTTAATCCATGCATCTTTTTAAGATCATCACACATTGACAAAGTTGTAGAACTCATCATTATCTTCAAGTTGAGCATTGGAGCATGAAAAATGATGGCTTGATGAAGAAGTTATGACTTTTCAAAGTGTGACATTTTACACATAGAATTTCACTACACTTAGTGAAATTTTAAAATCCAATTCATGATTTTGAATGTTTTTCTTGATTTTTTGATTAAATTATCAAATGTTGATACCAATCATATTCCCATGATTCTTGACTTGATACACCCTTATTTGACAAAAAAGTCAAACTTTTACTTCACAATTGACTTTTTCTTCAGATGAATTCCACTCCCCTATGACCAATGCAATCTTGTGATTGTGAAACTATTGAGATGATGTGATGATTGTTGTACCCCAAAATTTTCCCTCTTATTTTACTCAAAACATACACCTAGAGATCCTCTATTTGCTCAAGGTTGCCCAAGAGTTGACCAGACAAACTCTCTCCTAAGGCAGTGTACCTCAAATTAGGGTTTCCATTTTCATCAAGATGGATGAACTCCAAGGACCTCATATGCTCTCCATGGTCCTAATATGTTCTCAAGACCCTACATTTCAAGTTTCATGCCTTGCACAAGAAGTTTTCTCAGTCAACTGCTCAGATGCTTGAGAATCGAATGTATTAGGTCAAAAGTCAACTGTGACCCACATACAGTCAAACTTCAAGATTTTTGGTCAACAATAAAATTTTGAAGTGAATTTCATCATTTGATAAAGGGTTGGTCATGATTCCCCAAGGAATGCTCCAAATTCATCAAAACCCAAAAGTTCCTAAATTAGGGTTTCTTAGTAAAAGTCAACCAAACTTGGACCAAGCATAACTTCCACATGTTTTATCAGAAATTTTTCATCCAAAGCTCATTTAAAAGAGGATAAAATTCCATACAATGCATCTTCAGCTCACAAGTTTAAAATATGCACTCATAAAAAGATATGAATTTTTACATTATGGGTCCTTTTGAAAAGTCAACAAAAACACCTTTTGGGTCAAAGTTTCTTACATGAACATGGAAGACTCAATTGAGATAAGACCAAAAGCGTTGCTTAGGGGACATCCTAAGCTTTCTAAAAAGTCCAAGAACACCTCTCTAGGATTAAAATTGGAAGATATATGCTTTGTCAAAGTTGACCCTTTTTGCAAAATTGATAAAAGTCAAATGTGCTCAAAAATGCATTTTTTGCAATGGTCCTAACTTTTTATGCTTGCACCTCACTTATAATGTGGCCCACGACTCAGATATTCATCCACCCATTACTTGTTTCATTTTTCAATTTATTTTGATTTTTTATTAGTTAAAAATTGAATTAAATCAAATAATTGATGAATAATAGCAAAGATATGATTTGATTTGGTTTTTGGACAGGTTGGCAATCAAAATGTGCTGAATTATCAAGGTTGGCAATCAAAATATGCTGAATTATCAAGAAAGGGATGATTTGGCTCAAAATAGAAAGTTTGCATATGGCTAAAGAATCAAATCAAATCTCATCAAACTTCAAGATTCAATCCAAGTTTGTAACCCTAATTCATCCCTAGGTATATATTGGACAAGAACAAAGAAAAAAACAAGGGTTACAATCGTGTAAAAGTCCAGAACAAACTTCAAAAAATTCAAAGAAAAGTGTGAATCGATTTTCACTCTACAGGCCATCTCAAGTCATCCTAGCACTGCCAATCAATTGCTGGACGTCTCAGGAAGCCATCCAAATCAATTGCAACCCACCCCAAGTCCAGAATCATCGTGTAGTAGTCACACGATTTGCAAATTTTTTCAGAAACGATTATCATAATTCCGGCATCATTAGCATGTTTAAGTTATATATTTGTAATCCTCATCATGTTTGCAAAATGACTAAATGATTTAATTGCATTTTTGGAGCCCATACGTGCCTTTGCCATTGTTAGGGTTTGGGTGTGCAGTTTAGGGCTTTTTGCTACAGGCAAAATTAGACCATAAGATGGATACTGGGATGACCGGGACATCATGACCGGTCGAACCATGGTCTTCAATTCCATTTATATTTTGTCTCGTAAATTTTTGAATTACACATGTCTTTAGCCATGAAAGCTTACTCTAGGTAAAGGTATGAAGATCTAAAACGACGGATGAGTAAGAAGAAGATAACGTGTCCAAGCATCATTGGACCATTTGAAGGCTGGCGCGTTTTTTTTGTTTATTCATTAATCCATGTATTTATTCTATAATATATTTTGTTTTCCTTACACTAATAACAAAAGCGCGTAGCACAACTGGCAATGAGGAATTGGTATTGATCATAAGGACCTGGGTTCGATCCCATGTCCCAGCGCTTCCTTTATATTATTTTCATTCAACAGATCCAACGCGTTATTCTTCCTGGTGACCATCAAGCACCCTTGCATCCAACCGTTTGATCAAGCATGCTATCAGATCCAACGCTCCAACAGTGAAGGCCTATGGTGCACGTTCAAGTCAACACTACACAGAATCCAATATTGACTGGGCTGGGAGCGTTTTGGGCCTTAGAAAATTCATATTGGCACCCCCCAGATTTTCTATTCAACATAGTTTGCATTTTCTATTCTATTTTCTTTTTTAATTTCTTTAATTAATTTCTTTTATTTGTTTTAATTAATTAACCCAAAATTATTATTTTTCTATAAAATAAAAAAAATCACAAAATTACATAAATTCTTTTTTTTAATAAAAATATTTTATTTCTTAATTAATTTAGTTTAATTACTTTAAGGCAATTTAATCTGTTTCCATAATTGAAAATAACTAGACCTAGGATACGAATTGTACATAATTTAATTAATTTTCTTTAAAAAATACACCAAAAATCTTTTTTTAAATATTTATTTTAATTAATTAGGTTAATTAGGTTAACTTAAGTACTTTTTTTTCATAATCAAAAAGCAATTAGAAATTATGGTTTTATTTAAATTTCAATTTCATTGTTTTCTCCAATAAAAATGTACAAAAATCTTCTTTCCTTTCAATTAGGGTTTAGGTTATTTTTTAACATCCCTCGTATTTAATTCACCGTGCATTTAATTATTTCTTTTCCATTATTTTTGTAACTGCCAACGATTTGTAATAGTTAAACTAGGGTTTTTATTTACTGCTTTAATCCCCGAAGCCTTGTAATAGCTAGGTTTATTTTCTCTCACTTTTAAATTCCTGCAAATATTTAACTGTCTAGATGTATGCTAATAGGATTGTATGGCAAGAATATCTGAGATTAAAATGGTAGATCACCTAATATGCAAAGATTAAATAACTGAAACAAATCATATGCACATATTCACTCCTAGGGTTTACCTCACTTCTGTTGCCTTCGGTAAACAATCATTAAGCATAGGAGATTTTAGTGGTCGCCCTCCAGTATAAAAAGATCAAATTGTCCCATTCGAATGTTGCCTCGGAGATGTTTCCTCAGAAAGATCTTAAAACTCTAGGGTTACTACTAAAGTTTTCTAACTGTTGCTTTGGTGACTGTATTTGTCCCTTTCGAACGTCCCTTACAACTCCAACGACGGTGCTACCGACTCCTTAATAGTAGGATATCGCTGTCTAAAGGAAACGAGAACAAACAATCTTTTTTCGAGTAGGTAGAATCTTAAGTACTTGCTCAATAAAACATTTTCACACAAACACCTTTCAAAACAAATTTTCAAAACAAACTTCATCACATCCTTGAGGATTTATACAAGGGTTATCACGAAGTAAAACTTTTTCAAGACAAACACACACGAGCAATTTGAAAAAATGAGCAAGTACCTAAGAGCCCGTAGATAACTACGGATAGAAAGGGTGCTAACACCTTCCCTTTCTATAATCTACCCCCCGTACTCAGAATATCTCAAAAAAAGGTTTTTTCTGTTCTTTTCCCTTTTCCATGATTGAATGAAATAAAAGTCAATGGCGAATCTTGCTTACCGCAACATTTTGCGAATAAAAAACGTAAAACGCAAACCAGTAAAAACAGTCGGTTCTGCCACCGTATCACAGAACTTGCGACTCTGCTGAGGAGTTAATAAGTGGGGTATACCTTAGTGTTGTACCCCAAAATTTTCCCTCCCATATTTCTCAACACATCTCAAGTGAGGTCTCCAAATTGCTCAAGGAAGTCCAAGGGTTGACGAGACAAACTCTCTCCTAAGGCAGTCTACCTCAAATTAGGGTTTCATGTTGCATCAAGATACCTGGGTCCAAGGGACCCCAAATTCTCATCATTGTCCTAATATGTTCTCAAGACCATCCATGTCAAGTTTCAAGCCTTGCAGAGGAAATTTGCTCAGTCAATTGCTCAAAGGCCTGGAAATCGACTATGCTAGGGCAAAAGTTAACTGTGTCCTACATACAGTCAAACTTCAAGATTTTTGGTCAATATTCTCATTTTGAAGTATTATTCATCATTTAATCAAGGGTTGATCATGATTCATCAAGGATTTCTCACAATTCATCAAAACCCAAAAGTTGCTAAATTAGGGTTTTATAGGAAAAGTCAACTCAACTTTGACCAAGCATAACTTTCTCATAATTTATGAGAAATAACCCATCCAAAGCTCATTTTGAAGAGGATGTAATTCCCTACAATTCATATTCATCTCCCAAGTCCAAAATATGCACTCACAAGAAGTTATGAATTTGGACATTATAGGTCATTTTGAAAAGTCAACAAAAACACCTTTTTTGTCAAAGCTTCATACATGAACATGGAAGACTCAATTGAGAGGAGACAAAAAGGGTTGATTATAGGACATTTCAAGATTTCTAAAAAGTCCAATAACACCTTCAAAGAGTCAAAATTGAGGAAGTTATGCATTGGTGAAGTTGAACTTTTTTGAAAAATTGCCAAAAGTCAAAAGTGCCTCAAATTGCAATTTTTGCTAAATGGGCCTAACTTCTTGCACTTGTTCTGAGTTGGTAGCATGGTCCACGAGCCCTAGCTCTCTCCATTTGTCTTTATCTTATTTTTTCTATTTATTTTGATTTTTATTGCAATTAAATCAATTTAAATTAAAACAAATCATGAAAAAAATCCAAATCACTCAAACTTCAAGATCTTGTGCACGTTTCAGGTCCCATATACAGCTAGCAAGTGAATCAATTCGTGCAAGGCATAGGTGGGCACAAAAAGATTGATTTTGGCCTATTTTTGAAGGAATTTTATGGAAATCAAATCAAGATCACAAATCATAGTGAGCAAAGATTGAGATCATATTTGTACACCTAATTCATCCCTTGGTATATACTGAACAATTGCAGCCAGAAACAACAAGCTTTAGAGGCGTGAGAAGTCAGAACTGAATTAAAAAAAATCACTCAAAAGTGTTGGTTCGAATTACTAGTTAGAGGAAGATTCAAGGCAATTTGAAGCAGCTAATCCACTCATGGACCTTCTCTGAAGCAGATTCAATCTTTTACTAGCCCTCCCAAGCCTAGAAACGGGACATATAGTCATCACGATTTGGTATATTTTCCAAATTCGATTATCCAAATTCTTGCATCTTTATCATGTTTCAATAGCATATTCTGAATCCCTAACGTGTTTGCAAACTCATGATAGCAATTAATTGCATCTTCATTGGCTATATAAGAATCCACCATTGCTAGGGTTCTTGGTCTCGTTTTAGGGTCTTTGTATACAGATGAAATTGGTCCTCAAGAAGGGCACCATAATTCTCAGCAGGCCAAGGCGGTTTGATTCATGGCTTTGGATTTCATTTATCGTGCCTGTGGATGATTCTGGAAAATCGTTGGCTTATAGTTACGGACATTCGTCCGTAGGTAAAAGTCAGTGATCTTTTACCAACGGAGGGAGGACATAGACGACTTGCATGGCACCATCTTATTTGTTCATTTGAATTCTGGCGCATTTTTTTTATTTTCCCCCCACTAACTTGCATTATTATATATTATCAATTGTTGTTATTCTATGTACAATAAAAGCACGCAGCTCAGTTGGTAACAAGGCTAGTGGAAAAGGTGACAGGACCTGGGTTCGAATCCCAGTTCCCCCATGTACTTCACATTATTTTTCTTTAAATGATCAGGCGTGCATACTGAGGATGTGAAAAACACAAGAAGGGGGGTTAAATTGTAAAACTTAAATCAAAAGGCTTGATAACACGGTATTTTTATCCTGGTTCGTTTGATCTTAAACTACTCCAGTCCACCCGTCAAGGTGATTTAACCTCTCTCCAACGAGGTCTTAATCCACTATTCTCAAAGGATTACAACAACTACTTTAACCACTGTTAAAGTCTTCTTGAGTACAACCACAATGCGATTAATCTCAAGGAACTTCTTTTACAAATGAATTAAACAAGTGTGTTTGTGTTTTCTTACAAAACTGTATATCACAACTATGATAATTACACAAAATAAGCTTGGAATAAAAATGACTTTGCTAAAGCTTTGAATATGCGTGGTTTGGATAGCTTGGAAAATTTTTTGTGCGTACGTACGTGCTTCTTTTCACAAAAGTCCTGTTTATATAGGCAAGCAAGGATATGTTGTACATAAAGCAGGTTTAATGATAATAATGCACTTTCCTTTTCTAGAAGATCTTTTTCTGAAGAAAGCCGTTAGCATTTAATTCTGTCTTGAATAACCAGTAACGCTTCAGAGTCTTTTTTGCTGTATCTGCTGATAACACTTCAGAGTGTTGATGACTTGGTAAATATCTCTTTGATCAGAGTCAAAGTGTATTTGTTTGAGCACAGATTCTAGTCATCAAACTTCAGCGTATAATCTGGTAGTTTTAGTGTGTAACATAGGTTGCTGATCTTCTGATGCTGATTCTATTTTGATGCTGATTCCATCAGAACTTCTGCATATACAAAACATACTTTTAAGAAGCATAATTGTTCTTTGTATATATCTTTGAAATGATTTATTCTTTGTATTTTGTTATCATCAAAACTCTAATCAAGGGTTGTAGAATCAAACTATGTTCTAACAATCTCCCCCTTTTTGATGATGACAAAAACCAGATTTTTCAATAAAGAATAAAGGATAAAAAGTATAGAATTAAGAAGAAAAACTCCCCCTTAGTTGATTACTTCCTTTTTAATTCCATGAGTCTTTGAGCATCAGAATCTTACTATATCTTTCATCAGAGTTTTGTACCTATTCAAGCTTTTCAGAAGAGAGAACTTAAGTAGATCAGAATGTTTGAGACTTATGTCTCAGTGATCATTATTGAAAATATCCTTTTCTTTCTCCCCTTTTTTGTCAGTTATGAAAAATAACATATAATCAGAGCCAAAAGGAGTTTATATTAAAATCAGAGTCAACGATAAGTTCAGAGCTATGTAGAGAATATTACAGATAAACAAATTTTTAAATAGAGGAAAATCTAAGAGGGATGAGGAAGACGCGTGAACAAAGCTTCCAACAAGCCCTTGATCTGAATGTTGGTTTCCTCCTGCTTGGGTAACATGCTCTTGATTTCCGAAATTTTGTCATCCTGTTTATCTATTCTTTCCTGCATCAAAATATCAGATCTCTTTAGGTCTTCCAGAGTCTGCCTTTCATAGGAGGAAGCTTGAGGATCTTCAGTCACATGATGCTTCTCAGAGCATTCTGCAAAGTCTTCTTTTTGACCCAGTTCTTCTGCAGGAATCATTTGCTCTGGAGTTTCAGTCAGATTGAGATCTTCTGACTCTGGTTGAACTTTCTCTATTGGACGATGTTCTGACCAGGGAGCATTGTCCAGAGGGAGAACTTCTTCCTTGAGCAGCTGGATCAGAACTTGATCTTCAAATACTTTTAGCAGATTACTGAAGTTCTGTTGAACTTGTCCGTAGCTCTGTTCTTGCATCTTATGAGTTTCAGAACATACCCATTTTCTGAAACTTGTCCAAAGATAGTCTGATGCAGCAGGATCAATCAGCTCAAGACTAGCTTGCTTCAGGGAAGTTATCCACTTCTATATTTCTGTTTCAAATATCAATAAACTGGTACAAACATCTGGTGTAGGTTCAGATGGTTTTGGTTTTGGAATGGCTGTTTTGTTGGTTATGGCAGCAAGGCGTTCAAAAATAGTTAAATCAATGACAGTTTTGGCATTGTCATTTGGATTGATCTTTGGTGAGGGAGTGGAAGAGTCTAGAATGATTATTGGACTAGTTGGGGAGTTTGGTGGAGTTGATTCTAGTGAAGAGGGAATTTGGGGAATATCTAGAATGGTCAGGGGTATACTGATGGCTAGAGGTTCAGTGATTCTAGGAATGGGAATGGGATCAGAATCAACAGTTTGGTTCAATTGACAATGATGAAGTTCTGGTTCACAGGATTCAGGAGGTTGGACCTCAGAAGTTTGAACTTCTGGTTGTAATAGTTCGGATTATGGAGAAGGTGGATGAGTTTCTGGTTGAGGAGAGAGTGGAATTTCTAGTTGAGGTGCTTCTGAATTGGTTTCAGAGTTTGGATTTACTGGTATGGGAGCAAATATATGCTGGTCAAAGGTTTCAATATCTGATAGAACTTTTGCAAGTTCTTATTGAGTTACTTCAATATTTGGATTTGTAGGTAGGAAGTGAGATCCTCTAAGAGTTAAAGTTTCTGAGGGGTCAAACTCAATGTCAAAATCATCAAGTGTTTGTGGAGTAGGATTTTCTGATTGAGTGGGGATTGGTATAGATGTTGATACAGATACTGAATCTAAAACAGTTACAGAGGAAAGATTACCTCTCTTTTTGGGAGTCCGTTGGGATGATCCTTCTGCTGCAGCCTTCCTTTTCTTGTTTTTCTTCAGCACAACTTCTGGAGCCTTCTGCTGCAGATCCTGAATGTTTAAATCTAGTGTTGTACCATCTGCCTTGCATCCATCCAGATATCTGACTATTATCTCAGGTTTGGAATCAATTTCTAAGAACATGGGAAAGTTATCCAGAGGGATTCTTCTGCTGGAGATTTTTGCAAAAGAAGTGACACTGGGTTCCTTCTTGATGTTCTCAATGATCTTCATCTTCTTCAGATTCTTTGCATTCAACTGTTTGCTAACAGTTGCTTCTAAAGTGTTGATTTCCTGTGCTTTTGTTAGATGATCTATCAGCTTATTCTCTGTCAGAATATCCGATATGAGTCTTCCAAGGGGTATCCAATCCCTTTTTGTGCGCTCCTCTTCTCTGGTCTCCTTAACACTAGCCCTTAGATGATTGAACAGCAAATGAGCCAGATTCACCTTAATCTTCTGGGAGACGAAGTAGATCAGAAACTGCTGATCAATGTTGATGTAGTCAGGAGAGTTGGTTGGCTTCCTGTGGTTTATGCATCCCAGAATAATCTTAGCCCATATTATGTGATGGTATTTCAGATCCCTTATCTTTCTGGAGGGAAGACCCAGAGTGAAGATTTCTCTAGCAATTAAGGCGACATTAGCACATCTTTCAGCCATGTCTATGCATCTTACACCACCACCATTGTAGCCTATCAATCTTGCAATAAGGTCTTCAGTTATGACTATCTTCTTCCCCATTATATACGAAGTAACTTGATGGTTGGAAGATGAAGCATGAATCCAAAATTCCTTCACAAGGATTGGGAACGTTGGACCTACCAGACGGTCAAAATACTTGTTCCATCCTTGAGCCTTTACTTCTTCAGAGAGATTGAACCCGTTCTCTTGAAGACTGTTAAAGTCCACAATCAATTCTGAGAGAACTTCTAGGTTTTTATTAGGCGTGAGGAGAGTTATGAAAGGTTCTTCATATTGTTCTGATGAATCTGTTCTCTAATTACTGGAAGTTGGGTTGCTTGAGGAAGCCATGTTCACATAGAAAAATTGAGAAGAAAATGAAGGGGTTTTGAAAAAGATGCAAACTGAAAAGAATTAGATTGTAGAGAAAGTGAAAGTGAAAGAGTGTAAAGAATGAGAAATGTGTTTAAATAGATTTTGAAAACATAAACGGAAAGAGAGAGAAATAAATTATAATGATTATAAGCATTAATGACAGCTGATTTTGGGGGATTCAAAAAGATATTGGAACGGTTACCCATGACATGTGTCTCAATGCATCCAATCAGCGCTTTTGACCTTTCAGAAAAGTGAACGCGTGTTCAGCCTCAGAAAGTAGCTGATGAATGGATGACAACTGTTTGCTTAAGTGAACAGCACATTTCTATCCTTGAAATGAAGCGCTCAGATCTTTATGGATAGATTCTGATACAATCTGGACTTCTAAAAATCTAAAGGCAGGTTGATCAGTAGTTCACAGATAATAACCAAAATTCTGAAGATTAAGATATGGAAATAAAACTGTTTTATTCTGGGCAAGGCTTCATGCTGAGATGTTTCAGAATGAAGTTAAACCTATCTTCAGAAAGAGGTTTTGTAAAGACATCAGCCCATTGATGGTCTGTGTTAATAAATTTTAAATTGAGAATCCCTTTCTGAATATAGTCCCTAATAAAATGATGTTTTATTTCTATATGCTTAGCCCTAGAATGTAAAATAGGATTTTTACTGAGACAAATAGCAGAAGTGTTGTCACAGAGGATATGGATGTTACTCTCAAATATATTGAATTCCTCAAGTTGACTTTTCATCCAGAGCATTTGCGTGCTACATCCAGCTGCTGCTATGTATTCAGCTTCTGCTGTTGATAGAGCTATTGTGGATTGTCTTTTGCTGGACCATGAGATGAGATTTTCTTCCAGAAACTAGCAGCTTCCAGAAGTGCTTTTACGTTCTACTCTGTCTCCAGCAAAATCAGCATCACAGTATCCTACTAAGTTGTAATCACTTGATTTTCTATAAAACAAACCCAGATTAATAGTACCTTTCAGATACTTGAAAATTCGCTTAACTGCTGTTAAGTGAGATTCTCTAGGATCTGATTGGAATATGGCACAAATGCAAACACTGAATAGAATGTCAGGCCTTGAAGCCGTCAGATAGAGAAGAGAACCAATCATACCTCTATAGACCTTCTGTTCTACCTTGTTACTTACCTCTTCTTTTTCCGGAATGCACGTGGGATGCATTGGAATCCTTGAGGGCTTACATTCTGAGAGATCAAATTTCTTCAGAAGTTCTCTGACATATTTGTTCTGATGAATGTAGGTTCCTTCTGGAGTTTGATTAATCTGAATGCCTAGAAAGAACTTTAGTTCCCCCATTAGGCTCATCTCAAATTCAGCCTGCATACATTTAGCAAACTCTCTTCCCAGAGAGGGTTTAGTGGATCCAAATATGATGTCATCAACATAAATCTGACATACTAAGATGTCATTCTTAACTGTCTTACTGAACAGGGTTGTGTCCACTTTCCCTCTGGTGAATTCCTTTTCTAACAGGAAGTTACTTAGTCTTTCATACCAAGCTCTGGGAGCTTGTTTCAGACCATACAGTGACTTCTTTAGTTTGAAAACATATTCTGGATTTTTGGAACTTTCAAAACCATGGGGTTGGTACACATAAACCTCTTCTTCTATATAGCCATTTAAGAATGCACTCTTGACATCCATCTGATACAGAGTGATGCCTTTATTAATACTAAATGAAATTAAAAGTATGATCGATTCTAACCTGGAAACTGGAGCAAAGGTTTATGTATAGTCTATCCCCTATTGCTGACTATAACCTTGTGCTACCAGTTGTGCTTTATTTCTGATGACTTCACCTTGTTCGTTCAGTTTGTTTCTGAACACCCATTTTGTACCTATGACGTTGAATCCTTTTGGTTTGGGAACCAGATCCCATACGTCATTTCTTGTGAATTGATTTAGCTCATCTTGCATTGCCAGAATCCAGTCATTGTCCAGAAGTGCTTCATCAATTGTTGTTGGTTCAATCAGAGAAACCAGTCCCATGAGGGATTCTTCAGATTTTCTGAAGGTAGATCTTGTTCTGATTGGATCTTCCTTCCTTCCTAAGATTGTTTCTTCGGGGTGATCAATTCTGCTTCTGGATGGTCTTTTCTGAAGTTGATCAACAGAAGGTGTTGGGTTGCTTGTAGTGACTCTTTCTGATGTTGAGGGAGTGTCTCTGTTGAGAGCCTCTGATGAGTTGTCTGCAGTACTTGTGAGTTCACCTTCCATACCTGCAGGGAATTCATTCTGCTTTGACTTTTAAAAGTCAAGCTTATCATCAAACCGAACACTGATTGACTCTTCAACAATCTGTGTTTCTGTATTGTATACTCTGTACCCTCTTGAGTGTTCAGAGTATCCTAACATAATACACTTTTGTGCTTTAGAGTCAAACTTGTTCAAATAATTTTTTGCATTCAAAATAAAACATGTACATCCAAATGGGTGAAAATAAGAAATGTTGGGCTTTCTGTTCTTCCACAATTCATATGGAGTCTTTTCCAGAATAGGTCTTATGGAGATTCTATTCTGAATGTAACACGCTGTGTTTATTACTTCTGCCCAAAAGATCTTAGCAACGTTAGTCTCGTTGATCATGGTTCTGGCCATTTCTTGCAATGTTTTGTTCTTTCGTTCTACAACTCCATTTTGCTGGGGAGTTCTAGGACAAGAGAAGTCATGCAGAATGCCTTTTTCATTAAAGAATAATTCAAAGTCTTTATTTTCAAATTCTCCACCATGATCACTTCTGACTTTGACGATTCTAAGATCCTTTTCATTCTGAACTTGGTTGCAGAAGGTAACAAACACAGAGTGTGACTCGTCCTTGTGCCTTAAGAACTTTATCCATGTCCATCTGCTATAGTCATCTACGATTACTAACCCATACTTCTTGCCACTGACTGAGGCAGTTTTTACTGGTCCAAATAAGTCAATGTGCAGAAGTTCTAATGGCTTAGAGGTGGAAACAACGTTTTTGGATTTGAAAGCAGGTTTTGCAAACTTGCCTTTCTGACAAGCTTCACACAGAGCATCAGAATTGAACTTCAAGTTAGGAAGTCCTCTGACGAGATTGAGTTTGTTAATCCGAGATATTCTTCTCATACTAACATGTCCCAATCTACTGTGCCAGATCCATTGCTCGTTGTTAACAGACAGAAGACACTTTACATTCTGATTTTTTAGTTCAGAAAGTTTGATTTTATAAATTTTGTTTTTCCTCTTTCCATTAAACAGGATAGTCCCATCTTTCTGACTAACAGCTTTGCATGAATTTTGATTGAAGATTATATCATAACCGTTATCACTTAATTGACTTATGGATAACAGGTTATCCATTAGTCCATCAACTAATAAAACATTACTAATAGAAGGAAGATTTCCATTACCTACTGTTCCAGAGCCAATAATATTTCCCCTTTGATTGCCCCCAAAGCCTACGTGGCCTCCAGGCTTAAGTTCCAGGCTTTGGAACATATGCTTTCTTCCCCTCATGTGTCGTGAGCAGCCAGAGTCCAGGTACCATGATTGGTGTCTTTGCTTTGCTGCTAAATATATCTGCCACATGTATTATTTTATCCTTAGGTACCCACATTTTCTTGGGTCCTGATTTGTTAGTTTTACCAAAACTCTGGTTGAATTTTGGTTTGACAGAGTAATCACTACTTGTATATTTTATGTCATGTGTGTGCCCATATATAAAGTGTGAATCAAGTGGATTACGCTTTATAACTAAATCCATGGCATTTTTTGGTGTAGGAACCTTACTTTGATATCCTATCCCTTTTATGCCATTTCTGCTAACCACATAGATCATTGAAGCCATTTTGCTTCTACCTATGTTTTTAGCCAGAAACTTCTGAAAGCTGTGATCATATTCTTTGATGATCTCATCAGCATTGCTGGGAGTTTCAGGGATTGTTTCCTTCTGAGAGTTTTGTAATTGGTTTTCTAGTTTTTAAATTTTATTTTTTAACTCATAATTCTCCAATTTGACACTCTCAATTTTATAAGAGTCAGAAGCAAGATTCCTTTTCAGGTTTCTGAATTTGACTCTGATCTGCTGATACCTTTCCAAAATTTCATTAAGGATTTCAGCTAGTTCAGCCTTAGTAAAGTTGATAGTAAAGTCAGGGAATACCTCTTTTGTATCTGATTCTGAATCTGAACCAGAAGCTTCACTGTCTTCAGAGACGTTTTCCATGAGAACTATGTTTTCTCTTTCATCATCTGATTCTGAGTCAGCTTCAGATGTATCAGAATCATCCCATGTAGCCATGAGACTTTTCTTCTTTTCTTTGCCAAACTTCTTTTTGGGCTTCTCCTTCTGAAGCTTTGGGCAATCACTTTTGTAGTGCCCTTTCTCGTTACACTCATAGCAAATGATGTCTTTGTAGTTTGGCTTTTTGTATCCTGAAGAGCCTTCTGATCTTTTGTGTCTAGAGGAGGATTCTGACCTTCTGTATCTGGAGGAAGATTCATTCTGATTTTCTGATCTTCTGGGATTCCTGAACTTCCTTTTCCTCTGCTTCCACAGTTGGTTCACCCTTATGAAGAGAAGAGATAATTCATCTTCTTCTGATGAGGATCCATCAGAGGTTTCTTCCACAGCCTGCAAAACTTTGGAGTCAGATTTTCTGTTAGATTTTAACGCTAATGGCTTACCTTGCTTTTGAGGTTCATTTGCTTCTAGATCTATCTCATGACTTCTGAGGGAGCTGACAAGTTCCTCCAGAGAGATTTTGTTGAGATCCTTGGCTAGTTTAAGCGTTGTAACCATTGGCCTCCACTGTTTTGGCAAGCTCTTGATGATCTTCTTAATGTGATCAGCAGTGGAATATCCTTTGTCAAGAACTTTTAGACCAACAACAAGAATTTGAAATCTTGAAAACATAGCTTCTATTGATTCACTATCTTCCATTTTGAATGCCTCATACTTCTGAATGAGTGCAAGGGCTTTTGTTTCTTTGACTTGAATGTTGCCTTCATGCGTCATTCTCAGAGAATCAAACATATTCTTAGCAGTTTCTCTATTTGATATTTTCTCATATTCTGAATATGAGATGGCGCTGAGAAGAATTGTTCTGGCCTTGTGATGATTTCTGAACTCATGCTTTTGCTGATCAGACATCATTTTCCTGTCAATCTTCAGACTACGTCCATCCACTGGATGCGTGTGTCCATCAGTCACCATGTCCCACAGATCAGCATCATGGGCCAGAAAGAAACTCTCAATTATGTCTTTCCAGTAGTCAAAGTTTTCTCCATCAAAGACTGGAGGTTTGCCACTGAATCTGTCCCTTTCTTCATTATTGTCATTGTTGATGTTTTGACTTGGTCCTGCCATTGTGTTTTTCTGACGCTGGATCTTGTACTGACACGGTTAAGTGTTAAAGCTCAGAACCAGGTTCTATGATGCCAATTGAGGATGTGAAAAACACAAGAAGGCGGGGTTGAATTGTAAAACTTAAATCAAAAGGCTTGACAACACGGTATTTTTATCCTGGTTCATTTGATCTCAAACTACTCCAGTCTACCCGTCAAGGTGATTTCGCCTCTCTCCAACGAGTTCTTAATCCACTATTCTCAAAGGATTACAACAACTACTTTAACCACTGTTAAAGTCTTCTTGAGTACAACCACAATCCGGTTAATCTCAAGGAACTTCTTTTACAAATGAATTAAACAAGTGTATTTGTGTTTTCTTACAAAACTGTATATCACAACCGTGATAATTACACAAAATAAGCTTGGAATAAAAATGACTTTGCTAAAGCTTTGAATATGCGTGGTTTGGATAGCTTGGCAAATTTGTTGTGCGTACGTACGTGCTTCTTTTCACAAGCAGTCCTGTTTATATAGGCAAGCAAGGATACGTTGTCCATAAAGCAGGTTTAATGATAATAATGCACTTTCTTTTTGTAGAATATCTTTGTCTGAAGAAAGCCATTAGCATTTAATTCTGTCTTGAATAACCAGTAACGTTTCAGAGTCTTCTTTGCTGTATCTGCTGATAACGCTTTAGAGTGTTGATTACTTGGTAAATATGTCTTTGATCAGAGTCAGAGTGTATTTGTTTGAGCGTAGATTCTGGTCATCAAACTTCAGCGTATAATCTGGTAGTTTCAGCGTGCAACATAGGTTGCTGATCTTCTGATGCTGATTCCATTTTGATGCTGATTCCATCAGAACTTCTGCATATACAAAACATACTTTTAAGAAGCATAATTGTTCTTTGTATATATTTTTGAAATAATTTATTCTTTGTATTTTGTTATCATCAAAACTCTAATCAAGGGTTGTAGAATCAAACTATGTTCTAACACATACAAGTCATGAAGACCACCATGTGACCTCAAAGCTCCATCCTTGGATCTTCAGGAGGCCAGATCTGAAGGCCACCATGTGATGATCCACCAAGAGCCCAGTCAACGCACAACATGGGAGCACAAAAGTCAACATGGATCAGTTTCTTTTGGGCCCAAGGCTTGCTATTCACACCCTCCAAATTATTGATTTCAGGCCCGTTTTCTTTTACTTTTCTTTTTATATTTTCTTTATTAATTCATTTAATTTATTTTTACTAACACAAATTAATTTTTCTTTTTATAAAAAAAATCATAAAAATAATTTTTCCATCAAATTAGATTTAGGATTTTTATATAAAATATTAATTTAATTAGTTTATTTAATTTATTAGGTAACTTTAATTCCTTTTTTAAATAAATTAAAAACAATTAGAAAATTAGGGTTTTAGTTTATTTTAATTCCTATTTTCTTTTTCTTAAAAATAACCAAAAACACAAAAATAGGTCAAATTTAATATCTTCTTAATTTAATTTAATTAAGTAATTAGGTTTTTGTATATTTAATTTAAAACCTTGTTTTCTTAAAATAATCAAAAACAACAAACATAATTTTTCTTTTAATTAGGTTAGACGGGGTCAAAACCCTAATTTTTGCTAGTTCTTAATTCATTGCGCGCGCTTTATTTATCTTTACCATATTGATGTAACTGCTCATGGGATGTAATAGATTAATTAGGACCTTTTCTTTTCATTCATCGTCTTGACGGTTTTTTTGGCTATGTAATTAATACCCGAAGCCTTGTAATAGCGTAGCTTTACCTTCCGCATTTTAATTTCCGCAAAATATTAACTACTAGATGTATGATATTAGGTATGCATGACAAGAATGTATGTTAAAATTAAAACGGTTAGTGAATCCTAAATGTGCAAAGATAATAACTTGAAATTGAATCACTCGCACATGCGCACTCCTAGGGTATACTCCCACTTCGGTTGCCTTCGGTAAACGATCACTAAGTATAGGGTATTTTAGTGGTCGCCCTCTTGTCTAAACAAAGATCAAAGTACCGTTAGGAAAGGTTGCCTCGGATATGTTTCCTCGAATATTGATCTTAAGACATTAGGGTTATTACTAAGACGTCCTAACATTGCTTTGGTGATTGTACGTCCCTTTCGAATTGACCCTTAAACTCCAACGACGGTGTTACCTACTCACTAATAGTAGGATAGCGCTGTCTAAAGGAAACGAACATAGAACAATTCTTTTTTCGAGTAGGTAGATGCTAGTAGGTGCTTGCTCAATGAAAACTTTTTACACCATACACTTTCAAACAAACTTTTCAAACAAAGTTTTCAAAAACACTTCGTAACACTCTTGAAGACAGAAACAAGGGTTAAAACGAAGTAAAACAAAGACTTTTCAAAACACACAAACATAGAAGCAATTTGAAAATTATGAGCAAGTACCTAAGAGCCCGTAGAAAACTATGGATAGAAAGGGTGCTAAAACCTTCCTTTTCTATAATCTACCCCCCGTATTCAGAATATCTCGAAAAAGGAGTTTTTCTGTGCTTTTTTTCTTTCCAGTTGGATAAAATAAAAGTCGGTGGCGACTCTTGCTTACCGCGACATTTTGCGAACACAAACGCAAAACACAAACCAGCATTTCAAAACAGTCCGATTCTGGCCACCGTATCACACTTAGGATCTAGGTCATTAAAATTGCTTCTCTTGATTGTCTTGATTGCTTTACTTTTGAGGGTTTGTTTGGGGTTACTATAGATCCTACACCCGGATTTGGGGACACTTTTTAGGTAAACAGCAATAGATCGTGGAGACTGTACAGCATAGACCGATATGGTTTAAGCGGTGGCTGTGTTGGTGTGGCACTTTGGTTGGTTCCGGTATCCTTCGTGGGGAAACGAAGAGAATACGGGGCCGATGAATGGTGTCGTGAAGCACTAACAGTCCTTAGAAATTTAGTTAAACAAACATGGCCATTAGAAAGTAGTGAGATAGCCGGCCTCGGTGTAGAGCTGAGGATTGGTTGATACTCGATGCTACACTCATTGAGATCAGACTTTCGGGATATCTTGGCCGCATGAAAAGATTGCTTGAGTTGAGTCAATGCCCGATAAAGGATGGTCAGTGATATTGAGATCCTCTAGAACCCGGTTACTTTTTAAGACAGGTTTGAAACCAACTAAACTTCAAGATGGTACTACCTTTAACCTCATGCAGGCTTTAAACCTAAGGACTTTGTGTGATTTGACTGTGCTTGCTATACCTGTGTTTGCTATACCTGTGTTTTCTCATGACATCATGCATCATAACATAATATCCATTCTTATTGCACTGACCGTTTCAAAGACCAAGGGAATTTATCTTTGTTCTGTTTTGCAGATCATGGCTTCTATTCATAGAAACACTATCTGAATCAGCTTTGTGAAGATACCTTCCCAACTCAAAGAGCTAGCGTCAAGGGTTTCTGAAACTTCTGCGTTCACTAAGAGATGTGGTCGACTTCTCAACCTGGTTACTTCAAACTTTGATGAAAATATGATGAGTGTACTCTTTCAGTTCTTTGATCCCAAGCACCACTGCTTCACCTTTCCATATTATCAGTTGGTACCTACCTTGGAAGAATTCTCTCAGCTGTTGGATATACCCATTCTTAAACAGTCACCCTTCACAGGTCTAGAAGAAGTTCCCAAGCTAGAAGTCATTGCTTCAGCTTTGCAACTGAAATGGGCCGATGTGGTATCCAATTGGGAAACTAGAAACGGAGTCAAGGATTTTTTAGATAAGTTTCTGATAGACAAGGCCCAGCTGTTTTGGGATGATATAGATTTCCAGGCTTTTGAGGAGGTTTTTGGCTCTACTAATCTATGGTTTATTCCTATTCCCTAATCCATACTCATCCGTAGATGTGAATGCTATCAAGGTTTTCCTATCTCGCAACCCTGTGCCTACCTTGCTCGGAGATATTTTGCACACTCTCCATACTCGTACCATGAAGAGAAGAGGGATTCTTATGTGCTGCATGCCATTGCTGTCGAGGTGGTTTATTTCTCACCTCCCTAAGTTCATACTGAAGAATGAAGAAGGTTTGGGTTGGTCACAAAGGATAATGTCGCTCTCTCATACAGATATTTTTTGGTGTTCTCGAGCTATGGAAAACACTGCTATTATTGACAGTTGTAGGGAGTACCCTAATGTCCCATTGCTTGGTATCAGAGGGGGTATAACCTACAATCCTTGTTTAGCTCTGCGACAATTTGGACACGCTCGAAGGGATGGTCTCCATGAGTTACTTATCGAGGGCATTGTGTTCAACTATGAGGATGATGTTAAAGAGTATCGACGGAGGTTCATACGAGCTTGAGGCATGGTAAACAGATCTGGTTCCAAGGCTTTGGGGCCAAAAAATTCCATTCCTATGGAACCTTACCTCCAATGGGTACGAGCCCGTGCCCAAAAGCTTATGATGCCCTATGTGGCCGTTTTACCAGTGATTGTGGAACCCACTACTGAAGAAGGCATTCCTTACACTGTTCTCTATCCTTACATGCCCACTGATCTTGGGGAATTACAGAGCTCTTGGATTCAGTTGAAAGAAGAGTGGGATACTTACAGGGATCAGTTCCATGCTCGGGAGAGGAAGGTTTTAGAGCTCACAAAGCAACTCCATGAAGAAAAAGGACTCAATGGTTATCTCGGCACAAATAGGAAGCATCCATGGGACTTTTGATTTCTTTTCTAGTTTTAGATTTATTTTTAATTGTAACGCCTAAAAGGAATTTTGAACCTTCAAATTCAGCTAATAAAATCTTTGTTTATTTTGGTTTGCAAATTAAAATTTCCCGGAGTCTTTGAATTCATTGCATACGCATCCTATTATCATACACATCATTACAGGTACCATTACAGGTTTCTCATCTTCTTCGCTGTTTATTTTAGCACGAAATGTCTTTCGAATAAACCATCAAAGACCTTCAGGCACAAAACTCCCAATTCCAAAAAATGTTCATAAGTCTGGCAAAAGGGCAGGAGGATCTGAAAGCCCTCATCCTGAAAGAAAAGAAGAAAAAGAAGAAGGTTGTTGGTATTATGAATATGGGAAGAAGGTTTGGAGAGCGGTTGAAGCGATAAGTCGATCTGACCTCTTCATCTAAGGAAGGGGAGAATAAGGAAGAAGAGAAGGATCCCAGTCCTGCAGTTTCTGACAATGATACTGACTATGATGATGAGCAATATCCTCATGCTGAGGATAAATACAAACAATTGGAAGATCGTCTGAGTGCCATGGAAGTTCAGAGGATACCTGGGTTGGATTTCGAAGAATTGGGATTGGTGTCGGGGGTGGTCATCCCGCAGAAGTTCAAAGCTCCAGTTTTTGCTAAGTATGATGGGGTGTCCTGCCCAAAGCTCCATCTCCGTTCCTACGTCAGGAAGATCCAACCCCACACCGCTGATAGAAATCTATGGGTTCACTTCTTTCAAGATAGTCTATCAGGGACTCAACTTGAATGGTTCTACCAGCTAGAGGGAGCAAATATCTGAAACTGAGAAGATCTGGATGCTGCTTTCTACAAGCAGTATCAGTACAATGTCGACCTTGCTCCTACTCGTACTCAACTCCAGAGTATGTCCATGGGTGCAAGTGAAGGTTTAAAGATTATGCACAAAAATGGAGAGACTTGGTTGGGAGAGTTCAACCCCCGTTGTCTGATAGGGAGTTGGTTGATATGTTTCTGGGGACGCTATCTGGTCCATTTTTCAATCATTTGATCGGCAGCTCATCAGCTGGTTTCACCGAACTGATTCTAACTGGAGAAAGAATAGAAGCTGGGATTCGAAGAGGAAAAATACAGAAGGATGCCTCTTCAAGTTCAGTAAAGAAGCCTTTCGCTGGTAAGAAGGAAGTCAGTGCCATCTATAGCCCGAGGGTCCAAAACAGGGTTGAACATCGTCAGACAGTAAGTGTCGTGATGATACCTAGACCTGGAGTTTCTCCACAACACAACAATCAACAAAGGGTAGAAAGACCACAACGACAGTTTACCTGCATCAACATGACATTGGCTGAAGTTCTACCACATCTACTGAGATCCAACCTGGAAACCTTGAAAGAGGCTCCCAAGAATTCAAATACTACATCTCCCCGATATAATCCGAATCCCGGTGTGCCTATCATTCTGAGAGTCCTGGCCATGATACAAATGACTGCTGGGCTCTGAGAAACAAAGTACAAGACTTAATTTAAGCCAAGGAAATAGATTTTGATGCTCCGGAGAAGCCAAATGTCATAACTACTCCCATGCCTAAACACGGTCGTGGAGTTAATGCTGTTGATACTGATTTGTTTGTTACCTCTATTGATGAAGTTTCTACTCCTCTCATGACTGTCAAGAAGAATTTGTTGTTGGCCAGTTTATTTCTGGGTCGTGGTGAAGGTTGCCACATGTGTTCGTTTCTACCTTCTGGTTGCCGTTTGCTGAAGTCAGGTATTCAGCGCCTGATGAATAGCAGAGAGATTTTGTTCGAGAAGACTATGATTCCTGTTGAAGACATTGCCATTATAACCATTTCCGCCAATCCTTCCAAGGTTTCCTCGAGAAGACCTGTTAGGATTACATCTGCTCCAAGAATTTCTCCGCTGATAATCATTGTTCCCGGTCCTGTCTCGTATGTCTCGGACAAAGCTGTCCCATGGCATTATGGTGTCGATGTGTACTATCATGGAATCAAACAAGATCTGAAAGATGAAGAGGCTGATCCTGATATTGATAACATTGTCGGAACCAGCAAAATCACCCGAAGTGGAAGGGTCTTCTCTCCCGAGATTTCCCCTAAGACTGTTAACAAGCCTATTGTCATTCCAGCCGTTGTTCCTGCTAGTACATCCACTATAGTTCCTGTTATTACTCCAGTCATTACCCCTGTCGGTGAATCGTCTGATACTCGCGGCAAGGAAATTATAGGTGAGCCTGCCCGGACGGAGGCGCCTAAGAAAATTATTGTGGAAGCCTCTAAGAAAGAAATGGAGGAAATACTGAAAATTATTAAGAAGAGCGACTATAATATGGTCGAGCAGCTGGGCAGACCCCATCAAAGATATCCATGTTGTCTCTGTTGTTGTGTTCTGAAGCCCATGCGAAGGCTTTGATTGCATTTCTCAAAACTGTGCATGTGCCGCAGGAAACTTCAGCTGATCAGTTCAAAGATTGTGTGGCCAGCCTAACTGTTGATAATGGGCTGGGTTTTTCAGATGCATACTTAACACTGAAAGGAAGGAAGCATAATGATGCTCTTCATGTCTCGATTGAATACAGGGGCACCACTATGGCTCATGTGCTGGTAGATACTGGGTCTTCACTGAATGTTCTGCCGAAGGTGTTAGACCGGTTGGATTGCGAGGGTCTAACTCTAAAGCGTAGTAACATTGTGGTAAGGGCTTTCGAAAAATCGAAGAGAATGGTGCACGGGGAGGTAGACATCCCTGTCAAAGTGGATTCTCAGACTTTTGGGTCCACCTTCTACGTGATGGATATTAGGCCGTCGTATTCTTGTTTGCTGGGTCGTCCTTGGATCCACGAGGCTGGGGCAGTTACTTCCACACTCCACCAAATGCTGAAGTATCTGGTAAAAGGGAAGATTGTCACAGTGCGGGGTGAGGAAGAGTATATGGTGAGCCACCTCAATTCCTTCCGCTACGTAGAGATGGACGGGGAATTCATAGAAACTCGTTGTCAGAATTTTGAAGAGGTCCCTCAGATCTTAGCATCGACTGAAACTACTAGCAACAAACCTCCTTTGAAGATGGCTTCTCTCAAGGACGCTAGGGCCATGGTTGAAGAAGGTGGGTGTGCCAATTGGGGTCAACTCCCTGATTTCACTCATAAAACTGACAAATTTGGTTTGGGCTTTACTACAGGGGCTCAAAGGGCTGTTAGACACGCTCGGGCTGGAGGACCTCCCCTACGCATCAGAAATCGGGGAATTAACGCCATTGAAGACAACGAAGAGGATTTAGACATCGACAGTTGGATCTACCCAACTACTAACGATGGACTGAGTAACTGGACGAATAGGGACTTTGTACCTATTTCTTTTATTCCGCAGTAATTGACTTACTTGTTTTGAGATTTGTAATAAACAATTTGAAACTTGACGGCTTGGTGCCTTGCCCGAGGAACCTTGGCTTCACTTGTGAGGGCTATTATTTGTCATTTCATATGTCATTAATAAAGCATTGGACGTTTCTTACATACAAATTTTGCGCTCTTTGTTTTTCTTTTCTGTTTTCACTTTATCAAAACAGATATTCTCTTACACATACTCACGTATCACAATCCAGATCCATATCCACTCAGGATCCCATTGATAACAGCTCTGTTATTGCAAGTTATGACTTCAAAAATACGACCAACCAAGCCGAGGACGAAGGTGAGGATGGTTGTGAGGTGCCTGGAGAACTTGCTAGACTACTACAGCTGGAAGAAAGGGCCATACATCCTCATGAAGAGTCGGCTGAGACAGTGAACTTGGGTACTGAGGAAGAAATAAGAGAGGTTAAAATAGGTGCAAATCTGGAGCTTAGCATCAAACAGAGGTTGATACAAATGTTTCACGACTATGTTGAAATCTTCGTCTGGTCCTATGAAGACATGCCTGGTTTGGACACTGATATTGTGGTACATCGCCTGCCGACTAAAGAAGATTGTCCTCCGGTTAAGCAGAAGGTCCGTCGTATGTGTCCTGAAATGTCAGAGGAAATCAAGGCAGAGGTCATAAAACAGTTCGATGCAAGATTCTTAGCTGTCACTTCTTATCCACAGTGGGTTGCTAATGTCATTCCGGTACCTAAGAAGGACGGTAAGGTACGGATGTGTGTAGATTACAGAGATCTGAACAGGCCAAGCCCCAAGGATGACTTCCCACTTCCCCCATTGATGTTCTGGTTAACAACACCGTGCAGCACAAAATATTCTCCTTCATGGATGGTTTTTCTGGCTACAACCAGATCAAGATGGCTCCTGAAGACATGGAGAAGATAACCTTCGTTACACAATGGGGCACCTTCTGCTACAAGGTGATGCATTTTGGGTTGAAGAACGCTGGGGCAACTTATCAGTGTGCCATGGTCCCTTTGTTCCACGATATGATTCACCACGAGATCAAAGTTTATGTTGATGACAAGATAGCCAGGTCTCAGACTGAGGAAGAGCACCTTGATCATCTCCAGAAATTGTTTGACAAGTTGAAGACATACAAGCTGATGTTGAATCCGAACAAGTGTACCTTTGGGGTAAGATCCGGTAAGCTTCTGGGTTTTGTTGTCAGTGACAAGGGTATTCAGGTAGACAATGTGAAGGTAAAAGCTATACAAGAAATGCCATCTCCCCGTACAGAGAAGGAAGTTAGGGGTTTCCCGGAACGTCTGAATTACATCGCCAGGTTCATTTCACATTTGACTGCTACTTGTGAACCAATCTTCAACCTTCTAAAGAAAGATCCAGTGGTAAAGTGGAATGATGAATTCTAGACTGCTTTCGAAAGAATCAAAGAATACCTTCAAGAACCGCCAATTCTGATGCCTCTAGTTGAAGGAAGACCTTTGATATTATACTTGACAGTGCTAGACAACTCAATGGGGTGTGTGCTGGGGCAGCATGACGAGTCTGGTCGAAAAGAGCATGCCACTTATTACCTTAGCAAAAAGTTTACCGACTGTGAGACACGATACTCATTGCTCAAGAAAACTTGTTGCGCTTTGGCATGGCCTTATCACCGACTGAGACAGTATATGCTGACTCACACTACCTTGTTGATATCAAAGATGGATCTGATCAAGTATATTTTCGAGAAACCTGCTCCCTCCGGAAGGATAGCAAGGTGGAAAATGATGTTAACCGCATACGACATACAATACACAACCCAAAAATCAATAAAGGGGAGTGTATTGGCTGATCATTTGGCTCATCAGGCCGTGGACGACTACCAGTCCATGAATTTTGAGTTCCCGGATGAGAATATTATGTTGGTGACTGACTACGAAGAACCTGGACCGGATGAAGGACCTGAGGAAGGATCCCGATGGTCTATGTATTTTGATGGAGCCTCAAACGCACTAGGTAACGACATTGGAGCTGTAATCATATCTCCCGAGGGCTGTCATACTCCGTTAACCGCCCGATTATGTTTCAACTACACCAACAACATTGCGGAGTATGAAGCGTACATCATGGGTCTTCGAGCTACTATTGACCTAAGGATCAAGTTCTTAAATGTATTCAGGGATTCCTCTCTGGTGATAAGTCAGATCAAAGGCGAGTGGGATACAAAGCACCCGAATCTCATTCCTTACAAAGAGTATGTACTAACGTTGCTCCTACACTTTGAGGAGGTAACCTTTGAACATTTCCCACGAGAGGAGAATCAGTTGGCGGACGCGCTAGCTACCATGTCTTCTATCTTTAAATTTAGGTGGGATAATGAAGCTCCCCAAATTACCATTGAGAGGTTGGATGAACCAGCACACTGTTGTGAGATCGATACCGAAGAAGTGGCAGAAAAACCATGGTTTCACGAAGTTAAAAGGTATCTCGAGGCTCAAAAGTATCCTGAAGGGGCATCTGTCAATGTTAAGAAGTTTTTGAGAAGGTTTGCTGCAAAGTTCTCCCTCAGCAATGGAATCCTCTATAAACGCAACCATGACTCCACACTACTACGGTGTGTAGACAAGAGCGAAGTAGAGAGAATCATGACAGATCTACATGAAGGCATCTTCAGAACCCATTCTAGTGGACATACCATGTCTAAGAAGATCCTACGGGCAGGATATTACTGTTCAACCATGGAAGCCGATTGTTATCAGCACTCTCGTACTTGTCATAAATGCCAAATCTATGCGGATAAGGTGAATGTACCTTTGGTTCCTCTGAATGTCTTGACGGCTCCTTGGCCCTTTGCGATGTGGGGCATCAACATGATCGGCGAGATGAGGCCTACTGCGTCTAACGGGCATCGTTTCATCTTAGTAGCCATTGATTACTTCATGAAGTGGGTTAAGGCAGCCTCTTTTGCTACAGTAACCAAGAATGTCGTGGCACGGTTTATCCGACATAACCTGATCTGTTGATATGGTGTACTAGAGAGGATTATTACTGACAATGGTACGAATCTCAATAACACAATGATCACCGAGATCTGTAAACATTTCAAGATACAGCATCATAATTCTTCTCCCTACCGGCCAAAGATGAATGGCGCGGTTGAAGAAGCTAACAAGAATATCAAGAGGATTATACAGAAGATGACGGTGACATACAAGGACTGGCATGAGATGTTACCATTTGCTCTTCATGGGTATCGTACCTCAGCATGAACGTCGACAGGGGCAACACCCTACTCTCTGGTATATGGCATGGAGGCAGTCCTACCCATCGAAGTCCAGATACCCTCTCTCAGGATTATGTAGGATGCGGGTTTGAACGAAGACGGCTGGATCCAAACCCGACTTGATCAACTGAATCTAATCGATGAAAAGAGACTTACTGCTATCTGCCATGGTCAGACATACCAAAAGAGAATGATCAAGGCTTTTAACAAGAAAGTCAGGCGTCAAGAATATCAAGTCGGGGATCTAGTGATCAAACGCATCATACTTCCGCAAGGTGATCCCAGGGGAAAATGGACCCCCACGTACGAAGGGCCATTTGTGGTTAAGAACATTTTCTCGGGGGGAGCTATGATCCTAACCACCATGGATGGTGACGACCTTCCTCACCCCGTTAATGCAGACATAGTGAAAAAGATACTACGCCTAATGAAAGACCCGCTAGGTTGACTGGCCTAGGAAATAATAAGGGCTTCCCGACGAAACAAAAGGGTTCCGGAAAAAGTAAGAGATGAAAATGAAAAATATGTACACCCGGCAAGTCAAAAACCCGAAAGGGCGGCTTGGGCAAAAAAGGGTATCCCGGTGGACTGAAAACCCGAAAGGGCGGTCCAAGAAAAAGTTAGGGATTGAAGTGTATCACTATGTCTCATTGTATCATCTTGCGACCAGACTTCGATATCGACTATCAAGCTCAGACGGCGCCAACCAATCTGATCAATCTCTGGCCAAGTAGCAATGTAATGAGACGCTTGAAGATATAAAGGCAATAGCAGAGTTGGAACCCAATGGGGTTGTTTCACATATATGTTTTTCTTTCTTTTAGACAAATTGTATAAAATCTATCTTTCAGCGGTGTTCTCTTACTAGAGCATCAGCCTATTTTTACAAAGACGCCTATTACAGGCCAACTTCAAAAAATCAATACAAATCATTTTCACAAGAAGCTTCAATTCATTTTTTCTTTTTCTGTTTTATTTTGCAAGAACGTCCAATTATTTATTTTTGATATATCCATTTGAAAATGATTGTTGCTCATAAATATTTACATAAGAAACAGAAGACATTACTCGTAATTCCAAAAACAGGGAAAAACAAGAAGTGCCAAACCCTACAGTTACTCTGCCCAACAGGTACCAGGATAGAGCCAGTTTGGGAACATAATTATTGGTAAATACACTCCCCACAGAGTAAAAATATTCAAAGGCATTGATGTCAGTTTTCTCAAAACAAGACATAATTATCCCCAACCAAGGTTCATAATCACGGGCGAGTGAATAAATTTCATCCCCCAAACTAAGTTTATTTCTCCAAATATAGAGGCTCAATCTCCAACATAGCTCACAATCTCCAGCAACAGAATTTCATCCCCAACTGAGTTTATTCCTCCAGATCAGCAGGACCACCAACAGAGCATCTCTTCCCCTAAGTTGGTTCACGCAAAGTTATTCTCCAGCATCTCTTCCCGACAGAATATTTATAAATCTCCAGCGATCGTCAGGGATTTATTTTCCCAGACGCGAGCATATCCCGATAGCATTTCATGAACATACATCATGACAAACACATGCATATCATATACAGCATAATCTCATTTATTTTGAGAACATCATCTCACCCTGCATTTCATGCATCGCATATAACTAACCCTGATATCTTTTTAGGAAAAGAGGACCAGCTTCAACAAATTTGGTAGTTATACAGATTACATCTACAGACGACTAATGGAAACTCAGTTCCTGAAATCAAACGGGTCAACTAATCTACGTGATCAAACGAAGTAACCCCACTATCCAGTTTCCTTCTCACATCCCTACTATCCAGGCTTTCATATCGAAGTAACTCTATGATCCAAGTTCCTTCTCACAGCCCTACTATCCAGGCTTTCATATTGAAGTAACCCTACTATCCAGGTTCCTTCTCACAGCCCCACTATCTAGGCTTTCATATTGAAGTAACCCTACTATCCAGGTTCCTTCTCACAACCCTACTGTGATACGGTGGCAGAACCGACTGTTTAATACTGGTTTGCATTTTGCATTTTTTGTTTGCAAAATTTCGTGGTAAGCAAGAGTCGCCACCTACTTTTATTTTATCCAATCGGAAAGGAAAAAAGTACAGAAAAATCCTTTTTCGAGATATTCTGAGTAAGGGGGGTAGATTATAGAAAGGGAAGGTGTTAGCACCTTTTCTATCCATGGTTTTCCATGGGCTCTTAGGTACTTGCTCATCTTTTTAAATTGCTTGTGTATGTGCTTTGTTTTGAAAAGTTTGACTTCGTGATAACCCTTGTATCAGTCCTCAAAGGTGTGACGAAGTTGTTTTTGAAAATTGTTTTGAAATGTGTAAGTGTGAAAAGCTTTGATTTGAGCAAGTACCTACTAGCATCTACCTACTAGAAAAAAGATTGTTTTTATTCTTGTTTCCTTTAGACAGTTCTATCATACTATTGAGAAATAGGTAGCTCCGTCATTGGAGTTGTAAGGGTCAACTCGAAAGGGACGCACGATCACTAAAGCAATGTTAGGATACCTTAGTAATAACCCTAGAGTCTTAAGATCATATTCGAGGCAACATTTCCGAGGCAACATTTCCGAGGCAACATTTCCGGGGCAACATTCGAATGGGACATTTGATCTTTGTTAGACAGGAGGGAAACCACTAATACACCCTATGCTTGATGATCGTTTACCGAAGGCAACCGAAGTGAGAGTATACCCTAAGAGTAATATGTGCGAGTGATCTGTTTTCAGTTATTTGTCTTCGCACATTAGGGTTTTCTAACTATATTAAATTTGTCATGCATTCTTGCCATACAATCCTATTAGCATACATCTAAACAGTCAAATATTTACGGGAATTAAAATGCGAGAAAGTAAATCTACGCTATTACAAGGCTTCGGGGAGGGGGATTAATTACATAGCCAAAAACCCCGGGAAAAGCAATAAGTAAACAGTCCTAGATTAAACTATTACAAACCATGGACAATTATAAAAATATTGGTGAAAATAATAAACGTGCGTGATGAACTAAGCATGAGACAACTAGGGTTTTGACCCTTGCCTAAACCTAATTGACGATTGATAAAAAAATGTTTTTATTTTGTTTTGTTATTTTAAGAAAAAATAAAGAAATCATTAAAAAGAAAATCCTAATTCTAATTGATTTTAAATTAAGAAAAATAAATTATTTTATTCTAAAACCTATCTTTGTATTTTTATTTATTTGAGAAAAAGAGCAAAATTAAATTAAATCAAGAGTTTTTAACCTAATTTCTATTTTGATTTTATTTATGAAAATAAATTACAATTTCCTAAGTTAAACTAAATTAAATTATTTTGATAATAATAAAAAAAAACTAATCCTAATTTTTTGATGAATTATTGATTTTATGATTTTTTTTATGAAAAAGATTAATTTGTGAATTAAAGAAAATAAAAATAAATATTGAAAGATTTAAATAAACTAAAAGAAAAAGGAAGGAATAATGGGCCTGCATTAGCAATTATAAGGGGTATGCTGTTGAGATTCTGAGCCCAAAAGATCCAAGCCTGTTTGACTTTGCCTGATTTAGTGTGGTTGTTGACTTGAGGCACATGATGGACCTCTTGCTACTTGAGCGTTGGATCCAGACTGCTGATGGATCTGATGGTGGCAATTGAATGGCCTATGGTGGATGTTGTGGGGTGCAGTGTACTTGATTGCCTATTGAAAAATAACATGAACGAAGTTTAGGACCTCGGGATCGAACCCAGGTCCTTATGCCCAACACTAAACACACCCAACCATCTGTACCACGCGCTTCATCTATTCACATAATAACAATAATGCATAATATATATAAAATAGGCTAGTTAATTAGAAAAAACGCGCTAAAGTTCAAACTGCCCAACCAGGGAGTGCCACGCCTCCATCTTCTTCCTCCCAACCGTCGTTTTAGCCCAAGAGGTTTTTACCTACGGACATTACGTTGTAGCTATAAACCTGTATATCTCAAAAATTGTCTACAAGCATGATAAATGACCATGGCTGGTACCAATCAACTCGTCTCATCCTCACGAGTATCATGGTACCAAAATCAACGTCCAATTTCACATGTATTGCAAAGCCATAAAACTAAATAAGAACCCTAGCCATGGCAATTTTACATACAGTCATCAAAAATGCAATTGAATATAGTGATTAGCTTACAAACTCAATAAGGAACAAGAATATGTAATCAAAACTTGCAAATGATGTATAAATCTATGAAAACAAAAACGAGTTTCTTAGGCTAACTGTGTGACAGCTACAACGTGTTTCAGGACATGGGGAGGCTTGTTAGTGATTGGAACACGTTCCTGAGACGTCCAGCAATCGATTGGTAAGGTTAGGAGGGCTTGAGATGGCCTGCAACTTGGAATTAGATCTGCACTTTTTCTTTGAATTTTTGAAGTTTATTCTGCCTCTTTCACGACTGCTCCAACCTTTCTCTTGCCTTGGATCTCTTCTGTATATGTAATGCAACATATTAGGTTAACAAAAACGAATTCAATCTTGCCCATTATGAAGATTTGATTTGGTCTTTCATGGCATATGATATCTTTCCAAATTTGCTTCAATTCAATCTTTTTCCACCCAAATTAGCCTTGCACAAATTGATTCTCAATTGGCAGCACATAAGATCTTCCTTCAATGCAAGAATCATCCCTAAAACACATTATATGATTTATTTAGATTTATTTGATTTTATTTGGATTTTAAGTGAATAAAAATGAAAATAAATTAAATAAATAAATAAAGCATGGAGGGTATCATAGGTCGTGGACTATGCTAGGAATGAGATTCAATCTTGAAAAGATGGGCCCATGTGGAAAAATGCAAATTTAAGCACATTTGACTTTTGGCAATTTTGCAAAAAAGGCCAACTTGGCCAATGCATAACTCTCTCAATTTTGACCCTAGAGATGTGTTCTTGGACTTTTTAGAAAGCTTAGGATGTACTCTAAGCAACTATTTTGGTCTCATCTCAATTGAGTCTTCCATGTCCATGTATGAAGCTTTGACCCAAAAGGTGTTTTTGTTGACTTTCCAAAATGACCTATAATGTCAAAATTCATATCTTCTTGTGAGTGCAAAATTTGGACTTGGGAGATGAAGATTAATTGTAGGGAATTTCATCCTATTAAAAATGAGCTTTGGATGGGTCATTTATGATAAAATATGAGAAAGTTATGCTTAGTCAAAGTTGAGTTGACTTTTCCTACAAAACCCTAATTTTAGCAACTTTTGGGTTTTGATGAATAGTGAGCAATCCTTGAGGAATCATGACCAAACCTTGATCAAATGATGGATAATACTTCAAAATGAGGATGTTGACCAAAAATCTTGAAGTTTGACTGTATGTGGGCCACAGTTGACTTTTGACCTAACACAATCGATTTTCAGGCTTTTGAGCAATTGACTGAGCAAACTTCGTCTGCAAGGCTTGAAACTTGACATGGATGATCTTGAGGACATATTAGGAAAATGGTGAGAATTTGGGATCCTTTGGACTCAAGCATCTTGATGAAAAATGAAACCCTAATTTAAGGTAGACTTCCTTAGGAGAGAGTTTGTATGGTCAACTCTTGAGCTTCCTTGAGCAATTTGGGGACCTCACTTGCCATGTGTTGAGAAATATGGGAGGGAAAATTTTGGAGTACAACACCTACTATCAAGGCTTTCACATCGAAGTAACCCTACGACCCAGGTTCCTTCTCACA
Source organism: Vicia faba (assembly GCA_948472305.1). Classification (NCBI taxonomy): domain Eukaryota; kingdom Viridiplantae; phylum Streptophyta; class Magnoliopsida; order Fabales; family Fabaceae; genus Vicia; species Vicia faba. The sequence continues at coordinate 976,596,099 of OX451738.1, read as the reverse complement.
GTCCTACTATCCAGGCTTTCACATCGAAGTAACCCTACTATCCAGGTTCCTTCTCACAGCCCTACTATCCAGGCTTTTACATCGAAGTAACTCTACTATCCAGGTTCCTTCTCACAGCCCTACTATCCAGGCTTTCATATCGAAGTAACCCTACGATCCAGGTTCCTTCTCACAGCCCTACTATCCAGGCTTTCATATCGAATTAGCCCTACTATCCAGGTTCTTTCTCACAACCCTACTATCCAGGCTTTCACATCGAAGTAACCCTACGACCCAGGTTCCTTCTCACATCCCTACTATCTAGGCTTTCACATCGAAGTAACCCTAATATCCAGGTTCCTTCTCACAGCCCTACTATCCAGGCTTTCATAACGAAGTAACCCTACTATCTAGGTTCCTTCTCACAGCCCTACTATCCAGGCTTTCATATCGAAGTAACCCTACTATCCACGTTCCTCCTCACAGCCCTACTATCCAGGCTTTCATATCAAAGTAACCATACTATCCAGGTTCCTTCTCACAGCCCTACTATCCAGGCTTTCATATCGAAGTAACCTTACTATCCAGATTCCTTCTCACAGCCCTACTATCCAGGATTTCATATCGAAGTAACCTTACTATCCATATTCCTTCTCACAGCCCTACTATCTTGGCTTACATATCTAAGTAACCCTACTATCCAGGTTCCTTCTCACAGCCCTACTACCCAGGCTTTCATATCGAAGTAACCCTACTATCCAGGTTTCTTCTCACAGCCCTACTATCCAGGCTTTCATATCGAAGTAACCCTACTATCCAGGTTCCTTCTCACAGCCCTACTATCCAAGCTTTCATTTCAAAGTAACCCTACGACCCAGGTTCCTTCTCACAACCCTATTATCCAGGCTTTCATATCAAAGTAACCCTGCTATCCAAGTTCCTTCTCATAGCCCTACTATCCAGGTTTTCATATCGAAGTAACCCTACTATCTAGGTTCCTTCTCACAGCACTACTATCCAGGCTTTCATATCAAAGTAACCTTACTATCCAAGTTCCTTTCACACAACCCTACTATGCAGGTTCCTTCTTAAAGCCCTACTATCCAGGATTTCATATCGAAGTAACCCTACTATCCAGGTTCCTTCTCACAGCCCTACTATCCAGGCTTTTACATCGAAGTAACCCTACTATCCAGGTTCCTTCTCACAGCCCTACTATCCAGGATTTCACATCAAAGTAACCCTACGACCCAGGTTCCTTCTCACAACCCTATTATCCAGGCTTTCACATCGAAGTAACCCTACTATCAAGGTATCTTCTCACAGCCGTACTATCCAGGCTTTCATATTGAAGTAACCCTACTATTCAGGTTCCTTCTCACAGCCCTACTATCCAGGCTTTCATATCGAAGTAACCCTACTATCCAGGTTCCTTCTCACAACCGTACTATCCAGGCTTTCATATCGAAGTAACCCTACTATCCAGGTTCCTTCTCACAGCCCTACTATCCAGGCTTTCATATTGAAGTAACCCTACTATCCAGGTTCCTTCTCACAACCCTACTATCCAGGCTTTCATATCGAAGTAACCCTACTATCCAGGTTCCTTCTCACATCCTTATTATCCAGGATTTCATATCGAAGTAACCATACTATCCAAGTTTCTTTCACACAACCCTACTATCCAGGTTCCTTCTTACAGCCCTACTATCCAGGCTTTCATATCGAAGTAACCCAACTATCCAGGTTCCTTCTCACAGCCCTACTATCCAGGCTTTCACGTCGAAGTAACCCTACTATCTAGGTTCCTTCTCACAGCCCTACTATCCAGGCTTTCACATTAAAGTAACACTACGACCCAGGTTCCTTCGCACAGCCCTACTATCCAGGATTTCACATCGAAGTAACCTTACTATCCAGGTTCCTTCTCACATCCCTACTATCCAGGCTTTCATATCTAAGTAACCCTGCTATCCAGGTTCCTTCTCACAGCCCTACTATCATGGCTTTCATATCGAAGTAACCCTACTATCCAGGTTCCTACTCACAACCCTACTATCCAGGCTTTCATATCGAAGTAACCCTACTATCCAGGTTCCTTCTCACAGCCCTACCATCCAAGCTTTCATATCGAAGTAACCCTACTATCCAGGTTCCTTCTCACATCCCTACTTTCCAGGCTTTCATATCGAAGTAACCTTACTATCCAGGTTCCTTCTCATAGCCCTAATATCTAGGCTTTCATATCAAAGTAACCCTACTATCCAGGTTCCTTCTCACAGCCCTACTATCCAGGCTTTCATACCGAAGTAACCCTACTATCCAGGTTCCTTCTCACAGCCCTACTATTAAGGCTTTTATATCGAAGTAACCCTACTATCCAGGTTCCTTCTCACAACCCTACTATCCAGGCTTTCATATCGAAGTAACCCTACAACCCAGGTTCCTTCTCACAGCCCTATTATCCAGGCTTTCATATCGAAGTAACCATACTATCCAGGTTCCTTCTCACAACCCTACTATCCAGGCTTTCATATCGAAATAACCCTACAACCCAGGTTCCTTCTCACAACACTATTATCCAGGCTTTTATATCGAAGTAACCCTACTATCCAGGTTCCTTCTCATAGCCCTACTATCCAGGCTTTCATATCGAAGTAACCCTACTATCTAGGTTCCTTCTCACACCCCTACTATCCAGGCTTTCATATCAAAGTAACCCTACTATCTAAGTTGCTTTCACACAACCCTACTATCCAGGTTCCTTCTTGAAGCCCTACTATCCAGGCTTTCATATCGAAGTAACCCTACTATCCATGTTCCTTCTCACAGCCCTACTATCCAGGCTTTCACATCGAAGTAACCCTACTATCCAGGTTCCTTCTCACAGCCCTACTATCCCGGCTTTCACATCAAAGTAACCCTACGACCCAGGTTCCTTCTCACAACCCTATTATTCAGGCTTTCACATCGAAGTAACCCTATTATCCAGGTATCTTCTTATAACCCTACTATCCAAGCTTTCATATCGAAGTAACCCTACTATCCAGGTTCCTTCTCACAGGCCTACTATCCAGGCTTTCATATCGAAGTAACCCTACGACCCAGGTTCCTACTCACAGCCCTACTATCCAGGCTTTCATATCGAAGTAACCCTACTATCCAGGTTCCTTCTCACAGCCCTACTATCCAGGCTTTCATATCGAAGTAACCCTACTATCTAGGTTCCTTCTCACATCCCTAATTTCCAGGCTTTCATATCGAAGTAACCTTACTATCCAGGTTACTTCTCATAGCCCTAATATCTAGGCTTTCATATCGAAGTAACCCTACTATCTAGGTTCCTTCTCACACCCCTACTATCCAGGCTTTCATATCAAAGTAACCCTACTATCTATGTTCCTTTCACACAACCCTACTATCCAGGTTCCTTCTTAAAGCCCTACTATCCAGGATTTCATATCGAAGTAACCCTACTATCCAGGTTCCTTCTCACAGCCCTACTATCCAGGCTTTCACATCGAAGTAACCCTACTATTTAGGTTCCTTCTCACATCCCTACTATCTAGGCATTCACATCAAAGTAACCCTACGACCCAGGTTCCTTCTCACAACCCTATTATTCAGGCTTTCACATCGAAGTAACCCTATTATCCAGGTATCTTCTCATAACCCTACTATCCAGGCTTTCATATCGAAGTAACCCTACTATCCAGGTTCCTTCTCACAGCCCTACTATCCAGGATTTCATATCGAAGTAACCCTACTATCCAGGTTCCTTCTCACAGCCCTACTATCCAGGCTTTCATATCTAAGTAACCCTACTATCCAGGTTCCTTCTCACAGCCCTACTATCCAGGCTTTCATATCGAAGTAACCCTACTATCCAGGTTCCTTCTCACAGCCCTACTATCCAGGCTTTCATATCGAAGTAACCCTACGATCCAGGTTCCTTCTCACAGCCCTACTATCCAGGCTTTCATATCGAATTAGCCCTACTATCCAGGCTTTCATATCGAAGTAACCCTACTATCTAGGTTCCTTCTCACAGCCCTACTATCCAGGCTTTCATATCAAAGTAACCCTACTATCCAGGTTCTTTCTCACAACCCTACTATCCAGGCTTTCACATCGAAGTAACCCTACGACCCAGGTTCCTTCTCACATCCCTACTATCTAGGCTTTCACATCGAAGTAACCCTAATATCCAGGTTCCTTCTCACAACCCTACTATCCAGGCTTTCATATCGAAGTAACCCTACTATCCAGGTTCCTTCTCACAACCCTATTATCCAGGCTTTCATATCGAAGTAACCATACTATCCAGGTTCCTTCTCACAACCCTACTATCCAGGCTTTCATATCGAAATAACCCTACAACCCAGGTTCCTTCTTACAACACTATTATCCAGGCTTTTATATCGAAGTAACCCTACTATCCAGGTTCCTTCTCATAGCCCTACTATCCAGGCTTTCATATCGAAGTAACCCTACTATCTAGGTTCCTTCTCACACCCCTACTATCCAGACTTTCATATCAAAGTAACCCTACTATCTAAGTTGCTTTCACACAACCCTACTATCCAGGTTCCTTCTTGAAGCCCTACTATCCAGGCTTTCATATCGAAGTAACCCTACTATCCAGGTTCCTTCTCACAGGCCTACTATCCAGGCTTTCATATCGAAGTAACCCTACGACCCAGGTTCCTACTCACAGCCCTACTATCCAGGCTTTCATATCGAAGTAACCCTACTATCCAGGTTCCTTCTCACAGCCCTACTATCCAGGCTTTCATATCGAAGTAACCCTACTATCTAGGTTCCTTCTCACATCCCTACTTTCCAGGTTTTCATATCGAAGTAACCTTACTATCCAGGTTACTTCTCATAGCCCTAATATCTAGGCTTTCATATCGAAGTAACCCTACTATCTAGGTTCCTTCTCACACCCCTACTATCCAGGCTTTCATATCAAAGTAACCCTACTATCTATGTTCCTTTCACACAACCCTACTATCCAGGTTCCTTCTTAAAGCCCTACTATCCAGGCTTTCATTTCGAAGTAACCCTACTATCTAGGTTCCTTCTCACAGCCCTACTATCCAGGCTTTCACATCGAAGTAACCCTACTATTTAGGTTCCTTCTCACATCCCTACTATCTAGGCATTCACATCAAAGTAACCCTACGACCCAGGTTCCTTCTCACAGACCTATTATCCAGGCTTTCACATCGAAGTAACCCTACTATCCAGGTATCTTCTCATAACCCTACTATCCAGGCTTTCATATCGAAGTAACCCTACTATCCAGGTTCCTTCTCAGAGCCCTACTATCCAGGATTTCATATCGAAGTAACCCTACTATCCAGGTTCCTTCTCACAGCCCTACTATCCAGGCTTTCATATCTAAGTAATCCTACTATCCAGGTTCCTTCTCACAGCCCTACTATCCAGGATTTCATATCGAAGTAACCCTACTATCCAGGTTCCTTCTCACAGCCCTACTATCCAGGCTTTCATATCGAAGTAACCCTACGATCCAGGTTCCTTCTCACAGCCCTACTATCCAGGCTTTCATATCGAATTAGCCCTACTATCCAGGCTTTCATGTCGAAGTAACCCTACTATCTAGGTTCCTTCTCACAGCCATACTATCCAGGCTTTCATATCAAAGTAACCCTACTATCTAAGTTCCTTATCACAGCCCTACTATCCAGGCTTTCACATCGAAGTAACCCTACTATCCAGGTTCCTTCTCACAACCCAACTATCCAGGCTTTCACATCAAAGTAACCCTACGACCCAGGTTCCTTCTCACAGCCCTATTATCCAGGCTTTCACATCGAAGTAAACCTACTATCCAGGTATCTTCTCACAGCCCTACTATCCAGGCTTTCATATCGAAGTAACCCTACTATCCAGGTTCCTTCTCACAGCCCTACTATCCAGGCTTTCATATCGAAGTAACCCTACTATCCAGGTTCCTTCTCACAACCCTACTATCCAGGCTTTCATATCGAAGTAACCCTACAATTTAGGTTCCTTCTCACAACCCTACTATCCAGGCTTTCATATCGAAGTAACCCTACTATCCAGGTTCCTTCTCACAGCCCTACTATCCAGGCTTTCATATTGAAGTAACCTTACTATCCAGGTTCCTTCTCACAGCCCTACTATCCAGGCTTTCATATCGAATTAGCCCTACTATCCAGGTTCTTTCTCACAACCCTACTATCCAGGCTTTCACATCGAAGTAACCCTACGACCCAAGTTCCTTCTCACATCCATACTATCTAGGCTTTCACATCGAAGTAACCCTAATATCCAGGTTCCTTCTCACAGCCCTACTATCCAGGCTTTCATAACGAAGTATCCCTACTATCTAGGTTCCTTCTCACAGCCCTACTATCCAGGCTTTCATATCGAAGTAACCCTACTATCCACGTTCCTCCTCACAGCCCTACTATCCAGGCTTTCATATCAAAGTAACCATACTATCCAGGTTCCTTCTCACAGCCCTACTATCCAGGCTTTCATATCGAAGTAACCCTACTATCCAGATTCCTTCTCACAGCCCTACTATCCAGGATTTCATATCGAAGTAACCTTACTATCCAGGTTCCTTCTCACAGCCCTACTATCTAGGCTTACATATCTAAGTAACCCTAATATCCAGGTTCCTTCTCACAGCCCTACTACCCAGGCTTTCATATCGAAGTAACCCTACTATCCAGGTTCCTTCTCACAGCCCTACTATCCAGGCTTTCATATCGAAGTAACCCTACTATCCAGGTTCCTTCTCACAACCCTACTATCCAGGCTTTCATATCGAAGTAACCCTACGATCCAGGTTCCTTCTCACAGCCCTACTATCCAGGCTTTCATATCGAATTAGCCCTACTATCCAGGCTTTCATATCGAAGTAACCCTACTATCTAGGTTCCTTCTCACAGCCCTACTATCCAGGCTTTCATATCAAAGTAACCCTACTATCTAAGTTCCTTATCACAGCCCTACTATCCAGGCTTTCACATCGAAGTAACCCTACTATCCAGTTTCCTTCTCACAACCCAACTATCCAGGCTTTCACATCAAAGTAACCCTACGACCCAGGTTCCTTCTCACAGCCCTATTATCCAGGCTTTCACATCGAAGTAAACCTACTATCCAGGTATCTTCTCACAGCCCTACTATCCAGGCTTTCATATCGAAGTAACCCTACTATCCAGGTTCCTTCTCACAGCCCTACTATCCAGGCTTTCATATCGAAGTAACCCTACTATCCAGGTTCCTTCTCACAACCCTACTATCCAGGCTTTCATATCGAAGTAACCCTACAATTTAGGTTCCTTCTCACAACCCTACTATCCAGGCTTTCATATCGAAGTAACCCTACTATCCAGGTTCCTTCTCACAGCCCTACTATCCAGGCTTTCATATTGAAGTAACCTTACTATCCAGGTTCCTTCTCACAGCCCTACTATCCAGGCTTTCATATCGAATTAGCCCTACTATCCAGGTTCTTTCTCACAACCCTACTATCCAGGCTTTCACATCGAAGTAACCCTACGACCCAGGTTCCTTCTCACATCCATACTATCTAGGCTTTCACATCGAAGTAACCCTAATATCCAGGTTCCTTCTCACAACCCTACTATCCAGGCTTTCATAACGAAGTAACCCTACTATCTAGGTTCCTTCTCACAGCCCTACTATCCAGGCTTTCATATCGAAGTAACCCTACTATCCACGTTCCTCCTCACAGCCCTACTATCCAGGCTTTCATATCAAAGTAACCATACTATCCAGGTTCCTTCTCACAGCCCTACTATCCAGGCTTTCATATCGAAGTAACCCTACTATCCAGATTCCTTCTCACAGCCCTACTATCCAGGATTTCATATCGAAGTAACCTTACTATCCAGGTTCCTTCTCACAGCCCTACTATCTAGGCTTACATATCTAAGTAACCCTACTATCCAGGTTCCTTCTCACAGCCCTACTACCCAGGCTTTCATATCGAAGTAACCCTACTATCCAGGTTCCTTCTCACAGCCCTACTATCCAGGCTTTCATATCGAAGTAACCCTACTATCCAGGTTCCTTCTCACAGCCCTACTATCCAGGCTTTCATATCGAAGTAACCCTACGACCCAGGTTCCTTCTCACAACCCTATTATCCAGGCTTTCATATCGAAGTAACCCTGCTATCCAAGTTCCTTCTCATAGCCCTACTATCCAGGTTTTCATATCGAAGTAACCCTACTATCTAGGTTCCTTCTCACAGCATTACTATCCAGGCTTTCATATCAAAGTAACCCTACTATCCAAGTTCCATTCACACAACCCTACTATGCAGGTTACTTCTTAAAGCCCTACTATCCAGGCTTTCATATCGAAGTAACCCTACTATCCAGGTTCCTTCTCACAGCCCTACTATCCAGGATTTTACATCGAAGTAACCCTACTATCCAGGTTCCTTCTCACAGCCCTACTATCACGGATTTCACATCAAAGTAACCCTACGACCTAGGTTCCTTCTCACAACCCTATTATCCAGGCTTTCACATCGAAGTAACCCTACTATCTAGGTATCTTCTCACAGCCGTACTATCCAGGCTTTCATATCGAAGTAACCCTATTATTCAGGTTCCTTCTCACAGCCCTACTATCCAGGCTTTCATATCGAAGTAACCCTACTATCCAGGTTCCTTCTCACAACCCTACTATCCAGGCTTTCATATCGAAGTAACCCTACTATCCAGGCTCCTCCTCACAGTCCTACTATCATGGCTTTCATATTGAAGTAACCCTACTATCCAGGTTCCTTCTCACAACCCTACTATCCAGGCTTTCATATCAAAGTAACCCTACTATCCAGGTTCCTTCTCACATCCTTATTATCCAGGCTTTCATATCCAAGTAACCATACTATCCAAGTTCCTTTCACACAACCCTACTATCCAGGTTCCTTCTTACAACCCTACTATCCAGGCTTTCATATCGAAGTAACCCAACTATCCAGGTTCCTTCTCACAGCCCTACTATCCAGGCTTTCACATCGAAGTAACCCTACTATCCAGGTTCCTTCTCACAGCCCTACTATCCAGGCTTTCACATTAAAGTAACACTACGACCCAGGTTCCTTCGCACAGCCCTACTATCCAGGCTTTCACATCGAAGTAACCTTACTATCCAGGTTCCTTCTCACATCCCTACTTTCCAAGCTTTCATATCGAAGTAACCTTACTATCCAGGTTCCTTCTCACAGCCCTACTATCCAGGCTTTCATATCGAAGTAACCCTACGACCCAGGTTCCTTCTCACAGCCCTATTATCCAGGCTTTCATATCAAAGTAACCATACTATCCAGGTTCCTTCTCACAACCCTACTATCCAGGCTTTCATATCGAAGTAACCCTACTATCCAGGTTCCTTCTCATAGCCCTACTATCCAGGCTTTCATATCGAAGTAACCCTACTATCTAGGTTCCTTCTCACACCCCTACTATCCAGGCTTTCATATCAAAGTAACCATACTATCTAAGTTGCTTTCACACAACCATACTATCCAGGTTCCTTCTTCAAGCCCTACTATCCAGGCTTTCATGTCGAAGTAACCCTACTATCCATGTTCCTTCTCACAGCCCTACTATCTAGGCTTTCACATCGAAGTAACCCTACTATCCAGGTTCCTTCTCACAGCCCTACTATCCCGGCTTTCACATCAAAGTAACCCTACGACCCAGGTTCCTTCTCACAACCCTATTATCCAGGCTTTCACATCGAAGTAACCCTACTATCCAGGTATCTTCTTATAACCCTACTATCCAGGCTTTCATATCGAAGTAACCCTACTATCCAGGTTCCTTCTCACAGGCCTACTATCCATGCTTTCATATCGAAGTAACCCTACGACCCAGGTTCCTACTCACAGCCCTACTATCCAGGATTTCATATCGAAGTAACCCTACTATCCAGGTTCCTTCTCACAGGCCTACTATCCATGCTTTCATATCGAAGTAACCCTACGACCCAGGTTCCTACTCACAGCCCTACTATCCAGGATTTCATATCGAAGTAACCCTACTATCCAGGTTCCTTCTCACAGCCCTACTATCCAGGCTTTCATATCGAAGTAACCCTACTATCTAGGTTCCTTCTCACATCCCTACTTTCCAGGCTTTCATATCGAAGTAACCTTACTATCCAGGTTCCTTCTCATAGCCCTAATATCTAGGCTTTCATATTTAAGTAACCCTACTATCTAGGTTCCATCTCACACCCCTACTATCCAGGCTTTCATATCAAAATAACCCTGCTATCTATGTTCCTTTCACACAACCCTACTATCCAGGTTCCTTCTTAAAGCCCTACTATCCAGGCTTTCATATCGAAGTAACCCTACTATCCAGGTTCCTTCTCACAGCCCTACTATCCAGGCTTCCACATCGAAGTAACCCTACTATTTAGGTTCCTTCTCAAATCCCTACTATCCAGGCATTCACATCAAAGTAACCCTACGACCCAGGTTCCTTCTCACATCCCTATTATCCAGGCTTTCACATCGAAGTAACCCTACTATCCAGGTATCTTCTCATAACCCTACTATCCAGGCTTTCATATCGAAGTAACCCTACTATCCAGGTTCCTTCTCACAGCCCTACTATCCAGGCTTTCATATCGAAGTAACCCTACTATCCAGGTGACTTCTCACAGCCCTACTATCCAGGCTTTCATATCTAAGTAACCCTACTATCCAGGTTCCTTCTCACAGCCCTACTATCCAGGCTTTCATATCGAAGTAACCCTACTATCCAGGTTCCTTCTCACAACCCTACTATCAAGGCTTTCATATCGAAGTAACCCTACGATCCAGGTTCCTTCTCACAGCCCTACTATCCAGGCTTTCATATCGAATTAGTCCTACTATCCAGGCTTTCATATCGAAGTAACCCTACTATCTAGGTTCCTTCTCACAGCCCTACTATCCAGGCTTTCATATCAAAGTAACCCTACTATCTAAGTTCCTTATCACAGCCCAACTATCCAGGCTTTCACATCGAAGTAACCCTACTATCCAGGTTCCTTCTCACAACCCAACTATCCAGGCTTTCACATCAAAGTAACCCTACGACCCAGGTTCCTTCTCACAGCCCTATTATCCAGGCTTTCACATCGAAGTAAACCTACTATCCAGGTATCTTCTCACAGCCCTACTATCCAGGCTTTCATATCGAAGTAACCCTACTATCCAGGTTCCTTCTCACAGCCCTACTATCCAGGCTTTCATATCGAAGTAACCCTACTATCCAGGTTCCTTCTCACAACCCTACTATCCAGGCTTTCATATTGAAGTGACCCTACTATCCCTGTTCCTTCTCATAGCCCTACTATCCAGGCTTTCATATCGAAGTAACCCTACTATCCAGGTTCCTTCTCACAGCCCTACTATCCAGGCTTTCATATCGAAGTAACCTTACTATCCAGGTTCCTTCTCACATCCTTACTATCCGGGCTTTCATATCGAAGTAACCCTACTATCCAAGTTCCTTCCACACAACCCTACTATCCAGGTTCCTTCTCACAACCCTACTATCCAGGCTTTCATATCGAAGTAACCCTACGATCCAGGTTCCTTCTCACAGCCCTATTATCAAGGCTTTCATATCGAATTAGCCCTACTATCCAGGTTCCTTCTCACAACCCTACTATCCAGGCTTTCACTTCGAAGTAACCCTACGACCCAGGTTCCTTCTCACAGCCCTACTATCCAGGCTTTCACATCGAAGTAACCCTAATATCCAGGTTCCTTCTCACAGCCCTACTATCCAGGCTTTCATATCGAAGTAACCCTACTATCTAGGTTCCTTCTCACAGCCCTACTATCCAGGCTTTCATATCGAAGTAACCCTACTATCCAGATTCCTTCTAACAGCCCTACTATCCAGGATTTCATATCGAAGTAACCTTACTATCCAGGTTCCTTCTCACAGCCCTACTATCCAGGCTTACATATCTAAGTAACCCTACTATCCAGGTTCCTTCTCACAACCCTACTATCCAGGCTTTCATATCGAAGTAACCCTACTATCCAGATTCCTTCTCATAGCCCTACTATCCAGGATTTCACATTGAAGTAACCCTAATATCCAGGTTCCTTCTCACAACCCTACTATCCAGGCTTTCATATCGAAGTAACCCTAGTATCTAGGTTCCTTCTCACAGCCCTACTATCCAGGCTTTCATATCGAAGTAACCCTACTATCCAGGTTCCTCCTCACAACCATACTATCCAGGCTTTCATATCGAAATAACCGTACTATCCAGGTTCCTTATCACAACCCTACTATCCAGGCTTTCATATCGAAGTAACCCTACTATCCAGGTTCCTTCTCATAGCCCTACTATCCAGGCTTTGATATCGAAGTAACCCTACTATCTAGGTTCCTTCTCAAAGCCCTGCTATCCATAATTTCATATCAAAGTAACCCTACTATCCAAGTTCCTTTCACACAACCCTACTATCCAGGTTCCTTCTTAAAGCCCTATTATCCAGGCTTTCATATCGAAGTAACCCTACTATCCAGGTTCCTTCTCACAGCACTACTATCCAGGCTTTCATATCGAAGTAACCTTACTATCCAGGTTCCTTCTCACATCCTTACTATCCGGGCTTTCATATTAAAGTAACCCTACTATCCAAGTTCCTTTCACAAAACCCTACTATCCAGGTTCCTTCTCACAGCCCTACTATCCTGGCTTTCATATCGAAGTAACCCTATGATCCAGGTTCCTTCTCACAGCTCTACTATCCAGGCTTTCATATCGAATTAGCCCTACTATCCAGGTTCCTTCTCACAACCCTACTATCCAGGCTTAAAAATCGAAGTAACCCTACGACCCAGGTTCCTTCTCACAGCCCTAATATCCAGGCTTTCACATCGAAGTAACCCTACTATCTAGGTTCCTTCTCACAGCTCTACTATCCAGGCTTTAATATCGAAGTAACCCTACTATCTAGATTCCTTCTCACAGCCCTACTATCAAGGATTTCATATCGAAGTAACCTTACTATCCAGGTTCCTTCTCATAGCCTTACTATCTAGGCTTACATATCTAAGTAACCCTACTATCCAGGTTCCTTCTCACAGCCCTAGTATCCAGGCTTTCATATCAAAGTAACCCTACTATCCAGATTCCTTCTCACAGCCCTACTATCCAGGCTTTCACATCGAAGTAACCCTAATATCCAGGTTCCTTTTCACAGCCCCACTATCCAGGCTTTCATATCGAAGTAACCCTTCTATCTAGGTTCCTTCTCACAGCCCTACTATCCAGGCTTTCATATCGAAGTAACCCTACTATCCAGGTTCCTCCTCACAGCCCTACTATCCAGGCTTTCATATCGAAGTAACCGTACTATCCAGGTTCCTTCTCACAGCCATACTATCCAGGCTTTCATATCGAAGTAACCCTGATATCTAGGTTCCTTCTCATAGCCCTACTATCCAGGCTTTCATATCGAAGTAACACTACTATCTAGGTTCCTTCTCACAGCCCTACTATCCAGGCTTTCATATCAAAGTAACCCTACTATCCAAGTTCCTTTCACACAACCCTTCTATCCAGGTTCGTTCTTAAAGCCCTACTATCCAGGCTTTCATACCGAAGTAACCCTACTATCCAGGTTCCTTCTCAAAGCCCTACTATCCAGGATTTCACATCGAAGTAACCCTACTATCTAGGTTCCTTCTCACAGCCCTACTATCCAGGATTTCACATCAAAGTAACCCTACGACCCAGGTTCCTTCTCACAGCCCTTTTATCCAGGCTTTCACATCGAAGTAACCCTACTATCCAGGTATCTTCTCACAGCCGTACTATCCAGGTTCCTTGTCACAGCCCTACTATCCAGGCTTTCATATTGAAGTAACCCTTCTATCCAGGTTCCTTCTCACAGCCCTATTATCCAGGCTTTCATATCGAAGTAACCCTACTATCCAGATTCCTTCTCACATCCTTACTATCCAGGCTTTCATATCGAAGTAACCATAATGTCCAAGTTCCTTTCACACAACCCTACTATCCAAGTTCCTTCTTACAGCCCTACCATCCAGGCTTTCATATCGAAGTAACCCAACTATCCAGGTTCCTTCTCACAGCCCTACTATCCAGGCTTTCACATTGAAGTAACCCTACTATCCAGGTTCCTTCTCACAGTCCTACTATCCAGGCTTTCACATAAAAGCAACACTACGACCCAGGTTCCTTCTGACAGCCCTACTATCCAGGCTTTCACATCGAAGTAACCCTACTATCCAGGTTCCTTCTCACAGCCCTACTATCCAAGCTTTCATATCGAAGTAACCCTGCTATCTAGGTTTCTTCTCACAACCCTACTATCCAGGCTTTCATATCGAAGTAACCCTACTATCCAAGTTCCTACTCACAACCCTACTATCCAGACTTTCATATTGAAGTAACCCTACTATCCAGGTTCCTTCTCACAGCCCTACTATCCAGGCTTTCATATCGAAGTAACCCTACTATCCAGGTTCCTTCTCACATCCCTACTTTCCAGGCTTTCATATCGAAGTAACCTTTCTATCCAGGTTCCTTCTCATAGCCCTAATATCTAGGCTTTCATATCGAAGTAACCCTACTATCCAGGTTCCTTCTCACAGCCCTACTATCCAGGCTTTCATATCGAAGTAACTCTACTATCCAGGTTCCTTCTCACAACCCTACTATCAAGGCTTTTATATCGAAGTAACCCTACTATCCAGGTTCCTTCTCACAGTCCTACTATCCAAGCTTTCATATCGAAGTAACCCTACGACCCAGGTTCCTTCTCACAGCCCTATTATCCAGGTTATCATATCAAAGTAACCCTACTATCCAGGTTCCTTCTTACAACCCTACTATCCAGGCTTTCATATCGAAGTAACCATAATGTCCAAGTTCCTTTCACACAACCCTACTATCCAAGTTCCTTCTTACAGCCCTACCATCCAGGCTTTCATATCGAAGTAACCCAACTATCCATGTTCCTTCTCACAGCCCTACTATCCAGGCTTTCACATTGAAGTAACCCTACTATCCAGGTTCCTTCTCACAGTCCTACTATCCAGGCTTTCACATAAAAGCAACACTACGACCCAGGTTCTTTCTGACAGCCCTACTATCCAGGCTTTCACATCGAAGTAACCCTACTATCCAGGTTCCTTCTCACAGCCCTACTATCCAAGCTTTCATATCGAAGTAACCCTGCTATCTAGGTTTCTTCTCACAACCCTACTATCCAGGCTTTCATATCGAAGTAACCCTACTATCCAAGTTCCTACTCACAGCCCTACTATCCAGGCTTTCATATCGAAGTAACCCTACTATCCAGGTTCCTTCTCACAGCCCTACTATCCAGGCTTTCATATCGAAGTAACCCTACTATCCAGGTTCCTTCTCACATCCCTACTTTCCAGGCTTTCATATCGAAGTAACCTTTCTATCCAGGTTCCTTCTCATAGCCCTAATATCTAGGCTTTCATATCGAAGTAACCCTACTATCCAGGTTCCTTCTCACAGCCCTACTATCCAGGCTTTCATATCGAAGTAACTCTACTATCCAGGTTCCTTCTCACAACCCTACTATCAAGGCTTTTATATCGAAGTAACCCTACTATCCAGGTTCCTTCTCATAGTCCTACTATCCAAGCTTTCATATCGAAGTAACCCTACGACCCAGGTTCCTTCTCACAGCCCTATTATCCAGGTTATCATATCAAAGTAACCCTACTATCCAGGTTCCTTCTTACAACCCTACTATCTAGGCTTTCATATCGAAGTAACCATAATGTCCAAGTTCCTTTCACACAACCCTACTATCCAAGTTCCTTCTTACAGCCCTACCATCCAGGCTTTCATATCGAAGTAACCCAACTATCCAGGTTCCTTCTCACAGCCCTACTATCCAGGCTTTCACATTGAAGTAACCCTACTATCCAGGTTCCTTCTCACAGTCCTACTATCCAGGCTTTCACATAAAAGCAACACTACGACCCAGGTTCCTTCTGACAGCCCTACTATCCAGGCTTTCACATCGAAGTAACCCTACTATCCAGGTTCCTTCTCACAGCCCTACTATCCAAGCTTTCATAACGAAGTAACCCTGCTATCTAGGTTTCTTCTCACAACCCTACTATCCAGGCTTTCATATCGAAGTAACCCTACTATCCAAGTTCCTACTCACAGCCCTACTATCCAGGCTTTCATATCGAAGTAACCCTACTATCCAGGTTCCTTCTCACAGCCCTACTATCCAGGCTTTCATATCGAAGTAACCCTACTATCCAGGTTCCTTCTCACATCCCTACTTTCCAGGCTTTCATATCGAAGTAACCTTTCTATCCAGGTTCCTTCTCATAGCCCTAATATCTAGGCTTTCATATCGAAGTAACCCTACTATCCAGGTTCCTTCTCACAGCCCTACTATCCAGGCTTTCATATCGAAGTAACTCTACTATCCAGGTTCCTTCTCACAACCCTACTATCAAGGCTTTTATATCGAAGTAACCCTACTATCCAGGTTCCTTCTCACAGTCCTACTATCCAAGCTTTCATATCGAAGTAACCCTACGACCCAGGTTCCTTCTCACAGCCCTATTATCCAGGTTATCATATCAAAGTAACCCTACTATCCAGGTTCCTTCTTACAACCCTACTATCCAGGCTTTCATATCGAAGTAACTCTACGACCCAGGTTCCTTCTCACAACACTATTATCCAAGCTTTCATATCGAAGTAACCCTACTATCCAGGTTCCTTCTCACAGCCCTACTATCCAGGCTTCCATATCAAAGTAACCCTACTATCTAGGTTCCTTCTCACATCCTTACTATCCGGGCTTTCATATCGACGTAACCCTACTATCCTAGTTCCTTTCACACAACCCTACTATCCAGGTTCCTTCTTACAGCCCTACTATACAGGCTTTCATATCGAAGTAACCCTACTATCCACGTTCCTCCTCACAACCCTACTATCCAGGCTTTCATATCGAAGTAACCGTACTATCCAGGTTATTTCTCACAGCCCTACTATCCAGGCTTTCATATCGAAGTAACCCTACTATCCAGATTCCTTCTCACAGCCCTACTATCCAGGATTTCATATCGAAGTAACCTTACCATCCAGGTTCCTTCTTACAGCCCTACTATCTAGGCTTACATATCTAAGTAACCCTACTATCCAGGTTCCTTCTCACAGCCCTACAATCCAGGCTTTCATATCGAAGTAACCATACTATCCAGGTTCCTTCTCATAGCCCTACTATCCAGGCTTTCATATCGAAGTAACCCTACTATCCAGGTTCCTTCTCTCAGCCCTACTATCCAGGCTTTCATATCGAAGTAACCCTACGACCCAGGTTCCTTCTCACAACCCTATTATCCAGGCTTTCATATCGAAGTAACCCTAATATCCAGGTTCCTTCTCACAGCCCTACTATCCAGGCTTTCATATCGAAGTAACCCTACTATCTAGGTTCCTTCTCACAGCCCTACTATCCAGGCTTTCATATCGAAGTAACCCTACTATCCAGGTTCCTCCTCACAGCCCTACTATCCAGGCTTTCATATCGAAGTAACCGTACTATCCAGGTTCCTTCTCACAACCCTACTATCCATGCTTTCATATCGAAGTAAACCTACTATCCAGGTTCCTTCTTATAGCCCTACTATCCAGGCTTTCATATCGAAGTAACCCTACTATCTAGGTTCCTTCTCACAGCCCTACTATCCAGGCTTTCATATAAAAGTAACCCTACTATCCAAATTCCTTTCACACAACCCTTATATCCAGGTTCCTTCTTAAAGTCCTACTATCCAGGATTTCATACCGAAGTAACCCTACTATCCAGGTTCCTTCTCACAGCCCTACTATCCAGGATTTCACGTCGAAGTAACCCTACTATCTAGGATTTCACATCAAAGTAACCCTACGACCCAGGTTCCTTCTCACAGCCCTATTATCCAGGCTTTCACATCGAAGTAACCCTACTATCCAGGTATCTTCTCACAGCCGTACTATCCAGGCTTTCATATCGAAGTAACCCTACTATCCAGGTTCCTTCTCACAGCCCTACTATCCAGGCTTTCATATCGAAGTAACCCTACTATCCAGGTTCCTTCTCACAGGCCTACTATCCAGTATTTCATATTGAAGTAACCCTACTATCCAGGTTCCTTGTCACAGCCCTACTATCCGAGCTTTCATATTGAAGTAACCCTACTATCCAGGTTCCTTCTCACAGCCCTATTATCCAGGCTTTCATATCGAAGTAACCCTACTATCCAGATTCCTTCTCACATCCTTACTATCCAGGCTTTCATATCGAAGTAACCATACTGTCCAAGTTCTTTTCACACAACCCTACTATCCAGGTTCCTTCTTACAGCCCTACTATCCAGGCTTTCATATCGAAGTAACCCAACTATCCAGGTTCCTTCTCACAGCCCTACTATCCAGGCTTTCACATTGAAGTAACCCTACTATCCAGGTTCTTTCTCACAGCACTACTATCCAGGCTTTCACATAAAAGTAACACTACGACCCAGGTTCCTTCTGACAGCCCTACTATCCAGGCTTTCACATCGAAGTAACCCTACTATCCAGGTTCCTTCTCACAGCCCTACTATCCAGGCTTTCATATCGAAGTAACCCTACTATCCAGGTTCCTTCTCACAGGCCTACTATCCAGTATTTCATATCGAAGTAACCCTACTATCCAGGTTCCTTGTCACAGCCCTACTATCCGGGCTTTCATATTGAAGTAACCCTACTATCCAGGTTCCTTCTCACAGCCCTATTATCCAGGCTTTCATATCAAAGTAACCCTACTATCCAGATTCCTTCTCACATCCTTACTATCCAGGCTTTCATATCGAAGTAACCATATTGTCCAAGTTCTTTTCACACAACCCTACTATCCAGGTTCCTTCTTACAGCCCTACTATCCAGGCTTTCATATCGAAGTAACCCAACTATCCAGGTTCCTTCTCACAGCCCTACTATCCAGGCTTTCACATTGAAGTAACCCTACTATCCAGGTTCCTTCTCACAGCACTACTATCCAGGCTTTCACATAAAAGTAACACTACGACCCAGGTTCCTTCTGACAGCCCTACTATCCAGGCTTTCACATCGAAGTAACCCTACTATCCAGGTTCCTTCTCACAGCCCTACTATCCAAGCTTTCCTATCGAAGTAACCCGGCTATCTAGGTTCCTTCTCACAACCCTACTATCCAGGCTTTCATATCGAAATAACCCTACTATCCAAGTTCCTACTCACAAACCCTACTATCCAGGCTTTCATATCGAAGTAACCCTACTATCCAGGTTCCTTCTCACAGCCCTACTATCCAGGCTTTCATATCGAAGTAACCCTACTATCCAGGTTCCTTCTCACATCCCTACTTTCCAGGCTTTCTTATCGAAGTAACCTTACTATCCAGGTTCCTTCTCATAGCACTAATATCTAGGCTTTCATATTGAAGTAACCCTACTATCCAGGTTCCTTCTCACAGCCCTACTATCCATGCTTTCATATCGAAGTAACCCTACTATCCAGGTTCCTTCTCACAACCCTACTATCAAGGCTTTTATATCGAAGTAACCCTACTATCCAGGTTCCTTCTCACAGCCCTACTATCCAGGCTTTCATATCGAAGTAACCCTACGACCCAGGTTCCTTCTCACAGCCCTATTATCTAGGTTATCATATCAAAGTAACCCTACTATCCAGGTTCCTTCTTACAACCCTACTATCCAGGCTTTCATATCGAAGTAACCCTACGACCCAGGTTCCTTCTCACAACACTATTATCCAGGCTTTCATATCGAAGTAACCCTACTATCCAGGTTCCTTCTCACAGCCCTACTATCCAGGCTTTCATATCAAAGTAACCCTACTATCCAGGTTCCTTCTCACATCCTTACTATCCGGGCTTTCATATCGAAGTAACCCTACTATCCTAGTTCCTTTCACACAACCCTACTATCCAGGTTCCTTCTTACAGCCCTACTATCCAGGCTTTCATATCGAAGTAACCCTACTATCCACGTTCCTCCTCACAGCCCTACTATCCGGGCTTTCATATCGAAGTAACCGTACTATCCAGGTTCCTTCTCACAGCCCTACTATCCAGGCTTTCATATCGAAGTAACCCTACTATCCAGATTCTTTCTCACAGCCCTACTATCCAGGATTTCATATCGAAGTAACCTTACTATCCAGGTTCCTTCTCATAGCCCTACTATCTAGGCTTACATATCTAAGTAACCCTACTATCCAGGTTCCTTCTCATAGCCCTACTTCCCCTTGCTTTCATATCGAAGTAACCATACTATCTAGGTTCCTTCTCACAGCCCTACTATCCAGGCTTTCATATCAAAGTAACCCTCCTATCCAGGTTCCTTCTCTCAGCCCTATTATCCAGGCTTTCATATCGAAGTAACCCTACGACCCAGGTTCCTTCTCACAACCCTATTATCCAGGCTTTCATATCGAAGTAACCCTGCTATCCAAGTTCCTTCTCATAGCCCTACTATCCAGGCTTTCATATCGAAGTAACCCTACTATCTAGGTTCCTTCTCACATCACTACTATCCAGGCTTTCATATCAAAGTAACCCTACTATCCAAGTTCCTTTCACATAAACCTACTATCCAGGTTCCTTCTTAAAGCCCTACTATCCAGGCATTCATATCGAAGTAACCCTACTATCCAGGTTCCTTCTCACAGCCCTACTATCCAGGCTTTTACATCGAAGTAACCCTACTATCCATGTTCCTTCTCACAGCCCTACTATCCAGGCTTTCATATCGAAGTAACCCTACTATCCAGGTTCCTTCTCACAGCCCTACTTTCCAGGCTTTCATATTGAAGTAACCCTACTATCCAGGTTCCTTCTCACATCCTTACTATCCAGGCTTTCATATTGAAGTAACCATATTATCCAAGTTCCTTTCACACAACCCTACTATCCAGGTTCCTTCTTACAGCCCTACTATCCAGGCTTTCATATCAAAGTAACCCTACGACCCAGGTTCCTTCTCACAGCCCTATTATCTAGGTTATCATATCAAAGTAACCCTACTATCCAGGTTCCTTCTTACAACCCTACTATCCAGGCTTTCATATCGAAGTAACCCTACGACCCAGGTTCCTTCTCACAACACTATTATCCAGGCTTTCATATCGAAGTAACCCTACTATCCAGGTTCCTTCTCACAGCCCTACTATCCAGGCTTTCATATCAAAGTAACCCTACTATCCAGGTTCCTTCTCACATCCTTACTATCCGGGCTTTCATATCGAAGTAACCCTACTATCCTAGTTCCTTTCACACAACCCTACTATCCAGGTTCCTTCTTACAGCCCTACTATCCAGGCTTTCATATCGAAGTAACCCTACTATCCACGTTCCTCCTCACAGCCCTACTATCCGGGCTTTCATATCGAAGTAACCGTACTATCCAGGTTCCTTCTCACAGCCCTACTATCCAGGCTTTCATATCGAAGTAACCCTACTATCCAGATTCTTTCTCACAGCCCTACTATCCAGGATTTCATATCGAAGTAACCTTACTATCCAGGTTCCTTCTCATAGCCCTACTATCTAGGCTTACATATCTAAGTAACCCTACTATCCAGGTTCCTTCTCATAGCCCTACTTCCCCTTGCTTTCATATCGAAGTAACCATACTATCTAGGTTCCTTCTCACAGCCCTACTATCCAGGCTTTCATATCAAAGTAACCCTCCTATCCAGGTTCCTTCTCTCAGCCCTATTATCCAGGCTTTCATATCGAAGTAACCCTACGACCCAGGTTCCTTCCCACAACCCTATTATCCAGGCTTTCATATCGAAGTAACCCTGCTATCCAAGTTCCTTCTCATAGCCCTACTATCCAGGCTTTCATATCGAAGTAACCCTACTATCTAGGTTCCTTCTCACATCACTACTATCCAGGCTTTCATATCAAAGTAACCCTACTATCCAAGTTCCTTTCACATAACCCTACTATCCAGGTTCCTTCTTAAAGCCCTACTATCCAGGCATTCATATCGAAGTAACCCTACTATCCAGGTTCCTTCTCACAACCCTACTATCCAGGCTTTTACATCGAAGTAACCCTACTATCCAGGTTCCTTCTCACAGCCCTACTATCCAGGATTTCATATCAAAGTAACCCTACGACCCAGGTTCCTTCTCACAGCCCTATTATCGAGGCTTTCACATCGAAGTAACCCTACTATCCAGGTATCTTCTCATAGCCGTACTATCCATACTTTCATATCGAAGTAACCCTACTATCCAGGTTCCTTCTCACAGCCCTACTATTGTACCCCAAAATTTGCCCTCCCATTTCCTCAACATTTTCTCATCACAAGACCTTTGAAGATCAAGATCCAGTTAGGGTTTCCTCTGCCTAAGGCTTCTCCTTGCACTGTGGACTCAAATTAGGGTTTGTGTTTGCCTAAGGATGTTTTGACCTAAAATGCCTAAGATGACTTCCATGCTTCATGTTGGACTCCCAAGTTTACCCATGCCAAGTTTCAAGTCTTGATTCCAAGTTTTACCCAGTCAATTGGACAGTTGACCTAGAAATCAGCTGTATTGGGGAAAAAGTCAACTGTGGCCAATTGACAGTCAAACCTCATGAAATTTGATCCACATCAACATTATGAACTCATATGAACCATTTGATCAAGTTTGGATCACAATTCCACAAGAAATTTGATCAGATCATCAAAAGGGCAAAATGGTCATTTTCAGGGTTTTGACTGCACAAGGGCAATTTTTGACTGTTTGACCTAGCCAATGGCAAACCAAGCTCACATATGGCCTCAAGGACTCAATGGAATTATCTTGACATGTTCATCAAGCTCAAAAGATCCCAAGTACACAAGATTGACAGTTGAATTTCTCAATCAATTGATCAATTTTGACTGTATACTGAAAAGTCAAACTTTGACTTTTTGGTCAAAATCAAGAGTCAAGATTCATTTTTCATCAAAACATGCCAAATCATGAAACTTGTTCACCAAGAAATCACAAAGTGCAAATTAGGGTTAGAAAATGGAATTTTTCATAACTTAGAATTTTTCTAAGTTATGGAAAACCCTAATTTTTTCCCAACTTTGCCCCATCTTTTCACCATGATCCATTTGGATTCAAACAAAAGTCAAAACATGAAAGTTGTAGCTTGTTGCATAATCTACAACTTTGATTCACAAAGTTTTCTCATTTGAAGCTTGTATCTCAAGTTATGATTTTTTGAATAA
Source organism: Vicia faba (assembly GCA_948472305.1). Lineage (NCBI taxonomy): Eukaryota > Viridiplantae > Streptophyta > Magnoliopsida > Fabales > Fabaceae > Vicia > Vicia faba. The sequence continues at coordinate 976,572,772 of OX451738.1, read as the reverse complement.
GGGCACTAAACCATCTTTTAACTTAGTGAAATTTGACCTATTTTGACAAGGTTTTCTACCCTACTTCAAGGCCACTTTTCATACCCTTCCACTTGGAATTTTGATTTGCATTTCAAAGATGTATTGTAGTACACATTCCAAGCTTTCCAAAATGTCCAAGAACACATCAAACAACCTCATAACTTGAGAGATTCGAATTTCACAAGTTGGCAAAAATTCACTTTTGTTCTTCATCAAGACATGTTCACAAACTTGCAAATTTGAATTCAGTTTGCTTTATGCTTAATTACAGGTCCTTGAACCAATCCATACTCAATAATTTAATGCATATTCTTTGTACTAAGACCAAGTTCTTTGAGTTCAAGCTTTGTCTAATGGTTTAATCCTAAATTAGATAAAGTAAACTATCCATTTTTGCAAAAGTTCACTTTATGTCAATTTGAAAATCAAACAAGTACAAGCTAAATCTGAATGGCACAAGATTATGGACAAATTGCTCTGATCAAGAGAAGATTATGCAGCCCATTATGAGGTCCCCTACATTCCTAGAACATCAACTTGCATTTCTTTGCTTCACATAGAAGAAACATCCATAACTCATGCCAACTCTCTCTTCAGCTTAGAAACACAAGAACAAAGTTGTCAAACACATTACACATAACATATCCAAGCTAACACACGAGCTTTTGACCTCCAATACACCCTCCATCTCAGAATCATCCTCAAACTTCACAAACAGGTGTGCCCCTGCAGTTTGAGTGCAAACTCCCAATCCCTTCGAGCATTTTGATCAAGACCTGTTCCTCTACCTTCCCTACAACATATGCAAGCTAACCATGGCCTAAAACCTGACCTGTAATCACTCTAACAGTTTCCACCATTTTCATTTTTTCCTTTTGCAGTTGAAGTTCCATAGCTTGATTCAGAAGCTCTCAAGACAAAGTAAGCATTGAAACAGCATCCCTGGACCTCAAGGAAGCTTTTCCAATCATCACCTTGCACTGAAAGTTCCTCATTCTCCAGATTGAAGTTCAACTGCACAGGTAAAAGTTTGAATTCGTATCTCTCTTATTAGGCATCTTTAGTCTTAAGTTTGTGAAGAAACAAGGTCCTACTCATAGCCCTGAACATGTACATATCTTTACATTTCATTTCTTTTGCCTGAGTAGAGAGAATTTAAGCTTTGAAAATGGTAGAAAAACTAGGTCAGAAAAGAGGGGGAGAGAAATTCTCCCTCATCTTAGAGAGATAGGTCAAGTTCTTTATATGGTTAGAACCGTCTCTTCATGCTTAACATCTTTTGTGTTGGAAGTTTGTTCAAAAAATCAAGGAATCAAGAGTTAGAAGAAGCTGAACATGGCGCGCGTTTTTTCAAATGTTTTGTGCTGGAGGTTGAAGACAGTGTTTCATTGGGCTGGGCTTTTGTGTTCTTTCTTTTCACACCATCTTTTTTGGCTCACACCCCCCTGAGCCCATTTACTCATTTTTTAACATTTTTGACTTTTTCCTTTTTTGCTGACTTTGTTTATTTTTTCTCATGCCATTAAAAAATTAAAAATATTTTTTTTTCATTATTTTTTGCATTTATTGCATATTTATTTGATTTATTTCTTTGTTTATACATAAATATATACATATGTATTATTATTAGAATAAATAAGAAATAATGTAAATACAATTTTTATTTTTATTTACTTTCTGAAAATATTTCACACAAAAAAAATACTCTTTTATTTATTTTATTAAAATATTAAATAAAAATTTATTTTAGAATAATACATATTTAGGGTTATATATATATATGTGATTATTAATATATTTAAGACAAGAATATAAAAATACTTGATTTTTTCATTTTATTAATATTTAATATAAAAATACCTTTTTTCACAATACACTTCATTTTATTTTATTTTTGTACATAATAAATAAATAGTTGAATTAAATTAGAAAATAATACCTTTTTCTTTAAAATTAGGGTTTTGGCCCTAAATTCAAAATATTCAAAAAAATAATACATTTTTATTTCCTTTTTTCCCTTTACATAAATAATATTTTCTCATGCACATAAAAACTTTCTTTTTTGCATTTCACATATTTATTTAATTTACATTTAATTATGCAATTTATTTACTATGCAAATATCCAATTGATGTAATAATTTAGATTTAAATTCTTGTCAATATCCCCATTTGAACATTTGTACCCCCCTTCCCATATTTGGTTTTGTAATAGCTTAGTAATTTTAATTTCGCACTTTATTGCTTTCTAATGATAACATGTTAGAATTAGGGTTTGTATGCGAAAAAACGATAAAAAATAGTTTGACCTAATACAAGATAAACAAGCATGAAAATGGACACACAAATCACACTTGCACCCCGTAGGGTATTCCACTTGTTGCCTTCAAATAAATGGGCCATGTTGCATGTTAAACTTCTTTGGGCAAAGCAAACAATTTGAATGATCATAGTCCCTCGACAAAACTTTTCAAAAAAACAAACAAAAACAAATGATCAAGTCCCTTAGAGAAATTGCTCAAAGACATTTAACGCCGTTGCAATTATGGTCCATACGATGACCCGCGCCTGTCCCTTTCACATCCTAACACAAGGTTGCCCACCAAATACAATGGTGGAGCAAACTTGTTAAAAGGGTTAAAGTATAGCAATGATCTGTTGAGAAATTTAGGAGTAGATAACCTCTTAGTTACTTGAATCAACTTGCAAAACAAAACACTTGCCTAATTTCAAAATCACACATCACTACACTTTCAAAACAACTTTCAAAAACAAATGAAAACTTTTTCAAAAGACATACACCTTTGTATACATCCCCACATGGATCATTACAAAGGTTGCCACCACATTGGCCTCTTTTCAAAACATTTTCAAACCCACACACTCAAGCACCATTTAAAACAATTGAAAACAAAAGGCAAGTGATCTAAGCAAGTAACTAAGAGCCCATGGATAACCATGGATAGAAAGGGTGCTAATACCTTCCCTTTCTATAATCTACTCCCCGAACCCAAGAAAACATCTCAAAAGGTTTTTGCTGTGCTTTTTAACCTTTCCTTAGGATAAAATAAAAAGTCGGTGGCGACTCTTGCTAACCGCAACATTTGCGAATACGAACGCAAAACCTCAAGTCAGTTCTCCCACCGTATCACAGAACTGGCGACTCTGCTGGGGAAAACTTTTAAAGTGGAGTAACCTTAGGGTTTAGATCACCTTTGTTTTCAATTGCTTGCTTTGTTTGCTTTTACATATTGTGGGCTTTGTATCGGAGTTTTATAGATCCTAACCCGGATCTGGGGAAACCCTTTTTAGGTAGCAACAAGGCTGTGAGGGAACTGTGCGGGGTATACCGACATGGTTGAAGCAGTCTGCTACGTTGATGTGGCACTTTGGTGTGTACCGGTAACCCTTGAGTTCAGTCAAGGAGAGTACGGGGCCGCCGCGTGGTGTCATGAAACATCAACTGACCTTAGGAACCTTAATTGAACCATCTTGGCCTTTTAGGGGTAGTGAGATAACTGACTTTGGTGCAGTCCGAGGTTGGTTGATACTCGATACTACACTCAATTGAGGTTTGCTTTCCTGGAATATTTCGGTCGCCAGTTCAGTGGCTAAATCGAAACGATGAACAATGAAAGCAATCCAGTGATATTGGGACCTTTAGAACCCGGTTACTTTTGATAAGACAGGTTGAACCCACCAAGCTTCAAGAGGGTAATACCCAGACCCCATGCAAGCCTAAACTCTAAGGGTTGGTGTGACTTGTGTGCCTTACCATTTTTTGCCTCTGTGAATGTTTATAGTGCATTTAATCATCACATCATTACATCATACAAACATCATGAGCATTGACTAACCATTTCAAGGGTTTCGAATCTTCATCTTTGTTCTTGTTTTATAGGACATGGAAACTGCTCGCAGAAAGACAATTCAGATTAGCCTTGTAAAAATCCCTCCTCAGCTTAAGGAGCTTCTGTCCAGGATTCCCGAGGGTTCTTCATTCAGTGAGAGACATGGAAGACTCATCAACTTGGTTAACACCAACATTGAGGAGGACTTGATAAAGGTCCTGTTCCAATTCTTTGACCCTCTGCATCACTGCTTCACTTTTCCGGATTATCAGTTGGTGCCTACATTGGAAGAGTTCTCCCGACTCCTGAAGGTCCCTATCCTTGATCAACTACCCTACAACGGTACGGAAGAGGAGCCCAAGCTTGAAGAGATTGCTAAAGCCTTGCACTTACAGACATCTGACCTCAAAGGACATTGGGAAGTTAGAAGTGGTATCAAAGGGTTCTTAGCCAGATTTCTGTTTGAAAAAGCTCAAGAATGTTGGAACTCTCTTGACTTACGAGCTTTTGAAGAAGTTATGGCCCTCCTTGTCTATGGTTTGGTGTTGTTCCCTAACCCAGATCAGCTTATTGATATCAGTGCTGTCCAGATCTTTATGACCAGGAATCCTGTACCTACACTGTTGGGGGACATCCTTCACTCATGTTACACTCGAACCATGAGGAGAAGGGGTGTCCTTATGTGTTGCACTCCCCTCTTGGGAAGGTGGTTTATTTCGCATCTTCCACAATCAGTTTTGAAGAACGAGCGGGGTTTGAGATGGTCACAACGGTTAATGACTCTCACGCATGCAGATATACATTGGTGCCCTAGGTCTAGGGAAGACATCACTATCATTGATCGTTGTGGGGAATACCCTAATGTTCCTTTATTTGGAATCAAAGGAGGTATCACCTACAACCCATGCCTGGCTTGGAGACAGTTTGGTTATGCTCGGAAGGATGGCCCTCATGACATGTTAATTCCTGACATAGTTTTCGATTTCGACAACGATACTCAAGGACTTCGTCAGAGATTTATCAGAGCTTGGAGGATGCCAAGTAGGATAGACAGCAAGACATTGGGGCACCGGAACTCCATCCCGTTGGAACCTTACCTCAAGTGGGTACGAGCCCGCTCCCAGAAGTTAGTAATGCCTTACCCTCACATGCTACCTGTAATCAAAGAGCCAGTCTTGGAAGGAGAAGCATCCTACACCATTCAACATCCCGACATGCCCACCTCCTGGGAAGAGATGCAGAAGAGCTGGATCCAACTTAAGGAAGAACGGAATTCTCTTGAGACCAGTCTACATGCTAGTGAAAAGAAGGTCCTGGAACTCACCCGCCTGCTGCACGAGGAAAGGAATCTCAACACCTACATCGCGCCAAAGAGGATGCGCAATGTCTTTTTACCTTAAGGAGTTATTTTGTAATATTTGGCCCATGAGGCATTTATGTACTAACGAATTCCTCCTTATTAATATGATGTGCGTTCCTTTTTGTCTACAACAAATTTTGAATGTTCTAAATCCTTGAATGCATTGCATACATACGCATTCCATTGCACCATATGCATAGCAGGTACCCTATTTCACAGGTTGCTTAATTTTCTTCGCTGTTTATGTGCACAGTCATCATGAATCCAGAGTCCTCCAGTGAGCAAGCAATCAAGGCCCTTCAGGCCCAAAGTGCACAGTTTCAAGAGATGGTCCTAAGCCTAGCCCAAGGTCAGCAAGAGTTGAAGACTCTACTCATGAAGAAGAAGAAGAAAAAGAGGACTGCATTGTTCAACACCGGACGCAGATTTGGGAACACACTCCACAATGAAGCTGATCCAACCACTTCTTCTGCTGAGAAAAATAGTCCCCAAGGGGGAGGAGCTCCTAGTCCCGCAGTCTCCGACAACGAGACGGACTATAATGACGAACAGTACCCACCTGCTGCTGACAGATACAAACAATTGGAGGACCGCTTGAGCGCCATGGAGATTCAGAATGTGCCGGGACTGGATTTCGGAGATCTGGGGTTATCTTCTGGGGTAGTCATTCCACACAAGTTTAAGGCGCCTGCCTTCGCCAAGTATGATGGGGTCTCCTGCCCAAAGCTGCATCTGAGGTCGTATGTAAGGAAAATCCAACCTTACACGGCGGATAAGAACCTCTGGATTCACTTCTTCCAAGACAGCCTCTCGGGGTCTCAGCTTGAATGGTTCTACCAATTAGATGGAACTAGCATCCGACACTGGGAAGATTTGGCAACCGCATTCTACAAACAATACCAATACAATTCTGATCTCGCTCCTACACGTACCCAACTTCAGGGTATGTCTCTAGGAACGGGTGAAGGGTTCAAAGAGTACGCTCAAAAATGGAGAGATTTGGCTGGCAGGGTGCAGCCTCCATTAACTGATCGAGAGTTGGTTGATATGTTCCTTGGGACGTTGTCTGGTCCGTTTTTCAATCATTTGGTTGGTAACTCCTCCGCTGGGTTCACAGATTTGATATTAACGGGGGAGAGAATTGAAGCTGGCATCAGGTCAGGCAAGATACAAAAGGCTGCCTCTACAAGTGCTGAGAAGAGGCCGTTTAAGAAAGAAGCAAGTGCCGTCTATGGTCCTAGAAGACAAGTCAAGCCCGAAAGTCGCCAAGCCGTCAATGCTTTGGTCATCTCTAAACCTGTTGCTGCTCCTCAGCAGTACAATCAACAAAGAAGTGAAAGGCCCAAGAGGCAGTATACCCGATTGAGTATGACATTATCTCAAATTTTACCCCAACTGTTATCCACCAACCTGGTGACCCTCAAAGAAGCTCCTAAGGTCGTCAACACTGCGTCTCCTAAATACAACCCAAATGCCCGGTGTGCTTATCATTCTGATAGTCCCGGGCACACTACTGATGATTGCTGGGCCTTGAGAAACAAAGTGCAAGATCTGATCGACGCGAAAGAAATTCAGTTTGAAGCGCCGGAAAGACCAAATGTTGTAACGGCTCCTATGCCCCAGCATAGGGTAAATGCCATTGAGGAAGAAGTGTACGCTGTTTCGGTAGATGAAGTTGTTACCCCTCTGAAGACTGTTAAGAAGAACCTACTGCGGGCCGGTTTATTTCCGGGTTGCGGCGAAGGTTGCCCATTCTGTGCTATTTCCCCATCTGATTGTCCCTTGCTAAGGTTAGGCATCCAAGGCCTAATGGATAGCAAGGAGATTCTATTCAAAAAGACTGCCGTTCAATTGGTTCCGATGAAAGAAGTTTTCGTGATTACCATCTTCAAAAATCCAATCAAGGCTCCCCCGAAAAAGCCTATTCAAATCTTGACAGTTGCGCCTGTGATCATTACTGTTCCAGGACCCCTCTCCTACGTGTCTGATAAAGCTGTCCCCTGGCATTATGGGGCAGACGTATATGTAAATGGAATCAAGCAAGAATTCGACGCTAGTGCCAGTATCTGCGATATCACTGGTCCCGCAAAAGTCACCCGCAGTGGCAGGCTCTTCTCGCCTGACATTGCGCCGCCCGCTATTCGAAAACCCCTCCTCATAAAACCTGCAAGTTTACCTAGTCCTGTTGCTGATCAAATTGCATCCCCTGCTGCCGAGTCATCAAATGCTCGGGGCAAAGGGATTGAAGAAGAGCCTGCCCGGATGGAGGCACCAATACCCGTAAATGCTGAGGCCTCCCGACAAGAAATGGAGGAGATTCTGAAAATAATAAAGAAAAGTGATTTTAATGTTGTCGAGCAATTGGGGCATACACCCTCCAAGATCTCCCTGCTCTCCTTATTGCTATGCTCCGAGGCTCATGCTAAAGCCTTGATCTCATTTCTCAAGACGGCCCATGTGCCGCAAGAGACGTCTGCAGTCCAGTTCACTGACTGCATAGCGAATCTGACGGCGGACAACGGCTTGGGTTTTTCAGATGCTGACCTGACCGCAAAAGGGAGAGACCACAACGATGCCCTGCATGTCTCTATTGAATGCAGGGGCACTACTCTGGCACATGTATTGGTGGACACTGGTTCTTCCTTGAATGTTCTTCCGAAAAAGGCTTTAGATCGTCTAGATTATGAAGGCCTGGAGTTGAAACCCAGCAATATCATCGTCAGGGCTTTCGACGGTTCCAAGAGGATGGTTCATGGAGAGGTTAACATCCCTATTCGTGTGGGCTCTCAAGTGTTTGACTCTACCTTTTATGTGATGGATATACGTCCATCATACTCTTGTCTGTTGGGTCGACCTTGGATCCATAAAGCTGGGGCAGTGACCTCCACCTTACACCAAAAGCTGAAGTATCCCGTCAGGGGGAAGATCGTCACTGTGCAAGGAGAAGAGGAGTATATGGTGAGCCATTTGAATTCCTTCAGGTACATCGAGATGGACGGAGAGTTCATTGAAACCCCCTTCCAACATTTCGAGGAGGTACATCCAATTTCAGCAGCTGCAGAGACAATGGCCGAAGAGAATGATTCCTTGAAGATGGCTTCCCTAAGGGATGCCCGGGCTGTGGTTCAGAAAGGCAATTGTGCACACTGGGGTCAGCTTCCTGACTTCACTCAGAAGAACGACAAGTTTGGGCTAGGCTTTACTGCAGAGGCTCAGAAGGCAGTGCACAAAGAGAAGATCGGAAAGGCTCCGGTGTTTATTTCCAGCTCAAGGGTGAACGCTATTGAGGAAAATGTGGAGGAAGCAGAGTTTGATAGTTGGATCTACCCGACTACCAGCAACGGACCTAGCAACTGGACGGCAAAGGATTTTACCCCTATCACATTTGTCACGCAGTAATTGATTTCTTTTGATTTCCAAATTTGTAACAAACAATATGTTAAAACTCTGTTGGCTCGGTGTCCTACCCGGGGCATCGTAGCTCCATTTGTGAGGGCTTTTTGTATGACATTTTCATATATCATCAATCAAAACATTGGACGTTTGTTGCATTTCAAATCTTGCGCTCTTTTCCTTTCTGTGTTATATATATTGCAAAATAGCTATATTTACACACACTCACTTATACAGGTTTCAATCCACTCTGGATCTCACCGGTAACAGCTCTGCTACCGCCAGTTATGACTTCGAAAATCCGATCAACTTGGCCGAAGACGAAGGTGAAGATGATTGCGAAGTGCCTGGTGAGCTCGCAAGACTGTTACTCCAGGAAGAGAGGGCTATTCAACCACATGAAGAGCCTGTGGAGACAATTAACCTGGGTACTGAGACAGATAGAAAAGAGGTCAAGATTGGTGCCAATCTAGAGCTCAGCGTGAAGCAACGATTGATCCAGATGCTACAAGACTACATGGAAATTTTTGCTTGGTCCTATGAAGATATGCCTGGTTTGGACGCCGACATTGTAGTTCACCATTTGCCAACCAAGGAAGATTGCCCTCCGGTAAAGCAAAAAGTTCGACGGATGCGTCCAGAGATGTCTGAAAAGATCAAGGCCGAGGTTATGAAGCAGTTTGATGCCGGGTTCCTTGCAGTGACTTCTTACCCTCAATGGGTTGCCAATGTTGTGCCAGTGCCGATGAAGGACGGTAAAGTCAGAATGTGTGTCGACTACAGGGATTTGAACAGGGCCAGCCCCAAGGATGACTTCCCCCTACCTCACATTGATGTCCTTGTTGACAATACAGCTCAACACAAGGTGTTCTCCTTCATGGATGGTTTTTCAGGGTATAATCAGATCAAGATGGCTCCAGAGGATATGGAGAAGACTACCTTTGTGACTCAGTGGGGCACCTTCTGTTATAAGGTCATGCCATTCGGATTAAAAAATGCTGGGGCAACCTATCAACGTGCCATGGTTTCTTTATTTCATGATATGATCCATCATGAAATTGAGGTATACGTTGATGACATGATTGCAAGGTCTCAAACTGAGGAGGAGCACCTTGACCATCTGAGGAAGTTGTTTGACCGACTCAAGTTGTACAAGCTGAGGTTGAATCCCAACAAATGCACCTTTGGGGTAAGATCCGGAAAGCTGTTAGGTTTCATTGTAAGTGATAAAGGTATTCAGGTGGATCCTGCCAAGGTAAAAGCCATACAAGAGATGCCGACTCCAAAAACAGAGAAAGAAGTCAGAGGTTTCCTAGGACGATTGAATTACATTGCCCGATTCATCTCACATCTAACTGCTACTTGTGAGCCAATCTTCAAATTACTGAAGAAAGACCAAGTAGTACGCTAGAATGATGAATGTCAGGCCGCCTTTGAAAGGATAAAGGAATATCTCCAAGAGCCACCCATTCTTATGCCACCGGTGGAAGGAAGACCTCTGATATTATACTTAACAGTGCTTGATAATTCAATGGGGTGTGTGCTGGGGCAGCATGACGAGTCTGGCCGAAAAGAGCACGCTATTTATTACTTGAGCAAAAAGTTTACCGACTGTGAGTCTCGTTACTCACTGCTTGAGAAAACTTGCTGCGCTCTTGTATGGGCTGCTCGCCGGCTGAGACAGTATATGCTGACTCACACTACTTTATTGATTTCAAAGATGGATCCCATAAAGTACATATTTGAAAAGCCTGCTCTGTCTGGAAGAATAGCGAGATGGCAAATGATCTTAACAGAATATGATATCCAGTATACAACTCAGAAAGCAATTAAGGGAAGTGTACTGGCTGATCATTTGGCACACCAACCTGTGGACGATTATCAATCATTGAACTTTGATTTTCCGGACGAAGACATCATGGTGGTAACTGACTGTGAAGTACCTGGACCGGATGAAGGACCTGAGGAAGGATCCCGATGGTCTATGCATTTTGATGGAGCCTCCAATGCTTTGGGTAACGGCGTCGGCACTGTAATCATATCTCCCAAAGGAACTCATACTCCCCTCACCGCCCGATTATGTTTCAGCTGCACCAACAATATGGCAGAATATGAGGCATGTATCATGGGTCTACAAGCTGCAATCGACTTGAGGATCAAGTTTCTAAGTGTCTTCGGAGATTCCGCTCTCGTGATCAATCAGATCAAAGGCGAGTGGGATACGAAACACCCGAATCTCATTCCTTACAAGGAGTATGTGTCGACCTTGCTCCCCCACTTTGAAGAGATAACTTTTGAACATTTCCCCAGAGAGGAAAATCAGCTAGCGGACGCACTAGCCACGATGTCTTCAATGTTTAAAGTTAAATGGGACAATGAGGCTCCCCGAATCATAATCTGGAAGTTGGATGAACCAGCATACTGCTGCGAGCTCGAGGCCGAGAAGGTGACTGAAAAACCCTGGTATCACGAGGTAAAGAGGTACTTGGAAGCTCAGGAATACCCTGAAGGTGCATCTGTCAACGACAAGAAGTTCATGAGAAGGTTTGCTGCAAAATTCTTCCTCAGCAACGGCATTCTCTACAAACGGAATCATGATTCGACTCTGCTGCGTTGTGTGGATAAGGCTGAAGCTGAGAAAATCATGATGGAACTGCATGAAGGTACATTTGGAACACATTCCAGTGGACACACCATGGCTAAGAAAATCCTTCGGGCAGGATATTTCTGGTCCACAATGGAAGCCGATTGTTACCAGCACTCCCGAACTTGTCATAAGTGCCAGATCTATGCTGACAAGGTGCATATCCCTCCAGTTCCTTTGAATGTCCTAACGGAACCTTGGCCTTTCGCAATGTGGGGCATCGATATGATCGGTGAGATCCGACCAACGGCATCCAATGGGCATCGCTTCATCTTGGTGGCGATCGATTACTTCACGAAATGGGTTGAGGCAGCTTCCTATGCCACAGTAACCAAGAGCGTCGTGGCACGTTTCATCCGGCATAATCTGATCTGTCGGTACGGCGTCCCGGAAAGAATCATTACGGACAATGGTACCAATCTCAATAACAAAATGGTCACTGAACTCTGTGAACAATTCAAGATACAGCACCACAATTCTTCTCCCTACCGGCCGAAGATGAATGGGGCTGTAGAGGCAGCCAATAAAAATATCAAGAAAATTGTGCAGAAGATGACAGTGACCTATAAAGATTGGCACGAGATGTTACCGTTCGCTCTTCATGGGTACCGCACCTCAGCAAGGACGTCAACCGGGGCAACTCCCTTCTCCTTAGTCTATGGCATGGAGGCAGTCTTGCCAATCGAGATCCAGATACCCTCCCTCCGGATAATGAAGGATGCAGACTTGAATGAAGATGATTGGATCCAAACTCGACTTGATCAATTAAATCTGATTGACGAAAAAAGGCTCACTGCTATCTGTCATGGTCAAACGTATCAGAAACGGATGATCAGGGCATTTAACAAGAAAGTCAGACCGCAAGAATATCAAGTTGGGGACCTGGTGATCAAACGCATCATCCTTCCTCAAAGTGATCCCCGGGGTAAATGGACCCCTACTTACGAAGGGCCATTTGTGGTTAAATGTGTGTTCTCAGGAGGAGCCATGATCCTAACCACCATGGATGGTGACGACCTTCCTCACCCCGCCAATGCAGATATAGTGAAAAAATACTACGCATAAATAAAAGACCCGCTAGGTTGACATACCTAGGCAAAATAAGGGCTTCCCGGCGAACCAAAAGGGTTCGGGCAAAAATAAGGGATGAAATAAAAAAAATCTGTACACCCGGCAAGTCGAAAACCTGAAAGGGCGGCTTGGGCAAAAATGGGTATCCCGGTGGACTGAAAACCCGAAAGGGCGGTCCAGGCAAAAGTTAGGGATAAAAGCGTAACACTATGTCTCATTGGATCACTTCGCATCTGGAATTCGGCATCAACTATCTGGCTTCAGATTGCAGCATTGACCAATTAGCTTCATCTTCAAATTGGACAGCAAAGCGATGAGACGTTCGAAGACATAAAGGCAATAGCAGAGTTGGAACCCAGTGGGATTGATTCACATAGCTGTTTTGTTTCCTTTTTCAAATTGTAAACTCTATACTTTTTGGCGATGTCCTCTTACTAGGATGTCAGCCTCTTGTACAAAAAACGCCTATTCACAGGCAAAATTTAAATCAATACAAATTCACTTGTCCATACAAATTGCCATTGTTTTCCTTTTTTTGTTTTGTCTTGCGAAGAACGTCCAATGTTCATTTTTTTGATATATGCATTTGACATTAAAATTGCTGATTCATAAATATTCGCATATGAAACAAGAGATTGATTACAGGTGACATCAAAGACAGGGGCAATGTGGGTTTGTCTATTGCCGTCTTGTTGTTTTGTTCGCCAAGGCACCAAGGTAGGTTCAACTGAAGAATGTGGCCAAATCATCTTAACTCCCCGCAGAGTAAAAACAAGGTTCAACAATACTTTCCCCAAGAGAAGTTGATCCCCCGTCGATCCTGAAGAAGCCCAACATTTCTCGGCAGGTCTTAAAGCTCATCCCCAGTAGATTCTGGAAGCTTATCCCCTGCGAAGAACGGACATCTCGCCCAAGTTTTATTTAGAGTTATTTCCTCACAAGGACTTATAACTAGGTTATCCTCAGCTAAAAGCCACGGAAGACCGTTCTCGGCAAAAGTTCCTTCAATCCCCAGCGAAGTCTATCTTTGGTATTCCCAAGCAGAGTTTATCTTTGGGGTTCCCCAGCGGAGTTTATCATCATTATCCTCAGCGGAATCCATCGTTAAAGTCCTCAGCAAGCCTCTCATCAGAACTTCGGCTAAGTATCTCTTCCACAGAGCAGCTTCCCGGCCGTTCGTCAAGGATTTATTTTCCTAAGATGAAATTACACTCATAAACATTTCACATTTTCATACATCTTACTTCCATACAGGATGAAACGCATACAACATCTCATGTTGAACATCATGATATCATGCATATCATACATCATGACATTGCATACAACTTACGTTTTTGCCTTTTCAGGAAAAAGACAATCCCAAAAACAATTACCGTCAACTGTCGTAATTCCAGATCCGATACCTGTATCTAGCCAGGGCACATCTGAGAGTGATCATTTCCAGACTCGACTCCTGTATCTAGCCAGGGCACGTCTAAAGAGTTCTAAGATTCGATTCCTGTATCCAGCCAGGGCACATCTATCAACTACAACGTCTCCAGATTCGATTCCTGTATCCAGCCAGGGCATATCTGTTGACCACATTTCCAGACTCGACTCCTGTATCTAGCCAGGGCACGTCTAAAGAGTTCGAAGATTCGATTCCTGTATCCAGCCAGGGCACATCTATCAACTACAACGTCTCCAGATTCGATTCCTGTATCCAGCCAGGGCATATCTGTTGACCACATTTCCAGACTCGACTCCTGTATCTAGCCAGGGCACGTCTAAAGAGTTCGAAGATTCGATTCCTGTATCCAGCCAGGGCACATCTATTAAACGACTATTTCCAGATTCGACTCCTGTATCCAGCCAGGACACATCTGAGCAACCAATTGTAGATTCAATACCTGTATCTAGCCAGGGCATATCTGCATAAGGAGACTGAAGATCAAACACCTGTAACAAGCCAGGAAAACATCTGTCTTTCTTAAATACACAAGTTCTCGCTAAGGAATCTCTTATGCGATCAACACTTCCAGATGGCATCAATAAGCCCATTCCCGTCAAAGTTCTGTCACTGCTCCAGATGGCATCTGTAAGCCCATCACCCTATCCACCATCTCTCCAAATGGCATCTGTAAGCCCATTCCCGACACCACATTGTTGAGACTCCAGCATGCGAGTGCAAATTTCCGGGCACTCTAGTGTCCAATCTCCTTTTACCCTCGAGTCACGAAAGGCAAAATTGCCAATCTAACTCATCAGGTCCAAGAAGATTGAACAGGGGCAACTATTGTACCCCAAAATTTGCCCTCCCATTTCCTCAACATTTTCTCATCACAAGACCTTTGAAGATCAAGATCCAGTTAGGGTTTCCTCTGCTCAAGGCTTCTCCTTGCACTGTGGACTCAAATTAGGGTTTGTGTTTGCCTAAGGATGTTTTGACCTAAAATGCCTAAGATGACTTCCATGCTTCATGTTGGACTCCCAAGTTTACCCATGCCAAGTTTCAAGTCTTGATTCCAAGTTTTACCCAGTCAATTGGACAGTTGACCTAGAAATCAGCTGTATTGGGGAAAAAGTCAACTGTGGCCAATTGACAGTCAAACCTCATGAAATTTGATCCACATCAACATTATGAACTCATATGAACCATTTGATCAAGTTTGGATCACAATTCCACAAGAAATTTGATCAGATCATCAAAAGGGCAAAATGGTCATTTTCAGGGTTTTGACTGCACAAGGGCAATTTTTGACTGTTTGACCTAGCCAATGGCAAACCAAGCTCACATATGGCCTCAAGGACTCAATGGAATTATCTTGACATGTTCATCAAGCTCAAAAGATCCCAAGTACACAAGATTGACAGTTGAATTTCTCAGTCAATTGATCAATTTTGACTGTATACTGAAAAGTCAAACTTTGACTTTTTGGTCAAAATCAAGAGTCAAGATTCATTTTTCATCAAAACATGCCAAATCATGAAACTTGTTCACCAAGAAATCACAAAGTGCAAATTAGGGTTAGAAAATGGAATTTTTCATAACTTAGAATTTTTCTAAGTTATGGAAAACCCTAATTTTTTCCCAACTTTGCCCCATCTTTTCACCATGATCCATTGGGATTCAAACAAAAGTCAAAACATGAAAGTTGTAGCTTGTTGCATAATCTACAACTTTGATTCACAAAGTTTTCTCATTTGAAGCTTGTATCTCAAGTTATGATTTTTTGAATAAGGGCACTAAACCATCTTTTAACTTAGTGAAATTTGACCTATTTTGACAAGGTTTTCTACCCTACTTCAAGGCCACTTTTCATACCCTTCCACTTGGAATTTTGATTTGCATTTCAAAGATGGATTGTAGTACACATTCCAAGCTTTCCAAAATGTCCAAGAACTCATCAAACAACCTCATAACTTGAGAGATTCGAATTTCACAAGTTGGCAAAAATTCACTTTTGTTCTTCATCAAGACATGTTCACAAACTTGCAAATTTGAATTCAGTTTGCTTTATGCTTAATTACAGGTCCTTGAACCAATCCATACTCAATAATTTAATGCATATTCTTTGTACTAAGACCAAGTTCTTTGAGTTCAAGCTTTGTCTAATGGTTTAATCCTAAATTAGATAAAGTAAACTATCCATTTTTTCAAAAGTTCACTTTATGTCAATTTGAAAATCAAACAAGTACAAGCTAAATCTGAATGGCACAAGATTATGGACAAATTGCTCTGATCAAGAGAAGATTATGCAGCCCATTAGGAGGTCCCCTACATGCCTAGAACATCAACTTGCATTTCTTTGCTTCACATAGAAGAAACATCCATAACTCATGCCAACTCTCTCTTCAGCTTAGAAACACAAGAACAAAGTTGTCAAACACATTACACATAACATATCCAAGCTAACACACGAGCTTTTGACCTCCAATACACCCTCCATCTCAGAATCATCCTCAAACTGCACAAACAGGGGTGCCCCTGCAGTTTGAGTGCAAACTCCCAATCCCTTCGAGCATTTTGATCAAGACCTGTTCCTCTACCTTCCCTACAACATATGCAAGCTAACCATGGCCTAAAACCTGACCTGTAATCACTCTAACAGTTTCCACCATTTTCATTTTTTCCTTTTGCAGTTGAAGTTCCATAGCTTGATTCAGAAGCTCTCAACACAAAGTAAGCATTGAAACAGCATCCCTGGACCTCAAGGAAGCTTTTCCAATCATCACCTTGCACTGAAAGTTCCTCATTCTCCAGATTGAAGTTCAACTGCACAGGTAAAAGTTTGAATTCGTATCTCTCTTATTAGGAATCTTTAGTCTTAAGTTTGTGAAGAAACAAGGTCCTACTCATAGCCCTGAACATGTACATATCTTTACATTTCATTTCTTTTGCCTGAGTAGAGAGAATTTAAGCTTTGAAAATGGTAGAAAAACTAGGTCAGAAAAGAGGGGGAGAGAAATTCTCCCTCATCTTAGAGAGATAGGTCAAGTTCTTTATATGGTTAGAACCGTCTCTTCATGCTTAACATCTTTTGTGTTGGAAGTTTGTTCAAAAAATCAAGGAATCAAGAGTTAGAAGAAGCTGAACATGGCGCGCGTTTTTTCAAATGTTTTGTGCTGGAGGTTGAAGACAGTGTTTCATTGGGCTGGGCTTTTGTGTTCTTTCTTTTCACACCATCTTTTTTGGCTCACACCCCCCTGAGCCCATTTACTCATTTTTTAACATTTTTGACTTTTTCCTTTTTTGCTGACTTTGTTTATTTTTTCTCATGCCATTAAAAAATTAAAAATATTTTTTTTTCATTATTTTTTGCATTTATTGCATATTTATTTGATTTATTTCTTTGTTTATACATAAATATATACATATGTATTATTATTAGAATAAATAAGAAATAATGTAAATACAATTTTTATTTTTATTTACTTTCTGAAAATATTTCACACAAAAAAAATACTCTTTTATTTATTTTATTAAAATATTAAATAAAAATTTATTTTAGAATAATACATATTTAGGGTTATATATATATATATATATATATATATATATATATATATATATATATATATATATATATATATATATATATATATATATATATATATATATATATATATATATATATATATATATATATATATATATATATATATATATATATATATATATATATATATATATATATATATATATATATATATATATATATATATATATATATATATATATATATATATATATATATATATATATATGTGATTATTAATATATTTAAGACAAGAATATAAAAATACTTGATTTTTTCATTTTATTAATATTTAATATAAAAATACCTTTTTTCACAATACACTTCATTTTATTTTATTTTTGTACATAATAAATAAATAGTTGAATTAAATTAGAAAATAATACCTTTTTCTTTAAAATTAGGGTTTTGGCCCTAAATTCAAAATATTCAAAAAAATAATACATTTTTATTTCCTTTTTTCCCTTTACATAAATAATATTTTCTCATGCACATAAAAACTTTCTTTTTTGCATTTCACATATTTATTTAATTTACATTTAATTATGCAATTTATTTACTATGCAAATATCCAATTGATGTAATAATTTAGATTTAAATTCTTGTCAATATCCCCATTTGAACATTTGTACCCCCCTTCCCATATTTGGTTTTGTAATAGCTTAGTAATTTTAATTTCGCACTTTATTGCTTTCTAATGATAACATGTTAGAATTAGGGTTTGTATGCGAAAAAACGATAAAAAATAGTTTGACCTAATACAAGATAAACAAGCATGAAAATGGACACACAAATCACACTTGCACCCCGTAGGGTATTCCACTTGTTGCCTTCAAATAAATGGGCCATGTTGCATGTTAAACTTCTTTGGGCAAAGCAAACAATTTGAATGATCATAGTCCCTCGACAAAACTTTTCAAAAAAACAAACAAAAACAAATGATCAAGTCCCTTAGAGAAATTGCTCAAAGACATTTAACGCCGTTGCAATTATGGTCCATACGATGACCCGCGCCTGTCCCTTTCACATCCTAACACAAGGTTGCCCACCAAATACAATGGTGGAGCAAACTTGTTAAAAGGGTTAAAGTATAGCAATGATCTGTTGAGAAATTTAGGAGTAGATAACCTCTTAGTTACTTGAATCAACTTGCAAAACAAAACACTTGCCTAATTTCAAAATCACACATCACTACACTTTCAAAACAACTTTCAAAAACAAATGAAAACTTTTTCAAAAGACATACACCTTTGTATACATCCCCACATGGATCATTACAAAGGTTGCCACCACATTGGCCTCTTTTCAAAACATTTTCAAACCCACACACTCAAGCACCATTTAAAACAATTGAAAACAAAAGGCAAGTGATCTAAGCAAGTAACTAAGAGCCCATGGATAACCATGGATAGAAAGGGTGCTAATACCTTCCCTTTCTATAATCTACTCCCCGAACCCAAGAAAACATCTCAAAAGGTTTTTGCTGTGCTTTTTAACCTTTCCTTAGGATAAAATAAAAAGTCGGTGGCGACTCTTGCTAACCGCAACATTTGCGAATACGAACGCAAAACCTCAAGTCAGTTCTCCCACCGTATCACACCTACTATCCAGGCTTTCATATCAAAGTAACCCTACTATCCAGGTTCCTTCTCACAGCCCTACTATCCAGGCTTTCATATCGAAGTAACCCTACTATCCAGGTTCCTTCTCACAGCCCTACTTTCCAGGCTTTCATATTGAAGTAACCCTACTATCCAGGTTCCTTCTCACATCCTTACTATCCAGGCTTTCATATTGAAGTAACCATATTATCCAAGTTCCTTTCACACAACCCTACTATCCAGGTTCCTTCTTACAGCCCTACTATCCAGGCTTTCATATCAAAGTAACCCTACGACCCAGGTTCCTTCTCACAGCCCTATTATCTAGGTTATCATATCAAAGTAACCCTACTATCCAGGTTCCTTCTTACAACCCTACTATCCAGGCTTTCATATCGAAGTAACCCTACGACCCAGGTTCCTTCTCACAACACTATTATCCAGGCTTTCATATCGAAGTAACCCTACTATCCAGGTTCCTTCTCACAGCCCTACTATCCAGGCTTTCATATCAAAGTAACCCTACTATCCAGGTTCCTTCTCACATCCTTACTATCCGGGCTTTCATATCGAAGTAACCCTACCATCCTAGTTCCTTTCACACAACCCTACTATCCAGGTTCCTTCTTACAGCCCTACTATCCAGGCTTTCATATCGAAGTAACCCTACTATCCACGTTCCTCCTCACAGCCCTACTATCCGGGCTTTCATATCGAAGTAACCGTACTATCCAGGTTCCTTCTCACAGCCCTACTATCCAGGCTTTCATATCGAAGTAACCCTACTATCCAGATTCTTTCTCACAGCCCTACTATCCAGGATTTCATATCGAAGTAACCTTACTATCCAGGTTCCTTCTCATAGCCCTACTATCTAGGCTTACATATCTAAGTAACCCTACTATCCAGGTTCCTTCTCATAGCCCTACTTCCCCTTGCTTTCATATCGAAGTAACCATACTATCTAGGTTCCTTCTCACAGCCCTACTATCCAGGCTTTCATATCAAAGTAACCCTGCTATCCAGGTTCCTTCTCTCAGCCCTATTATCCAGGCTTTCATATCGAAGTAACCCTACGACCCAGGTTCCTTCTCACAACCCTATTATCCAGGCTTTCATATCGAAGTAACCCTGCTATCCAAGTTCCTTCTCATAGCCCTACTATCCAGGCTTTCATATCGAAGTAACCCTACTATCTAGGTTCCTTCTCACATCACTACTATCCAGGCTTTCATATCAAAGTAACCCTACTATCCAAGTTCCTTTCACATAACCCTACTATCCAGGTTCCTTCTTAAAGCCCTACTATCCAGGCATTCATATCGAAGTAACCCTACTATCCAGGTTCCTTCTCACAGCCCTACTATCCAGGCTTTTACATCGAAGTAACCCTACTATCCAGGTTCCTTCTCACAGCCCTACTATCCAGGATTTCACATCAAAGTAACCCTACGACCCAGGTTCCTTCTCACAGCCCTATTATCGAGGCTTTCACATCGAAGTAACCCTACTATCCAGGTATCTTCTCATAGCCGTACTATCCATACTTTCATATCGAAGTAACCCTACTATCCAGGTTCCTTCTCACAGCCCTACTATCCAGGCTTTCATATCAAAGTAACCCTACTATCCAGGTTCCTTCTCACAGCCCTACTATCCAGGCTTTCATATCGAAGTAACCCTACTATCCAGGTTCCTTCTCACAGCCCTACTTTCCAGGCTTTCATATTGAAGTAACCCTACTATCCAGGTTCCTTCTCACATCCTTACTATCCAGGCTTTCATATTGAAGTAACCATATTATCCAAGTTCCTTTCACACAACCCTACTATCCAGGTTCCTTCTTACAGCCCTACTATCCAGGCTTTCATATCGAAGTAACCCAACTATCCAGGTTCCTTCTCACAACCCTACTATCCAGGCTTTCACATCGAAGTAACCCTACTATCCAGGTTCCTTCTCACAGCCCTACTATCCAGGCTTTCACATCAAAGTAACACTACGACCCAGGTTCCTTCGCACAACCCTACTATCCAGGCTTTCACATCAAAGTAACCTTACTATCCAGGTTCCTTCTCACATCCCTACTATCCAGGCTTTCATATCTAAGTAACCCTACTATCCAGGTTCCTTCTCACAACCTTACTATCTAGGCTTTCATATCGAAGTAACCCTACTATCCAAGTTCCTTCTCACAGCCCTACTATCCAGGCTTTCATATCGAAGTAACCCTACTATCCAGGTTCCTTCTCACAGCCCTACTATCCAGGCTTTCATATCGAAGTAACTCTACGACCCAGGTTCCTTCTCACAGCCCTATTATCCAGGTTTTCATATCGAAGTAACCATACTATCCAGGTTCCTTCTCACAACCCTACTATCTAGGCTTTTATATCGAAGTAACCCTACGACCCAGGTTCCTTCTCACAACACTATTATCCAGGCTTTCATATCGAAGTAACCCTACTATCCAGGTTCCTTCTCATAGCCCTACTATCCAGGCTTTCATATCGAAGTAACCATACTATCTAGGTTCCTTCTCACAGCCCTACTATCCAGGATTTCACATCAAAGTAACCCTACGACCCAGGTTTCTTCTCATAACCCTATTATATAGGCTTTCCCATTGAAGTAACCCTACTATCCAGGTATCTTCTCACAGCCGTACTATCCAGGCTTTCATATCGAAGTAACCCTACTATCCAGGTTCCTTCTCACAACCCTAATATCCAGGCTTTCATATCGAAGTAACCCTACTATCCAGGTTCCTTCTCACAGCCCTACTATCCAGGCTTTCATATCGAAGTAACCCTACTATCCAGGTTCCTTCTCACAGCCCTACTTTCCAGGCTTTCATATTGAAGTAACCCTACTATCCAGGTTCCTTCTCACATCCTTACTATCTAGGCTTTCATATTGAAGTAACCATATTATCCAAGTTCCTTTCACACAACCCTACTATCCAGGTTCCTTCTTACAGCCCTACTATCCAGGCTTTCATATCGAAGTAACCCAACTATCCAGGTTCCTTCTCACAGCACTACTATCCAGGCTTTCACATCGAAGTAACCCTACTATCCAGGTTCCTTCTCACAGCCCTACTATCCAGGCTTTCACATCAAAGTAACACTACGACCCAGGTTCCTTCGTACAGCCCTACTATCCAGGCTTTCACATCGAAGTAACCTTACTATCCAGGTTCCTTCTCACATCCCTACTATCCAGGCTTTCATATCTAAGTAACCCTACTATCCAGGTTCCTTCTCACAACCTTACTATCCAGGCTTTCATATCGAAGTAACCCTACTATCCAGGGTCCTTCTCACAGCCCTACTATCCAGGATTTTATATCGAAGTAACCCTACTATCCAGGTTCCTTCTCACAGCCCTACTATCAAGGCTTTTATATCGAAGTAACCCTACTATCCAGGTTCCTTCTCACAGCCCTATTATCCAGGCTTTCATATCAAAGTAACTCTACGACCCAGGTTCCTTCTCACAGCCCTATTATCCAGGCTTTCATATCGAAGTAACCATACTATCCAGGTTCCTTCTCACAACCCTACTATCTAGGCTTTTATATCGAAGTAACCCTACGACCCAGGTTCCTTCTCCCAACACTATTATCCAGGCTTTCATATCGAAGTAACCCTACTATCCAGGTTCCTTCTCATAGCCCTACTATCCAGGCTTTCATATCGAAGTAACCATACTATCTAGGTTCCTTCTCACAGCCCTACTATCCAGGATTTCACATCAAAGTAACCCTACGACCCAGGTTCCTTCTCATAACCCTATTATACAGGCTTTCCCATTGAAGTAACCCTACTATTCAGGTATCTTCTCACAGCCGTACTATCCAGGCTTTCATATCGAAGTAACCCTACTATCCAGGTTCCTTCTCACAACCCTAATATCCAGGCTTTCATATCGAAGTAACCCTACTATCCAGGTTCCTTCTCACAACCCTACTATCCAGGCTTTCATATCGAAGTAACCCTACTATCCAGGTTCCTTGTCACAGCCCTACTATCCAGGCTTTGATATTGAAGTAACCCTACTATCCAGGTTCCTTCTCACAGCCCTATTATCCAGGCTTTCATATCGAAGTATCCCTACTATCCAGATTCCTTCTCACATCCTTACTATCCAGGCTTTCATATCGAAGTAACCATACTGTCCAAGTTCCTTTCACACAAACCTACTATCCAGGTTCCTTCTTACAGCCCCACTATCCAGGCTTTCATATCGAAGTAACCCAACTATCCAGGTTCCTTCTCACAGCCCTACTATCCAGGCTTTCACATCGAAGTAACCCTACTATCCAGGTTCCTTCTCACAGCCCTACTATCCAAGCTTTCATATCGAAGTAACCCTGCTATCTAGGTTCCTTCTCACAACCCTACTATCCAGGCTTTCATATCGATATAACCATACTATCCAAGTTCCTACTCACAGGCCTACTATCCAGGCTTTCATATCGAAGTAACTCTACTATCCAGGTTCCAACTCACAGCCCTACTATCCAGGCTTTTATATCGAAGTAACCCTACTATCCAGGTTCCTTCTCACATCCCTACTTTCCAGGCTTTCATATTGAAGTAACCTTACTATCCAGGTTCCTTCTCACAGCCCTATTATCCAGGCTTTCACATCGAAGTAACCCTACTATCCAGGTATCTTCTCACAGCCGTACTATCCAGGCTTTCATATCCAAGTAACCCTACTATCCAGGTTCCTTCTCACAACCCTACTATCCAGGCTTTCATATCGAAGTAACCCTACTATCCAGGTTCCTTCTCACAGCCCTACTATCCAGTCTTTCATATCGAAGTAACCCTACTATCCAGGTTCTTTGTCACAGCCCTATTATCCAGGCTTTCATATTGAAGTAACCCTATTATCCAGGTTCCTTCTCACATCCCTATTATCCAGGCTTTCATATTGAAGTAACCCTACTATCCAGATTCCTTCTCACATCCTTACTATCCAGGCTTTCATATCGAAGTAACCATACTGTCCAAGTTCCTTTCACACAACCCTACTATCCAGGTTCCTTCTTACAACCCTACTATCCAGGCTTTCATATCGAAGTAACCCAACTATCCAGGTTCCTTCTCACAGCCCTACTATCCAGGCTTTCACATTGAAGTAACCCTACTATCCAGGTTCCTTCTCACAACCCTACTATCCAGGCTTTCACATAAAAGTAACATTACGACCCAGGTTCCTTCTCACAGCCCTACAATCCAGGCTTTCACATCGAAGTAACCCTACTATCCAGGTTCCTTCTCACAGCCCTACTATCCAAGCTTTCCTATCGAAGTAACCCTGCTATCTAGGTTCCTTCTCACAACCCTACTATCTAGGCTTTCATATCGAAGTAACCCTACTATCCAAGTTCCTACTCACAAACCCTACTAAACAGGCTTTCATATCGAAGTAAACCTACTATCCAGGTTCCTTCTCACAGCCCTACTATCCAGGCTTTCATATCGAAGTAACCCTACTATCCAGGTTCCTTCTCACATCCCTACTTTCCAGGCTTTCTTATCGAAGTAACCTTACTATCCAGGTTCCTTCTCATAGCACTAATATCTAGGCTTTCATATTGAAGTAACCCTACTATCCAGGTTCCTTCTCACAGCCCTACTATCCAAGCTTTCATATCGAAGTAACCCTACTATCCAGGTTCCTTCTCACAACCATACTATCAAGGCTTTTATATCGAAGTAACCCTACTATCCAGGTTCCTTCTCACAGCCCGACTATCCAGGTTTTCATATCGAAGTAACCCTACGACCCAGGTTCCTTCTCACAACCCTATTATCCAGGTTATCATATCAAAGTAACCCTACTATCCAGGTTCCTTCTTACAACCCTACTATCCAGGCTTTCATATCGAAGTAACCCTACGACCCAGGTTCCTTCTCACAACACTATTATCCAGGCTTTCATATCGAAGTAACCCTACTATCCAGGTTCCTTCTCACAGCCCTACTATTCAGGCTTTCATATCAAAGTAACCCTACTATCCAGGTTCCTTCTCACATCCTTACTATCCGGGCTTTCATATCGAAGTAACCCTACTATCCTAGTTCCTTTCACACAACCCTACTATCCAGGTTCCTTCTTACAGCCCTACTATCCAGGCTTTCATATCGAAGTAACCCTACTATCCACGTTCCTCCTCACAGCCCTACTATCCGGGCTTTCATATCGAAGTAACCGTACTATCCAGGTTCCTTCTCACAGCCCTACTATCCAGGCTTTCATATCGAAGTAACCCTACTATCCAGATTCCTTCTCACAGCACTATTATCCAGGATTTCATATCGAAGTAACCATACTATCCAGGTTCCTTCTCACAGCCCTACTATCTAGGCTTACATATCTAAGTAACCCTACTATCCAGGTTCCTTCTCATAGCCCTACTACCCAGGCTTTCATATCGAAGTAACCATACTATCCAGGTTCCTTCTCACAGCCCTACTATCCAGGCTTTCATATCAAAGTAACCCTACTATCCAGGTTCCATCTCTCAACCCTATTATCCAGGCTTTCATATCGAAGTAACCCTACGACCCAGGTTCCTTCTCACAACCCTATTATCCAGGCTTTCATATCGAAGTAACCCTGCTATCCAAGTTCCTTCTCATAGCCCTACTATCAAGGCTTTCATATCGAAGTAACCCTACTATCTAGGTTCCTTTTCACATCACTACTATCCAGGCTTTCATATCAAAGTAACCCTACTATCCAAGTTCCTTTCACATAACCCTACTATCCAGGTTCCTTCTTAAAGCCCTACTATCCAGGCATTCATATCGAAGTAACCCTACTATCCAGGTTCCTTCTCACAGCCCTACTATCCAGGCTTTTACATCGAAGTAACCCTACTATCCAGGTTCCTTCTCACAGCCCTACTATCCAGGATTTCACATCAAAGTAACCCTACGACCCAGGTTCCTTCTCACAGCCCTATTATACAGGCTTTCACATCGAAGTAACCCTACTATCCAGGTATCTTCTCACAGCCGTACTATCCATACTTTCATATCGAAGTAACCCTACTATCCAGGTTCCTTCTCACAGCCCTACTATCCAGGCTTTCATATCGAAGTAACCCTACTATCCAGGTTCCTTCTCACAGCCCTACTATCCAGGCTTTCATATCGAAGTAACCCTACTATCCAGGTTCCTTCTCACAGCCCTACTTTCCAGGCTTTCATATTGAAGTAACCCTACTATCCAGGTTCCTTCTCACAGCCCTACTATCCAGGCTTTCATATCGAAGTGACCCTACTATCCAGGTTCCTTCTCACATCCTTACTATCCAGGCTTTCATATTGAAGTAACCATATTATCCAAGTTCCTTTCACACAACCCTACTATCCAGGTTCCTTCTTACAACCCTACTATCCAGGCTTTCATATCGAAGTAACCCAACTATCCAGGTTCCTTCTCACAGCCTTACTATCCAGGCTTTCACATCGAAGTAACCCTACTATCCAGGTTCCTTCTCACAGCCCTACTATCCAGGCTTTCACATCAAAGTAACACTACGAACCAGGTTCCTTCGCACAGCCCTACTATCCAAGCTTTCACATCGAAGTAACCTTACTATCCAGGTTCCTTCTCACATCCCTACTATCCAGGCTTTCATATCTAAGTAAACCTACTATCCAGGTTCCTTCTCACAACCTTACTATCCAGGCTTTCATATCGAAGTAACCCTACTATCCAGGTTCCTTCTCACAGCCCTACTATCCAGGCTTTCATATCGAAGTAACCCTACTATCTAGGTTCCTTCTCACAGCCCTACTATCAAGGCTTTTATATCGAAGTAACCCTACTATCCAGGTTCCTTCTTACAGCCCTACTATCCAGGCTTTCATATCGAAGTAAATCTACGACCCAGGTTCCTTCTCACAGCCCTATTATCCAGGCTTTCATATCGAAGTAACCATACTATCCAGGTTCCTTCTCACAACCCTACTATCTAGGCTTTCATATCGAAGTAACCCTACGACCCAGGTTCCTTCTCACAACACTATTATCCAGGCTTTCATATCGAAGTAACCCTACTATCCAGGTTCCTTCTCATAGCCCTACTATCCAGGCTTTCATATCGAAGTAACCCTACTATCTAGGTTCCTTCTCACTGCCCTACTATCCAGGATTTCACATCAAAGTAACCCTACGACCCAGGTTCCTTCTCATAACCCTATTATCCAGACTTTCACATTGAAGTAACCCTACTATCCAGGTATCTTCTCACAGCCGTACTATCCAGGCTTTCATATCGAAGTAACCCTACTATCCAGGTTCCTTCTCACAACCCTAATATCCAGGCTTTCATATCGAAGTAACCCTACTATCCAGGTTCCTTCTCACAGCCCTACTATCCAGGCTTTCATATCGAAGTAACCCTACTATCCAGGTTCCTTGTCACAGCCCTACTATCCAGGCTTTGATATTGAAATAACCCTACTATCCAGGTTCCTTCTCACAGCCCTATTATCCAGGCTTTCATATCGAAGTAACCCTACTATCCAGATTCCTTCTCACATCCTTACTATCCAGGCTTTCATATCGAAGTAACCATACTGTCCAAGTTCCTTTCACACAACCCTACTATCCAGGTTCCTTCTTACAGCCCTACTATCCAGGCTTTCATATCGAAGTAACCCAACTATCTAGGTTCCTTCTCACAGCCCTACTATCCAGGTTTTCACATCGAAGTAACCCTACTATCCAGGTTCCTTCTCACAGCCCTACTATCCAAGCTTTCATATCGAAGTAACCCTGCTATCTAGGTTCCTTCTCACAACCCTACTATCCAGGCTTTCATATCGATATAACCATACTATCCAAGTTCCTACTCACAGGCCTACTATCCAGGCTTTCATATCGAAGTAACCCTACTATCCAGGTTCCTTCTCACAGCCCTACTATCCAGGCTTTTATATCGAAGTAACCCTACTATCCAGGTTCCTTCTCACAGCCCTACTATCCAAGCTTTCATATCGAAGTAACCCTGCTATCTAGGTTCCTTCTCACAACCCTACTATCCAGGCTTTCATATCGATATAACCATACTATCCAAGTTCCTACTCACAGGCCTACTATCCAGGCTTTCATATCGAAGTAACTCTACTATCCAGGTTCCAACTCACAGCCCTACTATCCAGGCTTTTATATCGAAGTAACCCTACTATCCAGGTTCCTTCTCACATCCCTACTTTCCAGGCTTTCATATCGAAGTAACCTTACTATCCAGGTTCCTTCTCACAGCCCTATTATCCAGGCTTTCACATCGAAGTAACCCTACTATCCAGGTATCTTCTCACAGCCGTACTATCCAGGCTTTCATATCCAAGTAACCCTACTATCCAGGTTCCTTCTCACAACCCTACTATCCAGGCTTTCATATCGAAGTAACCCTACTATCCAGGTTCCTTCTCACAGCCCTACTATCCAGTCTTTCATATCGAAGTAACCCTACTATCCAGGTTCTTTGTCACAGCCCTATTATCCAGGCTTTCATATTGAAGTAACCCTATTATCCAGGTTCCTTCTCACATCCCTATTATCCAGGCTTTCATATTGAAGTAACCCTACTATCCAGATTCCTTCTCACATCCTTACTATCCAGGCTTTCATATCGAAGTAACCATACTGTCCAAGTTCCTTTCACACAACCCTACTATCCAGGTTCCTTCTTACAACCCTACTATCCAGGCTTTCATATCGAAGTAACCCAACTATCCAGGTTCCTTCTCACAGCCCTACTATCCAGGCTTTCACATTGAAGTAACCCTACTATCCAGGTTCCTTCTCACAACCCTACTATCCAGGCTTTCACATAAAAGTAACATTACGACCCAGGTTCCTTCTCACAGCCCTACAATCCAGGCTTTCACATCGAAGTAACCCTACTATCCAGGTTCCTTCTCACAGCCCTACTATCCAAGCTTTCCTATCGAAGTAACCCTGCTATCTAGGTTCCTTCTCACAACCCTACTATCTAGGCTTTCATATCGAAGTAACCCTACTATCCAAGTTCCTACTCACAAACCCTACTAAACAGGCTTTCATATCGAAGTAAACCTACTATCCAGGTTCCTTCTCACAGCCCTACTATCCAGGCTTTCATATCGAAGTAACCCTACTATCCAGGTTCCTTCTCACATCCCTACTTTCCAGGCTTTCTTATCGAAGTAACCTTACTATCCAGGTTCCTTCTCATAGCACTAATATCTAGGCTTTCATATTGAAGTAACCCTACTATCCAGGTTCCTTCTCACAGCCCTACTATCCAAGCTTTCATATCGAAGTAACCCTACTATCCAGGTTCCTTCTCACAACCATACTATCAAGGCTTTTATATCGAAGTAACCCTACTATCCAGGTTCCTTCTCACAGCCCTACTATCCAGGTTTTCATATCGAAGTAACCCTACGACCCAGGTTCCTTCTCACAACCCTATTATCCAGGTTATCATATCAAAGTAACCCTACTATCCAGGTTCCTTCTTACAACCCTACTATCCAGGCTTTCATATCGAAGTAACCCTACGACCCAGGTTCCTTCTCACAACACTATTATCCAGGCTTTCATATCGAAGTAACCCTACTATCCAGGTTCCTTCTCACAACCCTACTATTCAGGCTTTCATATCAAAGTAACCCTACTATCCAGGTTCCTTCTCACATCCTTACTATCCGGGCTTTCATATCGAAGTAACCCTACTATCCTAGTTCCTTTCACACAACCCTACTATCCAGGTTCCTTCTTACAGCCCTACTATCCAGGCTTTCATATCGAAGTAACCCTACTATCCACGTTCCTCCTCACAGCCCTACTATCCGGGCTTTCATATCGAAGTAACCGTACTATCCAGGTTCCTTCTCACAGCCCTACTATCCAGGCTTTCATATCGAAGTAACCCTACTATCCAGATTCCTTCTCACAGCACTATTATCCAGGATTTCATATCGAAGTAACCATACTATCCAGGTTCCTTCTCACAGCCCTACTATCTAGGCTTACATATCTAAGTAACCCTACTATCCAGGTTCCTTCTCATAGCCCTACTACCCAGGCTTTCATATCGAAGTAACCATACTATCCAGGTTCCTTCTCACAGCCCTACTATCCAGGCTTTCATATCAAAGTAACCCTACTATCCAGGTTCCATCTCTCAACCCTATTATCCAGGCTTTCATATCGAAGTAACCCTACGACCCAGGTTCCTTCTCACAACCCTATTATCCAGGCTTTCATATCGAAGTAACCCTGCTATCCAAGTTCCTTCTCATAGCCCTACTATCAAGGCTTTCATATCGAAGTAACCCTACTATCTAGGTTCCTTTTCACATCACTACTATCCAGGCTTTCATATCAAAGTAACCCTACTATCCAAGTTCCTTTCACATAACCCTACTATCCAGGTTCCTTCTTAAAGCCCTACTATCCAGGCATTCATATCGAAGTAACCCTACTATCCAGGTTCCTTCTCACAGCCCTACTATCCAGGCTTTTACATCGAAGTAACCCTACTATCCAGGTTCCTTCTCACAGCCCTACTATCCAGGATTTCACATCAAAGTAACCCTACGACCCAGGTTCCTTCTCACAGCCCTATTATACAGGCTTTCACATCGAAGTAACCCTACTATCCAGGTATCTTCTCACAGCCGTACTATCCATACTTTCATATCGAAGTAACCCTACTATCCAGGTTCCTTCTCACAGCCCTACTATCCAGGCTTTCATATCGAAGTAACCCTACTATCCAGGTTCCTTCTCACAGCCCTACTATCCAGGCTTTCATATCGAAGTAACCCTACTATCCAGGTTCCTTCTCACAGCCCTACTTTCCAGGCTTTCATATTGAAGTAACCCTACTATCCAGGTTCCTTCTCACAGCCCTACTATCCAGGCTTTCATATCGAAGTGACCCTACTATCCAGGTTCCTTCTCACATCCTTACTATCCAGGCTTTCATATTGAAGTAACCATATTATCCAAGTTCCTTTCACACAACCCTACTATCCAGGTTCCTTCTTACAACCCTACTATCCAGGCTTTCATATCGAAGTAACCCAACTATCCAGGTTCCTTCTCACAGCCTTACTATCCAGGCTTTCACATCGAAGTAACCCTACTATCCAGGTTCCTTCTCACAGCCCTACTATCCAGGCTTTCACATCAAAGTAACACTACGAACCAGGTTCCTTCGCACAGCCCTACTATCCAAGCTTTCACATCGAAGTAACCTTACTATCCAGGTTCCTTCTCACATCCCTACTATCCAGGCTTTCATATCTAAGTAAACCTACTATCCAGGTTCCTTCTCACAACCTTACTATCCAGGCTTTCATATCGAAGTAACCCTACTATCCAGGTTCCTTCTCACAGCCCTACTATCCAGGCTTTCATATCGAAGTAACCCTACTATCTAGGTTCCTTCTCACAGCCCTACTATCAAGGCTTTTATATCGAAGTAACCCTACTATCCAGGTTCCTTCTTACAGCCCTACTATCCAGGCTTTCATATCGAAGTAAATCTACGACCCAGGTTCCTTCTCACAGCCCTATTATCCAGGCTTTCATATCGAAGTAACCATACTATCCAGGTTCCTTCTCACAACCCTACTATCTAGGCTTTCATATCGAAGTAACCCTACGACCCAGGTTCCTTCTCACAACACTATTATCCAGGCTTTCATATCGAAGTAACCCTACTATCCAGGTTCCTTCTCATAGCCCTACTATCCAGGCTTTCATATCGAAGTAACCCTACTATCTAGGTTCCTTCTCACTGCCCTACTATCCAGGATTTCACATCAAAGTAACCCTACGACCCAGGTTCCTTCTCATAACCCTATTATCCAGACTTTCACATTGAAGTAACCCTACTATCCAGGTATCTTCTCACAGCCGTACTATCCAGGCTTTCATATCGAAGTAACCCTACTATCCAGGTTCCTTCTCACAACCCTAATATCCAGGCTTTCATATCGAAGTAACCCTACTATCCAGGTTCCTTCTCACAGCCCTACTATCCAGGCTTTCATATCGAAGTAACCCTACTATCCAGGTTCCTTGTCACAGCCCTACTATCCAGGCTTTGATATTGAAATAACCCTACTATCCAGGTTCCTTCTCACAGCCCTATTATCCAGGCTTTCATATCGAAGTAACCCTACTATCCAGATTCCTTCTCACATCCTTACTATCCAGGCTTTCATATCGAAGTAACCATACTGTCCAAGTTCCTTTCACACAACCCTACTATCCAGGTTCCTTCTTACAGCCCTACTATCAAGGCTTTCATATCGAAGTAACCCAACTATCTAGGTTCCTTCTCACAGCCCTACTATCCAGGTTTTCACATCGAAGTAACCCTACTATCCAGGTTCCTTCTCACAGCCCTACTATCCAAGCTTTCATATCGAAGTAACCCTGCTATCTAGGTTCCTTCTCACAACCCTACTATCCAGGCTTTCATATCGATATAACCATACTATCCAAGTTCCTACTCACAGGCCTACTATCCAGGCTTTCATATCGAAGTAACCCTACTATCCAGGTTCCTTCTCACAGCCCTACTATCCAGGCTTTTATATCGAAGTAACCCTACTATCCAGGTTCCTTCTCACATCCCTACTTTCCAGGCTTTCAAATCGAAGTAACCTTACTATCCAGGTTCCTTCTCATTGCCCTAATATCTAGGCTTTCATATCGAAGTAAACCTACTATCCAGGTTCCTTCTCACAGCCCTACTATCCAGGCTTTCATAGCGAAGTAACCCTACTATCCAGGTTCCTTCTCACAACCCTACTATCAAGGTTTTATATCGAAGTAACCCTACTATCCAGGTTCCTTCTCACAGCCCTACTATCCAAGCTTTCATATCGAAGTAACCCTACGACCCAGGTTCCTTCTCACAGCCCTATTATCCATGTTATCATATCAAAGTAACCCTACTATCCAGGTTCCTTCTTACCACCCTACTATCCAGGCTTTCATATCGAAGTAACCCTACTATCCAGGTTCCTTCTCACAGCCCTACTATCCAGGCTTTCATATCAAAGTAACCCTACTATCCAGGTTCCTTCTCACATCCTTACTATCCGGGCTTTCATATCGAAGTAACCCTACTATCCTAGTTCCTTTCACACAACCCTACTATTCAGGTTCCTTCTTATAGCCCTACTATCCAGGCTTTCATATCGAAGTAACCCTACTATCCACGTTCCTCCTCACAGCCCTACTATCCAGGCTTTCATATCGAAGTAACCCTACTATCCAGGTTCCTTCTCACAGCCCTACTATCCAGGCTTTCATATCGAAGTAACCCTACTATCCAGATTCCTTCTCACAGCCCTACTATCCAGGATTTCATATCGAAGTAACATTACTATCCAGGTTCCTACTCACAGCCCTACTATCTAGGATTACATATCTAAGTAACCCTATTATCCAGGTTCCTTCTCATAGCCCTACTACCCAGGCTTTGATATCGAAGTAACCCTACTATCCAGGTTCCTTCTCACAGCCCTACTATCCAGGCTTTCATATCGAAGTAACCCTACTATCCAGGTTCCTTCTCTCAGCCCTACTATCCAGGCTTTCATATCGAAGTAACCCTACGACCCAGGTTCCTTCTCACAGCCCTATTATCCAGGCTTTCATATCGAAGTAACCCTGCTATCCAAGTTCCTTCAAATAGCCCTACTATCAAGGCTTTCATATCGAAGTAACCCTACTATCTAGGTTCCTTCTCACATCACTACTATCCAGGCTTTCATATCAAAGTAACCCTACTACCCAAGTTCCTTTCACATAACCCTACTATCCAGGTTCCTTCTTAAAGCCCTACTATCCAGGCATTCATATCGAAGTAACCCTACTATCCAGGTTCCTTCTCACAGCCCTACTATCCAGGCTTTTACATCGAAGTAACCCTACTATCCAGGTTCCTTCTCACAGCTCTACTATCCAGGATTTCACATCAAAGTAACCCTACGACCCAGGTTCCTTCTCACAGCCCTATTATCCAGGCTTTCACATCGAAGTAACCCTACTATCCAGGTATCTTCTCACAGCCGTACTATCCATACTTTCATATCGAAGTAACCCTACTATCCAGGTTCCTTCTCACAGCCCTACTATCCAGGCTTTCATATCGAAGTAACCCTACTATCCAGGTTCCTTCTCACAGCCCTACTATCAAGGCTTTCATATCGAAGTAACCCTACTATCCAGGTTCCTTCTCACAGCCCTACTTTCCAGGCTTTCATATTGAAGTAACCCTACTATCCAGGTTCCTTCTCACAGCCCTACTATCAAGGCTTTCATATCGAAGTGACCCTACTATCCAGGTTCCTTCTCACATCCTTACTATCCAGGCTTTCATATTGAAGTAACCATATTATCCAAGTTCCTTTCACACAACCCTACTATCCAGGTTCCTTCTTACAACCCTACTATCCAGGCTTTCATATCGAAGTAACCCAACTATCCAGGTTCCTTCTCACAGCCTTACTATCAAGGCTTTCACATCGAAGTAACCCTACTATCCAGGTTCCTTCTCACAGCCCTACTATCCAGGCTTTCACATCAAAGTAACACTACGAACCAGGTTCCTTCGCACAGCCCTACTATCCAAGCTTTCACATCGAAGTAACCTTACTATCCAGGTTCCTTCTCACATCCCTACTATCCAGGCTTTCATATCTAAGTAACCCTACTATGCAGGTTCCTTCTCACAACCTTACTATCCAGGCTTTCATATCGAAGTAACCCTACTATCCAGGTTCCTTCTCACAGCCCTACTATCCAGGCTTTCATATCGAAGTAACCCTACTATCCAGGTTCCTTCTCACAGCCCTACTATCCAGGCTTTCATATCGAAGTAACTCTACGACCCAGGTTCCTTCTCACAGCCCTATTATCCAGGCTTTCATATCGAAGTAACCATACTATCCAGGTTCCTTCTCACAACCCTACTATCTAGGCTTTCATATCGAAGTAACCCTACGACCCAGGTTCCTTCTCACAACACTATTATCCTGGCTTTCATATCGAAGTAACCCTACTATCCAGGTTCCTTCTCATAGCCCTACTATCCAGGCTTTCATATCGAAGTAACCCTACTATCTAGGTTCCTTCTCACAGCCCTACTATCCAGGATTTCACATCAAAGTAACCCTACGACCCAGGTTCCTTCTCATAACCCTATTATCCAGGCTTTCACATTGAAGTAACCCTACTATCCAGGTATCTTCTCACAGCCGTACTATCCAGGCTTTCATATCGAAGTAACCCTACTATCCAGGTTCCTTCTCACAACCCTAATATCTAGGCTTTCATATCGAAGTAACCCTACTATCCAGGTTCCTTCTCACAGCCCTACTATCCAGGCTTTCATATCGAAGTAACCCTACTATCCAGGTTCCTTGTCACAGCCCTACTATCCAGGCTTTGATATTGAAGTAACCCTACTATCCAGGTTCCTTCTCACAGCCCTATTATCCAGGCTTTCATATCGAAGTAACCCTACTATCCAGATTCCTTCTCACATCCCTACTATCCAGGCTTTCATATCGAAGTAACCATACTGTCCAAGTTCCTTTCACACAACCCTACTATCCAGGTTCCTTCTTACAGCCCTACTATCCAGGCTTTCATATCGAAGTAACCCAACTATCCAGGTTCCTTCTCACAGCCCTACTATCCAGGTTTTCACATCAAAGTAACCCTACTATCCAGGTTCCTTCTCACAGCCCTACTATCCAAGCTTTCATATCGAAGTAACCCTGCTATCTAGGTTCCTTCTCACAACCCTACTATCCAGGCTTTCATATCGATATAACCATACTATCCAAGTTCCTACTCACAGGCCTACTATCCAGGCTTTCATATCGAAGTAACCCTACTATCCAGGTTCCTTCTCACAGCCCTACTATCCAGGCTTTTATATTGAAGTAACCCTACTATCCAGGTTCCTTCTCACATCCCTACTTTCCAGGCTTTCATATTGAAGTAACCTTACTATCCAGGTTCCTTCTCATAGCCCTAATATCTAGGCTTTCATATCGAAGTAAACCTACTATCCAGGTTCCTTCTCACAGCCCTACTATCCAGGCTTTCATAGCGAAGTAACCCTACTATCCAGGTTCCTTCTCACAACCCTACTATCAAGGTTTTATATCGAAGTAACCCTACTATCCAGGTTCCTTCTCACAGCCCTACTATCCAGGCTTTCATATCGAAGTAACCCTACGACCCAGGTTCCTTCTCACAGCCCTATTATCCATGTTATCATATCAAAGTAACCCTACTATCCAGGTTCCTTCTTACCACCCTACTATCCAGGCTTTCATATCGAAGTAACCCTACTATCCAGGTTCCTTCTCACAGCCCTACTATCCAGGCTTTCATATCAAAGTAACCCTACTATCCAAGTTCCTTCTCACATCCTTACTATCCGGGCTTTCATATCGAAGTAACCCTACTATCCTAGTTCCTTTCACACAACCCTACTATTCAGGTTCTATCTTATAGCCCTACTATCCAGGCTTTCATATCGAAGTAACCCTACTATCCACGTTCCTCCTCACAGCCCTACTATCCAGGCTTTCATATCGAAGTAACCGTACTATCCAGGTTCCTTCTCACAGCCCTACTATCCAGGCTTTCATATCGAAGTAACCCTACTATCCAGATTCCTTCTCACAGCCCTACTATCCAGGATTTCATATCGAAGTAACATTACTATCCAGGTTCCTACTCACAGCCCTACTATCTAGGCTTACATATCTAAGTAACCCTACTATCCAGGTTCCTTCTCATAGCCCTACTACCCAGGCTTTCATATCGAAGTAACCCTACTATCCAGGTTCCTTCTCACAGCCCTACTATCCAGGCTTTCATATCGAAGTAACCCTACTATCCAGGTTCCTTCTCTCAGC
The DNA here is from genome assembly GCA_948472305.1 of Vicia faba. Taxonomy (NCBI): domain Eukaryota; kingdom Viridiplantae; phylum Streptophyta; class Magnoliopsida; order Fabales; family Fabaceae; genus Vicia; species Vicia faba. Next base: position 976,535,824 of record OX451738.1, on the reverse strand, counting down.
CCTACTATCCAGGCTTTCATATCGAAGTAACCCTACGACCGAAGTTCCTTCTCACAACCCTATTATCCAGGCTTTCATATCGAAGTAACCCTGCTATACAAGTTCCTTCTCATAGCCCTACTATCCAGGCTTTCATATCGAAGTAACCCTACTATCTAGGTTCCTTCTCACAGCACTACTATCCAGGCTTTCATATCAAAGTAACCCTACTATCAAAGTTCCTTTCACACAACCCTACTATCCAGGTTCCTTTTTAAAGCCCTACTATCCAGGCTTTCATATCGAAGTAACCCTACTATCCAGGTTCCTTCTCACAGCCCTACTATCCAGGCTTTTACATCGAAGTAACCATACTATCCAGGTTCCTTCTCACAGCCCTACTATCCAGGATTTCACATCAAAGTAACCCTACGACCCAGGTTCCTTCTCACAGCCCTATTATCCAGGCTTTCACATCGAAGTAACCCTACTATCCAGGTATCTTCTCACAGCCGTACTATCCATACTTTCATATCGAAGTAACCCTAATATCCAGGTTCCTTCTCACATCCCTACTATCCAGGCTTTCATATTGAAGTAACCCTACTATCCAGGTTCCTTCTCACAGCCCTACTATCTAGGCTTTCATATCGAAGTAACCCTACTATCCATGTTCCTTCTCACAGCCCTACTATCCAGGCTTTCATATTGAAGTAACCCTACTATCCAGGTTCCTTCTCACAGCTCTACTATCCAGGCTTTCATATCGAAGTGACCCTACTATCCAGGTTCCTTCTCACATCCTTACTATCCAGGATTTCATATTGAAGTAACCATATTATCCAAGTTCCTTTCACACAACCCTATGATCCAGGTTCCTTCTTACAGCCCTACTATACAGTCTTTCATATCGAAGTAACCCAACTATCCAGGTTCCTTCTCACAACCCCACTATCCAGGCTTTCACATCGAAGTAACCCTACTATCCAGGTTCCTTCTCACAGCCCTACTATCCAGGCTTTCACATAAGATGTAACACTACGACCCAGGTTCCTTCGCACAGCCCTACTATCCAGGCTTTCACATCGAAGTAACCTTACTATCCAGGTTCCTTCTCACATCCTTACTATACAGGCTTTCATATCTAAGTAACCCTACTATCCAGGTTCATTCTCACAACCTTACTATCCAGGCTTTCATATCGAAGTAACCCTACTATCCAGGTTCCTTCTCACAGCCCTACTATCCAGGCTTTCATATCGAAGTAACCCTACTATCCAGGTTCCTTCTCACATCCCTACTATCAAGGCTTTTATATCGAAGTAACCCTACTACCCAGGTTCCTTCTCACAGCCCTATTATCCAAGCTTTCATATCGAAGTAACCATACTATCCAGGTTCCTTCTCACAACCCTACTATCTAGGCTTTCATATCGAAGTAACCCTACGACCCATGTTCCTTCTCACAACACTATTATCCAGGCTTTCATATCGAAGTAACCCTACTATCCAGGTTCCTTCTCATAGCCCTACTATCCAAGCTTTCATATCGAAGTAACCCTACTATCTAGGTTCCTTCTCACACCCCTACTATCCAGGCTTTCATATCAAAGTAACCCTACTATCTAAGTTCCTTTCACACAACCCTACTATCCAGGTTCCTTCTTAAAGCCCTACTATCCAGGCTTTCATATCTAAGTAACCCTAATATCCAGGTTCCTTTTCACAGCCCTACTATCCAGGCTTTCACATCGAAGTAACCCTACTATCCAGGTTCCTTGTCACAGCCCTACTATCCAGGCTTTCACATCAAAGTAACCCTACGACCCAGGTTCCTTCTCACAGCCCTATTATCCAGACTTTCACATCGAAGTAACCCTACTATCCATGTTCCTTCTCACAGCCCTACTATCCAGGCTTTCATATCGAAGTAACCCTATTATCCAGGTTCCTTCTCACAGCCTTACTATCCAGGCTTTCATATCAAAGTAACCGTACTATCCAGGTTCCTTCTCACAGCCCTACTATCCAGGATTTCATATCAAAGTAACCCTACTATCCAGGTTCCTTCTCACATCCTTACTATCCGGGCTTTCATATCGAAGTACCCCTACTATCCAAGTTCCTTTCACACAACCCTACTATCCAAGTTCCTTCTCATAGACCTATTATCCAGGCTTTCATGTCGAAGTAACCCTACGATCCAGGTTCCTTCTCATAGCCCTACTATCCATGCTTTCATATCGAATTAGTCCTACTATCCAGGCTTTCATATCGAAGTAACCCTACTATCCAGGTTCCTTCACACAGCCCTACTATCCAGGCTTTCATATCGAAGTAACCCTACTATTCAGGTTCCTTCTCACATCCCTACTTTCCAGGCTTTCATATCGAAGTAACCTTACTATCCAGGTTCCTTCTCATAGCCCTTATATCTAGGTTTTCATATCGAAGTAACCCTACTATCCAGGTTCCTTCTCACAACCCTACTATCCAGGCTTTCATACCGAAGTAACCCTACTATCCAGGTTCCTTCTTACAGCCCTACTATCAAGGCTTTTATATCGAAGTAAACCTACTATCCAGGTTCCTTCTCACAGCCCTACTATCCAGGCTTTCATATCGAAGTAACCCTACGACCCAGGTTCCTTCTCACAGCCCTATTATCCAGGCTTTCATATCGAAGTAACCCTACTATCCAGGTTCCTTCTCACAACCCTACTATCCAGGCTTTCATATCGAAGTAACCCTACGACCCAGGTTCCTTCTCACAACACTATTATCCAGGCTTTCATATCGAAGTAACCCTACTATCCAGGTTCCTTCTCATAGCCCTACTATCCAGGCTTTCATATCGAAGTAACCCTACTATCCAGGTTCCTTCTTACAGCCCTAATATCCAGGCTTTCATATTGAAGTAACCCAACTATTCAGGTTCCTTCTCACAGCCCTACTATCCAGGATTTCACATCGAAGTAACCCTACTATCCAGGTTCCTTCTCACAGCCCTACTATCCAAGCTTTCACATCAAAGTAACACTACGACCCAGGTTCCTTCGCACAGCCTTACTATCCAGGCTTTCACATCGAAGTAACCTTACTATCCAGGTTCCTTCTCACATCCCTACTATCCAGGCTTTCATATCTAAGTAACCCTACTATCCAGGTTCCTCCTCACAGCCCTACTATTCAGGTTTTCATATCGAAGTAACCCTACTATCCAGGTTCCTTCTCACAGCCCTACTATCCAGGCTTTCATATCGAAGTAACCCTACTATCCAGGTTCCTTCTCACAGCCCTACTATCCAGGCTTTCATATCGAAGTAACCCTACTATCATGGTTCCTTCTCACAGCCCTACTATCCAGGCTTTCATATCGAAGTAACCCTACTATCCAGGTTCCTTATCACATCCTTACTATCCGGGCTTTCATATCGAAGTCACCCTACTATCCAAGTTCCTTTCACACAACCCTACTATCCAGGTTCCTTCTCATAGCCCTACTATCCAGGCTTTCATATCGAAGTAACCCTACGATCCAGGTTCCTTCTCACAGCCCTACTATCCATGCTTTCATATCGAATTAGCCCTACTATCCAGGCTTTCATATCGAAGTAACCCTACTATCTAGGTTCCTTCTCACAACCCTACTATCCAGACTTTCATATCAAAGTAACCCTACTATCTAAGTTCCTTTCACACAACCCTACTATACAGGTTCCTTCTTAAAGCCCTACTATCCAGGCTTTCATATCGAAGTAACCCTACTATCTAGGTTCCTTCTCACAGCCCTACTATCCAGGCTTTCATATCGAAGTAACCCTACTATCCAGGTTCCTTCTCACAGCCCTACTATCCAGGCTTTCATATCGAAGTAACCCTACGACCCAGGTTCCTTCTCACAGCCCTATTATCCAGGCTTTCATATCGAAGTAACCCTACTATCCAGGTTCCTTCTCACAACCCTACTATCCAGGCTTTCATATCGAAGTAAGCCTACGACCCAGGTTCCTTCTCACAACACTATTATCCAGGCTTTCATATCGAAGTAACCCTACTATCCAGGTTCCTTCTCATAGCCCTACTATCCAGGCTTTCATATCGAAGTAACCCTACTATCCAGGTTCCTTCTTACAGCCCTAATATCCAGGCTTTCATATTGAGGTAACCCAACTATCCAGGTTCCTTCTCACAGCCCTACTATCCAGGATTTCACATCGAAGTAACCCTACTATCCAGGTTCCTTCTCACAGCCCTACTATCCAAGCTTTCACATCAAAGTAACACTACGACCCAGGTTCCTTCGCACAGCCCTACTATCCAGGCTTTCACATCGAAGTAACCTTACTATCCAGGTTCCTTCTCACATCCCTACTATCCAGGCTTTCATATCTAAGTAACCCTACTATCCAGGTTCCTCCTCACAGCCCTACTATCCAGGTTTTCATATCGAAGTAACCCTACTATCCAGGTTCCTTCTCACAGCCCTACTATCCAGGCTTTCATATCGAAGTAACCCTACTATCAAGGTTCCTTCTCACAGCCCTACTATCCAGGCTTTCATATCGAAGTAACCCTACTATCATGGTTCCTTCTCACAGCCCTACTATCCAGGATTTCATATCGAAGTAACCCTACTATCCAGGTTCCTTATCACATCCTTACTATCCGGGCTTTCATATCGAAGTCACCCTACTATCCAAGTTCCTTTCACACAACCCTACTATCCAGGTTCCTTCTCATAGCCCTACTATCCAGGCTTTCATATCGAAGTAACCCTACGATCCAGGTTCCTTCTCACAGCCCTACTATCCATGCTTTCATATCGAATTAGCCCTACTATCCAGGCTTTCATATCGAAGTAACCCTACTATCTAGGTTCCTTCTCACAACCCTACTATCCAGACTTTCATATCAAAGTAACCCTACTATCTAAGTTCCTTTCACACAACCCTACTATCCAGGTTCCTTCTTAAAGCCCTACTATCCAGGCTTTCATATCGAAGTAACCCTACTATCCAGGTTCCTTCTCACAGCCCTACTATCCAGGCTTTCATATCGAAGTAACCCTACTATCCAGGTTCCTTCTCACATCCCTACTTTCCAGGCTTTCTTATCGAAGTAACCTTACTATCCAGGTTCCTTCTCATAGCCCTTATATCTAGGCTTTCATATCGAAGTAACCCTACTATCCAAGTTCCTTCTCACAGCCCTACTATCCAGGATTTCATACCGAAGTAACCCTACTATCCAGGTTCCTTCTCACAGCCCTACTATCAAGGCTTTTATATCGAAGTAACCCTACTATCCAGGTTCCTTCTCACAGCCCTACTATCCAGGCATTTATATCGAAGTAACCCTACGACCCAGGTTCCTTCTCACAGCCCTATTATCCAGGCTTTCATATCGAAGTAACCATACTATCCAGGTACCTTCTCACAACCCTACTATCCAGGCTTTCATATCGAAGTAACGCTACGACCCAGGTTCCTTCTCACAACACTATTATCCAGGCTTTCATATCGAAGTAACCCTACTATCCAGGTTCCTTCTCACAGCCCTACTATCCAGGCTTTCATACCGAAGTAACCCTACTATCCACGTTCCTTTTCACAGCCCTACTATCAAGGCTTTTATATCGAAGTAACCCTACTATCCAGGTTCCTTCTCACAGCCCTACTATCCAGGCATTCATATCGAAGTAACCCTATGACCCAGGTTCCTTCTCACAGCCCTATTATCCAGGCTTTCATATCGAAGTAACCATACTATCCAGGTTCCTTCTCACAATCCTACTATCCAGGCTTTCATATCGAAGTAACCCTACGACCCAGGTTCCTTCTCACAACACTATTATCCAGGCTTTCATATCGAAGTAACCCTACTATCCAGGTTCCTTCTTACAGCCCTACTATCCAGGCTTTCATACCGAAGTAACCCTACTATCCACGTTCCTTCTCACAACCCTACTATCAAGGCTTTTATATTGAAGTAACCCTACGATCCAGGTTCCTTCTCACAGCCCTACTATCCAGGCATTCATATCGAAGTAACCCTACGACCCAGGTTCCTTCTCACAGCCCTATTATCCAGGCTTTCATATCGAAGTAACCATACTATCCAGGTTCCTTCTGACAACCCTACTATCCAGGCTTTCATATCGAAGTAACCCTACGACCCAGGTTCCTTCTCACAACACTATTATCCAGGCTTTCATATCGAAGTAACCCTACTATCCAGGTTCCTTCTCATAGCCCTACTATCCAGGCTTTCATATCGAAGTAACCATACTATCTAGGTTCCTTCTCACACCCATACTATCCAGGCTTTCATATCAAAGTAACCCTACTATCTAAGTTCCTTTCACACAACCCTACTATCCAGGTTCCTTCTTAAAGCCCTACTATCCAGGCTTTCATATCGAAGTAACCCTACTATCCAGGTTCCTTCTCACAGCCCTACTATCCAGGCTTTCACATCGAAGTAACCCTACTATCCAGGTTCCTTCTCACAGCCCTACTATCCAGGATTTCACATCGAAGTAACCCTACGACCCAGGTTCCTTCTCACAGCCCTATTATCCAGGCTTTCACATCGAAGTAACCCTACTATCTAGGTATCTTCTCACAACCCTACTATCCAGGCTTTCATATCAAAGTAACCCTACTATCTAGGTTCCTTCTCATAGCCCAACTATCCAGGCTTTCATATCGAAGTAACCCTACTATCCAGGTTCCTTCTCACAGCCATACTATCCAGGCTTTCATATCGAAGTAACCATACTATCCAGGTTCCTTCTCACAGCCCTACTATCCAGGCTTTCATATCGAAATAACCCTACTATCATGGTTCCTTCTCACAGCCCTACTATCCAGGCTTTCATATCGAAGTAACCCTACTATCCAGGTTCCTTATCACATCCTTACTATCCGGGCTTTCATATCGAAGTAACCCTACTATCCAAGTTCCTTTCACACAACCCTACTATCCAGGTTCCTTCTCATAGCCCTACTATCCAGGCTTTCATATCGAAGTAACCCTACGATCCAGGTTCCTTCTCACAGCCCTACTATCCATGCTTTCATATCGAATTAGTCCTACTATCCAGGCTTTCATATCGAAGTAACCCTACTTTCTAGGTTCCTTCTCACAACCCTACTATCCATACTTTCATATCAAAGTAACCCTACTATCTAAGTTCCTTTCACACAACCCTACTATCCAGGTTCCTTCTTAAAGCCCTACTATCCAGGCTTTCATATCGAAGTAACCCTACTATCCAGGTTCCTTCTCACAGCCCTACTATCCAGGCTTTCATATCGAAGTAACCCTACTATCCAGGTTCCTTCTCACATCCCTACTTTCCAGGCTTTCATATCGAAGTAACCTTACTATCCAGGTTCCTTCTTATAGCCCTTATATCTAGGCTTTCATATCGAAGTAACCCTACTATCCAAGTTCCTTCTCACAGCCGTACTATCCAGGATTTCATACCGAAGTAACCCTACTATCCAGGTTCCTTCTCACAGCCCTACTATCAAGGCTTTTATATCGAAGTAACCCTACTATCCAGGTTCCTTCTCACAGCCCTACTATCCAGGCATTCATATCGAAGTAACCCTACGATGCAGGTTCCTTCTCACAGCCCTATTATCCAGGCTTTCATATCGAAGTAACCATACTATCCAGGTACCTTCTCACAACCCTACTATCCAGGCTTTCATATCGAAGTAACCCTACGACCCAGGTTCCTTCTCACAACACTATTATCCAGGCTTTCATATCTAAGTAACCCTACTATCCAGGTTCCTTCTCACAGCCCTACTATCCAGGCTTTCATACCGAAGTAACCCTACTATCCACGTTCCTTCTCACAGCCCTACTATCAAGGCTTTTATATCGAAGTAACCCTACTTTCAAGGTTCCTTCTCACAGCCCTACTATCCAGGCATTCATATCGAAGTAACCCTATGACCCAGGTTCCTTCTCACAGCCCTATTATCCAGGCTTTCATATCGAAGTAACCATACTATCCAGGTTCCTTCTCACAATCCTACTATCCAGGCTTTCATATCGAAGTAACCCTACGACCCAGGTTCCTTCTCACAACACTATTATCCAGGCTTTCATATCGAAGTAACCCTACTATCTAGGTTCCTTCTCACAGCCCTACTATCCAGGCTTTCATACCGAAGTAACCATACTATCCACGTTCCTTCTCACAGCCCTACTATCAAGGCTTTTATATCGAAGTAACCCTATTATCCAAGTTCCTTCTCACAACCCTACTATCCACGCATTCATATCGAAGTAACCCTACGACCCAGGTTCCTTCTCACAGCCCTATTATCCAGGCTTTCACATCGAAGTAACCCTACTATCAAGGTTCTTTCTCACAACCCTACTATCCAGGCTTTCATATCGAAGTAACCCTACTATCCAGTTTCCTTCTCACAGCCCTACTATCCAGACTTTCATATCGAAATAACCCTACTATCCAGGTTCCTTCTCACAACCCTACTATCCAGGCTTTCATATCGAAGTAACCCTACTATCCAGGTTCCTTCTCACATCCTTACTATCCGGGCTTTCATATCGAAGTAACCCTACTATCCAAGTTCCTTTCACACAACCCTACTATCCAGGTTCCTTCTCATAACCCTACTATCCAGGCTTTCATATCGAAGTAACCCTACGATCCAGGTTCCTTCTCACAGCCCTACTATCCAGGCTTTCATATCGAAGTAACCGTACTATCTAGGTTCCTTCTCACAACCCTACTATCCAGGCTTTCATATCAAAGTAACCCTACTATCTATGTTCCTTTCACACAACCCTACTATCCAGGTTCCTTCTTAAAACCCTACTATCCAGGCATTCATATCTAAGTAACCCTACTATCCAGGTTCCTTCTCACATCCCTACAATCCAGGCTTTCACATCGAAGTAACCCTACTATCCAAGTTCCTTCTCACAGCCCAACTATCCAGGCTTTCACATCAAAGTAACCCTACGACCCAGGTTCCTTCTCACAGCCCTATTATCTAGGCTTTCACATCGAAGTAAACCTACTATCCAGGTATCTTCTCACAGCCCTACTATCCAGGATTTCATATCAAAGTAACCCTAATATCCAGGTTCCTTCTCCCAGCCCTACTATCCAGGCTTTCATATCGAAGTAACCCTACTATCCAGGTTTCTCACAGCCCTACTATCCAGGCTTTCATATCGAAGTAACCCTACTATCCAGGTTCCTTCTCACAGCCCTACTATCCAGGCTTTCATATCGAAGTAACCCTACTATCCAGGTTCCTTCTCACAGCCCTACTATTCAGGCTTTCATATCGAAGTAACCTTGCTATCCAGGTTCCTTATCACATCCTTACTATCCGGGCTTTCATATCAAAGTAACCCTACTATCCAAGTTCCTCTCACACAACCCTACTATCCAGGTTCCTTCTCACAACCCTACTATCCAGGCTTTCATATCGAAGTAACCCTACAATCCAGGTTCCTTCTCACAACCCTACTATCCAGGCTTTCATATCGAATTAGCCCTACTATACAGGTTCCTTCTCACAACCCTACTATCCAGGATTTCACATCGACGTAACCCTACGACCCAGGTTCCTTCTCACATGCCTACTATCCAGGCTTTCACATCGAAGTAACCCTAATATCCAGGTTCCTTCTCACAGCCCTACTATCCAGGCTTTCATATCGAAGTAACCCTACTATCTAGGTTCCTTCTCACAGCCCTACTATCCAGGCTTTAATATCGAAGTAACCCTACTATCCAGATTCCTTCTCACAGCCCTACTATCCAGGATTTCATATCGAAGTAACCTTACTATCCAGGTTCCTTATCACAGCCCTACTATCTAGGCTTACATATCTAAGTAACCCTACTATCTAGGTTCCTTCTCACAAACCTACTATCCAGGCTTTCATATCGAAGTAACCCTACTATCCAGATTCCTTCTCACAGCCCTATTATCCAGGCTTTCACATCGAAGTAACCCTAATATCCAGGTTCCTTCTCACAGCCCTACTATCCAGGCTTTCATATCGAAGTAACCCTACTATCTAGGTTCCTTCTCACAGCCCTACTATCCAGCCTTTCATATCGAAGTAACCCTACTATCCAGGTTCCTCCTCAAAGTCTTACTATCCAGGCTTTCATATCGAAGTAACCGTACTATCCAGGTTCCTACTCAAAGCCCTACTATCCAGGCTTTCATATCGAAGTAACCCTACTATCCAGGTTCCTTCTCATAGCCCTACTATCCAGGCTTTCATATCGAAGTAACCCTACTATCTAGGTTCCTTCTCATAGCCCTACTATCCAGGCTTTCATATCAAAGTAACCCTACTATCCATGTTCCTTTCACACAACCCTACTATCCAGGTACCTTCTTAAAGCCCTACTATCCAGGCTTTCATATCAAAGTAACCCTACTATCTAGGTTCCTTCTCACAGCCCTACTATCTAGGCTTTCATATCGAAGTAACCTTACTATCCAGGTTCCTTCTCACATCCTTACTATCCGGGCTTTCATATCGAAGTAACCCTACTATCCAAGTTCCTTTCACACAACCCTACTATCCAGGTTCCTTCTCACAGCCCTACTATCCAGGCTTTCATATCAAAGTAACCCTACGATACATGTTCCTTCTCACAGCCCTACTATCCAGGCATTCATATCGAATTAGCCCTACTATCCAGGTTCCTTATCACAACCCTACTATCCAGGATTTCACATCGAAGTAACCCTACGACCCAGGTTCCTTCTCACAGCCCTACTATCCAGGCTTTCACATCGAAGTAACCCTACTATCTAGGTTCCTTCTCACAACCCTACTATCCAGGATTTCATATCGAAGTAACCCCACTATCCAGATTCCTTCTCACAGCCCTACTATCCAGGATTTCATATCGAAGTAACCTTACTATCCAGGTTCCTTCTCACAGCCCAACTATCTAGGCTTACATATCTAAGTAACCCTACTATCCAGGTTCCTTCTCACAACCCTACTATCTAAGATTTCATATTGAAGTAACCCTACTATCCAGATTCCTTCTAACAGCCCTACTATCCAGGCTTTCACATCGAAGTAACCCTACTATCCAGGTTCCTTCTTAAAGCCCTACTATCCAGGATTTCATATTGAAGTAACCCTACTATCTAGGTTCCTTCTCACAGCCCTACTATCCAAGCTTTCATATCGAAGTAACCCTACTATCCATGTTCCTCCTCACAGCCCTACTATCCAGGCTTTCATATCAAAGTAACCGTACTATCCAGGTTCCTTCTAACAGCCCTACTATCCAGGCTTTCATATCGAAGTAACCCTACTATCCAGGTTCCTTCTCATAGCCCTACTATCCAGGCTTTCATATCGAAGTAACCTGACTATCTAGGTTCCTTCTCACAGCCCTACTATCCAGGCTTTCATATTAAAGTAACCCTACTATCCAAGTTCCTTTCACATAACCCTACTATCCAGGTTCCTTCTTAAAGCCCTACTATCCAGGATTTCATATTTAAGTAACCCTACTATCCAGGTTCCTTCTCACAGCCCTACTATCCAGGATTTCACATCAAAGTAACCCTACTATCTAGGTTCCTTCTCACAGCCCTACTATCCAGGATTTTACATCAAAGTAACCCTACGACCCAGGTTCCTTCTCACATCCCTATTATCCAGGCTTTTACATCGAAGTAACCCTACTATCCAGGTATCTTCTCACAGCCGTACTATCCAAGCTTTCATATCGAAGTAACCCTACTATCTAGGTTCCTTCTCACAGCCCTACTATCCAGGCTTTCATATCGAAGTAACCCTACTATACAGGTTCCTTCTCACAGCCCTACTATCCAGGATTTCATATTGAAGTAACCCTACTATCCTGGTTCCTTCTCACAGCCCTACTATCCAGGATTTCATATCGAAGTAACCCTATTATCCAGGTTCCTTCTCACAGCCCTATTATCCAAGTATTCATATCGAAGTAACCCTATTATCCAGGTTCCTTCTCACATTCTTACTATCCAGGCTTTCATATCGAAGTAACCATACTATCAAAGTTCCTTTCACACAACCCTACTATCCAGGTTCCTTCTTACAGCCCTACTATCCAGGCTTTCATATCGAAGTAACTCAACTATCCAGGTTCCTTCTCACAGCCCTACTATCCAGGCTTTCATATCGAAGTAACCCTACTATCCAGGTTCCTTCTTACAGCCCTACTATCCAAGCTTTCATATAGAAGTAACCCTGCTATCTAGGTTCCTTCTCACAGCCCTACTATCCAGGCTTTCATATCGAAGTAACCCTACTATCCAGGTTCCTACTCACAGCCCTACTATCTAGGCTTTCATATCGAAGTAACCCTACTATCCAGGTTCCTTCTCACAACCCTACTATCAAGGCTTTCATATCGAAGTAACCCTACTATCCAGGTTCCGTCTCACATCCCTACTTTCCAGGCTTTCATATCGAAGTAACCTTACAATCCAGGTTCCTTCTCATAGCCCTAATATCTAGGCTTTCATATCGAAGTAAACCTACTATCCAGGTTCCTTCTCACAACAATACTATCCAGGTTCCTTCTTAATGCCCTACTATCCAGGCTTTCATATCAAAGTAACCCTACTATCCAGGTTCCTTCTCACAGCCCTACTATCCAGGCTTTCATATCGAAGTAACCTTACTATCCAGGTTCCTTCTCACATCTTTACTATCCGGGATTTCATATCGAAGTAACCCTACTATTCAAGTTCCTTTCACACAACCCTACTATCCAGGTTCCTTCTCACAGCCCTACTATCCAGGCTTTCATATCGAAGTAACCCTACGATCCAGGTTCCTTCTCACAGCCCTACTATCCAGGCTTTCATATCGAATTAGCCCTACTATCCAGGTTCCTTCTCACAACCCTACTATCCAGGATTTTACATCAAAGTAACCCTACGACCCAGGTTCCTTCTCACATCCCTATTATCCAGGCTTTTACATCGAAGTAACCCTACTATCCAGGTATCTTCTCACAGCCGTACTATCCAAGCTTTCATATCGAAGTAACCCTACTATCTAGGTTCCTTCTCACAACCCTACTATCCAGGCTTTCATATCGAAGTAACCCTACTATCCAGGTTCCTTCTCACAGCCCTACTATCCAGGCTTTCATATCGAAGTAACCCTACTATACAGGTTCCTTCTCACAGCCCTACTATCCAGGCTTTCATATTGAAGTAACCCTACTATCCTGGTTCCTTCTCACAGCCCTATTATCCAAGTATTCATATCGAAGTAACCCTATTATCCAGGTTCCTTCTCACATTCTTACTATCCAGGCTTTTATATCGAAGTAACCATACTATCAAAGTTCCTTTCACACAACCCTACTATCTAGGTTCCTTCTTACAGCCCTACTATCCAGGCTTTCATATCGAAGTAACTCAACTATCCAGGTTCCTTCTCATAGCCCTACTATCCAGGCTTTCATATCGAAGTAACCCTACTATCCAGGTTCCTTCTTACAGCCCTACTATCCAAGCTTTCATATCGAAGTAACCCTGCTATCTAGGTTCCTTCTCACAGCCCTACTATCTAGGCTTTCATATCGAAGTAACCCTACTATCCAGGTTCCTACTCACAGCCCTACTATCTAGGCTTTCATATCGAAGTAACCCTACTATCCAGGTTCCTTCTCACAACCCTACTATCCAGGCTTTCATATCGAAGTAACCCTACTATCCAGGTTCCGTCTCACATCCCTACTTTCCAGGCTTTCATATCGAAGTAACCTTACAATCCAGGTTCCTTCTCATAGCCCTAATATCTAGGCTTTCATATCGAAGTAAACCTACTATCCAGGTTCCTTCTCACAACCCTACTATCCAGGTTCCTTCTTAATGCCCTACTATCCAGGCTTTCATATCAAAGTAACCCTACTATCCAGGTTCCTTCTCACAGCCCTACTATCCAGGCTTTCATATCGAAGTAACCTTACTATCCAGGTTCCTTCTCACATCTTTACTATCCGGGATTTCATATCGAAGTAACCCTACTATTCAAGTTCCTTTCACACAACCCTACTATCCAGGTTCCTTCTCACAGCCCTACTATCCAGGCTTTCATATCGAATTAGCCCTACTATCCAGGTTCCTTCTCACAACCCTACTATCCAGGCTTTCACATCGAAGTAACCCTACGACCCAAGTTCCTTCTCACAGCCCTACTATCCAGGCTTTCACATCGAAGTAACCCTAATATCCAAGTTCCTTCTCACAGCCCTACTATCCAGGCTTTCATATCGAAGTAACCCTACTATCTAGGTTCCTACTCACAGCCCTACTATCCAGGATTTCATATCGAAGTAACCCTACTATCCAGATTCCTTCTCACAGCCCTACTATCCAGGATTTCATATCGAAGTAACCTTACTATCCAGGTTCCTTCTCACAGCCCTACTATCTAAGCTTACATATCTAAGTAACCCGACTATCCAGGTTCCTTCTCACAGTCCTACTATCCAAGCTTTCATATCGAAGTAACCCTACTATCCAGATTCCTTCTCACAGCCCTACTATCCAGGCTTTCACATCGAAGTAACCCTAATATCCAGGTTCCTTATCACAGCCTTACTATCCAGGCTTTCATATCGAAGTAACCCTACTATCTGGGTTCCTTCTCACAGCCCTACTATACAGGCTTTCATATCGAAGTAACCCTACTATCCAGGTTCCTCCTCACAGCCCTACTATCCAGGCTTTCATATCGAAGTAACCGTACTATCCAGGTTCCTTCTCACAGCCCTACTATCCAGGCTTTCATATCGAAGTAACCCTACTATCCAGGTTCCTTCTCATAGCCTTACTATCCATGCTTTCATATCAAAGTAACCATACTATCTAGGTTCCTTCTCACAGCCCTACTATCCAGGATTTCATATCAAAGTAACCCTACTATCCAAGTTCCTTTCACATAACCCTACTATCCAGGTTCCTTCTTAAAGCCCTACTATCCAGGATTTCATATTGAAGTAACCCTACTATCCAGGTTCCTTCTCACAGTCCTGCTATC
The DNA here is from genome assembly GCA_948472305.1 of Vicia faba. NCBI lineage: Eukaryota > Viridiplantae > Streptophyta > Magnoliopsida > Fabales > Fabaceae > Vicia > Vicia faba. The sequence continues at coordinate 976,520,755 of OX451738.1, read as the reverse complement.
CAGGATTTCACATCAAAGTAACCCTACTATCTAGGTTCCTTCTCACAGCCCTACTATCCAGGATTTCACATCAAAGTAACCCTACGACCCAGTTTCCTTCTCACAGCCCTATTATCCAGGCTTTTACATCGAAGTAACCCTACTATCCAGGTATCTTCTCACAGTCGTACTATCCAAGCTTTCATATCGAAGTAACCCTACTATCTAGGTTCCTTCTCACAGCCCTACTATCAAGGCTTTCATATCGAAGTAACCCTACTATCCAGGTTCCTTCTCACAACACTACTATCCAGGCTTTCATATCGAAGTAACCCTACTATCCAGGTTCCTTCTCACAGCCCTACTATCCAGGCTTTCATATTGAAGTAACCCTACTATCCAGGTTCCTTCTCACAGCCCTATTATCCAGGTTTTCATATCGAAGTAACCCTACTATCCAAGTTCCTTCTCATATCCTTACTATCCAGGCTTTCATATCGAAGTAACCATACTATCCAAGTTCCTTTCACACAACCCTACTATTCAGGTTCCTTCTTACAGCCCTACTATTCAGGCTTTCATATCGAAGTAACCCAACTATCCAGGTTCCTTCTCACAGCCCTACTATCCAGGCTTTCACATCGAAGTAACCCTACTATCCAGGTTCCTTCTCATAGCCCTACTATCCAGGATTTCATATCGAAGTAACCCTACTATCCAGGTTCCTACTCACAGCCCTACTATCCAGGCTTTCATATCGAAGTAACCCTACTATCCAGGTTCCTTCTCACAACCCTACTATCCAGGCTTTCATATCGAAGTAACCCTACTACCCAGGTTCCTTCTCACATCCCTACTTTCCAGGCTTTCATATCGAAGTAACATTACAATCCAGGTTCCTTCTCATAGCCCTAATATCTAGGCTTTCATATCGAAGTAACCCTACTATCCATGTTCCTTCTCACAGCCCTACTATCCAGGCTTTCATACCGAATTAACCCTACTATCCAGGTTCCTTCTCACAGCCCTACTATCAAGGCTTTTATATCGAAGTAACCCTACTATCCAGGTTCCTTCTCACAGCCCTACTATCCAGGCTTTCATATCGAAGTAACCCTACGACCCAGGTTCCTTCTCACAGCCCTATTATCCAGGTTATCATATCAAAGTAACCCTACTATCCAGGTTCCTTCTCACAGCCCTACTATCCAGGCTTTCATATCGAAGTAACCCTACGACCCAGGTTCCTTCTCACAACACTATTATCCAGGCTTTCATATCGAAGTAACCCTACTATCCAGGTTCCTCCTCACAGCCCTACTATCCAGGCTTTCATATCCAAGTAACCATACTATCCAGGTTCCTTCTCACATCCTTACTATCCGGGCTTTCATATCGAAGTAACCCTACTATCCAAGTTCATTTCACACAACCCTACTATCCAGGTTCCTTCTTACAGCCCTACTATCCAGGCTTTCATATCGAAGTAACCCTACTATCCAGGTTCCTTCTCATAACCCTACTATCTAGGCTTTCACATCGAAGTAACCCTACTATCCAGGTTCCTTCTCACAGCTCTACTATCCAGGCTTTCACATCAAAGTAACCCTACGACCCAGGTTCCTTCTCACAACCCTACTATCAAGGATTTCACATCGAAGTAACCCTACTATCAAGGTTCCTTCTCACAGCCCTACTATCCAGGCTTTCATATCAAAGTAACCCTGATATTTAGGTTCCTTCTCACAGCCCTACTATCCAGGCTTTCATATCAAAGTAACCCTACTATCCAGGCTTTCATATCAAAGTAACCCTACTATACAGGTTCCTACTCATAGCCCTACTATCCACTCTTTCATATCAAAGTAACCCTACTATCCAGGTTCCTTCTCACAGCCCTACTATCCAGGCTTTCATATCGAAGTAACCCTACTATCCAGGTTCCTTCTCACATCCCTACTTTCCAGGCTTTCATATTGAAGTAACCTTACTATCCAGGTTCCTTCTCATAGCCCTAATATCTAGGCTTTCATATCGAAGTAACCCTACTATCCAGGTTCCTTCTCACAACCCTACTATCCAGGCTTTAATATCGAATTAACCCTACTATCCAGGTTCCTTCTCACATCCCTATTATCCAGGATTTCATATCGAAGTACCCCTACTATCCAGGTTCCTTCTCACAGCCCTACTATTCAGGCTTTCATATCGAAGTAACCCTACGACCCAGGTTCCTTCTCATAACACTATTATCCAGGCTTTCATATCGAAGTAACCATACTATCCAGGTTCCTTCTCACAGCCCTACTATCCAGGCTTTCATATCGAAGTAACCATACTATCCAGGTTCCTTCTCACATCCTTACTATCCGGGCTTTCATATCGAAGTGACCCTACTATCCAAGTTCATTTCACACAACCCTACTATCCAGGTTCCTTCTTACAGCCCTACTATCCAGGCTTTCATATCGAACTAACCCTACTATCCAGGTTCCTTCTCATAACCCTACTATCTAGGTTTTCACATCGAAGTAACCCTACTATCCAGGTTCCTTCTCACAGCCCTACTATCCAGGCTTTCACATCAAAGTAACCCTACGACCCAGGTTCCTTCTCATAACCCTACTATCAAGGATTCCACATCGAAGTAACCCTACTATCAAGGTTCCTTCTCACAGCCCTACTATCCAGGCTTTCATATCGAAGTAACCCTGATATCTAGGTTCCTTCTCACAGCCCAACTATCCAGGCTTTCATATCAAAGTAACACTACTATCCAGGCTTTCATATCAAAGTAACCCTACTATCCAGGTTCCTACTCATAGCCCTACTATCCAGGCTTTCATATCGAAGTAACCCTACTATCCAGGTTCCTTCTCACAACCTTACTATCCAGGCTTTAATATCGAAGTAACCCTACTATCCAGGTTCCTTCTCCCATCCCTACTTTCCATGCTTTCATATCGAAGTAACCTTACTATCTAGGTTCCTTCTCATAGCCCTAATATCTAGGCTTTCATATCGAAGTAACCCTACTATCCAGGTTCCTTCTCACAACCCTACTATCCAGGCTTTAATATCGAATTAACCCTACTATCCAGGTTCCTTCTCACAACCCTACTATCTAGGCTTTTATATCGAAGTAACCCTACTATCCAAGTTCCTTCTCACAACCCTACTATCCAGGCTTTCATATCGAAGTAACCCTACGACCCAGGTTCCTTCTCACAGCCCTATTATCCAGGATTTCATATCGAAGTAACCCTACTATCCAGGTTCCTTCTCACAGCCCTACTATTCAGGCTTTCATATCGAAGTAAACCTACTATCCAAGTTCCTTTTACATAACACTACTATTCAGGTTCCTTCTCACAGCCCTACTAACCAGGCTTTCATATTGAATTAACCCAGTATCCAGGTTCCTTCTTACAGCCCTACTATCCAGGCTTTCATATCGAAGTAACCCTACTATCCAGGTTCCTTCTCACAGCCCAACTATCCAGGCTTTCATATCGAAGTAACCCTACTATCCAGGTTCCTTCTCACATCCCTACTTTCCAGGATTTTATATCGAAGTAACCCTACTATCCAGGTTCCTCCTCACATCCCTACTATCCAGGCTAACATATTGAAGTAACCCTACGACCCAAGTTCCTTCTCACAGCCCTACTATCCAGGCTTTCATATCGAAGTAACCCTACTACCCAGGTTCCTTCTCACATCCCTACTATCCAGGCTCTCATATCGAAGCAACCCTACTATCCAGGTTCCTTCTCATAACCTTACTATCCAGGTTCCTTCCCCCTTATCTCTAGACAGCAGTCCACAACACTGTAAGACCGGGACCTGATCAAACACGATTGGTTTCTCATTTCCCTAGTAGAGTAACAGACAACTGAAGCCCCTAAAACTCTATTTCTCGAGACAAATACCAATGCTCCTCGGCAGATTCCTCGTCGACAATAACAACAGGAACTCTCATCGAAGGAATGTCTCAGGAAATCAAAACTCTCTAGATGGAATCTTTAAGCCTATCTCCGACAATTCTCTGTCACATCTTCTAGATGGCATCTTTAAGCCCATCTCCGACGGTATTCCGCCACATCCAGGATGGAATCTTTAAGCCCATCTATTAGAATCTTCTATTATCGACCTCCAAATGGAATCTATAAGCCTATTCCCGATATCACTAAATCAAGTATCACTTCATGCGAGTGCAAATTTCTGGGCACTCTAGTGTTCAATCATCTTCCACCTTCAGATCACGAAAGGCAGATGAGCCAATCTACATCCTCAGGTTTAAGAAGATTTAATAGGGGAAGTTGTTGTACCCCTAAATTTTCCCTCTCATTTTACTCAAAACATAATCCTAGAGATCCTCTATTTGCTCAAGGTAGCCTAAGAGTTGACAAGACAAACTCTCTCCTAAGGCAGTGTACCTCAAATTAGGGTTTCCATTTTCATCAAGATGGGTGAACTCCAAGGACCTCATATCCTCTCCATGGACCTAATATGTTCTCAATACCCTACATGCCAAGTTTCATGCCTTGCACAAGAAGTTTGCTAAGTCAACTGCTCAGATGCTTGAGAATCGACTATATTAGGTCAAAAGTCAACTGTGACCCACATGCAGACAAACTTCAAGATTTTTGGTCAACATTAAAATTTTGAAGTTACTTTCATCATTTGATCAAGGGTTGATCATGATTCCCCAAGGAATTCTCCAAATTCATCAAAACCCAAAAGTTGCTAAATTAGGGTTTCTTAGTAAAAGTCTACCAAACTTTGACGAAGCATAACTTCCACATGCTTTATCAAAATTTTTCCATACAAGGCTAATTTCAAAGAGGATGCAATTCCCTACAATTCATGTTCATCTCACATGTTCAAAATATGCACTCATTAAAAGATATGAATTTTTACATTATGGGTCCTTTTGAAAAGTCAACAAAAACACCTTTTGGGTGAAAGCTTCTTACATGAACATGGAAGACTCAATTGAGATGAGACCAAAATATTTGCTTAGGGGACATCCTAATATTTCTAAAAAGTCCAAGAACACCTCTCTAGAATTAAAATTGGAAGAGATATGCTTTGTCAAAGTTTACCCTTTTTGCAAAATTGCCAAAAGTCAAATATGCTCAAAAATGCATTTTTTGCTAAATGAGCCTAACTTTTTATGCTTCCACCTCATTTATAATGTGGTCCACGACTCAAATATTCATCCACCCATTACTTGCTTCATTTTTCAATTTATTTTGATTTTTTATTAATTAAAAATTTAATTAAATCAAATAATTGATGAATAATAGCAAAGATATGATTTGATTTAGTTTTTGGATAGGTTGGAAATCAAAATATGCTGAATTATCTAGGTCAAAACAAATCAAGCATAATTGGTACAAGAAAGGGAATATTTGGCTCAAAATAGCAAGTTTGCATATGGCTAAAAAATCAAATCAAATCTCATCAAACTTCAAGATTCAATCCAAGTTTGTAACCCTAATTCATCCCTAGGTATATATTGGACAAGAACAAAGAAAAAAACAAGGGTTGCAGTTGTGTAAAAGGCCAAAACAAACTTCAAAAAATTCAAAGAAAAGTGTGAATCGGTTTTCACTCTACAGGCCATCTCAAGTCATCCTAGCACTGCCAATCAATTGTTAGACGTCTTAGGAAGCCATCCCAATCAATTGCAAGCCGCCCCAAGTCCAGAATCATCGTGTAGAAGTCACACGGTTTGCTAAAAATTTTAGAAACGATTATCATAATTCCTGCATCATTAGCATGTTTAAGTTATATATTTGTAATCCTCATCATGTTTGCAAACTGACTGAATGATTTAATTGCATTTTGGAGCCTATACGTGTCTTTGCCATTGTTAGGGTTTAGGTGTGCAATTTAGGGCTTTTTGCTACAGGCAAAATTAGACCATAAGATGGATACTGGGATGACCGGGACATCATGACCGGTCGAACCATTGTCTTCAATTCCATTTATATTGTGTCTCGTGAATTTTTGAATTGCACAGGTCTTTAGCCATGGAAGCTGACTGTAGGTAAAGGTATGAAGATCTAAAACGACGGATGAGGAAGAAGAAGATAACGTGTCCAAGCATCATTGGACCATTTGAAGGCTGGCGCGTTTTTTTTTTGTTTATTCATTAATCCATTTATTTATTATATAATATATTTTTGTTTTCCTTACACTAATAACAAAAGCGCGTAGCACAGCTGGCAATGAGGCATTGGTATTGATCCTAAGGACCTAGGTTCGATCCCAGGTCCCAACGCTTCCTTTATATTGTTTTCATTCAACAGATCCAGCGCGTTATTCTTCCTGGTGACCATCATGAATCCTTGCATCCAACGGTTTGATCAAGCATGCTATCAGATCCAACGCTCCAGCAGTGAGGGCCTATGGTGCACGTTCAAGTCAACGCTACACAAAATCCAATATTGATTGGGCTGGGAGCATTTTGGGCCTTAGAAAATTCAGATTGGCACCCCCCAGATTTGCTATTCAACACAGTTTGCATTTTCTATTCTATTTTCTTTTTTAATTTCTTTAATTAATTTCTTTTATTTGTTTTAATTAATTAACCCAAAATTATTATTTTTCTATAAAATAAAAAAAAAATCACAAAATTACATAAAATCTTTTTTTAATAAAAATATTTTATTTCTAAATTAATTTAGTTTAATTACTTTAAGGCAATTTAATCTCTTTCCATAATTAAAAATAACTAGACCTAGGATTTGAATTGTACATAATTAATTAATTTTCTTTAAAAAATACACCAAAAATATTTTTTTAAAATATTTATTATAATTAATTAGGTTAATTAGGTTAACTTAAATACTTTTTTTCATAATTAAAAAGCAATTAGAAATTAGGGTTTTATTTAAATTGCAATTTCATTGATTTCTCCAATAAAAAATGTACAAAAATCTTCTTTCCTTTCAATTAGGGTTTAGGTTATTTTTTAACATCCCTCGTATTTAATTTGCCGTGCATTTAATTATTTCTTTTCCATTATTTTGGTAACTGCCGACGTTTTGTAATAGTTAAACTAGGGTTTTTATTTACTGCTTTAATCCCCGATTCTTTGGTTATGTAATTAATCCCTATCCCCGAAGCCTTGTAATAGCTAGGTTTATTTTCTCGCACTTTTAAATTCCTGCAAATATTTAACTGTCTAGATGTATGCTAATAGGATTGTATGGCAAGAATATCTGAGATTAAAACAGTAGATCACCTAATGTGCAAAGATTAAATAACTAAAACAAATCATATGCACATATTCACTCCTAGGGTTTACCTCTCTTCGGTTGCCGTCGGTAAACAATCATTAAGCATAGGAGATTTTAGTGGTCGCCCTCTAGTCTAAAAAGATCAAATTGTCCCATTTGAATGTTGCCTCAGAGATGTTGCCTCGGAAAGATCTTAAGACTCTAGGGTTACTACTAAAGTTTTCTAACTAATGCTTTGGCGACTGTATTTGTCCCTTTCGAACGTCCCTTACAACTCCAACGATGGTGCTACATACTCCTTAATAGTAGGATAGCGCTGTCTAAAGGAAACGAAAACAAACAATATTTTTTCGAGTAGGTAAAATCTTAAGTACTTGCTCAATAAAACATTTTCACACAAACACCTTTCAAAACAAATTTTCAAAACAAACTTCATCACATCCTTGAGGACTGATACAAGGGTTATCACGAAGTAAAAAATTTTCAAGACAAACACACACATGCAATTTGAAAAAAAATGAGCAAGTACCTAAGAGCCCGTAGATAACTACGGATAGAAAGGGTGCTAACACCTTCCATTTCTATAATCTACCCCCCCATACTCAGAATATCTCGAAAAAAGGTTTTTTTCTGTTCTTTTCCCTTTTCCATGATTGGATGAAATAAAAGTCGATGGCGACTCTTGCTTACCGCGACATTTTGCGAACAAAAAACGCAAAACGCAAACCAGTAAAAACAGTCGATTCTACCACCGTATCACAATGACCATGTGATAATGTTGATGATAATTTGAATAAATGAACCTTTAATTTCAAGCCACAAATGCCTAATTCCTGATTTTCCACTGATGAAAGCCAAAAACTCTAATTTTCTTTAAGCCACATTGATGAGACCCAATGATTGAGGACGCATTGAGAATGATGACCATGATGATACAAATTCTTTAAGAGCACATGCTATGAATGATTGTGATGCAGATGAAAATGTATGTGGAGATTAATGAATGTGAGGTTTGAGTTGATTGTGGTTAAAACTCAAAGGGAAAATTTTAGGGTGCAATAACTGCCCCTATTTAATCATCTTAGACCTGGAGGTGAGATTGGATTTCGCCTTTTGAAAGTTTAAGGTATAAGGAGATTAAATACTAAGTGAACCATAAAATATGTCCTGCGAAGGAGGTAAGTTTTATCTTTGGTGGTGGAAGGAAACTTATTTTCGCAACATTTGAGGATTGACACAGATGGGTGTTGGAAGGAATCAAACACATACGAGTTTTAAACCAAGGATTCTACTGGGGATTCAAAGAGCAAAATAAGATAGACGAGTATTGGGGTGAACATCAATATCAAAATAAGATGCAGACGAGTATCCAAGAAAGATTTGACACAGACGAGTGTTTAAATAAGACACAGACAAGTATCAAAGAAAGATTTGACACAGATGAGTGTTTAAATAAGACACATAAGAGTATCAAAGAAATATTTGACACAGACGAGTATTTAAATTAATATAGAAATAAGATATAGACGAGTACCTAATAAAGATTTGACATAAATTAGTGTTTAAATAAATATCGAAATAAGATACGAACGAGTACCTAAGAAACATTTGACACAGACGAGTGTTTAAATTAATGATCTTGTTGGGGATCAAAGAAACATTGACAGAGTATTAGATGATAACCAGTGAAGAAATTAACATGACTGGGTGTTGGAATCTATATGGATGGGTATAAAAAATAAGATACAATGTGAACACTGATAAAATTTGAAGTGAGTGAAAACTCAACACTATATTGCTGATGAAGAAGCCTCTGCAGGTAAGTATCTTTGGGTCATTTTCTGCGGGGAATATCAAGCTAACTTATGCTTTTGAAGCATGTTTGATTTTTATGATGTAATGATCCTTTTTATGGGATATGCTACATAGTTAGGATGCCATGATGTGATTTTATTATGCAATGTTGCTTATGAGAAGAGGCCTTGTTGGAGAAGAACATGCTAGACTGATCCCTGTGGAAATTGGATTAATTGTATTGTCAGCTCTGGGCAGGTAACATGTACCTTTTTTATGAGTGGGCGACGAACTTTGTGAGTATCTGGATTGTCACTTATGCCCCTGACATGGTGTAAATAACTACGTTCACTTCCTTAACATTTTTAAGTAATTTCCAATGTTCTTATTATTATTTTTTCAAAAAGTTTGTGTGACCCCTCAAAGTCATAAATGCGATATTTTTTCCAGGAAAATATCAGGCGTTTTAATATTCAAAGTAGTAAAATAAAAACATAATTTGTTTTGGATATAGAGGAATTTTATTGAAATTAGCATGTAAATAGGCATTTTTACATGAGGAAATAATCCCTGAAAAGAGGTTATTGTGTGAGTAAAAGCTTAAATCGGCAACTGAAAAATCTGATTTTCACTGGGTTTTGATTCTACTATAACCACTATATCCTCAAAGCTCTTATCACTTTTGCCTTAAGAAGAAGATGATTTCATTAATTCATGCCCCACGGGATTGTCAATTCTTGTTTGTAGAGAAAAGTCGCAGATTCACAGTCATTCGCTTTTAAATCCCTAGCTTTTTCCTGGACCACCCCTTTTAGGGGTTCTCAGTCTACTGGGATACCCTTTTTTGCCTAAGTTGCCCTTGTAGGTTTTCAACTTAGCGGGTGTACCTATTTTTATTATTCTTTTTTTTATCCCTAATTTTTTCCCGGATCTTTTCCTTTTGTGATCCTTCGGGATGCCCATTTCTTACCTAAGTCATTGACTTAGCGGGTCTACTTATGTGAAGTATTTTTTTAACTACATATGCATTCACTGTGAGTGGGAAATCTTTGTCATCCATGGTTGTAAGAAGAAAAGATCCTCCTGAGAAGACATTCATCATAACATATGGTCCTTCATAATTTGGGGCCCATTTTCCCCTGGTATATGTAGTGTTAAGAGGCAAGATCTTCTTTAACACGAGGTCTCTGACTTGGAAGTTCTGAGGCCGAACCTTCTTGTCGAAAGATTTCTTCATTCTTTTCTAATATAGATGGCCTTGGCAAATGGCTGTCAACCGCTTCTCATCGATAAGGTTCAACTGATCGAACCTTGTTCGGACCCATTCAACTTCATTCAACTTGACATCCATTATAACCCTTATGGAAGGTATCTCTACTTCTACTGGTAAGACGACCCCCATCCCATAAACAAGCAAAAAAGGGATTTCCCTGGTCGAGGTGCAGACTGAAGTACGATAGCTATGTAAAGTGAAAGGCAACATCTCATGCCAATCCCTGTATGCCACTACCATCTTTTGTACAATTTTCTTGATGTTCTTATTTGCAACTTTAATTGTGCCATTCATCTTTGGCCGATAAGGTGAAGAATTATGATGCTGGATTTTGAAATTTTGGCACAGTTCTTTTATAATCTTGTTGAGGTTGGATCTATTATCAGTAATGATCCTTTCAGGAATTCTGTAGCAGCAAATGATTTGATTCTAAATGAAGCGAGCAACCACTTATTTGGTGACGTTGTAATATGAAGTATCTTCTACCCATTTAGTAAAGTAGTTGATAACAACTAGGATGAAGCGGTGACCATTATAAGCGGTCAGCTCGATTCGGCCGATCAAGTCTAAAACAACCGACGGAACAAATCAACAAGATGAAATCAATGAAGTCGTCATCAAACATTTTTATCCCACGGGAACGGAAAGTTAAACATCGAGTAAACATGAGAAGGGTTAAATCAAGGTCAAATGACCGAGATATATGAGTAAGGGAGTCGATTATGCAATCGGGAAGGTATTAGCACCCCTCATGTCCGTGGTACTCCATGAGATCCACTATTGTTGTTCTAATCAAAGGGTGTGTAAAATCTAAAGCTTAAGAGCTAAGGAAAAATGTAAAGAGGGAATGCATGCAAAAGAAACTATGGGGAAAAGAAGGAATATTTACAAAGTTTCGCTCGCCTGAGCCCTGCGACCAAATGCCTAAGTATCCCTTTTAAGGAATCAGAGCGTCGTAGTTCGGCTCAATAGTTTCCGTTTGTTTGTTTTTTACCTTGAAAAAGTGTTTTGAAAGAAAAGCCAAGCGGCAAAATGAAATTTGAATTGGTTGATGTTTTTTTACCTTGAAAAAGGGTTTTGACAATATTAGAGTGTTTTATGCATTTTCCAAGTAAAAGGTTTTAGTCTTAAGGATGAAAAAAGAAAAGAAAAAATCTAAGGGAAACTATATAGCTCTAACCTTAATTGTATCATATAATGATTGGTCCTATGGTTGAGGTTTGAAAAGGGAAAAATCTACCTATGTTAGCATGCATGGATTACAATCCTAATGTCTAACTTGCATCGAAAAGGAAACAAGTGTATCCTAAGGGAGCATGGCAAACGTTAAAAACCTAAATAAACACGCACACAAGTGCGATCACACAAAGTCTAAACCAAAACAAACAAACAAAGCTTGAGGAGTATCCACTCACTCAAGTAGCACACACCTAATCGAGGTATCATGGCACCAATATAGGATAAGGAGAGGGATACCTAACCACAATATTGTATCATCGAGGTAGGACAAAGAAAGGGGGGAACCTAACCATGATATCAAATCATCAAGGTAGGATAAAGGGATGTTTAGCCAAGACATTAAATCGTTGAGGCAAGCAAAATGGGGGAATAGTAGTTCTTAACCGTGATATCAAATCATAAGGGAAAGAAAGAAAGGGGTGTTGACTTTTGATCAAGATATCAAATAATTGATGCAAGAGAAGAACGAAAGTGAATCGTCATAAGCGACTAAACACCTGACCAAGATATCAATATTAAAGGTAGGTGACAGAAGGAAATAATGAGATCACATCAGAGTATCAATGTTTCACAAACGTGATCTGAAGATAAAATGTGGGGGATCAATTACAAATCCCTTTTCCATATGGCTGACTCGATAACATGAGCAGCAGGGTTCATAGCACCAACACACAGCGTGAGCTATGAACGACCCGGGGATTAGAAATGGCGGGGTCGATTGCGGATCCTCTGTCGCCTATGCCTCCTTTTGAGGAATTATCAATGGGGAATGGGAATAGGATGCCTTCATCGAGGTCTTTGGCACAAATGTAAACAAATAGAATTGTAAACAAACAAGCGCACATAGGAATTTCCTTCTAAAGATATTTTAAATAGCATTGCCTGCCTAACGCAAGGACTTCCAGAACATGCATCTCTAATCCTACTTCCCATGGCATCAGAAAAGCAGTAAACAAATATGGAAAAGTAAACAAGAAATATACCAAACAGATAAGAGTCTCTTATTTAGCAAATAGAAGCCAAGAAACCTGATGGTCTTCAAGTGAGCTATCATCATCAACAAATTAAGTCAAATACAATATCCAATACAATCATCCAACATTACAATATGAAAATAAATCACAAGCTATGTGCGCATCCAACTAATGTCCTGCACCAAACAATGCTACACAAGCAAAGAGTAAAATCTGAACAAATACATCGCGATGAATCTCCTTCAAAAACATGCAAAATGTCATAAGAAGAGTTAGCAAATAACAATAAATATCAAATGTAATTGAACAATTGACCCTAGAACTCAAAATGACATATTATCATGCATAAAGCAAGATTGAACAAGCAACAGAGACGCAAAGTGGAATACCGGGCAACATGTACATCGCACAATGAAACACGCAAAATATCAGTATGAATCAACACAACTCAATGCAAATTTATAACAAAGACCAATGCAAGTACAATGATACATAAACCAACAATTAAAATGTATTTCGAGTGCACTTTACAAAACCATGGCAACACCTCTGTCATTTTAAGAATTAACCCGAAAAACACATCGAAATCGAGCCAACTCAACAACAATGTCCAATAATCAACCAATAAAATGAAAGCATGCATCATATAAATATTAAAACTAAATGTACATGTTAGAAATAAAATTAGACGGCATTGTACTCAAATTTAACATGCACGAAAAGTCGGAACGAAATTGACTGAAAATGGTACCGGTATGCATTCCCGGGAATTAAATTCGTGTGCAAGTGCAACTTACCATTCTTGGGAAGAAACTTACCATTTTGCGAACACGCGTGAAAAAATTTCCGGAATCGGTAATTCTCAACATCAATCATCATTAAATGCACAAGTGAATTCTAGTGAACCTCAAACGGTATTTAAAAAGGAATTTGCAACCTTGTTTACACATTCCGGAAAATAACTTATACTTAACCAATATTGTACGAAATTGATTTCAACAAATGAAAATGGATGCGGAAACACACATTTTGGTTCAAGTATTATCCCTTAAGAATTGTGAACAAGTTACAAACAATGAAATCATAAACAATGAAATCATACCGGATGTCTTAATTCCAAGCTCGAAATATCATTCATGAGTTAAAGAAATTTATCATATCAAGACTTTTTTAATGTTGTGAAGATCGATTCATCAATTAAATCAATTCGAAATTGCATCAACTCGTGAATTTATCGGTAATTCTCAATAAGAATTCAGGAATCTAAAATTTCGGAATAATTCGACATCAAAAGTCATCAACAAATTATATCCGGATTAAATCCTCAATCAACCAATTCAACATAATTTGATATCGAAAATCACAATCAAGAATTAACATCAATTTACCGGTTCATGAACAATTGTCTCAAAAATATTCAACTCGTGAAATTATGTAAAATCAATTCAATGCTCATGATCAATTCAAGAATCAAAATAAACTCATGAATTCACATAATGTTCAACCAATTCCATTTATAATCATCATCATCAATTCAATTATCAAGAAACTCAATTGAAATTCAAGAATGTAATGTAATTCAACAATTCAAAGTTTCAATTTAATTCCACAAATTCAACTCATAAGCAATAAAATTCTCACTTCAATTTAATCAATCCAATAAATAAAATCAAGAAATGGTGGAGACTTTACCGAAAAGTGATGTAAAGAAGGTGATCTGAGAAGAAGATATGTTGCTGGTCATAAACAACTGCATGTGAAGGATATGACGTCGCCAGAGCACAATTGGTCGAAGGAGATTCTCCGCAGACAGACGTGCAAGGAAGTGAGTGTGATTTCACATGTTGGCGGAGGGAGTATGGTGCGAGTTCGTCAGAAAATGGAAGGAGTGTGCGAAGTACAGTATCATGGTCGGAAGAGAGAGATATTGCAGATGTTTCTTGCAGAAATGGTGAGGAAGATGAAGATTATTGAATATTTTTGTGATTTTTATTGTTGAATCTTCTTGAAGAAGATGAGAGAAAAGATATATATATATATATATATATATATATATATATATATATATATATATATATATATATATATATATATATATATATATATATATATATATATATATATATATATATATATATATATATATATATATATATATATATATATATATATATATATATAGAGAGAGAGAGAGAGAGAGAGAGAGAGAGAGAGAGTTTGTTTTTATTTTTAAGAGAGTGGAAAAAGTGAGTGTGAATTTGTTTTTGATTTTTGGGGGAATGAAGTTGTGAATGTGAATGTTTTTGAGATTTGAAATTTGAAATATATAGTCTTGGCTCTAAACTTGAATTTTCAACTTATTTTGTGCACAGTGCAAGATCAAACCATAAGCTCATAATAATCGGTGTGAAATCTTGATGCGTGACTTGAAAGAAAGCTCTTGATGACGAAATTTATGACGCAGCACCGGAAGAATCGTTTTGATACAATAAAAATTGAGCAACTTATGTCGCTATGAATGACAATATACGCAGCGTAAAAATTCACAATGCAGAATTTTACAACTTATTTTGTGTAGGCGCACGAACAAACCACTGGCTCATGGTGCTCGGTGCAAAATCTCAATGCGAACCCTGAGAAAAAATGTCGACGAAGAAATTTGTGACGTCGTGCTGAAAGAATAACCTTGATACGATAAAAATTGAACAAGTTATGATTTTTTAAATGGCGAGAAACACTGTACTTATTTCATTGTACTGAACAATTTCAGCTTATTCCCGTGCGCACTTTCGGATGCGAGCCATGAACCGAAGTCTTCGGAGCATAATCTTAACTCGGGTCCTGAAGCAAAGTTGAAGCTTACAAAAATTTCTATCCCACGCTTCAAGAATCATCTTGATACAATAAAAATCAAGGGAGTTACGATTTTTACAATATCAAAAAACAAATCGGTAGAAAATAGTTTTGGCATGCAATTTTCTCTAGTAATTGGCGCTTTCGAAGATTTTCTATAAAGAATTAGCTCCTGAACCGAACATAAGGATCAAAGATAAAATAAAGATGAAATTTTTTCCCAAAGATCCACTTAAAAATCTCGAAATGGGCTACAGTTATGAATTTTTGAACATCTTAAAAATAACGGTTCAACACACTATTTTCACTGTTTTTGCATCGTATAGCTTCTGAGTACTCGCGCATTCGGATATCTTCCTCAATGAATTTGCTTGCGAGTCGAACATGAAAGTTAAAGGAAATAACATGACGGTTCAAATTCTCCAAGAGGAATTCAAAGATGATTTTCCAGTCAAAAGTTGTGAATTTTTAAGCATCCGAAAACCAGAGAAACGATAAATCCACTATATAACGCATTTCAGGTATTTTGCGCTTTAGAAAATCTTCCTTAAAAAATTAGCCTTTGACATGAACTTATGAAATGATGAATACCTCAAGACGGATCTAATGACTGAAGAAAAATTCCCAAACCATTTTCTGACCACAAGTTATGAATTTTTGAGCTTGAAACGCACCGTATTGAATTTCTGTCTGCACTGTCTCAAATCAAATGAAACGCCTGACTTTCTGCATAATTCAAAGCATGTTGGAACATATAAGAGCTTGATATGATGATGATTTGGTTGGTTGTTGATTGGATAGCTTGGAACAACATGCAGAGTACATTAAAATGCAAAAAATGCAAAGTTCGGCTTTACAATGCCGCTAAAAAAAACAGTCAACTTTCGCAATTATTTTCATAGAAAAATGCCTCGATTCCATGAGTATATACCCAATGGCATGTATGTATGCATATGGTGATGAAGTTAAGCCAATTAGGGTTAAAATGAAGAGGGAAAATTTTGGGGTACATCAGCTTCCCCTATTCAATCTTCTTTTACAAGAGGGTGAGATTGGCGGATGCCTTTCAAACAATCAAGGTAAAAGATGATTGAATACTCAATAGAACTATAAAATTTGCACTCTGAAGATATTCAGGAATTATTTATATCTTTTAGGTTGGATGAATTTCCTATTTTTTTTCTTTTTGGTGAATAATGGCTATCAAGGATAAATGTATGTCAGGTCAGGGTTAAACACAAAATAGAGATTGGATATCAAGAAACATGTGTTCGGATTTGGTAGCAAACACAAGAAAGAGACCGAATGAAAAGATTCCCCCGGGGGTACCACAAATGTATGTTCGGATTTGGTAGCGAACATACGACATAGACTAACCGAAGAAAGCCCTATTAAAGACATCAATAATAAATGTCCGAAGGAAAGGACATATACAAAATATATCGAATAAACATATCCGGAGTCGATGGCAGACATAAGAAAGAGACCGAGAAGGAGCTCTAACAAAGATACCTCAAATATATGTCTAAAGTTGGTAACAGACATACATAAGAAAGAGAATAACCTAAGAAAGCTCTATCAAAGGTATTGAAAATACATGTTCGAAACCGGTAGCGAACACATATCATAAATATACCAAGAATACATGTTTGGTGTCGGTAGCAGACATATACAAGAAAGATATCGAGAATACATGTTCGGAGTTGGTAGAAGACATATATAAGAAAGAGACCGAAAAAGGACCCTACCAAAGATATCAAAAATACATGTTCAGATTCGGTAGCAAACACATACGAGAAAGAGACCAGAAGAGGTCTCTGACAAAGATATCAAAAATACATATCCGGAGTTTGTAGCTGATACATATAAGAAAGATATCGAATAAACATGTCTGAAGTCGGTAGTGGACATAAGAAAGAGACCAAATGAAAATATTCTTACAAAGGTATCACAAATTTATGATCGGGGTTGGTAGCGAACATAAAAAGAAAAGACCGGAGGAAAGGACTCTATCGGAGATACTGAATATACATGTCTGGAGTTGGTAGCGGACACATAAAAATGAGACAAACCAAAGAAATCTCTAACAAGGATGTTGACATGTCTAGAGTCGGTAGCATACACAAAAGAAAGAGACTAGAAGAAAGGACTCTTTACAAGGATATCACAAATATATTCTTGGAGTTGGAAGCGAACATATACAAAAGTATCACGAATATATGTTCAGAGTTGGTAGTGAACATATAACAAGAAAGAGACCTGAGGAAATTACTCTTACAAAGGATACCAAAAATGTATGTTCAGGGTTAGTAGCGAACATAGGATAGAGACTAACCGAAGAAATACCTATCAAAGACATCAACAATACATGTTTGGGGTCAGTATCAGACACATACGAAGATATCATAAATATATGCCTGGAGTTGGTAGCGGACATACAACAGGAAAGAGGCCAGAGGAAAGGATTATAACCAAAGATATCAGGAATACATGTCTGGGGTTAGTAGCAGACATATAAGAAAGAGATGGGAAGATGCCTCTTTAAGAGAAAAGGATACCACAATTATATGTTCGAAGTTGGTAGCAAACATATATACGAAAGAGACTGGAAGAAAGGACTCTATCGAGGATATCAAATATGCATGTCCAGAGTTAGTAGCGTACATAAGAAATATATTGGGTATATGCCAGGTAGAATTGGACACATACAAACAAATAAGAGACCAACCAAAGAAGGCTCCAACAAGGAATGCTAATCGCAGATAGACTACTGAAGAAACAACATCGATCAAAGGCGAACTTATTGGGAATAAAGTATACATGTCTGGTTAGAGTTAAACACATATAGGAAAGAGACCGAATGAAGCAGACTCTAACAAAGGACACCTGAATAAAGGTGAATCTACAATGTCAAGGAGACTATCCAAAGGTAGACTCTTGAGGAAAGAACACTGGTCAGAAACGAAATTATTAGGGATTCACATTTGTATTAAACCGAATAGAACGCCAATTGAAGGAGAACTTGTAACTAGAAAAGAGACCAACTGTAAGAACTCTAGATAAGGATTGCCAAAACACATTGAACTTTTAAGAGGTTGCAAATATGAAAGAACTACAATATCCCTCAGGCCAAAGGCGGGGTGAAATTCTCCAAGAGTGTCAATTATCTAAATTACCACACACCAAGTATGGATACTCAAATACTTGAGAAATAAGAAAGGTTATACACTGACTCTTACTCGCACTCTAATGATAAGGATAATATAGGTACAATACCCGAGAACATGCAAGGGCAAGGAAATTCTATGACTTATTTGGGAAATGGGACATACCAAAGACCCGACTGATGGCAAACCAAAACAAACTCCATTGGGGAACAAGATAGGATCACCTTGAAAGCAAGTTGCAGAGGTAATTCAAATCTTAACACATAACACTATGGTTACTTCAGGTAAACATAATTTACTTATACCTAAATACATGTTTGAATTTTCTTTTTAAATGCAATGTAATGATGCATGTTTGCTGATGCACTGGGGAAAACACAACAATAATCGATTGCTGAGAAGACGAGGAACTACCAAACGACTATCCTTGCACATTTAAACTTCTTTAGAGAAAGGTCAGTCTGAACTTCGTTAGGAGATTGCAAATCTGAAATGTCAACTTCCAAGGATCGATATCACTGGGGAAATAACTCTTGGGAGGGAAAAAATAAATTGCATTACATAGAAAATATTGATCTCTGATTAAATCTTATCTTCTTGGGGAAAAAATCCCTTGCCTTCTGTCTAGATGAGGAGAGCTTCGTTGGGAATGGAAACTTTCTCAGGTAGAGTTTCTTGATGAAGATAACTTTTACTGGGGATAATGAGAAATTCTTTAATAAAAATAATTCTACTCTGACCACACTGAAGACATTAACGCTGTGTTGGTTGGGATTTTTGACAAGGACTGAAATCCAACCAAAACAAAAGGATCAAAAGGGTTCTAATAGAAAAGATGATTTATGTGACATGATTACTGATGTAGTCGACCTAAGACTTAGAGAGATTCTACAAAGTATTCGACTGTTGATGCTGTCGACCTGGAGAGATTCCACAAGTAAGCGATTAGGCCTGAAAACAGGAGTAGTCGACTAGGGAGGACTTCATAAGTCATTGGGCCTAGAAACGTCAAAAGGCCCAAAAGATCCATCAAGCGAGCGAAGTGTTTTGGAGGGAAACTTGGAGAACCTGGGTTCGAGAGTACGAATGGAGAACGTGGGACCATGGAGAAGAGTTACAAGATACATGTGGCGTACGAAGAAGCGAAGTCCACTAGAAAGTAGTTATTTTGGTGTACTGTAAATAAAGCACTTAGTGCATAGTATTATAGGTTCAAACTTTCACATTCCTATACGCTAGTCACTCAGAGTACCCAAAAAGAACGAGCCAAATGAGTCAAGCTAGGGCAATTTATGTTTGAATCAACTTAGTTTCAACTATTTTGATGTTATGTCATTTACGTTTACAATTTAAAAACGTCTTTTGTTTTATTTTACAAGCCTTTCTATATTGCTTATAAACTCGTTTGGCACTATTCGAACGAATAATTTTAAACAAACTTTGTGAAAACACTCAAAAACTGAAGCACTGTACTGAGATTCCCTGGTCGATCTCGCCAGTAAACTTTTTAATAAGAGACTAGTGTTGTTTACCAAAACTAGATGTAAACAAATTTGTTGGCTGGGATTTTCGACAAGGCCTTCGCTCTTTCTTCAAGCAACTAAAACTTTCTCTTGGCTTCAACGAGCAAAACAATGTCTTGTAGTGAAAACATGTCTTCTTGATCATCCACCAGATGTGGAGCAGGGATCCCAACTGTTCTCCTAACATGCAGCACTTATATTCCCTCAGGGGTGGGTTGAGGAAGTTGGTGAGTATAACCATTTGATTGGAAACCTCCAGAAGGAACAAAAATAAAGCCAACATGAGGAATAAAGCCAGTTACGGGAGAAGGTACAAAACCGGTTCCAGAAGGTGGAAAAAACCCGGTCCTAGGAGGTGACACAAAATCGACAGGAGGTGAGATTTCACTCTTAGGAGATGGAATTACACCTGAGGTCTGAGTAGGGATTTCTATAGTGAGAGACCTTCGAACAACCGCCCTTAACTCTTCTTAACCTTGAACTATAGTCCCGATAACTTCCATGAATTTGTCCATCTATTCTCTAACCGTGGTTCTCATCTCATTTAGATCATCGCAGAGTTCTTCCATTGCATGTCTTGGTCTGTTGCCTCGAGTGTTGTAGTTGTGAGACGTCAGCTTGTCAAACTGTAGCAAGAATCAAAATTTGGAAGAGGTTTCACCTATTATGAATGCATGAAATGCATGAATACATGTAAGAGATGAATAATATTTTGTTATATTTCCAGAGATTTTTAGTTATTGCGTTAAGAGTGATCAAAACATGGATAAACTACTCTTTCATTCATTCAAATTTTTTTTTTTTGAAAAAAAAACATACAACTAGTCCATGATGGAATGTACAAACTGAACGAAAACAAAACTAAAGATCCCTTCAACAGGCTTGAAGGTGATCATTATAGTAATGAAAAGAGAACCCTAATATGTTTCTCCAAAATCTACGTTAACAAGTCTGTCCCATCAATAATACTCTTCACTCCAATCTCGAGCTTCTTTAAAAAGTTTCTTCGTTCTTGCTTGACCGAGAGTAACTCTTAAATACGTATATCCCTTTGGCCAAGAGCTCTTTCCAAATGATTGATTTCCTCATAAAGTTGTATTTTGTTTAGGTCTTCTAGCTGATTTTTGTGTCCTTGAGTCCTGAACTCTTCTATTGTTGCCGAAGCTTCCTTCAACTTTTGTTAACACCCTCTGAGCTAGTTATTTATCTTCATTCTTTGGGTATGTTCCCTCTCAAGTACTTCACCTCTTGCTTTGAGTTATTCTTTCAAGTCTCCTATCTGAATTTTATACCGATCTTCCATATCCTTCTTTGATTTTGCGAGAGTATCCCACTGTTTCTTCAATCTGGCATTCTCCCTTAGTATGTTATTTACTTTTGTAATATGGTGGAAGAACTGACTTTTTAGTTTTATCCAAAATGTGCGGATAGCTAGAATCGCCACCGACTTTTCTTTTATCCAATATTTAGGAAAGGTGAAAAGAACAGGAAAGACCTTTGATAGATTATGAGTTCGGGGGGGGTAAGATATGAAAATGGAAGGTGTTAGCACCCTTTTCATCTGCAGTTATCTACGTACTCTTAATTAATTAGCTCATTTTAAAAACATGCTTTATGTGTGTGATTTGTTTGAAAATATTTTGAAAATGCCAAATTGAGGCGGACTTTGTAATGATTCTTGTATCAATTCTCAAGAATGTATACAAAGCATTATTTTGAAAATATTTGTTGTTTTGAAAGTGTGATGTAAAAAATGTTTTGTGTGCAAGTCATTAAAAGTTCCTTACCCATTCAAGGTCGTTCTTATTCTTTTCCTCCCCCTTTAGAGACAATGTTATCCATACCATTAGTTGGTAGGTAACCCTATCTATTGGATGTGAAGGGACATACGAAGGGTCATCGTATGGTCATCGAAGATAACACGTAGAGATGATTTAGCAATTGTATCAGAGGGACTAGATCATTTTTCATACGCAACATCGAAAGGGTCATCAAGGGACTATGATCTTTATTCGAGGGTCTTTTGCTAAAGTATCCCTACTTTCGAGGGACATGACCATTTACTCAAAGGCAATGAAAAGAGGTTATCCTAGAGGTGTGAGTGTGAAAAGTGTGTTCAATTCAGTTATATTTATCTAGAATTAGGGTTTTCTATCGGTTGATTTTAATCTTGTCATACAAACCCTAGTTACTAGTCATAGCATAAAATATAATGCGGAATGTAAAATACGGAAATTTAAACCTATGATATTAAATGGCTTTGGGAGTGGTATATAATAGGAAAAACGCGGGAAATAAAACCTACGCTATTACATCCTGTAAGAAGTTACAAAATAGGAAAATACGAAGAAAAAAAAAGTAAATCTAAGTTATTACAATCGATAGTCGCAACCTATACACTTGATCAATGAATGTAAATAAAAGAAAGAGAAATAAGAAAAGAAAGTGTTTGCATGTTTTTGTGATTTTTTTGTGAAAATAATTTAGGTTGATAATTAATCAAAACCTAAAATTCTAATTAATTTTAATATTAAAAATGGGTTAATGAATTACTTAATTAAATAAGTCAAGAAAGTTAAATGTTAATTAAAAAAAACTAAACCTAATTTGTTAGTAAAAATGTTAGATTAATTTGATTAAAAACAGAAATTAGGTTATCCAAAAAGTAGGGTTCGAAAAATCAAGGAAGAAATTAGGCTAAACCAAAAAACAAGAAAAATTGCATGGGGTGGGTGTTCAACCCACGCCCTCTTGGACTTGTACTGCACCATTTTCCACTAAGACAAGCGCTCGTTGTTGTCTGAGAATAGAACGTGAATAATATATTGTAAACATGCGCATTAGATGAAAAATAAATAAAAAATATTTGCAGCACGCAGGGATCGAACCCACGCCCTCTACATCATACGCCTTTGTCTTGACCAATGGTGATACGTCCTCATCCGTTCATATAACTGAAACAATTAAATATAATATAACAAAAGCAGATGGATCATAGAGGCGTCGGAGCCCTAGCTCCGGTCGTCTTCTCTGGTGAGCCCTTTTTTGTACCTGCAAAAATAGAGCACGTTAGTGATCAAATAGAACCTTATCCCCCTAAATTGAACCTTCTGAATCCATTGGTGGCCTTAGTTTTGGTTGAATCGTCCTGTATAATGAGATACAAGGAAAATAATTCAAATCGGTGCAAACATGGTGATGAGGTATTCTGGCGTTATGGGACTCATGAAATCGGTGATGCATGGAATGCGTGTTTCAGGCACTTTTGATCATTCCCTGGAATCGATTTGGATGGTTGCTTGCCCTTGAAGATGGATGGAAATAGGATTTTGAGTTTACCTTATCTTTGACAAAATTTGATGTTTTGAGTGAGTGTCTTTGTGCAGCTTTTTGGTGTCCTTGTTGTCTGAACAAGTAGGGTATTTATAAGAGAAGAAATTAGGTCAAATATGGGCTTGGACATCTTCATGAAATTATATCTTTTATTTTGTTTGAAAATAACTTGGAATAAGATAAAACCCTAAATATTTTTTTCAAGAATATGTTCACATGGTCTCTAATGCAATTTTGGGCCTCCAAAAGATAAGAATCAAAAGCCTTTTAAGCATTGCACCTCCACTTAATATTTATTTGATTTAATTTTGAATTTAAATGAATAAAATCAAAATAAATGAAATAAAAAATTAAAAGGGTGCATGAATGGATTTAGAGGTACCTTATGAGGTCAAGAATACGTTTCGACCTTAAAATATAAGCCCATTCGCCCAAAAATTCAAGTTTGCTTAATTTGGGTTTCATGCATTTTTCTTAAAATTGTCCAACTTGCACAAATCATAACTCTCTCAATTTTTCTCATATGAAGGTGATATTGGACTTTTGGGGAACCTCAAGATGTCCCCTACAATCTCTATGTTGGTCATTTTTCATTTTAAGACCTTATCTTCATGTAAATTGCTTTGACAAAAAGTGTCTTTTTGTTGACTTTTAAAATGACTTGTAATGTTTTGGCCCATATCTCTCAATTGAAGCATTTTTGGCCTTGATCTTAGAGAGACAACGTTGTAGAGAAATGAATTTCCTTAAAAATGAGCTTTGGTTTAGAAAAATATGATGAAGCATGTGAAAGTTATGCTTGGTCAAAGTTTAGTTGACTTCTCCTTAAGAAAACCCTAATTTAGTAACTTTTGACTTTTGATGAATCTTGAGTCTTCTTGATGAATCATGATCAACCCTTGATCAAATGATGAATGTGACTTCAAAATTTTTATGTTGACCAAAAATCTTGCCGTTTGACTGTAACTTGGTCAAAATTGACTTTTTCCCCAATACAGTTGATTTTCAATCATCTGATAAATTGACTCTGCAAACTTGTGATGCAAGGCTTATAATTTGGCATGGGGATTCTTTGAGACATATGAGAAACCATGAAATCCACTTGAGGTATTATAAATACAATTTCCCTTGAGAGAAGCAGAACCCCTAGTTATTGGTCAACTGCTTAGGAGGAGAGTTTGTTTGGCCAACCCTTGAGTATTTGAAAACCATATGAGCATGAAGAGGTATCTTGAATCAATAATGGGAGGGAAAATTTTTGGGTACAAGAGTTTCCATTGTTTAATCTTCTTAAACCTGAGGAGTTAGATTGGCATGCTCGTCATTCGTGATCTGAAGGTGGAAGAGGATTGAACACTTAAGTGCCCAGAAATTTGCACTCACAGGTACACCAAGTAACACTTTTGGTTGATTATATTTCTTGAATGGGCTTAAAGATGCCATTCGGAGAGGTGATATAGTTTCTTTAGAGATGGGATTATAAATGCCACCCAAAGTAACTGTTGATAGGAGTATCAGAATGAGTCTATGTTCGACAGTATCTGAGATGTATACTATAAAGAGTCTATGCCCGACTGTATCTAGCAGATGTGTTAGGGAGTGTCAGAATGAATCTTATGTCTCAATTGTATCTGAATGACGTTCTTTAATGAGTCTATGTCTTGATTGTATCTATAAGAGGATCAAAATGAATCTTTTCCCGACTGTATCCGAGATCCGTATTAGAATAACTCTACACCTAACTGTATCTAAAGATATACCGGAATGAATATCAGAATGGATCTACGTCTTGATCGTATCCGAACTGTATCTGGAATATGTACTGGAATGAGTATCATAATTGATCTATGTCTCGATCGTGTATTGGGATGAGTCTACTTTTGATTGTATCCAAAGGAGTATCAGAATGAATCATTGACTGATTGTATCTGAAGGATGATAAACTATTGACAATATTTATCTGTTCGTGAACTAACCTAAAAGAAACAAAGTTAGTTTTATACAATATCATGATGTATGTAATGTATTGCGTAATGATGCTCTCAAAATAAATGAGAATGTGTTTTGTATGCGTATGCTATGATATTTTGTAAATGATGTATGGGTGCAATATGTCGCTGGAACATATCAGTAGCTTCATATAACATCTTTGGATAGGGAAAATAAATCCCTGACTATTGTCGGGGATGAAGAATATGAATCTTTAATCTTGTCTAGAGCGTCTTTGTTGGGGTTTCCCCTTTCTATTTGAGGCCACTCCGCTGGGGACGTTCAACTTCTGCTTAGGGACAGAAGAATTCTAGGAAGATTGGCCATTCATCATTCTTTTGACGGATTGGATCCTATGTACCCTGACTGGGGAGAAAAGGGATGGATAATCCTCTAATGTGTTATCTGACCGAGTTTCAGATATGGATGCCAACTCTTCTGGGGAAGACAAGGTTTAATGACATATGGTCGGGGAAGAGAATATTGTCGGGAAATTGCAATATCAGAGAAATAAACTCCATTGGGGAAATAAACCTTGCTGGAGAAGAGAATTCTTGTAAACTGCGTTGAAGAGATAATCCTTGATGGGGGATGAACTTGTGAAGATAACTCTGTAGAGATTTGTGGATGACTTGATCATTATCCCAACTTCTAAAGTCTTTAGTAAATGCTAATCCTATTTTTATGCATATATTTTGTTAACAGTAATCTTGTTCAAATGCATATGTTCATTCAATGTAATCATTGGACGTTTTTGCAAACAAAACAAAGAAAGTAAAACAATTTTGAATTTTGAAATTGACTTGTATTGATTTAGAAAGTTTTCCTATAAACATGAAGTTTTATACAAAGAGACGGAAATCCTGGTAAGAAGAAATCGTCATAAGTATGAAGAAAGGGTACAAAGAAAAACAAGGAAAAACAACTATGTGGAAACAATCCCATCGAGTTTCAACTCTGCTATTGCCCCTATGTCTTCAAGCATCTCATCAGTTACTGTCGAAAGAAGATGATTAAATTATTCTGTACCGTTTGAACTTGACGTTAGTAATGAAGTTGGTTGTAAGTAGATGGGTGATCCAACAGGATATAGTCGTACGCTTTAATCCCTAACTTTTTCCTGGACCTCCCTTTCTGGTTTTCAGTCCATCAGGATATCCTTTTTTGCCCAAGCCGCCTTTTCAGGTTTTTGACTTGCCGGATGTACAATGTTTTTATATATATCCCTAAT
The DNA here is from genome assembly GCA_948472305.1 of Vicia faba. Classification (NCBI taxonomy): domain Eukaryota; kingdom Viridiplantae; phylum Streptophyta; class Magnoliopsida; order Fabales; family Fabaceae; genus Vicia; species Vicia faba. The sequence continues at coordinate 976,494,147 of OX451738.1, read as the reverse complement.
TTTTGCCCGAACCCTTTTGGTTCACTGGGATGCCCTTACTTTTTCCTAGGCCTGTTAACCTAGCGAGTTTCTTTTATGCGTAGTATTTTTTTACTATGTCAGCGTTCACAGGGTGCGGAAAATCTTCACCGTTCATGGTGGTAAGTATCATAGCACCACTAGAAAATATCTTTTTGATCACAAATGGCACTTTATTACCAAATCACCAGCCCGATATACCCGATGTTTGACTTTCTTGTTAAAGGCTTTGATCATGCGTTTCTGATACATCTGACCATGACAAACAGCCGCAAGCCTTTTTTCATCGATCAAATTTATCTGATCTAGACGAGTCTGAATCCATTCGTCTTCATCTAAATCTGTGTCTTTCATAATCCTTAGGGAAGGAATCTAGACTTGAATACGTAAGACAGCCTCCATACCATAGACTAGAGAGAACGAGGTTGCTCCAATTGATGTACGCATTGAAGTGCGATAACCATGAAGAGAAAATGGTAACATCTCATGCAAATCTTTGTATGTCACTGTCATCTTCTAAAAGATCCTCTCGATATTCTTGTTGGCGACTTCCACTGCGCCATTCATCTTTGGTCGGTACTGAGAAGAATTATGATGCTTAATCTTGAACTACATGCAAAATTCTGTGATCATAGTATTGTTGATATTGGTACCATTGTCCGTGATGATCCTTCCAGGGATGCCATACCGACAGATAAGGTTGTATTTAATGAATCGAGCCACAACATTCTTAGTAATGGAAGCAAACGAGGCTGCTTCAACTCACTTTGTGATGTAATAAATAGCGACCAGGATGAAACAATGCCTATTGGAAGTAGTAGGCTTAATATATTCAATCATATCAATGCCCCACATTTTAAATGGCCAAGGAGAAGTCAAGACATTCAAAGGAACCGGAGGCACATATACTTTGTCAGCATAAATCTGGAATTTATGGCAAGTTCAGGAATGATGATGGTAGTCAGTTTCCATAGTAGACCAATAATAACCCTCTTTCAGAATTTTATTATCCATCATATGCCCACTAGAGTGAGTACCAAAGACTCCATTGTGCATATCTTCCATAATCTTATCAACTTCCTTCTTGTCTACACAACAAAGAAAAGTTGGATCGTGGTTGCACTTTTACAGGATTTTGTTACTCATAAAGAACTTGGCAGAGAATCTCCTTAGAAATTTCTTATCATTGATAGATGCTCCTTCCGGATATTCTCGATTTTCGAGGTATCTTTTTACTCTGTGGTACCAAGGTTTTTCCTCTACTCCATCAGTATCAACTTTGTAGCAATGCGTCATTTCGTCTAGTCTCTCAATAGTAATTTGAGGAGCTTCATTATCCCATCTGACTTTGAACTTAGATGACATGGTAGCTAACGCGTCTTCTAGTTGATTCTCTTCTCGTGGGATGTGTTCAAAAGTGATTTCTTCGAAGTATGGAATTAATGTCAACACATGCTCTGATAAGGAATGAGATTTGGAAGCTTCGTATACCATTCTCTCTTAATATGACTGATCACTAAGGTCAAATCCCCATATACATTCAAGAACTTAATTCTCATATTGATAGAAGCCTTGACACCCATGATGCATGCTTCATATTCTGCAATGTTGCTGGTTTAGTCAAAACATAATCTGGCGGTGAAGAGCATATGGTAACCCTTGGGGGAGACAATTACGACACCTATTCCATTACCAAGCACGTTGGAAGCTCCATCAAAAGCCATAGTCCATCAGGATCCTAATTTAGGTCCTTCATACAGTCCAGGTTCTTCATAATCAGTAATTAGCATAATATTCTCATCTGGGAACTCATAATTCATATATTGATAGTCATCTACAGCTTGATAAGCCAAATGATATCCCAGTACACTTCTTTTGATTGCCTTCTGAGTAGTATACTGAATGTCATATTATGTCAAGACCATTTTCAATCTTGTTATTCTTCCAGAGAGAGCGGGTATCTCGAATATGCATTTTATTGGATCCATATTAGAGATTAACAAAGTAGTATGAGTCAACATATACTATCTTAGTCGGCGAGCAGCCCATGCCAAAGAGCATCAAGTTTTCTCGAGCAGTGAGTATCTTTTTTCACAGTCGGTAAACTTTTTGCTAAGGTAGTATATTGCATGCTCATTTCGACCAGACTCGTCATGTTGCCCTAATACACACCCATTGAGTTCTCTAACACAGTTAAGTACATGATAAGGGGTCTTCCTTCAACCGGTGGCATCATAATTGGAGGTTCTTGGAGGTACTCCTTGATTTTGTCAAAATCTATCTAACAGTCAACATTCCACTTTAGTACTTGATATTTCTTTAGTAACTTGAAGATCAGCTCACAAGTAGCGGTCAAATGGGAAATAAATCTGGCAATGTAGTTCAATCGTCTCAGGAAAACTATGACTTCCTTCTCAGTACAAGGATCTGGAATTTCTTGAATTTATTTAACCTTGACAGGATCAACTTAAATACCTTTACCGTTAACAATGAAACCTAGGAGTTTACTGGATCTTACCCCAAAGGTGCACTTGTTTGGATTCGACCTCAACTTGTATTTCTTCAACCTCTCAAACAGCTTGTGCAGGTGGTAGAGATGTTCTTCTTCAGTCTGAGACCTGGCTATCATGTCATCAAAGTAAACTTCTATCTCGTGATGGATCATATCATGGAACAAAGCTACCATAGCATGTTGATACGTTGCACCGGCGTTCTTCAAACCGAAAGGCATAACTTTGTAACAAAAAGTTCCCCACTGTGTGACAAACATAGTCTTCTCCATGGCTTCAGGTGCCATTTTGATTTGAATATAACTAGAGAAACCATCCATGAAGGAAAGTATTTCATGCTGAGCGGTGTTGTCAATCAGAACATCAATATGCGGAAGCGGAAAGTCATATTTGGGGCTTGCCCTAATCAGATCCTCGTAGTCTATACACATACGCACCTTATTGTCCTTCTTAGATACTGGAACCACATTTACAACCCAATGAGGATAGGATGTAACAACCAAGAAACCTGCATTGAACTGCTTTATAACCTCAGCTTTGATATTTTCATACATCTCGGGACGCATACGACAAACCTTCTATTTCACAGGGGGGAAACCTTCCTCCATTGGTAGACGGTGAACCACAATGTTAGTATCAAGCCCTGGCGTGTGTTCGTACGACCAAGAAAATATCTCAACATAGTCACGTAACATCTGGATTAACCTCTTTTTGACATTGTCTTCTAGGTTGGCACCTATCTTGACTGCTTTCTTATCTTCTTCAGTACCCAAGTTCATAACCCCGATTGTCTCTTCATGCGGTTGTGTGGCTATTTCTTCCTGCATTAACAACCTAGCAAGCTCTCCAGGTACTTCATAATCTTCCTCACCTTCATCCTTGGCTTGGTAGATCGAATATTCGAAGTTATGATTGGCAATAGCAGAATTGTTATCAATGGGATCCAGGGTGGATATGGATATGCAATTTGTTGTGTGGGTGTGTGTAAGAACACATGGCTATTTTGAAAGAAATAAAGTAAAAGAAAGACAAAGAGCGCTAAATTTTAACGCAAACGTACAATGATTTATTAAATGAAGATATGCGGATGAAATATGACAACCCTAACAAATGGACCTTTGTGCCCCGAGTAAGGTACAGGTTTAAAGTTATTGTTTAAATTACATAACCAAAAACTTGAAAGCAAGAAAATAGAAAATATCATTTACTCCAGACTAAAGGGGATTGGTATAAAGTCTTCAGTCTTTCAATTGTTGATCCCATTGTCGATAGTAGGGAAAATCCAATTGTCTATGTCACTGTCGCTATCAGCGTGTTCCACGGCGTTGAGTCCATTGTTGTTGATGCGTAATGGAGGCCTCCCAGTACGAGAACGACAAACAGCCCTCTGATCCTATGAGGTGAATCCCAGGCCAAATTTATTGGACTTGTAAGGAATGTCGGGAAGCTGACCCCAAATAATGCAACCACCTTCTTCTATCACAGCTCTAGCGTCTTTTAGAGAAGCAATTCTTGGTGGAATCTTAGTAACCTTAGGAACGGTAGGAGTAGCTTTGTCAACTAGGGTTGTCTGAGGAATAACTTCAAAGGTCTAGCAAGGAGTCTCAAAGAATTCACCATCCATCTCAACATACTTGAAGGAACTCAAATGGCTCACCATGTATTCTTCTTTGCCGTAAACTATAATGATTTTTCCTTTTAAGGGATACTTCAACTTTTGGTGTAAAGTAGAAGTAACAGCACCTGCCCCATTAATCCAAGGGCTTCCAAGAAAACATGAATAGGATGGACAAATTTCCATCACATAGAAAGTAGAGTTGAAGACCTGGAAACCCACTTTGATTGGAAGATCAACCTCTCCATACATCATTCTCTTTGAACCATCAAAAGCTCTTACCATAATGTCACTAGGTTTCAGCACAACCCCCTCACAGTCAAGCCTGACTAGAGCACCCTTCAGTAAGACATTCAATGAGGAAGTTGTGTCAACCAACATATGAGTTAATGTAGTGCCCCTACACTTAATAGAGACATGCAGGGCCTTGTTATGGTTCTTTCCTGCGGGAGTTAGGTCAACTTCAAAAAAGCCTAGCCCATTATCAGTTATCAGGCTAGCAACATAATTTTTTAACTGATCAGCAGAGATTTCTTGCGGTACATGAGAGAATTTCAGAAACTTCACCAAAGCCTGAGCATGGGCTTCAGAGCACAACAACAGAGATAACATAGATATTTTGGAGGGAGTCTGCCCCAGCTGTTCAACAATCTTGTAGTCACTCTTCCGAATAATTTTCAGTACTTCTTCCATCTCTTGCTTGGAGGTATCTTGAGAAGTAACCTCTTTCGGTGCCTCAGTCTGGGCAAACTTAGTCATCTCTTCCTTGTCTCGAGTCTCAATAGTTGATTCAGTAGCAGTAATATGTAATGGTGTAGTAACAGTCTTTGGAGAGATCTTTGGAGAGAAAACCCTTCCACTTCTGGTAACTTTACTAGTCCCAATAATATTTCCAACATTGGGATCAGTAACTTTAGTATTTTCATCTTCGACAGTCGATGGTTCTTGCTTGACGCCATGGTAGTAGACATCAGCTCCATAATTCCAACAGATAGCTTTGTTGGAGGAATATGGAATTGGTTTAGGCGCGATAATGATTAGAGGAGCAACCCTAGGTTCGACAGTAATCTTCACAGCGCCTTTGGAAGTGATCCTTACAGGAATACTATAAATTACAGACACGTCTTTATGTTGCAGGTCTCGAGACACACTCTCCACGGAAGGAGTCTTCTCAAATAGAATTGCACGCTCATCCATTAGACGCTAAATACCTTCTTTCAGCAATTTGCAGCCATTGGATTGGGCCGCACAACAGTATCATCTTTCAATGCAACCCGAAAATAAACCGGCTCGCTGTAGCTTATTCTTAACAGTCATCAGAGGAGTAGTCAAGTCGTTCACAGTAGAAACATAAGAAACATCATCAATAGCATTAATGCCCTTGTCGTGATTAGGCATAGGTGCAGTGATCACATTAGGAGTCTCAGGAGGATTAAACTCAATCTCCTTAGTATCAATCATGTCTTGGATCTTATTCTTCAGAGCCCAACAGTTGTTAGTGTCATGTCCGGAACTGTTGGAGTGATATGCACACCTTTCATTGGGATTGTAACTGAGAGAAGTAGTATTAGGATTTTGAGGAGGATCCTTCAATGTAATCAGCTCTTTCTTTAACATGTGTTGCAGTGCTTGAGACAATGGCATGTTGATTCTTATGAACAGTCTCCTGGGTGCGACCTGCCTACTTTGATTATTCTGTTGTTGTTGCACTAGCGCGGGATTAGAGGTCAGAACTGCCCCCACAGATTGGTTGTGGTCACTCTTATTACGACCCGTCTGGATGTACACAACATTTGATTCTTTCTTACCATTGTAAGACTTCTTCGCAGTATTCCAAGATGTAGCCAACTGAATTTTACCGCTTCTGATTCCATTCTCAACATGTTCTCCTGTCAATAAAACCTCAGTGAAATCGGCTGAAGAATTTCCAAGTAGGTGATTAAATAAAGGACCTATTAGCATGCTCATGAACATGTCAACCAATTCTTTATCAGCCAAAGGAGGTTGAAATCTGCTTGCAAAATCTCTCGATTCATGTGCGTACTCTTTAAAGCCTTCCTCAGAACCCATGGACATACTCTGTAGTTGCATGCAGGTTGGTGCCAAATCAGAATTGTATTGATACTATTTACAGGAAGTTGCAGACAAATCTTCCCAAGTATGGATATTGGTACCTTCAAGTTGATAATACCATTCTAGTTGTGTTCCAGACAAACTCTCTTGAAAGAAATGCAACCATAATTTCTTGTCAGTAGTGTGTGGTTGAATTTTTGAACATATGATCTCAAATACAGCTTCAGGCAAGAAACGCCATCATAATTGGAAAAGGCAGGATTTTTGAACTTAGGAGGAATGACAACTCCTGAGACTAATCCCAACTCTTTAAAGTTCAAGCCAGGCACCTTTTGGATCTCCATAGCATTTAGACGCTCTTCTAACAGGTTATACTTCTCATCAACAGGGGGATATTATTCATCCAAATAATCTTCTTTCTCTTCCTCAGGAAACTTGTCAGAAACAAGGTTGCTTCTTTCATTATTGACATTTTTACCATCTTCATCTTGGTTGTCGTCTTCAGCCGATGGGATATCAAAATCTAGATCTCGCTTGAACAGACTTCAGAACCTCCTCCCCATGTTAAGGATGCTTGTAATACGGTGGGAGAACTGACTTCACTGGTTTTGTATTTAATCACAAATGTTGCGGTTAGCAAGAAATTCCACCAACTTTTCTTTTATCCAACATGGGGAGCAGATTATGAAAAGGAAGGTGTTAGCACCCTTTCCATCTGTAGTTATCTACGGGCTCTTAGTTGCTAGCTCACTTTTAAAATGCTTTTTTGGTATAAGTGTATTTGAAAATATTTTTAAAAAGATGCCTTAGTGCGGAAAACTTTGTAATGATTCTCGTATAGTTGAGAATACATATGGTGTACCCCAAAATTTTCCCTCTCATTTCTCAATTAATCTCTCACAACATATCATTTGGTCCGAGACTACACAAGGTTTGATCAGCTCAAGACACTTCCTCAGCACTGATGACTCAAATTAGGGTTTGAGTTTGCACAAGGAAAATGGACTTTTAATGCCCCATATGACTTTCATGGATCATTTTGGACCCCCAAGATTGCTCATGTCAAGTTTCAAGTTTTGGATCACATTTTTGCTCACTCAATTGATCAGTTGACCTAAAATCAACTATATTGGGGAAAAAGTCAATTGTGGTCAATTTACAGTCAAACTTCATTTTTTTATACATATCAACATTATGAACTCATATATGTCACTTTATCAATTTTGGATCATAATTCCTCAAGAAATTTGATCAGATCATCAAAAGGGCAAAATGGTCAAATTAGGGTTTTGACTGTGAAGTTACAATCTTTGATTTTGGACCTAGAAAATGATTTATTGGTTTAAGTTATGATCTCAAGTATTCAAATGCTTCATTTTTATCTAATGGCATGGCTCAAAAAATTTCTCAAAGATCAATTGATTGATAGTTGAATTTCAGTTAATTGATGAAAAGTCAACTGTACACTAAAAAGTCAAACTTTGACTTTTTGATCAAAATCAAGTTTCAAAGATTACAATTCATCAAGACATGTAAAAATATGAAGCTTGTTCATCAAGAAATCAAAAAGTCATGATTTCATTTTGAAAAGTCAAAATTTCTAAGCTTAGAATTTTTCTAAGTGTTGGAAATTCACATTTTTTTCACAACTTTGAGCCAAATTTTCACCATGATGCAAGATGATTCAAGAGAAACTTCCAACATGAAAGTTGTAGATCTTAGTTAGATCTAAAACATTGAAGATCTGAAATTTTTCTAAAAATTCTTAGATTTCAGGTTATGATTTTGTGAAGACATGTTCATGAAACTTGAAGACTTAGTAAAATTTTGCCCTAATTTAGGCAGGATTTTGACCTAACTTCATGAAAAATTTTCACATAGTTCCAAGATGAATCTTTAAAAATGTACAACATATAGGTTGTAGAGGATGTTACAAGCTTTCCAAAATGTTCAAGAAGTCATTGAGATCATACTTGAGCAAGGAGAATCGAAGGCAAGAAGTTAGGGTTTCATTCTTATTTTACAAGGCAGATTTTTAGGATGAACATGAACCAAATCCATGCTAGGCTGCATAATCTTTGCTTTGCAGGCCTCAAATGTGTTTGTCACTCCATAATAAATGTTCTACACAGCTTCTAGAAGCTTTAATCCAAGCATTCAATATATTGCCCATGCTTAATACCATTTTAGGAAGAAAGGCAACATTGTCATTTTGGAAAAGTGGCTTTTTTGCACAAAGTCAATTCTTGAGCCTCTAACTTGTTCCTCCTACACAAGCTTCCTCTACAAAGTCAGAAGAACATGTTTAAAGTTTGCAACCACTCTAGATAATATGGTACAAGCCTTGGGAAGATGTTTTTCATGTTTACTTCAAAAACAAGCAAAGTTGCCACAACTTGAGAATTCAAATTCTGAGTTGTTGTAACACTTGAAACCTCTTGCCTATAATACCTGCACTATTTGCAAGCTAAAGAACAAATTCTTAAGCCCTGAAACACCCTAAAACAGAGAATCACCAAGAACACCTCAAAACTTGTCATTTCTGAATTTTTGAACCCAATCTTCAAATCTACTCGTGCGTTTCTTGGCCTTTTGGTTCCTAAAGCTTCTAAAAATCATACATAAACAATCCCACACCCTACTAAACTTTTGTAACTCCATCTTCATCATCCTCCATTTTCAAAAAACTGAAGCTTGCACCTTGACTTCTCCAGGCCATTCCAGTCATCCATTGCTCAAGATAATCATTGCATTAGCTTCTTGGGAACTTGAGGAAGCTAACCTGATCATTGCAACACCTTGAATAAAACTCATTTGCATTTCATGATTTCCAGTTTTGAGGTATCTTTTATGAACTTCTATCTCTTCATAGAAGCATCATTTGATTTCGATTTGTGAAGATAAAATGTAGATATCATTGCCAAGAAATTGTACATGTCCATAGATTTCATTTATATTGTTTAATCTTAGAGAATTTTAGGTTTGAATCTCTGAAAAAAGTTAGGTCAAAATTTGTTACTTTTAGAAATTCTCATTCATATTTGATTTATAGCTTATGATATTTATATTGTTGGATTCGTATGGAAAAATGGAGTAACTTTCATGTTTGCATCTTTCATTTTTGTTGAGAAATGAGAAAGTTACAGGAACCATGGCTGGAGGTTGAAGATGAAGTCATTTTCAGGACATGACTTGTGTTATGTATTTATCATTTCACTTATGTTAACAGATGTACAAGCACCCCAGTGGCAAAGGTAGCGCGCGTGTATTGTAAGGGTCACGGGTTCAAGTCCCAACGCTGCCTTTTGTTCAATTTTTTAACATTTTTCTCCTTTCTTTGTCACAAACCAGCGCCTGGGCCTCCAACCTTTGGGCTTTGTCTTTTTTTGCTGACTTCTAACCCCCCTGCCGGCTTTCACACACCTGGCCCAAACTTTTCATGTTATTTTCTTTTTCTTTTTTTTTTCTTATTTCATTTTTCTTTATTATTTTTTTATTACTATTATTATTATTATTATTATTATTATTATTAATAATAAAAAATCCAAAAATATATTTTTTAATTATTTTCACACTTATTTATTTATTTTCTTTATAAAGATAAAAAGACAAAAACATTTTCTTAACAAACTTGATTTCTTTTCCTTAAATAAATTAATAATTAGATTTGGGTTTAATTATTTTTTCTTTTTTTTTTATTTAAAATTAATTTAGAACTTAATTTTATTTTAATTAATTAATTTCATATTATTTTTATTAACTTGAAAAACTCTTATATAAAAAAAAAACCTAAAAATGCTTTCTAATATAATTTCTTTTCTTAATTAGTTTAGGTTTAATTTTATTTAATTAATCATTTTCTTTATTAGGTCAAAAATAAACCCTTTCATTAAAACCAAACAAAAATCCTTTCTTTTCCATTTATTTTCTTGCATATTTATTCAATTCTTGTACATTATTCAATATGGTTGTAATAGATAATTAAGTTTAATTTTCTTGCAATCCCCATTTGTAAATTTGTATACCCCTCCCCTAATGATGTAATAGCATAGTAATTTTACTTTCTACAATTTATCGCTTTCATATAAATGTTAGTAATTAGGGTTTGTATGGCAAGACTAAAATCAACAATTAGCAAACCCTAATTAAAGATAAATAATATATGTAAATCAAACACACTTGCACACTTGCACCCTTAGGGTAATTCCACTTTGTTGCCTTATAAAAACGGTCATGTTACGCATGTGGGATATCTTAGTAAAAGCAATCAAAAATACAAGATCATAGTCCCTCGATGACGCTATAAATGTTGCCTTTCAAAATGATCTTAGTCCCTCAAAGAGAAATTCTAAGATATCTCACAACATTGCTATCATGACTATACGATGACCCACGCCCGTCCCTTTACATCCAAAGATAAGGCTTCTTACCAAATTAATGGTAAGATAGCAATATCAAAGGAAGGAAGAAATGAACAAAGACTTTTGAGTAGGTAGATTGTTCCTAGTCGCTTGCTCACTTTCCAAACAAACATCCTTGCTTATTTTCAAAACAAACACCAAACACTTTCAAAAACAAACTTTCAAAACATGAAACATTTTCAAAAGTCCAACACTTTATATACGTTCTTACGAACGAGAACTTTTACAAAGTTTTCCTAAACAAATGCGCCTTTTCAAAATACTTTCAAAACCACTACAAAGCACATTTTCAAACAAAAGCAAGTGATCTAGCAAGCAACTAAGATCCCATAGATAACTATGGATGAAAAGGGTGCTAAAATCTTCCCTTTTCATAATCTACCCCCCGAACTCAAGAAATAATCTCAAAGGTCTTTCCTGTTCTTTTCAGCCTTTCATTTTGGATAAAAGAAAAGTTGATGGTGACTCTTGATAACCGCAACATTTGCGATAAAACGCATACATCCCAAGTCAGTTCTGCCACTGTATCACAGAACTGGCGACTCTGTTGGGGAAAAACTTAAAAGTGGGGTTACCTTAGGGCTAGATCACCTTCATTTGCTTTCATTGTTTGATTTGTTTGCTTTACATTTTAGTTCCTTATTTGGGCTTGTTCTAATCCTCTACTCGGATTTGGGATACCTTATAGGTAAGTAGCAATACATTGTGGAAACTGTATAGGGTATACCGACATGGTCTAAACAATAGCTACATTAGTGTGACACATTTGTGGGTACCGGTAGCCCTTGAATAGTCAAGGAGAATACGGGGCCGCTGTGTGGTGTCATGAAGCACTAACTGACTTTAGAACCTTTACTTGACCAACTTGGCCATTAGGAAGTAGTGAGATAATCGGATTTGGTGCAGTCTAAAGTTGGTTGATACTCGATACTACGCTCATTGAGATCGGACTTCTCGGGATATTTCAGTCGCCATGAAAGAGGCTTGCACTGAAACCATGCCCGACAAGAAAGATGAGTGATATTGAGATCCCTTAGAACCCGGTTACTATTTCTAGGACAGGTTTGAGCCAACTAAACTTCAAGAGGGTACTTACCTATAAGACTCCATGCAAGCCTAAACCTAGAGACATGTTTGTCTTGTTTTTATATGTTTTTTTATACATAACATCATAAACATCATAACATCATACTCATTCTCACTAACCATTTCAAGGATTATTGGGATTTATCTTTGTTCTGTTTTGTAGGATATGGCTTCTATCACCGAAATACTATCCAAGTCAATCTCGTAAGAATTCCTTCTCAACTCAAAGAGTTAGCGTCAAGGGTCCCTGAGAACTCTTCATTCACCGAAAGACATGGTCGCCTCCTAAACATGGTTACCTCTAGCACTGATGAGAATATGATGAAGGTGCTTTTCCAGTTCTTTGATCCCCTACACCATTGCTTCACTTTTCCCAATTATCAGCTTGTACCTACTTTGAAAGAATTCCTAACTCTTGAGGATTCCCATTCTCAATCAACTACCCTTCAACGGTACGGATAGAGGTCCAAAACCTGAAGAGATTTCCCGAGAACTACACTAGCAACAATCTAATGTCACGACTTATTGGGAAACAAGGAGTGGTGTCAAAGGGTTCTTAGCCAAGTTATTGTTTGAGAAAGCTCCAGATTGTTGGAACTCTTTGGACTTACAAGCTTTTTAAGAAACCTTGGCCCTTCTCATCCATGAGATGGTTTTGTTTCCAAACCCTGACCAACTTATAGATGTAAATCCTGTCAAAATCTTCATGTCTCGCAATCCAGTGCCTACTTTGTTGGGAGATATCCTACATTCTTTTCACTATCGCACTATGAGGGAAAGAGGAGCCCTCATGTGTTGCACTCCTCTTTTGGCCAGATAGTTTATTTCGTATCTTCCCTGGTCTGTGTTGAAGAACGAGCAAGGTTTGAGGTTGTCCCATAGGTTGATGACGCTCAGACATTTGGATATTCATTGGTGTTCTCGATCCTTGGAGAATGTTACTATCATCGACCGTTGTGGGGAATTCTCTAATGTCTCTTTGCTTGGCATTAGGGGAGGTATCACTTACAACCCTTGCTTAGCCTTACGACAGTCTGGTTATGCCTGAAGGGATGGTCCGCATGAGATACTCATCCAAGGAATGGTATTCGACTACGAGAGCAACGATCAAAGCTACCGTCCGAGGTTTATACAATCTTGGAGGATGGTAAGCAAAGTGGATAGTAAGACGTTTGGACACAAGAGTTCTATTCCCCTTGAGACTTATCTTAGGTGGGTACGAGCTCGTGCTCAGAAACTTGTGATGCCTTATCCCTTCATCTTACCAGTTATCATGGAACCTGTAGTAGAAGGAGATGTCCCGTACACTATCTTCCATCCCAACATGCCTACTTCTCTTGAAGACTTGCAAAAGGGTTGGATTCAGCTAAAGGAAGAACGAGATACCTTCGAAGATCTTCGAAGATCAATTATATGCTAGTGAGAAGAGAATCTTGGATCTTACAAATCAGCTGCATGAAGATCAAAGCGTGAACGCCTACATTGCACCGAAAAGGATGTGTTCGGTCTTTTTATCTTAGAAACTTATTTTGTAAAGAGGCATGATGTACTCATTTTGAACTAATTAATGAAATTTGACGTTTGTTCATGCTTTGTCTATACAAATTTAAATTTCATAAATCCTTGAAATCATTTGCATACACATCTTCCATGCATCATAACATAAAAGGTTTTCACACAATAGGTTTCCTTATCTTTCTGCTATTTATTTCAGCAAGATGGATCTCGAGAAAACTGTGAAGGACCTTCAGGCACAAAACTCTCAGTTTCAAGAGACTCTACTGGCCCTAGCCAAGTGGCAACAAGATATGATGGCATTGTTGGCAGCCAAAAAGAAACCCAAGAGGAAAGCTCTGGTCAACATGGGTAGAAGGTTCAAAGAATCGGTTCGTCAGATCCAGGTAGTGGAAGACTCATCTGAGGAAGACGAGAATCAAATTGGTGAAGCTATGAGTACCCAGGCTGGGTGCATGAATGATCAAGCGTCTGATGATGATTATTTTGATGAGCAGTATCCTCTTGTCAATGTCAAGTATAAGCAGTTAGAAGACAGATTGAAACTTGTTGAGATCCAAGCCGTCCCCGGTTTAGATTTTGATGATTTGGGTTTGATCTTTGGGGTTGTTATTCCCCCACAAGTTCAAGATACCAGTCTTTGCAAAGCACGATGGGGTTTCCTGTCCAAAACTTTACCTGAAATCCTATGTGCACAAGATACAGCCGCACACCGCTGATAAGAAACTCTGGGTTCAATTTTTTCAAGAAAGCTTGGCCAGAACACAACTAGAGTGGTTTTACCAGTTGGGTGGTTCCCGTATAAATACATGGGAGGACTTAGCCACTACTTTCTACCATTAATACCAGTATAATGCCGACTTGGCGCCAACAAGAGTTCAATTGCAAGATATGACAATGGGGAAGAATGAAGGATTTAAACAATACGCATAAAAGTGGAGAGACCTTTCCAGTAGGGTTCAACCACCTTTGACTGATAGGGATCACATTGACATGTTTATGGGCACTTTATCTGGTCCATTCTTTAACTTATTAGGTGGTTGTTCTTCTTCTGGTTTCACCGAGCTATTCTTAACCGGGGAAAGAGTTGAAAGCGGCATCAAAGTGGGAAGATTTCCATGGCATCTGCCTCCACCTCCAATCCTATAAAGAAAACTTTTACCGTGAAGAAATAGATCAATGATGTGTATGGGGAAAGGGCCCGTACCAAGAAGGATGACCGCCAGTCTGTTAATGTTGTCCGAATTTCCAATGCAACTCCTGCTCAAAGACCATTTGATAATCACCAACGGTTTGAAACTCCGAGAAGACAATTCACGAAGATAGGCATATCACTATTCCAAGCCTTACAACACTTGCTAAAGGTTAATTTGGTGATATTACGCGATCCTCCGGCCAATCCAGATACCTCTTAACCAAAGTATAATCCGAACGCTAAATATGCATATCACTCAAGTAATCTCGGGCATAAGACTGACCAATGTTGGGAACTGAAGAATAAAATTCAGGACTTGATCGATAACAAGACCATTCAATTTGATCCTCCTCCAACTCCGAATGTAATCACCGCACCTATGCCAAACCATGGCAAGGGTGTCAATGCTGTTGAAGATACAATTTTTGTTTCCTCTGTCAAAGACTTGACTACTCCATTGAACGTCATCAAAAAGAATCTGTTGAAAGTCGGGATCTTCCTTGGCTGTGTGAAGGACTGTGTTTGTTGTGCCAAACAACTCAATGGATGCGAAGGGCTGAAGGAAGGCATTCAATGTCTGATGGATAGCCACGAGATCCTATTTGAGAAGACTCCGCTTGCCAAAAGTTTGACTAATAAATGTGAAGATCTCTCCATTATAACTATCTCAAACAATCCTCTTAGGATCTCCTCCAAGGGTCCTATCAGGATTTCAAATGAACTAACTGTTGCTCCCCTAATAATTACCAATCCCGGACCAATTCCTTACTCTTCTAACAAAGCATTGCCATGGAACTATGGTGCTGAGGTGTTTTAACATGGGATAAAACAAGACTCCAGGATTGAAGAAGACAAAGCAGATGTTGTTGGTAACATAACAGGATTATGTAAGGTAACCCGAACTGGGAGAATCTTTTCACCCAACATCTCACCACCAGTTGTTACGAAGGCACCCGTCTGCATCACTTCTGCTAGGCCAATTACTGATACAAGAGGGAAAGAGAAAGTTGTTGAGCCGGTCGTGAGAGAAATACCCGCAAAGGACGTTGCTGATGGAGAACCTTCCGCTCGTGAGATGGAAGAGATCTTGAAAATCATAAAAAGGAGTGATTTCAAGATTGTGGAGCAGTTGGGGCAAACCCCTTTCAAGATTTCTATGTTGTCATTGCTACTCTATTATGATGCCCAAGCTTGGGAATTAATCAAATTCTCGAAGAAGGCTCATGTCCCTCTTGAGACCACAACTGACCAGTTTGAGAATTGCATGGCAAGCTTGATGGCTGATAATGGTTTTGGGTTCTCAGATGTCGATCTAACACAACTTGGGAAAAAACATAACAAAGCTCTACATATTTCTGTCGAGTGCAAGGGGACCACCCTAGCGCATGTTCTTGTCAACACTGGCTCCTATTTAAATGTGCTACCCAAGGGGGCATTGGACCGCTTAGACTGTGAAGGTTTAGTCTTGAAACCAAGTGATATCATTGTGAGGGCTTTCGACGGGTCAAAAAGGACAGTTCATGGAGAGGTGGATCTCCCAATCAAGGTGGGCTCACAAATTTTCAACTCCACATTCTACATTATGGATATCCATCCTGCATACTCTTGTTTGTTGGGTCTCCCTTGGATCCATGGAGCTGGGGCAGTAACCTCAACTCTACATCAAAAGCTCAAGTATTCGGTCAAAGGAAGAATTGTCACTGTCTGTGGTGAGGAAGAGTTAATGGTAATCCACCTTAACTCTTTCAAATACATGGAGATGGATGGAGAATTCATAGAGACCCCGTGTCAAGATTTTGAGGTTGTGCCGCCAATGATTGCTGCTACCAAATGTTCCTCTGATGTGTCCAAAGCTGTTAAGGTTGTGCCTAAGATGGTTTCATTCAAAGATGCTCGTGCTGCAGTTGAAGAAAGAAGCTGTGATACTTGGGGGAAACTCCTAGATATCCAATTCAAAGCAGACAAGTGAGGTTTGGGTTTCACCGTCAAGGCTCATAAGGAAGTGAGGCGCGCTCGCGCAGGGAAGCCCCTCTCTATAATGGAAGTCATGAAGTCAACGCTGTAGGTGATTCCGGTGATGAAGTTGCATTTGAAGATTGGGTGTATCCTACTACAATGGAACTCAACAATTGGAAAGCAAAGGACTCCGTGCCTATCTCCTTTATTGAGGAGTAATCACTTGTTTATTGCTTTTTATTAAATTCAAGAACATTGTGTTTGTAATACTTAACAATGACTTTTAAGCCATGTGCATGGCCCGAGGCACTTTGCTCCATTTGTCAAGAGTTTTATTTATGTTCATCTTATCATATGATCATTCAATACAAATCATTGGACTCTTTTGCATTCAAATATATGTGCTCATTGTCTTTCTTTCTCTTCAAATATGTTTTTCAAAATAGCCATGTATCTTACATACATACACACACACTCTTGCAGGTCCTCATCCACTCTGGATCTTATTGCCAATGACTATACTATTGTCGACTATGACTTTGAATTTCCAATTAACCAAGCCAAAGACGAAGGCGAGGAAGATTGTGAAATACCGAGAGAACTAGACATACTTTTATTACAAGAAGAAAAAGTTATTCAGCCACATGAAGATTCGGTTGAAGTCATCAATTTAGGTACCGAGACAGATAAGAAAGAAGTTAAGATCGGAACTAACCTAGAAAGAAGTGTCAAAAGCATATTAGTTCAGATGTTACATGATTATGTGGAAGTGTTTGCTTGGTCATATGAAGATATGCCAGGGTTGGATACCGACATTGTAGTTCATTGTCTGCCGACAAAGGAAGATTGTCCTCCTGTCAAACAACAGGTTCGTCGCATGAGGCCTGACCTGTCTGAAAAAATAAAAGCTGGAGTGATGAAACTATTTGATGCAGGATTCCTAGCTGTGACATCTTATCCCCAATGGGTTTGCTAATGTGGTGTCAGTGCCAAAGAAAGACGGAAAAGTTCGTATGTGCGTAGATCATAGGGATCTGAATAGGGCAAGCCCCAAGGATGATTTCCCTCTACCTCATACTGATGTCTTGGTCGATAACATTGCTCAGCATAAAGTTTACTCTTTCATGGATGGCTTCTCCGGCTATAATCAAATTAGGATGGCTCCCGAAGACATGGAGAAGACTACTTTCGTTATGCAATGGGGCACCTTTTGCTACATGGTCATGTCATTCGGGTTGAAGAATGTAGGGGCAACATATCAAAGAGCTATGGTAGCTTTGTTTCATGACATGATTCATCATGAGATAAAGGTACATGTGGATGATATGATTGCAAGATCACAAACTGAGGAAGAACATCTCGATCACCTGTACAAGCTATTCGAAAGGTTGAAAAAGTACAAGTTAAGGTTAAACCCTAACAAGTGCACATTTGGAGTACGATCTGGAAAGCTTCTAGGTTTTGTCGTCAGCAGTAAAGGCATCGAAGTTGATCCTGCCAGGGTAAAGGCCATCCAAGAAATGCCCGTTCCCCACTCTGAAAAGGAATTTAGAGGATTCTTGGGTCGTCTCAATTACATTGCCCGCTTCATATCTCACTTGACTGCTACTTGCAAGCCCATCTTCAAACTCTTGAAGAAAGATCAAGTAGTCATATGGAATGATGAATGCCAAGCTGCCTTCGACAAAATCAAAGAATATCTGCAAGAACCTCATATTCTCATGCCTCCAGTGGGAGGAAGACCCTTGATCATGTACTTGACAGTGCTAGAGAATTCTATGGGGTGTGTTTTGGGCCAACATGACGAGTCTGGCCGAAAATAGCATGCTATTTACTACCTGAGCAAAAAGTTTACCGACTGTGAAACCAGATATTCACTGCTCAAGAAAACTTGTTGCACTCTGGCATGGGCTGCTCACCGGCTAAGACAGTATCTGTTGACTCATACCACTCTGTTGATTTCTAAGATGGACCCAATCAAGTACATCTTTGAGAAACCTTCTCTTTCGTACAAATAGCTAGGTGGCAAATGATCTTGACTGAGTACAACATTCAACACACGACGCAAAAGGCCATCAAAGGAAGCGTACTAGCAGATCATCTGGCCCACCAAGCTGTCGATGATTACTAGTCTATGAACTATGAATTCTCGGATGAGAACATCATGCTAGTGACTGACTGTGCGAAACATGGACCGTATGATGGACCTGAACAAGGATCCCGATGGACTATGGTCTTCGACGGGGCTTCCAACGCCTTGGGTAACAGAATTGGTGTTGTGATCATCTCCCCTGAAGGTTGCCATACTCCTTTCACTTCCATATTATGCTTTGGTTGCACGAACAACATGGTCGAGTACGAAGCGTTTATTTTGGGTCTAAAGGCTGCCATTGATTTGAGGATCAAGCATTTGAATGTGTTTGGAGATTCCGCTCTGGTGATTAGCCAAGTAAAAGGAGATTGGGACACTAACCACCCTAATCTCATCCCTTACAAGAAACTTGTGTTATCCCGATTCCTTACTTCGAAGAGATCACCTTTGAATACTTCCCTAGGGAAGAAAACCAGTTAGCCGATGCTTTGGCCATCATGTCTTCTATTTTCAAGGTCAGATGGGACAACGAAGCCCCTATGATTACTATTGAGATATTCAGCGAACCTGCACACTACTGTGAGCTTGACACTGATACAGAAAAGCCATGGTACAATGAGGTCAAGAGATACCTTGAAGCACAAGAGTATCCTGAAGAAGCATCCATCAATGACAGAAAGTTCTTACGAAGATTTGCATCCAAATTCTTCCTAAGTAACGAAATATTATACAAGAGCAGCCATGATTCTACTCTACTCCGATGTGTGGACAAGAAGGAGGTAGAGGAAATTATGGAAGACATGCATGATGGTCTCTTTGGGACTCACTCTAGTGGACATACCATGGGCAAGAAAATCTTGAGAGCTGGTTACTATTGGTCAACAATGGACACTGATTGCCATCAACATTCAAGAACTTGTCACAAATGCCAAATTTATGCTGACAAGGTCCATGTGCCTCCTATCCCTTTGAACGTCATGACCACTCTGTAGCCATTTGCAATGTGGGGCATTGACATGATTGGAGAGATCAAGCCCGCTGCTTCTAATGAGAATCGCTTCATTCTGGTCGCCATTGATTATTTCACCAAATGGGTTGAAGCCGCCTCATTTGCCTCAGTCACCAAGAATGTGGTAGACAGATTCATCAAACATAACCTCATCTGCTTCTATGGTATCCCCGAAAGGATCATCACCAAAAATGGGACTAACCTCAACAGTGTTATGATTACCGAACTTTGCACTCAGTTCAGAATCGAGCATCACAATTCTTCTCCTTATAGACCTAAAATGAATGGCGCAGTCGAAGCGGCCAACAAAAACATTAAGAATATTATGCAGAAGATGGTAGTGACCTACAAGGATTGGCATGAGATGTTACTGTTTTCTCTTCACAACTACTGCATTTCAGCTAGAACATCAACTGGGGAAACTCCATTTTCTTTAGTATATGGCATGGAAGTTGTTTTGCTAGTGGAAGTTCAGATTCCCTCACTAAGGATTATGAATGAGGCAGGCTTAGGCGAAGACGAGTGGATTCAGACAAGATTGGATCAGTTGAACTTGATCGATGAGAAGAAATTGGTTGCTATTTGTCATGGTCAGACGTACCAAAAACGCATGATCAAGGCTTTCAACAAAAGGATCAAGCCTCGAGTATATCAAGCTGGTGACATGGTGATAAAGCGCATCATTTTGCCACAAGGCGACCCCAGGGGAAAATGGGCTCCTACCTACGAAGGGCCATTTGTTGTCAAGAGAGTGTTCTCTGGCGGTGCCATGATGCTGACTACCATGGATGGTGAAGACTTCCCACATCCTATAAACGCGAACATAGTTAAAAAATAATATGCATAAGAGACCCGCTAGGTTGACACGCCTAGGCAAAATAAGGACATCCCGGCAAACCAAAAGGTTTGGGAAAAAATTAGGGATATATGTAAAATATTGTACACCCGACAAGTTGAAAATCCGAAAGGGAGACTTGGGCAAAAATGGGTATCCTGGTGGACTGAAAACCCGAAAGGGTGGTCCAGGCAAAAATTAAGGATTAAAAGCGTATGACTATGTCCTATGGAATCACCACAATCGACTTTATTACCAAGGTCTGAGTTCAAACGGTCCAAAATCATTCTAATCGACTTCTGTCAATGGCAAGGGGCATTTGAAGACATTAGGGAAATAGTAGAGTTGGAATTCAATGAGATCAGTTACACATGGTTATTCGTTTTTGTTTTCAATTCTTGTTTTCCTTCCGATGATTTCCTCTTAATAAGATCTTCGTCTCTTTGTACAAAAAATGCCTATTCATGGGCAAAATATTAAATACAAATATACTTTGAAGTGCAAACTTTCTGTTTTTGTTTTGAATGCAAAAATGTCCAATGACTAAAATTGAACGAACATATGCATATGAACATAATTAAAACTATTTGGCACATGTATCCTGCTAAGCAGCAGCAAGCATCTCTTTAATGCAGTTGGAATATCCCCACAGAGTTATTTCATTAGCATTACCCCCACAAGGATGGTTACAATAAACCATTACTCAACAAAGTTACCCACAAAGTCTCTTTGCATAGGTTGATCTCCAACCAGAGTCTCAATCTCTTGAAAACTCTCTTCCCAGCTAGGTTAATCCTACAAGAAGAAGCCCTGTGAATCTCTCTCTAAAAGAACTAACCTCGTCAGCAGTTCATCAATTATTCACCAACAAGGTTTATTTCCCCAACAGGGTTTATTTCCCCAACATACAACAATCAATGAACAGCAAATTCCCCCAGCATAGTCTATCTTCCCCAGCTGAGTCTGTCTTCCCCGACTGAGTTTATCCTCTCCAGCTCGATTTTTCCTTTCAGACTATTACAAATCAGAGGGCCATAACCCCTAATCCGCAGTAAAGTCGTCAACAAAACCTTTATTATCTCCAAAAGATACTATGAATCCTGGACCCAACCAGATGATAGTATAGCTTTCAAGCTACTATGAATCCTGGACCCGACCAAATGATAGTCAACTTCTCAAGTCTCTATGAAACTTGGACCCGACCAGATAATAGTGTAACCTTTCAGAAACTATGAAACCTGGACCCGACCAGATAATAGTTTAGCTCTTCGAGATATAGAAGAACATGGACTCAACTAGACCAGGGTTTAACTTCTTTTCCCCAATAGAGTTTTCCTCTACCCCAGCAAGTTACTGTGAAGCCTGGATCCGACCAGATGTCAGTTTTCAACTTCATATTTTCAAGAAAGTTATTGTGAAGACTAGATCCGACCAGATAGCAATTCCCCTCAGAAGTTTGTTGTGAAACCTGGAATCTGACCAGATAACAACTAAGTTCTAAGCAAGTTACTACAAAGCCTAGACCCGACCAGATATCAGTTCAACTCTATCTCTTCAGACAAGTTTATTGTGAAGCTTGGACCCGACCAGATAGCAATTAACTTCATCCACACCAAAATCTGTGAAGCATGGATCTGACCAGATATCAGTTCAACTTCGTTTATTTAAGCAGCTTATTGTGAAGCCTGGAGTCCGACCAGATAACAACTAGCTACAATCCCCAACAAGACACTATGAAGCCTGGACTCGACCAGATAATAATATAACTTTTCAAAAACTATGAAGCTTGGACCCGACCAGATAGTAGTTACCACTTCAAGAAATTTGCGAAGCCTGGATCCGACCAGACAATAGTTCAATTTCAAGAAATCTGTAGCGAAGCCTAGAATCCGACCAGATAACAGTTAATTTATTCTTCCCCAGTAAGTTACCGTGAAGCCTGGGTACGACCAGATAGAAGTTGACTTCCTTATCCTCAGCAAATTATTGTGAAGCCTGGACCCGACCAGATAACAACTAACATTTAAGAGATATTCCCTGGTAGAAGCATTATGTCAACAAAGTTTGAAGATGTGTATATTCTTCATCCTCAACAGCAATCTGGGATTCAGCTTCCCAGAATTCCTCAACAGTAGTTAGGGATTTATTTTCCGGATAAACATGCATCCCACATTCATACATCATAGCATATACATATGAAATGCATTTAGCACAATCTCATTCATCTTGTGAACATCATGCATACATCTGCATTTTACTAACCCCTTTTTCCCACAGGTAAAACATCAAGTTTTAGTATAAATTGACCAAAGATTTGTGTTGATACTTCTTCCAGTATTTACCAACATTCCTCCAAATGGCATCTATAAGCCCATTTCCAATACATCTTCGAGTGCAAATTTCTGGGCATTCTAGTGTTCAATCATCTTCCACCTTCAAGTCACGAATGGCGGATCCGCCAATCTAACTCTTCAGGTTTAAGAAGATTGAACAGGGTTAGTTGTTGTACCCAAAAAATTTCCCTCTCATTTCTCAATTAATCTCTCACAAGATCTCCTTTAGTCCAAGACTACACAAGGTTTGATCAGCTCAAGACACTTCCTCAGCACTGATGACTCAAAATAGGGTTTGAGTTTGCACAAGGAAAAATGGACTTTTAATGCCCCATATGACTTTCATGGATCATTTTGGACCCCCAATATTTCTCATGTCAAGTTTCATGTTTTGGATCACATTTTTGCTCAATCAATTGATCAGTTGACCTAAAATCAGTTGTATTGGGGAAAAAGTCAACTGTGGTTAATTTACAGTCAAACTTCATAATTTTTTATCCATATCAACATTATGAACTCATATATTTCATTTGATAAATGTGGATCATAATTCCTCAATAAATTTGATCAGATCATCAAAAGGACAAAATGGTCAAAATTAGGGTATTGACTGTGAAGGTGCAATCTTTGATTTTTGACCTAGAAAATGATTTATTGGTTTAAGTTATGATATCGAGGATTAAAATGCTTCATTTTGACCTAATGTAATGGCTCAAAACATTTATCAAATATCAATTGATTGATAGTTGAATTACAGTCAAATGATGAAAAGTCAACTGTACACTGAAAAGTCAAACTTTGACTTTTTGATCAAAATCAAGTTTCAAATATTAAAATTCATCAAGACATGTCAAAATATGAAGCTTGTTCATAAAGAAATCAAAAATTCAAGATTTCATTTTGAAAATTCAAAATTTCTAAACTTAGAATTTTTCTAAGTGTTGGAAATTCACATTTTTTTCACAACTTTGAGCCAAATTTTCACCATGATCCAAGATGATTCAAAAGAAACTTCCAGCATGAAAATTGTAGATATCAATGAGATCTAGAACATTTCAGAGCAGAACGTTTTCTAGAAATGCTTGGATTTCAAGTTATGATTTTGTGAAGACATGTCCATGAATCTTGAAGACTTAGTGAAATTTTGCCCTATTTTAGGCAGGATTTTGACCTAACTTCATGACAATTTTCACATAGTTCCAATATAAATATTCAAAAATTTCCAACATAGAGGTTGTATAGGATGTTACAAGATTTCCAAAATGTCCAAGAACTCATTGAGATCATACTTGAGCAATGAGAATCAAAGGCAAGAAATTAGGGTTTCATTCTTGTTTTACAAGGCAAATTTTTAGGATGAACATGAACCAAATCCATGCTAGGCTGCATAATCTTTGCTTTGCAGACCTCAAACTTGTTTTTCACTCCATAATTAATGTTCCACACATCTGCTAGAAGCTTTAATCCAAGCATTCAATGCATTGCCCATGCTTAATACCATTTTAGGAAGAAAGGCAACATTGCCATTTTGGAAAAGTGTCTTTTTGGCACAAAGTGAATTCTTGAGCCTCTAACTTGTTCCTCCTGCATAAGCTTCCTCTACAAAGTCAGAAGAACATGTTTAAGGTTTTGAACCACTCAAGATAGCATGGTATAAGCCTTGGGAAGATGTTTTTCATGTTTACTTCAAAAACAAGCAAAGTTGCCACAACTTGAGAATTCAAATTTTGAGTTGTTGTAACACTTGAAACCTCTTGCCTTTAAATACATGCACTATTTGCAAGCTAAAGAACGAATACTTAAGCCCTGAAACACCCTAAAATAGAGAATCACCAAGAACACCTCAAAACTTGTCATTTTTTATTTTTGAACCCAATCTTCAAATCTACTCGTGTGTTTCTTGGCCTTTTGGTTCCTAAAGCTTCTAAACATCATACATAAACAACCCCACACCCTACTACACTTTTGTAACTCCATCTTCATAATCCTCCATTTTCAAAAACTGAAGCTTGCACGTTGAATTCTCCAGGCCATTCCAGCCATCCATTGCTCAAGCTAATCATTGCATTAGCTTCCTAGGAACTTGAGGAAGCTAACCTGATCAATGCAGCACCTTGAATCCAGCTCATTTGCATTTCATGATTTCCAGTTTTGAGGTATCTTTTATGAACTTCTATCTCTTTATATAAGCATCATTTGATTCTGATTTGTGAATATAAATTGTATATATCATTGCCTTGAAACTGTACATGTCCATAGATTTCATTTATATTGTTTGAGCTTAGAGAATTTTAGGTTTGAATCTCTGAAAAAAGTTAGGTCTGAATTTGGTACTTTTAGAAATTCTCATTCATCTTTGATTTATAGCTTATGATATTTATATGGTTGGATTCATATGGAAAAATGGAGTAACTTTCATGTTTGCATCTTTTATTTTTGTTGAGAAATAAGCAAGTTACATGAACCATGGCTGGAGGTTGAAGATGAAGTCATTTTGAGGACATGACTTGTGTTATGTATTTATCATTTCACTTGCGTTAACGGATGTACAACCACCCTAGTGGTAAAGGTAGCACGCGTGTATTGTAAGGATCACAGGTTCAAGTCCCAGCGCTGCCTTTTGTTTAATTTTCAACATTTTTCTCCTTTTTTGTCACAAACCAGCGCCTCGGCCTCCAAACTTTGGGCCTTTTCTTTTTTTCTGACTTCTAACCCCCCTGCCTACTTTCACACACCTGACCCAAACTTTTCATTTTATTTTCTTTTTCTTTTTTTTTCTTATTTCATTTTACTTTATTATTTTTTTATTACTATTATTATTATTATTATTATTATTATTATTATTATTAGTATTATTATTATTATTATTATTATTATTATTATTATTATTATTATTTTTATTAGTAAAAAATCTAAAAATATTTTTATTTATTATTTTCACACTTATTTATTTATTTTCTTTATAAAGATAAAAAGACAAAAATATTTTCTTAACAAAATTAATTTATTTTTCTTAAATAAATTAATAATTAGATTTAGGTTTAATTATTTTTTATTTTTTTATTTAAAATTAATTTAGAAATTAAGTTTCTTTTAATTAATTAATTTCATATTATTTTATTAACTTGAAAAAACCTTTCATAAAAAAAACCTAAAAATGCTTTCTAATTTAATTTCTTTTCTTAATTAGTTTAGGTTTAATTTTATTTAATTAATCATTTTCTTAATTAGGTCAAAACTAAACCCTTTCATTAAAACCAAACAAAAATCATTTCTTTTCCATTTATTTTCTTGCATATTTATTCAATTCTTGTACATTTTTCAATATGGTTGTAATAGATAATTAGGTTTAATTTTCTTGCAATCCCCATTTGTAAATTTGTATACCCTCTCCCCTAATAATGTAATAGCATAGTAGTTTTACTTTCCGCAATTTATCGCTTTCATATAAATGTTAGTAATTAGGGTTTGTATGGCAAGACTAAAATCAACAATTAGCAAACCCTAATTCAAGATAAATAATACATGTAAATTAAACACACTTGCACACTTGCACTCTTAGGGTAATTCCACTTTGTTGCCTTATAAAAATGGTCATGTTACGCGTGTGGTATATCTTAGCAAAAGCAATCAAAAATACAAGATCATAGTCCCACGATGACGCTATAAATGTTGCCTTTCAAAATGATCTTAGTCCCATAAAGAGAAATGCTAAGATATCTCACAACATGGCTATCATGACTATACGATGACCCACGTATGTCCCTTTACATCCAAAGATAAGGCTTCTTACCAAATCAATGGTAAGATAGTAATATCAAAGGAAGGAAGAAATGAACAAAGACTTTTGAGTAGGTAGATTGTTCCTAGTCGCTTGCTCACTTTCCAAACAAAAATCCTTGCTTATTTTCAAAACAAACACCAAACACTTTCAAAAACAAACTTTCAAAACATGAAACATTTTTAAAAGTCCAACACTTTGTATACGTTCTTACGAACGATAACTATTACAAAGTTTGCCTAAACGAAGGCGCCTTTTCAAAATACTTTCAAACCACTACAAAGCACATTTTCAAACAAAAGCAAGTGATCTAGCAAGCAACTAAGAGCCCATAGATAACTATGGATGAAAAGGATGCTAAAACCTTCTCTTTTCATAATCTACCCCCCGAACTCAAGAAATGATCTCAAAGGTATTTTATGTTCTTTTCAGCCTTTCCTTTTGGATAAAAGAAAAATCGGTGGCGACTCTTGCTAACCGCAACATTTGCAATAAAACGAAAACATCACAAGTTAGTTCTCCCACCGTATAACAACATACAAAGTTTTTTTCTCTTTGAAAATATTTATAAAAGAGTTTGTGTATGTGTGAAAAATTGTTTTGTTTGTTCTTATGAACAGACAACTATAAGCGATCTACCTACTCGAACGATCTATGTTCTTTTACTCTTTTCCTTTAGACAGTGTTATCCTACTATTAGTCAGTAGGTAGCCCTATCATTGGATGTTTGAGGGACAAGTGCGGGTCATCATACAGTCATAGAGGAAACTCGTAGGACACTTTAGAAATTTTATCATAAGGGACTAGATCATTTACCAAAGGCAGCATCGGAGGGTCATTGAGGGACTACGATCTTTTTGTATTGGAGGGACTTTGCTAAAGTGTCCCCACGTTCGAGGGACATGACTATTTTTCCGAAGACAATAAGTGGAGGTACCTTAGAGGTGTGTGTGTGCAAAGTGTGTTATTTTTCAATTATGTTTATCTTGAGTGTTAGGTTTTCTAGTGTTTGTGTTTAAGTATTATCATGCAATCCTATTAAGCATACTTCTAGCAGTTAAATATATACATAGGGGAGAAATATAAAAATGCGGAAAGTAAAGTCTAAGCTATTACATCGCTTAGGAATGGGGGGAGTTCAAACTAAAATAGGGAAATAAAAATGTAAAGAGTCCTAATTTTAACTATTACATTCCTTTAACAGTTACATAGTTGTTCATGAAAATAAAAATGCGAAAGAAATAAATAACGTGCAGAGATGAAATGGGAAAGGATGAAAAACCCTAAAAGATTCTAAGATTAGAAAAATGTTTTTGTTGTTTTTGTTTAAGAAAAATAATAATTAAAATAATAGAAATATAATTCTAATTAGTTTAAAAACATATTAAATAATTAATTAAAATTAACAAAATTAAATTAATTAATAATTAAAAAAAACTTAAAATATATTTTTGTGGTTTTCTGATTTTTATTGATTAAAGGAAAGTGATTAAAAAAATGTTGATTAAGCAAAACAAATAATATTAAAAAAAACGTAAATGGGCCTCGCTACAAGAAGGGGTTAGAGGGGTGAAAAAAATAATCCTTAGGCCCCCAACTAATGAGCCTAAGAGGTTGCGTTGGCTTGGATGAAAGAGGCTCCTTGAAGGTGCACGGTGGGGTGTGCACTTGAGGCATTCAGATCATGCTTGATGAGATCTGATGGTCATGAATTGAAGGTGTATGATGCGCGTACAATTCTGCTTAGCATTGGATCTGAAAAGATAAAAATAAGAAAAATACAAAACGCCTTGTACCTGGATCGAACCCATTAGATTTACTCAAAACATCAATAGCAATATGAATGCATGTATAAAACTGATTTAATCACATATTCAGAGAGTTTGAAAAACTAAATTTTACCAAGACCGTAGGAGGGTTATGAGGAGGATCTAGGACGTGTGAGGCTTGAACCTGGGCTCTAGAGGACTTTTGAGAAACTCAGGGATGATGTTTGATCACTGGTTTGAACTGGTATGGGTTAGAAAGTGAGACACGATTTTCACCAACTTTTTGATTTTTTAGAGAATTTTGAGAAGGCTTTTGTGTGAAAGAATTTTGTGTCCCTTTGTGATCTTAAGCTTGTGTGTTTATAGAGAGGGAAGAGAGGAGTGAACATGTATGGCAAGGAACAAAGCATTCATGGCCTTTGAGACAAGAATAAAACACATTAAGAAGTTGTCATTTTTGAGTGATTCTTTCCCTTTTTGAATGTGCAATGAACCTGGACTATTTGTGTGTGTCTTGCACGAATTAATGGGCTTCAAAATTGATCAAATCCAGCCCATATGCATAGCCCGTGATTTTTGTGATTTTATTTAATTTATTTTGCATTTATTTGAATAAAAACAAAATAAATATAAATAAAATAATACAAAAATACAAGACAAGGTAAGAGTGATTTTATAAGTATTTTGGAAGGTCATGGACATGTTTGAAGTCCAAAAAGTTAGGTCACAAGTCCAAAATTTCAAGTTTGCACATTTAGCATTTCATGCATTTCTTAAAATTTTCCCAACGTGTGCAACTCATAACTTGCTCAATTTTCATCTTTTGAAGATGATCCTAGACTTTTTGAAAATCTCAAGATATCCTATACACTTTCTATTTTGATCAAATTTGCATTTGTAGATATTATCTTGATATAATTTTCCTTGACAAAAAGTGTCTTTTGTTGACTTTTGAAAATGACCTATAATGTATTAACTCATATCTTTCAAATGAAGCACTTTTTGGACTTGAGCATAAAAGAAAAGTTCTAGAGAATTGATTTTTCTTCAAAATGGGCTTTGGTTGGGGAAAAGTTAATGAAGCACATGAAAGTTATGCTTGGTCAAAGTTCAGTTGACTTCTCCTAAGGAAACCCTAATTTGAAAATTCTTGACTTTTGATGATTTGAGGACTTTCTTTGAGGAATCATGATTAACCCTTGATGAAATGATGAATATCAATTAAAAGTGTTGATGTTGACCAAAAATATTGAATTTTGACTGTATGTTGACCACAGTTGACTTTTTGACCAATATGGTTGATTTTCAAACATTTGAGTCGTTAATTGAGCAAACTTGTGATGTAGGGCTTAAAACTTGACATGAACCTTGTTGAGGACCTAAGGAGAACCAAGGGAGCCACTTGAGACCTTTGCAAACCAAATTTCTTTTAGAAACTCCAAACCCTAGTTGTAGGCTTTTGGCTTAGGAGAAGCATCTTGACTAGTCGACCCTTGAGTGTCTTAAATATTTGGGAAGGAAAATTTTAGGGTAAAATAGCTTCCCCTATTCAATATTCTTAGACCTGAAGAGTTAGATTGGGTTGTCCACCACTCGTGACTTGAAGGTAAAAGATGATCGAACACTTAAATGCCCAAAAATTTGCACTCTCCTGTGCAAGAAGTAAAGATGTTGGTTGATTATACCGCGAATGGGCTTATAGATGCCATTTAGAGTGGTGACGAAGAGTCATCTGAGATAGGCTTGTAGATGCCATCCAAAATAATTGTTGACTTCAACTGGAAGAAGTGTCAGAATAAATCTTTGAGTCGATTTATGTAACGCCCGTAATTTAATTAATTATTTAATTAAATTATTATCTTTGGATTATCTTTGAAGTTGCAAAATGTTGAGAATTATTGGTATAAGTTGTTGGATTACTATTAATTAATTAATTAGTTTATTAATAATAATTATATTGTTGGAATTAAGGGAATATATATATATATATATATATATATATATATATATATATAATGTTGGACTTAAGCTATTTGGTTGCAAGTAGTAAAGTGGGGGTGTAGGTTAGGCCCATTAAAAACTGATATATAAGGAGAAGCTAACACAAGGGTTTATTTTAGTTGGAGAATAAAGATTTTGTACACTGACCGGTAGAGCTGCGCGGACGAGGAGCAAGCTGCCCAATGTCGAGAAAGAGAAAATAAAGGATTAAGGCCGAAGATTTGGTTGAGCGACCTTTAATCCAGGTAAGGGTGGGGTTTTGACCTTATAATGGAACTCATGATGCGTATTATGTGGGAATTAGCCGTTTGTAAATATGATGTGTGTTGATGTTTCTAAATTGCTATGAAGTTGCCCGTTTTATTCATGTTGTGGTCGTTGGGAAGAATATAGTATGGCTGGTTAATGGAGATGTTATAGGGAGTTTTCCGATTATGTGTTGTGGATGTTTTATGTATCTGTGTGACTTCCCGGTCTAATCGATGAGTAGGTTAGTGTAGATTGTTTCCTGTTGTGGTGGTAGTCAGTTTGTTGTGGTTGTTATGAGGGTATGGTCGTTACGATGTTAGGAATTATTGTTGTAGTCGGTCTTGTATAATGAATGAATTTGTCGATAGGAATATAGTTGCCCGTTAATGTGTTATTCCGAGTTGTTGGCCGAAAGTTATGAATTATATTAGTGTGGTCGTTAAGAAGTTATATCGTGACTGTGTTGTTGGCCGAATTAGTGGTCGGGGAGAATATTGAAGTAGTAGGTACCGAGCGGCGTTTTAGGCTGTGATGCGTATCGGGGAATGATGTGTTGGATTGTCGAGCGGTATTAGGTTGAAGGACGTGTCGAGGAGCATAGGTTGGTCGTTACCCTGTTTTCCCCTGTGCGTGTCGAGGAGTATGATTTTAGTTGCCATGCTGTCCTATTTGTTGTGCATGTCGAGGGGCACGTAGTTCCCTATCCCTTTTGCCCGTACATGCTGTGTTTTGGTCATTACCGATGATGTGTGAAATTATTGTTAATTTGTTGTTTGATGATGTTAATGACTGAAACATTGATTGATGTGATAGGCCTTTGGCCAACATTGTTCTATGCTGATTTATGTTGAATTATTATTAAGTTGAGGGTTTATGCCAATGTTATTATGTTGTTATGATTGTTGTTGTGGAATCTTGTTTATAATATGAAGTTGTAGGGAAATTTAGATGACGATGAATTACCTCTATTTATTGGTAATAATGGTCATGTGGGCTTATGCCTTGTGATGATGATGATTGTTATGATGGTGATGATTGTTATGAGTATGTGATAGTGCATTCATATACATTTGCATACTCTGTGATGGCCTGGATTGGCAAACTGCGAAGAAGGCTTATGCCTTGTTGATGCCTCTATTAATTGGAAATTATTAAGATGGGAGTTTTGCTCTGTTTTTAAGATGGAAGTTCTGCTCCAATTGTACCACATGCATTCACATAGTATTGAGTCACATTCTAAGTAGTATGATTGAGTTGTTGTGTTGATGAATTAATTGTTGTATTTTGTTGATATCCTTTTGTGATGGTTGTTGTGAAGTGGTGATTTTTGTATGAATTGATTCTAATATAATATTTATCATACATTATATTATAATGTTCGATATCTCACCCCTTCTGTTTGAATGTTACCCTTATATTGGTTACGTGCAGGAAATCCAGAGTGAAGGCGGTTGACCTTCAGTAGTTCAAGTCGGTGTCATTGCTCTGATACGTAACACTCGGGAGGATGAACGCTTGTTTCTTTAGTATTTTTTATTTTAGTTTTTGAACTTTAAGTTGATTGTTGTTAAGTACTTGTTATTCAGAAGTTGCTTCCATGTTGGATAAAGATGTTATTATGATTCTGTTGCATAGTTGTTCAAGTTTTTGATTTAAAAGATTAACTTATTTTGATGTTGGTTCATCCAAAGTTTTAAAGTGTTATGTATCCATGTTGAATGCAATGGTTTTTAAGTTGAATTTGTGGCATCCTGATTCAGTTGCATATGGTTTATAACTCTGATTTACATTTATAATTTTCGAGTAGAATTGGGGTGTTACAAAGTTGGTATCAGAGTAAAGTTGGTATGTCCGACCAAGTTGTCAAGTCGTAGTTTTAGTTAACAAACGAGTATTGTTAATTTGAGTTCTAACTGTTGTTTATGTTGTAGTGATAAGTTGAGATGGATGGAAGGAATGATGTTGCACTTGCTGCTGCTTTAGAAGCAATGGCGCATGCGATGGAGAATTAGCCAAATGCTGACGGGAATGTTGGATCTCATAGTTTGGCGACTTTCCAGAGAGAGAATCCGCCTATGTTCAAGCGAAAGTATGATCCTGATGGAGCATTGGATCGGTTGAAATAGATTGTGAGAATCTTCTGTGTGATGGACTGCACTCCAATGCAGAAGGTTCGGTATGGTACTCATATGCTAGCAGTCGAGGCTGATGACTGGTGGCTCGAGACTTGTCAGTGGTTAGAAGTTGCATGTGAAAATGTCACTTGGGCTGTGCTACGTAGGGAATTTCTGAGGAAATATTTTCCTAAAGACGTTCATGGTAAGAAGAAAATCGAGTTTCTTGAGCTGAAGCAAGGGAATATGTCAGTTGTTGAGTATGCTGCAAAGTTTGCTGAGTTGGCTAAGTTTTATCTGCACTACGGTGAGGCAAATGCTGAGTTTTCAAAGTGTATCAAGTTTGAGAATGGGTTACGCCTAGAAATCAAGAAGGCAGTTGGATACCAGAAGATTCGTGTCTTCACTGATTTGGTTGATAGTTGCAGGATTTATGAAGATGATAATAATTCTCATTACAAGATTATCAGTGAGAAGAGGGGTAAGCACCAACAGAATCATTGTAAGCCTTATGATGCCCCAACTGGTAAAGGTAAACAGAAAGCTTCCTAGGGTCAGAAGACTAGTGGGGAAGATGCTCCTGCTGGTGTGGCTTGTTTCAAATGTGGAAAACCTGGGCATAAGAATAATGTGTGTACTGCTGAGGTAAATAGGTGTTTCCATTGTGGTAAGAATGGACATGTTGTATCTAAGTGAAAGAATAAGGAGGTGATTTATTTCAATTATGGCGAAGAGGGACACATTGGTAGTCAGTGTCAGAAACCGAAGAAGGCACACGCCAGTGGTAAAGTGTTCGCTTTGGTTAAGGATCAGACAACTACTGAGGACAGACTCATCAGAGGTACATGTTTCATTAATAGTACTCCTTTAATTACTATTATTGATACCGGTGCTACTCATTGCTTTATTGTTGTTGATTGTGTTGAAAGATTGGGTCTTATGTTGTCTTATTTGAATGGTGATATGGTCGTCAACACTCCAGCCAAGGGGTCGGTGACTACTTCTTTTGTGTATTTAAAGTGTCCTTTGTCGATTTTCGATAGAGACTTTGTTGTTGATTTGGTTTGTTTTCCTTTAAGAGGTTTGGATGTAATTTTGGGTATGAATTGGTTAGAGCATAACTATGTTCATATAAACTGTTATAACAAGTCTGTGAGGTTTTCTACTCTGGAAGAAGAGGAAGTTAGTCTGTTGTCTGCTAGACAGTTGCGGAAGCTGATGCAAGAAGAAGCTCGGATGTTTTCGTTGATGGCATCACTATCTATCGAGACTCAAGCTATAATTGAGGAATTACAAGTAGTGCGTGAATTTCCTGAAGTTTTTCCTGATGAAATTCCTGATATACCGCCAGAGAGGGAAGTTGAATTTGCTATTGATCTTGTACTTGGTACCGGTCCTATGTCTATGGCACCATACATGATGTCTGCGTCTGAATTATCAGAATTAAAGAAGCAATTGGAAGAGTTACTTGAGAAGAATTTTGTAAGACCAAGTGTATTACCGTGGGGAGCTCCAGTGTTGTTAGTAAAGAAGAAAGATGGAAGTATGAGGCTTTGCATTGATTATAGACAATTGAATAAAGTGACGATTAAGAACAAGTATATGCTTCCAAGAATAGATTATTTAATGGATCAATTGGTGGATGCTCGTGCGTTTAGTAAGATTGATTTAAGGTCGGGTTACCATCAGATTAAAGTGAAGGACGAAGATATCCAGAAGACGACTTTCAGGACGTGTTATGGACATTATGAGTATTCGTTGATGCCTTTCGGTGTTACCAATGTGTCGGAGTATTCATAGAGTATATGAATCGTATATTTCATACTTATTTGGATCGATTTATGGTGGTGTTCATTGATGACATTTTGATTTACTCTAAGTCAGAAGAAGAGCATGCCGAATACTTAAGAGTAGTATTGCAAGTTTTGAAAGAGAAGAAGTTGTATGCAAAGCTGTCTATGTGTGAATTCTGGTTAAAGGAAGTTAGTTTTCTTGGTCATGTGATCTTAGGTAGTGGCATTGTTGTAGATCCATCGAAGGTTGATGATGTATTGCAATGGGAAACTCTGAAGTCAGCTACTGAGATTAGAAGCTTTTTGGGATTAGCTGGTTATTATAGGAGGTTTATGGAAGGTTTTTCCAAGTTGGCACTTCCGTTGAATAAGTTGACTTGTAAAGGTAGAGCTTTTATGTGGGATGTTCAGTGCGAAGAGAGGTTTGCAGAGTTGAATAGGAGATTGACGTCGGCTCCGATTTTGACGTTACCTAATCCAGGAGAACCTCTTTTAGTATATTGCGATGCTTCTAAGATGGGTTTAGGAGGCGTGCTTATGCAGAATGATAAGGTAGTTGCTTATGCGTCAAGGAAGTTGAGGACTCATGATAAGAACTATCCTACGCACGATTTAGAGCTTGCTGCAGTTGTTTTTGTGTTGAAGATTTGGAGGCATTATCTTTATGGTTCTAGAATTGAAGTGTTTAGTGACCATAAGAGCTTAAAGTATCTATTCGATCAGAAGGAATTTAATATGACACAACGAAGATGGTTGGAGTTTTTAAAATATTATGATTTCGGTTTGAATTATCATCCGAGAAAAGCGAATGTGGTAGCTGATGTGTTGAGTCGAAAGACTTTACATATGTCAGCAATGATGGTTAAAGAGTTGGAATTAATTGAACAGTTCATAGATATGAGCTTAGTTTGTGAAGTGACACCGCGGAGTGTTATGTTGTGTATGTTGAAGATTAATAATTAATTTCTAGATAGTATCATAGAAGCTCAGAAGTTGGAGGTGAAACTGGTAGATTTGATGGTTGGGATCGATCAGTCTGAGAATAGTGATTTTAGTTAGATGTGTAAGGTGTGTTGAGATTTTGTAATTGGATTTATATTCCTGATGATGCAGAGATGAAGAAAGTGATTCTTGAGGAGAGCCATAGAAGTAAGCTAAGTATTCATCCAGGAGCTACAAAGATGTATCAGGATTTGAAGAATTTGTTTTGGTGGACTGGAATGAAGAGTGATGTGGCTCGGTTTGTGTATGTATGTTTGACTTGTCAGAAGTCAAAAGTTTAACATCAGAAGCCTGCAGGGTTGATGCAACCGTTAGAAGCTCCGGAATGGAAATGGGATAGCATTTCAATGGAATTTGTGACGGGGTTACCTAATACTTTAAGAAGACATGATTCGATTTAGGTGATTGTTGATAGGCTTACAAAGTCAGCTCATTTTATTCCTATTAACATCAGTTTTCCAGTATTAAAGTTGGCTAAGATTTACACTTGTGTAATTGTGAAGTTGCATGGTGTTCCTTTGTGCATTGTTTCAGATAGAGATTTGAGGTTTACTTATGATTTTTGGAGGAGCTTGCAAGAAGCATTGGGTTCTAAGTTGAGTTTGAGTTTGGCGTATCATCCTCAGACGGATGGACGAACAGAAAGTACTATCTAATCGTTGGAAGATTTGTTGAGAGCATGTTTTCTTGAGCAAGGAGGTTTGTGGTATACTTATCTTCCGTTGACAGAGTTCACTTATAATAACAGTTACCATTCTAGTATTGGGATGACACCTTTTAAAGCATTGTATGGTCGGAGGTGTAGAACTCCTTTATGTTGGCATGAATCTGGAGAAAGTGTAGTACTTGGACCTGAACTTGTTCGTGAGACTACTGAGAAGGTGAAGTTGATTCGAGAAAAGATGAAAGCTTCCCAAAGTAGACAGAAGAGTTATCATGATATGCAAAGGAAGGATTTAGAATTTCAAGCTGGTGACCATGTGTTTTTGAGAGTTACACCTGTGATTAGTGTTGGGCGAGCATTGAAGTCTAAGAAGCTCCTTCTCGTTTTATTGGTCTGTATCAGATTTCAGAAAGAGTTGGAAATGTTTCTTATAGAGTGGATTTACGGCCTAATCTGTCGAATTTTCATGATGTGTTTCATGTGTAACAACTCCGGAAGTATATTTCAGATCTATCTCATGTGATTCATATGGATGATGTGCAAGTACGGGATAATCTTACTGTTGAGATGACGCCTGTACGAATCGCGGATCGTGAAATGTAGATTCTGAGAGGCAAAGAGATTGCTTTGGAGAAAGTAGTCTGGTTAGGAGCTGCTGGAAAAAGCATGACTTGGGAGTTGGAAAGCAAGATACGGGATTCCTATCCTGAGTTATTCGAATGAGGTAAATTTTTGAAGATGAAAATATTCTAAGTGGGGGAGAGTTGTAACGCCCGTAATTTAATTAATTATTTAATTAAATTATTATTTTTGGATTATTTGTGAAGTTGCAAGATGCTGAGAATTATTGGTATAAGTTGTTGGATTATTATTATTAATTAATTAATTAGTTGATTAATAATAATTATATTGTTGGAATTAAGGGAATATATATATATATATATATATATATATATATATATATATATATATATATATATATATATATATATATATATATATATATATATATTTATATATATATAATGTTGGACTTAAGCTATTGGTTGCAAGTAGTAAAGTGGGGGTGTAGGTTAGGCCCATTAAGAACTGATATATAAGGAGAAGCTAACACAAGGGTTTATTTTAGTTGGAGAATAAGGATTATGTACGCAAACCGGTAGAGCTGCACAGACGAGGAGCAAGCTGCCCGGTGTCGAGCAAGAGCAAATAAAGGATTACGGCTGAAGCTTTGGTTGAGCAACCTTCAACCCAGGTAAGGGTGGGGTTCTGGCCTTATAATGGGACTTATGATGCGTATTATATGGGAATTGGACATTTGTAAACATGATGTGCGTTGATGTTTCTGAATTGCTATCGAAGTTGCCCATTTTATTCAAGTTGTGGTCGTTGGGAAGAATACTGTCTAGCTGATTAATGGAGATGTTATAGGGAGTTTCCCGATTGTGTGTTGTGGACGTTTTATGTATCTGTGTGACTATTCGGTCTAATCGATAAGTAGGTTAGTGTAGATTGGTTCCTGTTGTGGTGGTCTTTAGTTTGTTGTGGTCGTTATGAGGGTATGGTCGTTACGATGTTAGGAATTATTGTTGTAGTCGGTTTTGTATAATGAACGAATCTGTCGATAGGAATATAGTTGCCCGTTACTGTGTTATTCTTAGCGGTTGGCCGAAATTTATAAATTATAGTTGTGTGGTTGTTAAGACGTTATTCGTGACCGTGTTGTTGGTTGAATTAGTGATCAGGGAGAATACTGAAGTAGTAGGTACCGAGGGCGTTTTAGGTTGTGAGGTGTGTTGGGGAATGATGTGTTAGATTGTCGAGCAGTATTAGGTTGAAGGACGCGTCGAGGAGCATAGGTTGGTCGTTACCCTGTTTTCCCCTGTGCGTGTCGAGGAGTATAATTTTAGTTGCCATGTTGTCCTATTTGTTGTGCATGTCGAGGGGCACATAGTTCTCTATCCCTTTTGCCCGTACATGTTGTGTTTTGGTCATTACTAGTGATGTGTGAAATTATTGTTAAGTTGTTGTTTGATGATGTTAATGACTGAAACGTTGATTAATGTGATAGGCCTATGGCCAATGGTGTTCTATGCTGATTTATGTTGAATTATGATTAACTTGAGGGCTTATTCCAATGTTGTTGTGTTGTTATGATTGTTATTATGGAATCTTGTTGATAATGCGAAGTTGCGGGGAATTTTAGATGACGATGAATTACCTCTATTTACTGGTAATAATGGTGATGTGGGCTTATGCCTTGTGATGGTGATGATTGTTATGATGATGATGATTGTTGTGAGTATGTGATAGTGCATTCATATACACATGCATACTCTGTGATGGCCTGGATTGGCAAACTGCGAAGAAGGCTTATGCCTTGTTGATGTCTCTATTAATTGGAAATTATTAAGATGGGAGTTCTGCTCCTTTTTTAAGATGGGAGTTCCACTCCAATTGTATCACATGCATTCGCATAGTATTGTGTCGCATTCCAAGTAGTATGATTGAGTTGTTGTGTTGATGAATTAATTGTTGTATTTTGTTGATATCCTGTTGTGAAGGTTGTTGTAAGGTGGTGATTTTTGTATGAACTAATTCTAATATAATATTTATCATATGTTATATTATAATGTTTGATATCTCACCCCTTCTGTTTGAATGTTACCCTTATGTTGGTAACGTGCAGGTAATCCAGAGGGAAGGCGGTTGACCTTCAGTAGTTCGAGTCGGTGTCATTGCTCTGATACGTAACACTCAGGGGGATGAACGCTTGTCGCTTTAGTATTTTTTATTTCAGTTTTTTAACTTTAAGTTGATTGTTGTTAAGTACTTGTTATTCATAAGTTTCTTCTATGTTGTATAAAGATGTTATTATGATTCCGCTGCGTAGTTGTTCAAGTTGTTGATTTAAAAGAATGACTTATTTTGATGTTGGTTCATCCAAAGTTTTAAAGTGTTATGTATCTATGTTGAATGCAATGATTTTTAAGTTGAATTTGTGGCATCCTAATTCAGTTGCATATGTTTTATAACTCTGATTTACATTTATAATTGTCGGGTAGAATTGGGGTGTTACAATTTAAACTGAAAGAGAAGAGGTTTTTCATCTGTTTTTAACTGAAAAGATAAATCCACACCAGAAGAGTTATTTCGCCTGTTTTTAAATGAAAAGATAAATCCACACCAAAAGAGGTCTTTCGCCTGTCATTAACAGAAGAGGTCTTTCGCCTGTGATTAACTGGAAGAGATGAACCCATACCAGAAGAGGTCTTTCGCCTATCATTAATTATAAGAGATGAATCCATACCAGAAGATGTCTTTTTCCTGTTATTAATTGGAAGAGATGAACCCATACCACAAGAGGTATTTCTCCTGTCATTAACTAGAAGAGATGAACCCATACCAGAAGAGGTATTTCGCTTGTGATTAACTGGAAAAGATGTACCCATTCCAGAAGAGGTATTTCGCCTATCATTAACTAGAAGAGATGAACCCATACCAGAAGAGGTCTTTCGCCTTCATTAACTGGAAGAGATGAACCCATACCAGAAGAGGTCTTTCGCCCGTGATTAACTGGAAGAGATGAACCCATACCAGAAGAGGTCTTTCGCCTGTCATTAACTGAAAGAGTTGAACCCATACCTGAAGAGGTCTTTCTCCTGTGATTAACTGGAAGAGATGAACCCATACCAAAAGAGGTATTTCGCTTGTTATTAATTAGAAGAGATGAACCCATACCAGAAGAGGTCTTTCGCCTATTATTAACTGGAAGAGATGAACCCATACCAGAAGACGTCTTTCGCCTGTTATTAACTGGAAGAGATGAATCCATACCAGAAGAGGTCTTTCGCCTATTATTAACTAAAAGAGATGAACCCATACCAGAAGAGTTATTTCGCCTGTTATTAACTGGAAGAATGAATCCATACCAGAAGAGGTCTTTTTCCTGTTATTAACTAGAAGAGATTAACCCATACCAGAAGAGGTCTTTCGCCTGTTATTAACTTGAAGAGATAAACCCATAGCCAAATAGGTTTTTCGCCTGTTACTAACTAGAAGAATAAATCCATACCAGAAGAGGTCTTTCGCCTATTATTAACTGGAATAGATGAACCCATACTAGAAGAGTTCTTTTTCCTGTTATTAACTGGAAGAGATAAACCCATACCAGAAGAGGTCTTTTTGAGAATGTCCTTCCGAGGAAGCTACTGAAATAGCTCTTCGTTAGATGTAGCCTTTAATAAGATTATTAGGTCATATAAGTAGTTGATGATGTTTGTTGATTGATTGATCTTTCCTAAAAAGGTAAAGAGTTAGTTGTATGCCATGTCATGATGTATGAAATGCATTGCGTAATGATGTTCTCAAAATAAATGAGATTGTGCTATATGCGTTTCGTATGCATATGCTATGATATTCTGTAAATGATGTATGGATGTGGAATGTTATGGAAGTTCATTTGTAAACTCGAGCAGCATCTTTGTTTGGTAAAATAAATCCCTGAATGTCGTTGGGGATAAAGAGTATGTGCACTCTTCAAACTTCTGGGGATTGTTTCCATTGGGTACTCCTGCTTGCTATTTTGAGGAAACTCCGTTGGGAAACATTGATTTCTGCTTGCTGAGGAAGCTCTGCTAGAGAGTGTTAATTCCTACTTGGGGAGAAGAATTTGAGAACATTGGTTGTTTATTTCTCTACTGGGGAGTTTATGCCCTGACTGGGGATAGAAGAGACGGATAACTTTTTGGCTCGTTTGAGGAGGATAAAGTTGACTGACATCTGATTCGATTTTAGATTCAGTAGCAACTCTCTGGGGATAGTGGCAACTTCACTGGGGGAAAGAATTTTGTCGGTGATTTGTGGTAGAAGCACACTCAAGCTGGGGAGTTTCAGAATAAATTTATGCCTTGACTGTATCTGAAGATGTATTGAATGAGTCTCAGAATGATATCCATATCTGGATTGTATATTAACCGTATCTGGAATGAGTTTCAGAATGAATCTATATCTAGATTGTATCTGAACCGTATCTGGAATGAGTGTCAGAATGAATCTATATCTAGATTGTATCTAAACCGTATCTGGAATGAGTGTCAGAATGAATCTATATCTAGATTATATCTGAACTGTATCTAGAAGTGGGTCTGAAATGAGTGTCAGAATGAATCTATATTTAGACTGTATCTGAACTATATCTAGAAGTGGGTCTGGAATGAGTGTCAGAATGAATCTATATTTAGAATGTATCTGGAATGAGTGTCAGAATGAATCTATATCTAGATTGTATCTGAATTGTATTTGGAATGAGTGTCTGAATGAATCTATATCTAGATTGTATCTTAATTGTATCTAGAAGAGAGCCTAGAATGAGTGTCAAAATGAATCTATATCTAGATTGTATCTGAATTGTATCTAGAAGAAAATCTAGAATGAGTGTCAGAATGAATCTATATCTAGATTATATCTAAACTGTATCTAGAAGATGATAAACTGATGGAGAAATATACCCTGTTGGGGAAATACTCTTGTTGAGGAATCACCCTTGTTAAGGAAATGAACTCTGCTTGGAGAACAGAATTATGAAAGGGGGTTTTAAAACCTTGGAGGAACAAGCTCAGCTGGGGAAGAGAAACTCCATGAACTGTACTGATTGGAACTCCGTAGGTTGGTGATATTTCTGGGGAGAAAATCATACTCCTTTATCAGCCAGAGTGATCTTTCATGGAAATTACGGGGAATGTATGAACTTGTGAAGATTACTCTGTGGGGATAAGCTCATGGAAGTGGCTTTGTGGGGATCCATGGGGACTTGAACATACCTCTACTTCTAGAGCCCTTGGGGAATGTTGATCAGAGCGATAAGTCTTTTACTGATAGACAAGTGACGAGATGACGAGACATAGTCGTACGCTTTAATCCCTAACTTTTGCCTGGATTGTCCTTTCAGATTTTCAGGTCATCGGGATACCCTTTTTTTCCCAAGCCGCCTTTTTAGGTTTTCAACTTGCCGGGTGTACAATTTTATTTATATATCCCTAATTTTTGTCCGAACTCTTGTGGTTCGCCGAGATGCCCTTATTTTTGCTTAGGCCGGTCAACCTAGCAGGTCTTTTTTCATGCGTAGTATTTTTTGACTATGTTCGCGTTCACAGGGTGCGGAGAATTGTCACTGTCCATAGTAGTAAGTGTTGTAGCACTGCCAGAAAATGTTTGCTTCATCGTATATGGCCCTTTTCTGGAACTCATGTTCAATTTCCCAAGTGATTCAGATGGAGATCTACCCCTGGCTATTCGGCACTTTTGAGAGATTCTTTGAATCTTGACTTAACTTCCCTAGATCAGTTAGACACCATGTCATGCCCCTGGAATATGAAAGGCCTGTTACTGGAAATGTCTTTTCATCTAAGGTGATTTTGTTCATTGAGAGGATTTACGTTCATTGAATATCCATTGTGCGAATTTCTCTGTTGTCGAACAATTAGTCATATGCAAACAATGGCATTTTTAAAAATGCAAAGCTTATGTCTGTCTTGAAGTTTTGAAAATGCATTTTTAGTAAAATAAAATTTTCAAGAATGTGATATCAGCCCAAGATTTATAGTAAACCTTACGGAAGTCAGGATACCTTTTGTAACAGTATGCTTTCGAACTAACCCATGCTTCCGTTTAGACTTTTAAGGGTTGTAACGTGGCCTTGTTCACGGTTTAAGAAACAAAGGATAGAGGCTCAAACTTTACATGTACCCGACCCATTCTTTGTGATATTCTTTAGTTCTATACTTAGTTAATTGTGCATTTGGATCCCAATTGAGTCTGGAATCTTTGCCTTGATATTTCGGTAATGGTTCGGATACCGAAAGTTTATTTGAGAAGAAAGTCTTTTTTTGTAACATTTTTTCTTTTATTGAGGATTTGTAGCGACCTCTTTTTTTATTTTATTATCCTTACCTTTTTCCTGAACTCTTTCTTTTGTGATTACAGACAGCGGGATGCCCAATTTTTCTTAAGTCTCCTTCACAGGTTTTGACTTAACAGACTTTTCTTTTGAAAAATAATGACTTCCTGTTTTAGTGATTATGGGGAACCATCAATGCCTTTTTATTTAGAAGAGCATCTTCGACACTATTCGTCGTGTATGAAGATAGAGCTTGCGATTGAATGCACATTTGAATTAACTGAGAAACTACTCTGCCCCAGGTTATGATTAAAGGTTTCAATTTGCGTGAAAAAGAAAACTCTTATTTCTAAGGCTCAGAGGGGCTGACTATGGATTATCTTCCTTATAATTCCACTGTTTAGGATTTGAAACAACGCATGTACATCGTCAGCAACGTTTGTTCAAAAGCATATTGTATGAGATTATGGCATTGTTTTCGTCATCCTCCCTCTAAAGGCTTATGGATTTTAACGAGAGGCGAATATCACAAAAAGGAAGTAAAAGCATAGTTTCAGTATATTGAAAATGAATGGATTAAATCAATACAAACATATGCAATTCATTAATGAAATAACAAATTTTAACATAAGTGTTCGAACAATCAAAAGAAATTACAATTTGAAAATTCTAATGAACAAAAAGCCTTTTTGTCTGAACTTTTCACTTCAGATGGTGTGCCTTCGAGGGATGAAAGAAGAATACAGTCTGACTGTCTTGTGTGAACTCCAGCACTCCCTTGTCGATCAAGTCTTGAATCTTGTTTTTCAACGCCCGACAATCATTCATATCATGTCCAGGACTATTAGAATGGTATGCACACCTCGCGTTCAGATTGTACTGAGGAGAGGAGGTGTTGGGATTCTGAGGAGGATCCTTCAATGTAATCAACTCTATCCTCAACATGTATTGCAATGCTTGAGCCAATGACATTTTGAT
This sequence comes from Vicia faba, assembly GCA_948472305.1. Taxonomy (NCBI): domain Eukaryota; kingdom Viridiplantae; phylum Streptophyta; class Magnoliopsida; order Fabales; family Fabaceae; genus Vicia; species Vicia faba. The sequence goes on along the minus strand of OX451738.1, from coordinate 976,450,240 downwards.
TTTGGTGAATTTCCTTTTGGGCGTGTCCTGCTTACGTTGGTTGCCCTATCGTTGTTGTCGCACTGGTGTTGGATTGGAGATCCGCATCGCCCCCATAGATTGGTTGAGATCAATCTTATTATGATCCTTTGGTTCGTACACAGTACTGGACTCCTACTTTCCATTGTATGATGCAGTCCCCTGAATTTCGCTGCTCCTGAGTTTATTTTCAACATGTTCCCGCATGAGCATATCAATTGATTCCCTGACTGCCAAGAGAGGTTGATCATTGATTAGACCCCAAATTATAGAAGTTTACCCCAGACGGTCGTATTTGTCTTGATGAAGCTTGCTGATGAGAATCCTCAACTCTTCTTGTCCCCGATCTAAATTTTGGATAAGATCCATCTGACTACTCATCTGGATTCTCATCCTTTCCATCTGAGCTTGCAGTTGTTCCAACTGGTCCTCCTTGTTATCTTCAGGATTTTTCTTGGCCATGTTTCCAGCGAGGAGTGTTTTCAATTCTTCTTGCCCCTTGGATAGATTCAGGAACATTTCCTTGAACTGAACATCTTGAGCTTGGAGATCTCAGTCATTCTGTTCGAGAGTCATTTTCCTTGCCGAAATGAACAACGACAAAATGAGAAACCTGTCTTGAGAATACCTATTATGTAATGGCATGCATGCAATGTTTTCAAGGATCTTGCAGGGTAAACATAAGAAAATGTTTGAATTCTGATTGCAGCTTTGATTGAAGAACTTTGTATCGTTGAATTTCCTTCTATGAGAATCAAGCTCACCATGTTGAGTGGATCATAGCCTCTGACTCAAGACATCATGCTTTGACGGCATTAGCTAGAGGAAAATAAATCCTCTTTCCCCTTGCTAGATGTTTGGTTTATCATAACCTGTATCACAGGCCCTTTGAGATCCTTGAAAATGGTTAATGAAAATGATATAGCATGAAGTCATGATGTGTATGCTATGCACCCAAAAAAAGTTCAAGGTGACATAAACAAGTAAGTCTTGCAAGAAGTCCATATTATTGGATAATAACTACAAACAAGTCCTGCAAGGAATTCACATCGTTAGATAATGAATACAAACAAACCCTGCAAGGAGTTCAATTTGTTAGATAGTGAATGCAAACAAGTCACACAAGTAGCCTTAGGTTCATGCTTGCATGGAGTTTGTAGGTAAGTACCGTCTTGAAGTTTAGTTGGTTCAACCTGTACTAAAAGAAGTAATCAAGTCCTAAGGAATCTCAATATCACTGATCTTTCTTCATAGGGCATTATTTCAGCTCAAGCGATCTTTTCTCATGACCGAAATAACTCAAAAGTATGATCTCAATGATTGTAGTATCGAGTATCAACCAATCCTCAATTTTATACTGAAGTCGGCTATTTCATTACTTTTTAATAGCCAAGTTTGTTCAACTAAGGTTTTAAGGTCAATTAGTGCTTTATGACACCACACAGCGGCCCCGTATTCTCCTTGATTCAACCCAAAGGATACCAATACCAACAAATGTGTCACACTAACGCAGCTACCGCTTCAACCATATCGGTCTATACTGTACAGTCTCCACGATCTATTGTTGCTTACCTAAAAAGTTCCCCAGATCCAGGTGTAGGATCTTTTACAATAACCCAAACATGAACCCAAAAGGTAAAGCACACAAATCAAACAAGTAAAAAATTTTAAATATGATCTAGCTCTAAGGTAACCCCACTTTTAGTTTGATCAGTCCCCAGCAGAGTCACCAGTTCTGTAATATGGTGGGAGAACTAACTTTACTGGTTTTGCATTTTATCACAAATGTTTCGGTTAGAAAGAGTCGCCACTGACTTTTCTTTTATCCAACAAAGAAAAGGGTGAAAAGAACAGGAAAGACCTATTTAAAGATCTTGATTTCGGGGGGTGGGTCATGGAAAGGGAAGGTGTTAGCACCCTTTCCATCTGTAGTTATCTACGGGCTCTTAGTTGCTAGCTCACTTTGAAAATGCTTTTTTGGTGTAAGTGTATTTTAAAATATTTTTGAAAAGATGCCTTAGTATGGAGAACTTTGTATTGATTCTCGTATCATTGAGAACACATACAAAGTGTTTTTGTCATTGAAAATATTTAGAAAAGAGTTTGTGTATGTGTGAAAAATTATTTTGTTTGTTTTTGTGAGCAAGCAACTATAAGCGGTCTACCTACTCGAACGATCTTTATTCTTTTCCTCTTTTCTTTTAGACAGTGCTATCCTCCTATTAGTCAGTAGGTAGCCCTATCATTGGATGTTTGAGGGATAAGCGCGGGTTATCGTACAGTCATAGAGGCAAATCGTAGGGCACTTTAGCAATTTTATCGTAAGGGACTAGATCGTTTACCGAAGGCAACATCAGAGGGTCATCGAGGGACTACAATCTTTTTGTATTGGAGGAACTTTTCTAAAGCGTCCCCATGTTTTAGGGTCATGACTGTTTTTCCAAAGGCAACAAGTGGAGGTACCTTAGAGGTGCGTGTGCATGAAGTGTGTTGTTTTTCAGTTATGTTTATCTTGAGTGTTAGGTTTTCTAGCGTTTGTTTTTAAGTCTTATCATGCAATCCTATTAAGCATACATCTAGCAGTTAAATATATACATAGGGCAGAAAAATAGAAATGCGAAAAGTAAAGTCTAAGCTATTACATCGCTTCGGGATGGGGGAATACAAACCAAAATGGGGAAAGAAAAATGTAAAGAGTCCTAATTTTAACTATTACATTCCTTCAACAGTTACATAAATGTTCATGAAAATAAAAATGAGAAAGAAAAAAATAACGCGCGTAGATGTAACGGGAAAGGATGAAAAACCCTAAAAGATTATAAGATTAGAAAAATGTTTTTGTTGTTTTTGTTTAAGAAAAATAATAATTAAATTAATGGAAACCTAATTCTAACTAGTTTAAAAATGATTAAATAGTTAATTAAAATTAACAAAATTAATTTAATTAATAATTAATAAAACTTAAAATATCTTTTTGTGGTTTTCTGATTTTTATTGATTAAAGGAAACCGATTAAAAAAATGTTGATTAGGCAAAACAAATAATACTAAATAAAATGTAAATGGGACTCGCTACAAAAAGGGGTTAGAGGGGTGCAAAAAAAAGAATCCTTAGGCCCACAACTAATGAGCCCAGGAGGCTGCATTGGCTCGGATGAAAGAGGCTCATTGAAGGTGCGCGGTGGGGTGTGCACTTGATGTATTCAGATCATGCTTGATTAGATCTGATGGTAAGGAATTGGAGGTGTATGATGCGCGTATGGATCTTCTTAGCATTGGATCTGAAAAGATAAAAACAAGAAAAATACAAAATGCCTTGTTCCTGGATCGAACCCGTTAGATTTACTCAAAAGATCAATAGCAATATGAATGCATGCATAAAACTGATTTAAATCACATATTCAGAGAGTTTGGAAATCTAAAATTTACCAAGACAGTAGGAGGGTTATGAGGAGGATCTGGGACATGTGAGGCTTGGACCTGGGCTCTAGAGGACTCCTGGGAAACTTAGGGGTGATATTTGATCACTAGTTTGGACTGGTATGGGCTGGAAAGTGAGACACGATTTTCACTAACTTTTTGATTTTTTAGAAAATTTTGAGAAGGCTTTTGTGTGCAAGAATTTCATCTCCCTTTGTGATCTTAAGCTTGTGTATTTATAGAAAGGGAAGAGAGGAGTGAACATATATGGCAAGAACAAAGCATTCATGGCCTTTGAGATAAGAATAAAACACATGAAGAAGTCGTCATTTTTGAGTAATTCTTGCACTTTTTGAATGTGCAATGAACCTGGACCATTTGTGTGTGTCTTGCACGAAATAATGGGCTTCAAAATTGATCAAATCTAACCCACATGCATAGCCCATGATTTTTGTGATTTTATTTAATTTATTTTGCATTTATTTGAATAAAAACAAAATAATTATAAATAAAATAATAAGAAAATACGAGACAATGTAATATTGAGTTTAGGAGTCTTTTTCAAGGTCATGGACATGTTTGAAGTCCAAAAAGTTAGGCCACAAGTCCAAAATTTCAAGTTTGCACATTTATCATTTCATGCATTTCTTAAAAATTGCCCAAATTGTGCAACTCATAACTTGGTCAATTTTTATCTTTTGAACATAATCATTGACTTTTTTTAAAACATCAAGAAGTCCTATACACTTTCTCTTTTTATCATATTTGCATTTGGAGATATTATCTTGATGTAATTTGCCTTGACAAAAAGTGTCTTTTGCTGACTTTTGAAAATGACATATAAGGTATTAGCTCATATCTTTCAAATGAAGCACTTTTTGGACTTGAGCATAAAAGAAAAGTTATATAGAATTGAGTTTTCTTCAAAATTGGATTTGGTTGGGGAAAAGTTGATGAAGCACGTGAAGGTTATGCTTGGTCAAAGTTCAGTTGACTTTTCCTAAGGAAACCCTAATTTGACAATTCTTGACTTTTTATGATATGGGACTTTTCTTGAGGAATCATGATCAACCCTTGATCAAATTATGAATATCACTTCAAAATGTTTATGTTGACCAAAAATCTTTAAGTTTGACTCTATGTTGACCACAGTTGACTTTTTGACCATATAGTTAATTTTCAAATGCTTGATCCATTTACTGAGCAAATTGGTGATGTAGGGCTTAAAACTTGACATGAACCTTGCTGAGGATATAAGGAGAACCATGGGAGCCAGTTGGGACCTTTTCTAACAAAATTTATTTTAGAAAATCCAAACCCTAGTTGTAGGCTTTTGGCTTAGGAGAAGCATCTTGACTAGTCAACCCTTGAGTGTCTTGAGTATTTGGGAGGGCAAATTTTCGGGTACAACAATATCGGTTGGTTTCTTTGACTTCTTCTTCTTATATTTGGTGATGAGTTCCTTCAGTTCTTCAGGAACATTTCTTGGAACTGAGCATTCTGAGCCTGGAGATCTTTGATTGTCTGTTCAAGAGCCATTTTTTGCTGAAATAAACAACAAGAAGATGAGAAAACATGTCTTGGAAACCTGTTATGTAATAATATGTATGGTATATAGATTCATATGCAATGTTTTATAGGATATCGTGGGATTTGAATTTGAAATTATTAGCAATTGAGTCTGGTTGCAACTTTGTTTGAAGAACTTTGAGTCTTCATCTTTGAATGTCCTTCTATAAGAATCAAGCTCACCATATCAAGTGGGTCCGAGCCTCTGACTCAAGAGAATGTACTTTGATCTTGATAGCATCTGACTAGAGGAAAATAAATCCTCTTACCCCTGGCTAGAAACCTGGCTTATGATAATCATGCATGATAAATCCCTAAGATCCTTGAAATGGTTAGTAAAAATGCTATGTTTATGATGATATGATGCTATCGTGTCATGTTCATATCAGATAAGTAGAAAACACACACAAGTCACACAAGAGCCTTAGGTTTAAAGTCTAGCATGAAGTCCATATGTAAATACCCTTCCCCGTTAAAGTTAAGTTAGCTCAACCTGTCCTAAAATAGTAATCGGGTTCTAGGAATCTCATATCACTAATCTTTCTCGCAGGATTTATTTTAACACGACAACTAACTTGCCACCAAAACATCTCTAAATTCAAATCTCAATGAGCGTAGTTTCGAGGATCAGCCAACCTTAGACTGCACCAAATTCGACTATCTCACTACCTTTTAATGGCTAAGATGGGTCAATTAAGGTTCTAAAAGTTAACTAGTGTTAATGACACAACGCGGAAGCCTAATGTTATCCTCGACTGACTCAAGGAACATCAGTACAAATCAAAGTGTCACACTAACGTAACCATCATTCAACCATATCGGTCTATGTCGTACAATTTTCATGATCTATTTCTACTTACCTAAGGTATCCCTAGATCCGGTGTAGAATCTTTCAAGAAAATAAACCCAAACAAACCCCTTAAGATAAAGAAACCAAGGAAAACAATTAAAGCAAGTAAAAGTGATCTAAACTCTAAGGTAACCCCACTTTTTAAGTACTCACCAGTTGAGTCTCCAGTTCTGTAATACAGTGGGAGAACCGACTTTTTGGTTTTATCCAAAATGTGTAGATAGCTAGAGTCGCCACCGTATTTTCTTTTATCCAATATTTAGGAAAGGTGAAAAGAACAGGAAAGACCTTTGGTAGATTTTGAGTTTGGGGGGGTAAGATATGAAAAGGAAAGGTGTTAGCACCCTTTTCATCTGGATTTATCTACGGACTCTTAATTACTTAGCTCACTTTGAAAACTTGCTTTGTGTGTGTGATTTGTTTGAAAATATTTCGAAAATGCCAATGTAAGGCGGACTTTGTAATGATTCTTGTATCAGTCCTCAAGAATGTATACAAAGCGTTATCTTGAAAATATTTGTTGTTTTGAAAGTGTGATGTGAGAAATGTCTTGTGAGCAAGTAATTAAAATTTCCTTACTCATTCAAGATCGTTCTTATTATTTTCCTTCTCCTCTATAGACAATGTTATCCATACCATTAGTTGGTAGGTAGCCCTATCTATTGGGTGTGAAGGGACGGGCGAAGGGTCATCGTATGGTCATCTAAGGCAACACGTAGAGATACTTTAGCAATTGTATCGGAGGGACTAGATCATTTTTCATATGCAACATTGAAGGGTCATCGAGGGACTATGATCTTTATTCGAGAGTCTTTTGCTAAAGTATCCCTACTTTTGAGGGACATGACCATTTATTCTAAGGCAACAAAGAGAGGTTACCCTAGAGGTGTGAGTGCGAAAAGTGTGTTCAATTCAGTTATATTTATCTTGAATTAGGGTTTTCTATTGGTTGATTTTAATCTTGTCATACAAACCCTAGTTACTAGTCATAGCATAAAAATATAATGCAGAATGTAAAATGCAAAAATTTAACCCTAAGCTATTATATGGCTTTGGGACAAGTACATAATAGGAAAAATGCGGGAAATAAAACATACGCTATTACATCATGTGAGCAGCTACAAAATAGGAAAAATGCAGAAAAAAATAAATCTAAGTTATCACAATCGATAATCGCAACTTATACACTTGATCTATGAATGTAAATAAAAGAAACAAAAAATAAGAAAATAAAATGTTTGCATGTTTTTGTGATTTTTTTGTGAAAATAATTTAGGTTGATAATTAGTCAAAACCTAAAATTCTAATTAATTTTAATATTAAAAAAAGGTTAATGAATTAATTAATTAAATAAGTCAATAAAGTTAAATGTTAATTAAAAAAACCTAAACCTAATTTGTTAGTAAAAATATTAGGTTAATTTAATTAAAAAATAAATTAGGTTAACCAAAAAATAGGGTTAGAAAAATCAAGGAAGAAGTTAGGCTAAACCAAAAAACAAGAAAAATTGCATGGAGTGGGTGTTGAACCCATGCCCTCTTGGCCTTGTACTGGATCGCTTTCCACTGAGCCAAGCGCTCGTTGGTGTTTGAGAATAGAACGTGAATAATATATTGAAAACCTGCGCGTTAGATGAAAAATAACAAAAATATTTACAGCACGCATGGATTGAACACACGCCCTCTACATGATACATCTTCGTCTTGACCAGCGGTGCTACGCCCTCATCCATTCATATAACTGAAACAATTAAAATAATATAAACAAAAATAGATGGACCGGAGAGGCGCCAGAGCCCTATCTCCGGTCATCTTCTCCTGTGAGCCCTTTTTTGTACCTTCGAAAATAGAGTACGTTAGCTATCAAATAGAATCCTACCCCCCCCCCCCCTAAATTGACCCTTGTGAATCCATTGGTGGCCTTAGTTTTAGAAAAATCGTCCTGCTTAATGAGATACAAGGAAAATAATTCAAATCGGTGCAAACATGGTGATGAGGTGTTTGGCGTTATGTGACTCATGCAAGGGATCAAACCTGCATTTTTTTGTCTCAGGAACACGTTAGCATGGTTAGCTTCAATCAAAACAACATAAAAAATAAAATACGAATTTGGACAAAACATGAAATCGGTGATGCATGGAATGTGTGTTTCAGGCACTTTTGATCATCAAGAATGATCTCAACTTACTTTGTAATGTCCCTAAAATCAATTTGGATGGTTTCTTGCCCTTGAAGATGGCTGGAAATAGGATTTCGAGTTTACCATATCTTTGACAAAATTTGAGGTTTTGAATGAGTGTCTTTGTGCATCTTTTTTGTGTCCTTGTTGTCTGAACATGAAGGGTATTTATAAGAGAAGAAACTAGGTCAAAGATGCGCTTAGACATCTTCATGAAATTATATCTCTTATTTTGTTTGAAAATAACTCGAAATAAGACAAAACCCTAAATATTTGTTTCAAGAATATGTTCACACGGTCTCTAATGCAATTTTTGGCCTCCAAAAGATAAGAATCAAAAGTCTTTTAAGCCTTGTACCTCCACTTAATATTTATTTGATTTAATTTTGAATTTAAATGAATAAAATCAAAAATAAATAAAATAAAAAACTAAAATGGTGCATGAATGGATTTAGAAGTCCCTTATGAGGTCAAGAACACGTTTGGACCTTAAAAGATAAGCTCATTAGCCCAAAAATTCAAGTTTGCTCAATTTGGGTTTCATACATTTTCTCAAAATTGCCCAACTTGCACAAATCATAACTCTCTCAATTTTTGTCATATGAATATGATCTTGGACTTAATGGGAATCTCAAATATCCCCTACAATCTATATGTTGGTCATTTTACATTTTAAGACTTTATCTTGATGTAAATTGCTTTGACAAAAAGTGTCTTTTTGTTGACTTTTAAAATGACTTGTAATGTTTTGGCCCATATCTCTCAACTGAAGCATTTTTTGCCTTGAGCTTAGAGAGACAAAATTGTATAGAATTGAACTTCCTTCAAAATGAGCTTTGGTTGAGAAAAATATGAGGAAGCATGTGAAAGTTATGTTTGGTCAAAGTTCAGTTGACTTCTCCTTAAGAAAACCCTAATTTAGTAACTTTTGACTTTTGATGAATCTTGAGTCTTCTTGATGAATCATGATCAAACCTTTATCAAATGATTAATGTGACTTTAAAATGTTGATGTTGAGCAAAAATCTTGAAGTTTGACTGTAAATTGGTCAAAGTTGACTTTTTGCCCAATATAGTTAATTTTCAATCATTTGAGCAATTGACTGAGCAAACTTATGATGCAAGGCTTGAAATTTCGCATGAGGATTCTTTGAGACATATGAGAAACCACGAAATCCACTTGAGGTATTTGAGAACTATAAGAGCATGAGGAGGTATCTTGAATCAATAATGGGAGGGAAAATTTTGGGGTACAAAAAATTCCTATTTGTTATTGTTGATGGTGGAGTAAGATGATTCCAGATCTTCACCAATTCTTATTCTCTTGCTCGTTTCTTTGTTGATCAACCTATTTTTTTCTGCAAGCAACTCATCTTTCATCTTGACTTGATAAGCCAAATCACTCTTTGGGATGCCTGCTTTGGTAACATGTGTTCTTAAAGCTTCATTTTCTCTACTCAGCTTTTGGTTAAGGATCTGGACCTCCATGAAAGCGGCAGTGGTGGTGAAATGGTGGTGGATACATAGGAGCCTTAAGGTGAAATGGTAGCAAAGAAACTTCAACTCTTTTCTTTAGCCATTTAGTTTAGGGTGCTTTCGCTATCCAATCCTTTCTTCCCAAACTTCTTCTTCCTTTGCAATGAATTTTCTTCCAAGCTTCTCTTACTTTTGCTAACAGTTCAAGATTCCCTCCTTTGTTGTAGAACACGGTTTCTTCTACATCTTTATCTTTTGGTGGACCGGGTAGATAATGGCCTAGTTGACCCTTCCACATCACTGGGTTGTAGTTGATTCGTTATTTGGTTCCCATGATTCGTACATTCGTGAACTCGCCACAACTGAAAATGATTTCAATACCAATATACTCATTGTTGAACCATCTGATATCATGAGAAGTGAGCCCTATGATCCTTTGATACCACTTGAGGGTGTATTTCTTATCCATAAAAGGTCCCTTTATAGGAAAGTGAGCCATGTACCACTTGTACAAGAGAGGCATGCAACAGGTGACAGTCCCCCCTTTCTTGAACCTTGAATGAACATAATGGTATCTGTCAGCAAGAAGTGTAGGTACGGGATTTTTTATCACAAAAATGAAGACTATTTTGCATCAATTAAGTATTCTTAGCTGGAGAATAAGACAACTCCATAAATCATAAGAGCTAGCAAGGCGTTGAAGGAACCTCCATCTCTCATTTTTGGCAAAGATTATGGCTTTATCCATCAAAAATTGTAAATTGAAACCCAATGTGCCATCCTTCTTAGGTTCCCAATTATCCTTTACTTATCTTAAGGTCAAATGAAGTGCTTCGGCAATCAAGTGTAACATTGCGGTTGTGAAGTGACAAAAGGCATGTGATCCTTGACTTCAACTCCCAGGATGTTAGCATATTCTTCCAATGTAGGAGCGAGTTGATAGTCTTGAAATGTAAAGCACCTTAAAGAAGGATCATAGAGCTAGATGAGAGTTTGTAGAGCCATGGTATCAACCTTGGAATTCATAAGAGGAATGAGGTTACCATAGGTCCTTTTGAAGTCATCTTTATGTTTAGAAACTACAAGCAAACTCAACCTTCTTAAGTTATCAAGGGCAAGCTTAGGTAACCTATATACTTTGGTGTGTCTTCTGTCTTCATCCATCTTTCTATACTCTCAACTAATACAACAACCCACAAATACCATGGAAATGACATGCATATGTGGGTTAGACTCTATGTTATGATGCAAATGATTTATGCACAAGCATGGGCTCACAACTTTGGATAAGCCCGAATCATTGGAATACTGAATCTCTGAAGAAGTCTTTGTAAGATAACCAGGGTATGATGAAGGTCAAAGTTTCCTGTCAACAAGCCCAAACCCTCTCACATGTGAGTTCTAATTTGGGTAAAGATTCCTTGAGGTATTCCCATAGTCGTGAGTCCCTTTGAAAAGTACAGTGTTGTAACATATCTACGTCATAACAATTGTACCCCAAAGTAAACCTAATTTGGGTGTGGTTCTCATGTCATACTAATAGGGTATCTACCCCTTAGATTCTATGACTATCCACTTCTTAAAACTTATGGGTACACTAAATCATGTGTATCGGGCTTATCTCTCAAGTAACTCCCACCCAACAAAGAAATAGATACAAATATCCAGAATATCCAAGGTATAATAAACGAATGCAATAAAATGAAGCAAGTAAATCATAAAGCTAAACACCCAAGAGAAGAAAACAAATAAGCTAGGACTGGCTTGCTTACTTTCCCAGCAGAATCTCCAGCTAAAGCTACTCGAAATAAAAATGAATAACTTCGGATGGAATAAACACAGTCACCACCTAACTTTATATATCCCAAAAAATATAGGGAAAGACCGAAGAGGATGCGTTCAACTTTTTTATCTTAGAGTTTTGTACTTCTTTGTAAGCCTGAAGAGGCATGATGTACTTGAAACAACCGGCTGAAAATCATCAAAACAATGAAGTCGCCATCGAACGTCTTTTATCCCACATGTAGGGAAAGGTAAACATCGAGAAAACCTGAGAAGGGAGAAGTCACGGTCTTGCGACCGAGAGATCGGGTAAGGGAGTCTGTTACGCGAGGGGAAGGTATTAGCACCCCACACGCCCGTAGTACTCTACGGTATCCACTCTTGTTATCTATCTTATGGGTGTGTTTAATCTATGCTTACTGTTTATTATACTACTGGAGGGAGAATGCATGCAAAAGAAAGGGGGAAAAGAATGTAGGGAAAATAAAATTGTGCTCGCCTGGGCCCTACCCCAATGCCTACATATCCTTTTTGAGGAATCAGAGCTACCGTAGTTCGGCTCATATGTTTTTATTGTTTTGTGTTTTTTATGGACGAAGTTAATTCCGCCTTCTGTCGCAACTCGACCTTTGGAGACTTATGCGTCGGCACATAAGTAAATTAATCGTGTCCTTACCTGAAAAGGTTTTTTTTAAAGAAAGGTGCTCGAGCGCACAAAAGATTTGAGTTGGTTTATATTTGTTATAGATGTTTTTTTGTGGACGAAGTTAATTCCGCCTTCTGCCGCAGCTCGACGTTCGGAGACTTATGCGTTGGCACAGAAGTAAATTAATCGTGTCCTTACCTGAAAAGGGTTTTTTAAAGAAAAGTGCTCGAGCGCACAAAAGATTTGAATTTGTTTTGTATTTTTGTTGTAGATGATGACTGATTGACCTCAAGAGAGAGATATTAGTCATTTTTCTACTTAGCTACGAAAGGAGTTTTTGAGAATTGAACCACACCTATGCTTGAGATGAAGAACAATAAGATCGAGAAGAGACCCGTACTAAGGAATCATGAAATAATATACGAACAAGTAAAATTAGGCAGCAAGTATCAAAATATCGCATATAATCCATAAAAATTGCAAGCGAAACACATGACATAAAAATGAGTAAAACTAATGATTAAAATTGAAAAGAAAAAGTGAGAGAATTGAAAAGAAATCTCTTTTATTTACCAATATTGCAAAAGAAAATAAATCGCCAAAATTAATGGAAAACGCAATCGAAATAAGTATCGAAAATAAGACCCTAGGAGGTGCAAGCTGGATTCAATGTGTGCGAAGCGTCCGATGCCTCTTCAACAATGACTCCGACAAGAAAGCCAGAGAACAAAGGCTCAGGTATGCGTCTTCTTCATCTTTTTTTTCCTTCTCTTCTTCTCTATTTCTGCGATTTCGAAATTTGTTCTGAGTTTCAGTCGATTGCTATTGATGAGCGAGGTTGTTGTGCTGTCGCGGATGATGATGAAGAGCGGAGTTGTGAAGATTGCAACAGATTGATGGGGAAGGTGTAATTGAAGTGGTGATGAGAAAGAAAGATGAAGATGACGGTGAAACAATGATTGAGAGAAGAGTGAAGTCTTCAAAAAATATCTCAGAAAGATTCAAAGGTGAGTATCTCGTGATTTACTGTGAATCGTGAAAAAAAAATTTTCTCTCCTATTGTGAAATGCAGACTCTGTTATATATAAGCTAAGTTTGTTACAGGTGAACAAATATAGGCCCTTGAATTTGAGAGTCAGCTAGAGCAATGAATGATAGGGATTGAACCTCTCATGAGTTAGTTACAATGAGCTGGCAAAAATTGGTTAAGACAGTTAGAGATTAGATTCTGTTAGGCTTGGTTTGTTAGAGGTTAGTAGTTAGTTATAGATTTGTTAGTTAGTTTGGGAAAATGGAAAGTTGGTTCTTATGGCTTTCAGGTGTAGCAATTTTAGGCGGGGTCGTTGGCATCACTGACTTTATTGGGTTGTGCAGAGTTCCATCAGATAATAGGTCATCGTCAATGGACTTGGGGTAAATTTCTTCATTGTTTAAGAGCATTTTGCACTCTACTTTAGGCATGGCCATAATTCTTCTTCGGATGGCAAATGGAATAACTGGTGTGGAAGCATAATTGAGTTTATTCCATATCCGGATTGTGAAATCATCAGAAGCAGTTACTAATTTCCCATGGTCAGAGCGGCTCCAGTCAACTGCAGTAATTTCCTAGAAGTGACTCTTCAAAATAGTGGGTTCCACCTGAGGTCTGTTAACGTTCCAAACATGTGATTTCCCGTTACTGGAACCACAGACTATGTTTGATGCATCGGGGCTAATTGCAGCCTTTACAAAAATGAATCAATGCGACCTCCTCCAAAATATCTTAAAGGCCCTTTTTCAAGTTGAAGTATATTATATAGATAAACTCGGTTATCCATGCGGGAAGCTGAGAGTAAAACTCCACTGTCATCTTGGGACAAGCTAGAAATACCATGTAATCTTTGCTTTCCTGTTGACTGCGGTTGAGGACATGTCTGGGTGACAATGCTTTTTAAGTTTCTGGTATCCCAAAACTTCAGCACACTATCCGCTGCACCAGAAGTGGCTATGGAAACTTGATCCTTGAGCCAAAGAACAGATGTAATAGTCATGGAAGCACCCTTAGATTTGCACCTCCTTACCCGCTGTGCTTGAGACGGATCGTGTGCTCCTTTGACATCAGCTATCGAACTTATGCTACATTCTCCACGTCTATTCTTCATAGTGAAGTTACATCTTGAACCAGAGACAAGAATATCAGAATTAGTTGGATGAGAACAAATAGATTTCACACTCCCCAAATGCCCCACTAACACTCCAAGACACTTCTGTTCTGGAACATCCCATACCTTGACAGTTTGATCACCAGAAGTAGTGAGGATCTGTGTATCATCCTTAATCCAGTTGACATCAAAAACTCCATTATTGTAGGAAGATTAACTAGTATTGCAGAATGATACGTTATTTGTATTGTTAATGTGTTAACACTTGCTGTAGGAGCTGGAACTGAAGGAATTCATTACCCACAGAATACCATTTTCAAAGCTTTTGATTACATGCTCAAAGGGTGAGTCCATCAAATGTATCATCAAAATGGATGAGTATATTTCTAAAACTGTGTTGGTTTGTTTTAAGCACATAATACTTGGTGTAATTGTTGATTTTTGTATTTTAAATTAAATTAACTTGATTACATATTGGTACTGAACCGGCTTGAAAAATGGTTGTTTATGCAGGTTTTCTTTTGGTATGAAACATGGACTGAGGCTTGGACATAACCAGGTTGGAATGGGGAAATCTTAGAAGATAGTGGCTTGAAGATAAATACGTTTAGAAATGATGGAGACCTTGGTTTAGAATTCTTTAGCTTTAGACCACTTGAATATTTAATGTAAATTCTTGTTTTTTTATTTATTTAGTAATTTTGGATGTAAACGCCCTTTTGAAATCTTCTCTTGTAATGTTCTAATGACACCGCTTGTAAATTGCATGGTTATGACCTTGAATGAACGAGAATGAATTTGGATAACCTTTTGACAAGTCACGAGTAATGCTTTAGAACTTGTAAAGATTATATCATTGAATGAATGTGAACCCTTGAATTTTAATGATGAAGCCCAAATATTCCAAGTAGTCTTCTCTTCCAAATTGCCTTTTGTATCTCCAAGATCTTTTAATTTTATATTGCATATAACTCCATGGTTGTGATATGAATTTAATAAGAGCCTTTTCCAAGGACAAACTTGTAACGTCGAGTTTCTTTGCTTTTGAATGAAAACATGCCTAAACACCTTCAAATGAACGAGCCCTGTACCTTTCTTAATCCTCACTTCAAAACCATAATTGAAGAAGCTTAGGATTTTAATTTTAATGTTTTTTTTTTTTGAAATGAAGTCCCCCAAAGCATTTTATATCACAAGTAAGCGAATAGACCCGACGAAGAGCTTTGCCTCATAAAGTGTACAAACTCCAATTTGGAAAATAGTATCCCATTGAATCTTCTTCTCTTGCCTAGAGCTCGTGAACATACAAGGAATAGCTAAACCTCATTTGACGAAGAAAGGACCATTTGAAATATTAACTCGTAAAAGATACGATTTTCTTACATGATAACCTTTTTGTATGACATATTGAAGCATCCTTGAACAAGATCTTAATGGCCATGGATATATCAAAATCTTCAACCATTTGCACCTTAAGTAATTATAGAACCCCTTTGAAATTTATTGAAGAACCAATACACACGGAATCCCTCTTGAAGTCTATATGATTATGGAAATAAATCATCATTCATGTGGAGATGATAAGTATAAGATGATGTTCCTCACTGCTCAAGCTTGCAGCCTTTCGAGATAGCCTTGGGATGACTCACAATTGAAGCGGCAGGTATTTGATGAGAACCAACAATTGTATCGCTAAAAGAAGTCCACAGTGTTAGAGAAAAAGCCATACACCAACCCTTATTCCTCGAAATCCATGATCTTATGCCAATTTATTGATTGATGATGCATGATGTGTTAGATGACCTAATGGAAATTATATATGTGGGAAAAAATGCAAAAATGCATAATCCAGATAGGAAGTAAAAGGGTAGGATAAATTTGGGGTATTACAGCTGCCCCTATTTAATCGTCTTAAACCTGAAAGTACGATTGGCACATGCCTTTCGGAAGTTCAAGGTTGAAGATGATTAAATATCAATGCCAAAAATTTGTCCTGAGGGAGAGCGTAAGTGTTTTCTTTATATTTTTGTGATATTTATTGGGGAGAAAAAAAATTGTTTTTCAATGAAGAGACAAAGATTGGACTTGTAACGTGGCTTGATGCCAATATAAGACAAATGGTTGGTATGAAAAGACAGCGGACGAGGTCTACGGGCGACCTACGATCTGAGGGTGACACGTGAGAGTGATTTGACAGAGAACCTAGCCAAAGGGCGATCTCAGGTTCGACGATGATTTGAAGGAAGAACCTAGCCAAGAGGCGATCTTAGGTTCGGTGATGATTTGAAGGAAGAACCTAGCCAAGAGGTAATCTCAGGTTCGACGATGATTTGAAGGAAGAACCTAGCCAAGAGGCGATCTTAGGTTCGGTGATGATTTGAAGGAAGAACCTAGCCAAGAGGCGATCTCAGGTTCGACGATGATTTGAAGGAAGAACCTAGCCAAGAGGCGATCTTAGGTTCGGTGATGATTTGAGGGAAGAACCTAGCCAAGAGGCGATCTCAGGTTCGACGATGATTTGAAGGAAGAACCTAGCCAAGAGGCGATCTCAGGTTCGACGATGATTTGAAGGAAGAACCTAGCCAAGAGGCGATCTCTGGTTCGACGATGATTTGAAGGAAGAACCTAGCCAAGAGGCGATCTCAGGTTCGACGATGATTTGAAGGAGGAACCTAGCCAAGAGGCGATCTCAGGTTTGACGATGATTTGGAGGAAGAACCTAGCCAAGAGGCGATCTCAGGTTCGACGATGATTTGAAGGAAGAACCTAGCCAAGAGGCGATCTTAGGTTCGACGATGATTTGAAGGAAGAACCTAGCCAAGAGGCGATCTTAGGTTCGACGATGATTTGAAGGAAGAACCTAGCCAAGAGGTGATCTCAGGTTCGACGATGATTTGAAGGAAGAACCTAGCCAAGAGGCGATCTTAGGTTCGACGATGATTTGAAGGAAGAACCTAGCCAAGAGGCGATCTCAGGTTCGACGATGATTTGAAGGAAGAACCTAGCCAAGAGGCGATCTCAGGTTCAACGATGATTTGAAGGAAGAACCTAGCCAAGAGGCGATCTCAGGTTCGACGATGATTTGAAGGACGAACCTAGCCAAGAGGCGATCTCAGGTTCGACGATGATTTGAAGGAAGAACCTAGCCAAGAGGCGATCTCAGGTTCGAAGAAGGGAACATGGGTTATGACATGATGATTGTTTTAGATAAGCGACACGGAAGAGCATCAAGAAAGTTTGAACACGAACGAGTGTTTGAATCAATACGGACAAGTATTGAAAGAAGATAAGGACGAGTATCAAAAAGTTTAAACACGGACGAGTGTTTGAATAACAGACCCGGGTGGGTGTTTAGGAAACTTGACACATACGAGTGCTTAGGAATGGACACGGACAAGTGTTTAGGGAACTGACTACCAGACAAGAACTGGGTTTAGAACGACAAAGTGTATTGATTTTGCTTGGCATTGAAAAGGTGAAGGTCCTCGACTGGGGATTTTGGGCATGATACTCTCCTGTAGGGATGTATTGTTGTCCTTGAATAATTCAGGTCTTTTTGTAAGGTACCTGATCTGGCTTATGCTTTGTATGCATGTTTGAATTTCTTTTGACGCAAAGATCCACTCTGATGGATCAGCTACGCGCTTTTGAGGATGCAATGATATGTAATGATAACTATATGCAATGAGAAGAAATAAACTTCATGGGGATAAAAAGAAGGTTTGCTGGGAACCACTGCTCATCATTGGGGATGTCAATACATATTGACATTGGGAGCCTGCAGTACCAAAGATTGTTGGGGGTACCGATAAAAGTTTGCACTGGGGAGCCCATGATCCCGAAGATCGTTGATGACTCCGCTGAAAACTGAATTGCTGACGAAGTGAGTCTTTAGGTACACTGCTGGATTCTGAATCATACCGTTGGGAAGAGATAACTTGGCCGGACTTCCAAACATCCTGAACTGTTGAGGGGGTGATATAAGTGAATATGCCGAAGAATGGATACTGAACACCATGTGGATCCCTCCGAATACATGTCCCAAGTTTACACACGCTGTGGAATTATCTCTTGAATCACTTGGGGATAAGAGATGGGAATGGACACCTACGAGTGCCCCGGTTGAACCCTGCGAATGCCCCGGTTTAGCTTTGCGAATGCCCCGGTTGAGCCTTGCGAATGCCCCGGTTTGGTTCTGCGAATGCCCCGGTTTAGCTTTACTGGGGATGCTCTTGATTAACCCCACTGAGGATGCACTTGCGTGTGCTGAGTTGAAAGATGATGCTAGATTTTCTGAATTCATTTGGGGAATCAGACCCGAAGTTGCCTGTAGTAGATGGAGGCAACTTCATGCACTGGCTAGGTCAGGGTGACCGTTACAAATTGCTACCTGCAAGGAAAAACAACATTCGGAGTGCATATGACATCCCCACATGGTTATACATTGACGTGAAGTCACGTTTTACCTTGGCTTGAGAATTTTTATTCCCTGTGTTTCTAACGCCATGTTTAATTATCAAATAAAACATATTTTGCATACAAAACATTTCATGATAATAAGAGGCAACTTTGATGAAAACAGATTTTATTGATTGGCCTGTGAATAGGCATTCGTACAAGGAAGCAACTCCTATATGAGGTAGCTGCAAAATAGAAACGAAAAAAGTACAACAAGCGTAAATGGCAATGAGAGATGCTCGAATTTCCATTAAAACCGGTATTGCTACAGTTCCCATATCCTAAGTTATCTCAATGCCTTGCCTCTGAAGAGTAGTAGTTGGATCGGTCAATTCGCTGCCAAGGTGCTATAGATGTGCGCGTGTCATTTGTGAAGAGCATTCAGACTGCAACCTCTCGCTTGAAATCCCTAATTTTTGCTTGGATCGCCCTTTCAGGTTTTCGACCCAACGGGATACCCATTTTTGCCTAAGTCGCCCTTTCAGGTTTTCGACCTAGCGGGTTGTTATTTTTTTCATTTTATCCCTAACTTTTTCCTGGGCTTTTGTGCCCACCGGGATGCCCATTTTTTTGCCTAAGTCACCCTTTCGGGTTTTCGACCTAGAGGGCCTTTTTATGCGTAGAATTTTTTGACTGAGTCTGAATTGACTGGGAGCGGAACGTCTCCCCCATCCATATCTGTCAGGATTAAGGCACCTCCTGAAAAAGCTCTCTTCACGATGTATGGTCCCTCGTAATTGGGAGTCTATTTGCCCCTTGGATCGGAATGGCTTTGTATGATGACCCTTCTTAGGACCAGATCACCAAGATAAAACTTTCGAGGACGGATCTTTTTGTCAAATGCTTTTTTCATTCTCTGTTGGTACAACTGGCCATGACAGATGGCCGCCAGCCGCTTTTCATCAATCATATTGAGTTGGTCGTACCTCGTCTGAACCCATTCTGCCTCATCAATCTTGGTCTCCATCAGCACTCTTAACAAAGGAATTTCTACTTCAACAGGGAGCACGACATCAGTGTCGTAGACAAGCGAAAATGGGGTTGCCCTTGTCAAAGTGCGCACAGATGTCCTGTAGCCATGTAGAGCAAAAGGCAACATTTCATGCCAATCTTTATACGTTCTGACCATCTTCTGAACGATCTTCTTTATATTCTTATTAGCAGCTTCAACTGCACCATTCATTTTTGGTCGATAAGGTGATTAATTGTGATGTTCGATCTTGAATTCTCCACACAATTCTTTCATCATGTTGTTGTTAAGATTAGAACCATTATCAGTGATGATTCTATGAGGGACTCCATAACGGCATATGATTTCCTTCCTGATGAAATTGGTGACGACCTGTTTGGTTACATTCTTGTAAGAAGCTGCTTCTACCCATTTGGTGAAATAGTCGATAGCCACTAGGATGAATCTATGACCGTTCGAAGCACTTGGTTCAATCCTTCCAATCATATAAATTCCCCACATTGCGAACGGCCACGGGGAGGTGATAACATTCAGCGGGGTTGGAGGAACATGAATTCTGTCTGCATATACCTGGCATTTGTGGCATGATTTCACGTATACACAACAGTCGCTCTCCATCGTCGTCCAGAAGTATCCTGCTCGTAGGATTTTCTTTGCCATAGAATGCCCGCTTGAATGAGTCCCGAAAGAACCCTCATGGATTTCCTTTATGATTGACTCTGCTTCGTGTCTATCCACGCATCTGAGCAGAACCAAGTCATAATTTCTCTTATACAGGACGTCTCCTGATAAGAAGAACTTGGATTCTAACCTTCTAAGCGTACGCTTATCACAAATCGTAGCACTTCCGGGATACTCTTGCTTCTCGAGGTACCTTTTAATGTCGTAATACCACGGTTTCTCATCAGTCATATCCTCGGTTGAGAGACAATGGGTAGGAAAGACATGTACCGGCTCTTTGTACCTGAGGATGCGTATATTAGGCGCCTGATTTGGAAAGCTCACTGAAAACATGGATGCTAGTGTGGCTAAAGCATCATCCAGTTGGTTTTCATCTCTGGGAATATGCTCAAAGGTGATTTCCTCAAAAGCGGGTATTAGCTGCAAGATGTAATCTTTGTATGGAATCAAACTGGGGTGCTTTGTTTCCCAATCACCTCGTACCTGATGTATGACCAGAGCAGAGTCTCCAAAGACCTCCAGGATCTTGATTTTAAGGTCGATAGCTGCCTCAAGACCCATTACACATGCCTCATACTCTGCCACGTTATTTGTACAATCGAAACATAACCGGGCCATAAATGGTGTATGAATATTACGTGGAGAAGTCAGTACTGCCCCAATGCCATGCCCTGCAGCGTTCGAAGCACCATCAAACGTAAGAGTCCATCGTTCTTCTGGATCGACCCCATCATAATCATCAAGCTTCATAACATCTTCATCAGGGAAGTCAAATTTCATTGATTGGTATTCCTCTAACGGCTGATGAGCAAGATGATCCGCAAGAATGCTACCTTTGATAGCCTTTTGCGTAACATATTGAATGTCATATTCAGATAGAAGCATCTGCCATCGAGCAAGTCTGCCTGTGAGTGCTGGTTTCTCAAAGATATACTTTATCGGGTCCATTTTCGATATTAGAAGGGTCGTGTATGTCAGCATATACTGCCTCAAACGTCGAGCAGCCCAAGAAAGCGCACAACAAGTTTTTTCAAGTAAAGAATATCTAGATTCACAATCAGTAAACTTTTTACTTAGATAATAGATGGCGTGCTCTTTACGTCCTGTTTCGTCCTGCTGCCTGAGCACACAACCCATGGATCCTTCCAGCACCGTCAAGTACATAATGAGTGGCCTCCCAGGTACTGGGGGGATAAGGATTGGTGGCTCTTGGAGGTACTGTCTAATATTTTCAAAGGCTTCTTGGTAATTAGCATCCCATCGGACATCTTGATTCTTGCGCAGCAATTTAAAGATGGGTTCACAAATAGCTGTGAGATGAGAAATGAACCTGGCTATATAGTTCAATCTCCCGAGGAACCCCCTTACTTCTTTTTCATTTTTTGGTGCTGGCATATTCTGTATAGCTTTTACTTTGTCGGGATCTACCTCGATGCCTCGTTGACTTACGATAAAACCGAGTAGTTTGCCGGATCGCACTCCAAAGGTGCATTTATTCGGGTTAAGCCTTAGTCTAAACTTTTGCAGACGCGCAAATAACTTTTGTAGATGGACTAAGTGTTCTTCCTCATTTTGTGATTTTGCAATCATATCGTCAACATACACTTCGACCTCTTTATGAATCATATCATGGAAAAGCGTTACCATGGCACGTTGATATGTTGCACCAGCATTTTTGAGGCCAAAAGGCATGACCTTATAACAATAAGTACCCCATGGAGTAGTGAATGTCGTTTTTGTCATGTCTTCTGGGGCCATCTTTATCTGATTGTATCCTGAAAAACCATCCATGAAGGAGAAAACCGAGGACTGAGCCGTGTTATCAACCAACACGTCGATGTGTGGCAATGGGAAGTCGTCTTTTGGGCTTGCTTTATTCAGATCTCGATAATCTACACACATGCGCACCTTCCCATCTTTCTTAGGGATAGGTACGATGTTGGCAATCCAATCTGAGTATTCACATACCAACAAAAAGCCTCCATTCAACTGCTTTTCAACTTCTTCTTTGACTTTGAGAGACATATCTGGACGAGTTCTCCTTGGCTTCTGCTTTATTGGAGGACATTCTGGCTTGAGTGGCAAGTGGTGCATGACTATATCCGTATCTAGACCAGGCATATCTTCATACGACCAAGCAAAGATGTCAGAGTATTCTCTAAGAAGCTCAATCAACCCTTTCTTTATGTTATCTTGCAATGCGGCCCCTATCTTGACCTCCTTTTTTATTGTATCAGTGCTGAGATTGATGACTTCAATGGCTTCTTGATGAGGAAATATCACTTTTTCTTCTTGTTTCAACAGTCTCGCCAATTCCTCCGGAATTTCACAATCTTCCCCACTACCCTCATCGGCTTGGTCATTCGGATTTCCAAGGATATTGGTGCAAGGAACTGTAACATCACCGTTTTTTATGGAATTTGAGGCAGACCTGCATGATTTGATGAATCATGCCTTATTTTAGAATATGGATGCGAATTGGGAAATGGTTAAAGAGTCAGAAAAACATTGCCATTTTATTTTACGAAAATAAGAAAAGACAGAGAGAAAAATTGTATGCAAAAATGACATTTTATTCAATTTTTAAACAAACATAGAAACATGAGGGGCCCTTTTCACAAGCCGTCAACATGCTTTGGGCAAAAGCATATGACTTATTTAAAACAAGAACATTACATGTAAAAGAAAACCACTTCGGGAATATCAGTGGCAGTCCAATTGTCGAGTTCCTGATCAGGCGCAATCTGGTAGATGTACTGAGCCATATCTGCATCGTCTTCACCATCAATTGCATGGATTTGTCCTTGAGCCTCCGGACCGGCCTTAACAAATACCTTTGAAAGCGGAGGAACTTGTTTTCCCTTGAGCATAATTGGATTCGTACCAACATGGTCTGAAAACGGGGACCTGAACCCAAGTCCAGACTTGTCTTGCTTTTCGCGCACCTCTATCACTTTGCCCCAACCTCCATTAGAGACTCCATATTCTACAATAGCCTTGGCGTCTCTCAAGGAAACCAACGGAACTCCAGACTTCTATGTATTTTCCAGCATGGTGGGGACTCTGTCAATAGAAACAATTTCCAAGGCCTGAAAAGGGGTTTCATGAACTTCTCCGTCTACTTCGACATAACGGAAGGAAGTAAGATTGTTAATCACGACATCTTCTTCTCCGCCAATAATGACGACCTTGTCTTGGATAATGAACTTCAAACGTTGGTGCAGGGTTGAAGTAACGGCCCCTGCCACATGGATCCACGGGCGTCCCAGCAAGCAAGTGTAAGATGGACGAATGTCCATGACATAGAATGATAGGTAAAACACGTGGGGGCCGATTTTGATGGGTAGGTCAACTTCTCCTTCTACAGATCTCCTCGACCCATCAAAGGCTTTGACTGTTAGCATACTGGGTTTCATCATCACCCCGTCCATGTTTAGCTTGAGCAGAGTATGCTTAGGCATCACGTTTAGAGAAGATCCAATGACTACTAAGATCCGAGACATTACAGTATCTAAGCACCTGATGGAAATATGCAGCGCCTTATTATGAGCCCGACCCTCAGGAGGGAGCTCGTCATCACTGAAGCCTAGACAATTTCCTGCAGAGATATTTGTAACAACCCCTTCAAATTGGGCCACAGAGATCTCAGGATTTACATGGGAACCATGTAGAATTTTCATCAAGGCGGTTCGATGAGCTTCGGAATACAGGAGGAGGGATAAGATTGAGATCTTTGCAGGTGTCTGATTCAGCTGGTCAACCACCTTGAAATCGCTCTTCTTGATTACTTTGATTAATTGCTCCACTTGTTGTTCAAAAGACCTCCCAGGAGAATCATTAATTGCCTGTTTCCCTTTATCTCTTACAGGAATCTCTTCGATAACTTCCTCAGGAGGTGGTGGAGTAGGAGCGAAGACTCTCCCGCTTCGAGTTATTCTACTAGTCCCGGCAATGTTGGTTACATCCTTATTTTCAATCGGCGGACAAACAACTTTCTTTCCCCGAATGTAAACGGTGTTGTATTCCCATGGCACTGCCCTGTTGTCAGTTAACGAATCGGGAACAGAACTTGGAAGTGTTGATGCTTGGGTTGGCAGGGGAGCAACCGGATTTAGGTTTGGTGCAGGGAGCGTTGGAACTTGTATAACCAATGGAACTCTTGAAGCATTTCTCTGAACATCGGTCGGATAATACGAAATTTCCAAAATAGCGACATCACCTTCGGGAACGACTTTCTCAACTCTTACAATCCCTTCGTCCATCAGTTTTTGAATGGAATTTTTCAAATCGTCACATTCGTCTGGATTGGATGAGAATTTCAAACAAAAACTATGAAGCTCTTGTAGAACTTTCTGCTGTAAAAGATGCTCTCTTAGGGCTATCATTGACATCTGAACCTCTTCAACTTGAGTCACTAAGTCATGGTCATTGTCAAACCCAATAGCGTTGGCAGCAGCCCCATGGTTGGGGGGCATAGGATTATTCTGAACATTAGGGCCTATAGGAGCAAAGCTTAACTCCTTGGCATCTAAAAGAGATTGCACCTTGTATTTTAAAGCCTTGCAATTTTCGATCGAGTGGCCTGGAGCACCTGAATGGAATTCACAACGTGCGTTAACATCATAACCCCTTGGGAGTTCCGCTGGCAGAGGAGCTAACTCTCGAAGTTGTACTAACTGACCGACTAGCAATTGTGGAAGCAATTGAGCATACGGCATCGGGATTGTATCGATCCTCCTTTCGGGGTACCTTTGCTGCCTTTGTTGACCCCTCTTCCCCTGGGGCCTTTGGTTCTGTTGATAGTTTCGCGGCGGTGCATACTGTTGCTGAGGAGTAACAGCAGGGGTTTGGTAATATGGAACCTGTACAATAGCTTTCCCTTTATCATCAGAGGTATTGCTTACCTATCCTTCCTTTTTCTTGACGAAACCGCTAGAGTATGGTTTCTTCCCACCACCTGAGTTGTTGTTACCGCTTGTGCTAGATGCGCCTGGGATAGTCTCTACCTTAACACAAATTTCAACCCGTTCCCCGATGATGACCATGTCTGAAAACGAGTCGGAAGTACTACTGAGCATATGTTGCAAATACGGGCCTCGAAGGGTACTCATGAACAAATCCACTAGTTCTCGATCTAGGAGAGGAGGTTGAACTCTTGCGGCCAAACTGCGCCATCTCTGGGCGTACTCTTTGAAAGACTCACCAGTCTTTTGAGACATACCCTGCAGCTGCGCACGGCTAGGTGCCATGGCGGTGTTATAGTGATAATGTTTTAAGAAAGCATCAACAAGCTCACTCCAATTATTAACATGAGTTTGTTCCAATTGCATGTACCATTCTAATGGAGCTTCAGCAAGACTGTCCTGAAAGAAATGCATAAGCAGCGGCTCATTGCTAGCATAAGCAGCCATCTTTCCGCAGTAAGATCGGAGATGAGTCTCTGGGCATGTAACTCCCTTATACTTGTCGAAATCGGGTACCTTAAACTTCGGCGGAATCACAACCCCCGGAACTAA
This sequence comes from Vicia faba, assembly GCA_948472305.1. Taxonomy (NCBI): domain Eukaryota; kingdom Viridiplantae; phylum Streptophyta; class Magnoliopsida; order Fabales; family Fabaceae; genus Vicia; species Vicia faba. The sequence goes on along the minus strand of OX451738.1, from coordinate 976,424,537 downwards.
ACACATAGCAACGACACTGAATCCTGGTTTCTTAGAAGTCTCCATAGCCTTTGAGCGTTCTTCCAGAGCCTTGTACATCTTAGCAGTTTCAAACAGATCAGTCGTAGAATCCTTTGGAGGGTCATCTAGATCAATGACATCATGGTGGTCATCTATAATCATCTGTGGGTTCTCCTTAGGAATCCCCCCATGATCATTCTTGGGTCTGCCGTTCTCGGATGTGGAGGCAACGTCTACCAGTTTTGTGATGCTTATTCTGAGCTCTTCCTGCCCTTGGATGACGGCATGAAGAGTTTCCATGAGTTGGTTCATCCGGTCACCCATGGTGTCCATGTCTTTGCGGAGAGAGGCCTGGTTCTGCTCAATCTGTTCCATGATCCTCAACTTGTTGGCTCGAGTGCGATAAGGATGTATTGAAGTCGTCTTGTAGATTCTATAATAAAAGGCAAAATCATCAGATAAGAACTCCTGCCAGCAAACCTGCAATTTATGAAATGCATGATATGTATGATGTATGAAATGATTGTCCACTCTGGTTCTCCATGGTTCAACTACCGTCAATAGTAATCGAGCAACATGATGACAAGAACGACCACATGAAGAAGACATCCAAAAATAAGAGAAATTCCCACAGAACTGAATATAAGAAGGTTATGGGAGTGTGAGCAATTGGTAACAATAATGATTAGTCTGGGGGTAGGTTATTTTTCCATTATGCCTATCCGGACTTGGCGACAGGTAGGTGTTCAGCAAAGAGGATTGTCCTTCCGGAATTGGAACGATTTGGTAGTCCTAGAATGTGTAACTTGTAGCTGTAAGACTGAAATAGGGTCGAAATGACGAAAATGGTCCTCTAGATTCTTCAAGGAAGGCCAAGAACTTGAGCGGAAAACTTTGAATAGTACAAATAAGTATGATTGTCTCCTTTGGTTTTCTTGAGAACATCACCGTTGCCAAATGTTATTGGCGAAAATTATGCCAGAGAGGTATCCAAAGTGGACATGCATATGCAAGGTTGATAATTTCATCTTTCTGACATTTTTTTTAGAAATAAACATGTTAGATGTAAATGCAAAATGATCATGGTGTTACTACTTCCATGATACCAATATCTACTGTATTGTCTCTGTGTAGCTTGTAGGTCCGGAACATAAACCATACAATCTTACGAACAGATTCGGGACTCAGAAAATAAATCTGAGAACCTCCTAATCATTAACAGAGTTTCAGAGCATATCCAATAGAACCGATAGTCACTGTTTGAGCATAATCATCATTTGAATATGAGTAACCATCTGAATATGAGTCACCATCTGTACCTGAGATAGAAATTCCCTCCCCACTCACGGGTGAAACTAGGTCAGGGTAAGATAATGGTAACTCGAAAATCACGGGTCCGCCTGAAAGTGGTATGGGCTTACCCACAGATGTGGGTGCCGATAGTAATTCATTTGAACCTCATCCGAGCGTGGTATGTGACATGACTGCACTAATCGGACCACGTCCTATAGCCGTCATACCCCCACTCTATTCCTAGGTGTCCTAGTGCACTCTGGCCTGGGTACTGGGCCTTTTACCTCAAAAGTAACATCCCAACCCAATAAGAAGTAGATCCTGTACAACAGTAGTATATGGAAGACAGTAAATATAATGCATATGTATGCTCGAGTATATACAAAATGAATGAATAAACCGAAAGTGTGAAGATAAACACCCAAAGAAAAGAAAAGGAGAGTTAGGAGCGACTTCGGGATGGACCAGCACTTGGTCGACCTATTCCCCGGTGAAGTCGCCAGCTGAAACAACCGGCTGAAAATCATCAAAACAATGAAGTCGCCATCGAACGTCTTTTATCCCACATGTAGAGAAAGGTAAACATCGAGAAAACCTGATAAGGGAGAAGTCACGGTCTTGCGACCGAGAGATCGGGTAAGGGAGTCTGTTACGCGAGGGGAAGGTATTAGCACCCCACACGCCCGTAGTACTCTATGGTATCCACTCTTGTTATCTATCTTATGGGTGTGTTTAATCTATGCTTACTGTTTACTATACTACTAGAGGGAGAATGCATGCAAAAGAAAGGGGGAAAAGAATGTAGGGAAAATAAAATTGTGCTCGCCTGGGCCCTACCCCAATGCCTATGTCTCCTTTTTGAGGAATCAGAGCTACCGTAGTTCGGCTCATATGTTTTTATTGTTTTGTGTTTTTTATGGACGAAGTTAATTCCGCCTTCTGCCGCAGCTCGACCTTTGGAGACTTATGCATCGGCACAGAAGTAAATTAATCGTGTCCTTACCTGAAAAGGTTTTTTTTAAAGAAAGGTGCTCGAGCGCACAAAAGATTTGAGTTGGTTTATATTTGTTATAGATGTTTTTTTGTGGACGAAGTTAATTCCGCCTTCTGCCGCAGCTCGACGTTCGGAGACTTATACGTTGGCACAGAAGTAAATTAATCGTGTCCTTACCTGAAAAGGGTTTTTTAAAGAAAAGTGCTCGAGCGCACAAAAGATTTGAATTTGTTTTGTATTTTTGTTGTAGATGATGACTGATTGACCTCAAGAGAGAGATATTAGTCATTTTTCTACTTAGCTACGAAATGAGTTTTTGAGAATTGAACCACACCTATGCTTGAGATGAAGAACAATAAGATCGAGAAGAGACCCGCTTATCATTTCCCGTACTAAGCAAAAGCGTGATTCTCATCAGTAGTTTTAAAGTGTTTTGAATTTTTAAAAGAAAAAGAAGTTTTAGTTTTAGGTGCGTATGCAAAAGGGGAAAGAAAAGTTAAAGGGGAATTAACCCATTTCTAGACCTAATGTTATTGTGTGAATTTGAAAGCCTAATGTCTAATTTTAGTTCAATTAAATCGAAGATTAAATTTGAACCAAAATCTCCTAAGGAATCATGAAATAATATACGAACAAGTAAAATTAGGCAACAAGTATCAAAATATCGCATACAATCCATAAAAATTGCAAGCGAAACACATGACATAAAAATGAGTAAAACTAATGATTAAAATTGAAAAGAAAAAGTGAGAGAATTGAAAAGAAATCTCTTTTATTTACCAATATTGCCAAAGAAAATAAATCACCAAAATTAATGGCAAACGCAATCGAAATAAGTATCGAAAATAAGACCCTAGGAGGTGCAAGCTGGATTCAATGTGTGCGAAGCGTTCGATGCCTCTTCAACAATGACTTCGACAAGAAAGCCAGAGAACAAAGGCTCAGGTATGCGTCTTCTTCATCTTTTTTTCCTTCTTTTCTTCTCTATTTCTGCGATTTCGAAATTTGTTCTGAGTTTCAGTCGATTGCTATTGATGAGCGAGGTTATTGTGATGTCGCGGATGATGATGAAGAGCGGAGTTGTGAAGATTGCAACAGATTGATGGGGAAGGTGTAATTGAAGTGGTGATGAGCAAGAAAGATGAAGATGACGGTGAAACAATGGTTGAGAGAAGAGTGAAGTCTTCAAAAAATATCTCAGAAAGATTCAAAGGTGAGTATCTCGTGATTTACTGTGAATCGTGAAAAAAAAAATTTCTCTCCTATTGTGAAATGCAGACTCTGTTATATATTAGCTAAGTTTGTTACAGGTGAACAAATATAGGCCCTTGAATTTGAGAGTCAGCTAGAGCAATGAATGGTAGGGATTGAACCTCTCATGAGTTAGTTACAGTGAGCTGGCAAAAATTGGTTAAGACAGTTAGAGATTAGATTCTGTTAGGCTTGGTTTGTTAGAGGTTAGTGGTTAGTTATAGATTTGTTAGTTAGTTTGGGAAAATGGAAAGTTGGTTCTTATGGCTTTCAGGTGTAGCAATTTTAGGTGGGGTCGTTGGCATCACTGACTTTATTGGGTTGTGCAGAGTTCCATCAGATAATAGGTCATTGTCAATGGACTTGGGGTAAATTTCTTCATTGTTTAAGAGCATTTTGCACTCTACTTTAGGCATGGCCATAATTCTTCTTCGGATGGCAAATGGAATAACTGGTGTGGCAGCATAATTGCGCTTATTCCATATCCGGATTATGAAATCATCAGAAGCAGATACTAATTTCCCATGGTCATAGCGGCTCCAGTCAACTGCAGTAATTTCCTCGAAGTGACTCTTCAAAATAGTGGGTTCCACCTGAGGTCTGTTAACCTGCCAAACATGTGCTTTCTCGTTACTGGAACCACAGACTATGTTTGATGCATCGGGGCTAATTGCAGCCTTTACAAAAATGAATCAATGCGACCTCCTCCAAAATATCTTAAAGGCCCTTTTTCAAGTTGAAGTATATTATATAGATAAACTCGGCTATCCATGCGGGAAGCTGAGAGTAAAACTCCACTGTCATATTGGGACAAGCTAGAAATACCATGTAATCTTTGCTTTCCTGTTGACTGCGGTTGAGGACATGTCTGGGTGACAATGCTTTTTAAGTTTCTGGTATCCCAAAACTTCAGCACATTATCCGCTGCACCAGAAGTGGCTATGGAAACTTGATCCTTGAGCCAAAGAACAGATGTAATACTCATGGAAGCACCCTTAGATTTGCACCTCCTTACTCGCTGTGCTTGAGACGAATCGTGTGCTCCTTTGACATCAGCTATCGAACTTATGCTACATTCTCCACGTCTATTCTTCATAGTGAAGTTACATCTTGAACCAGAGACAAGAATATCAGAATTAGTTGGATGAGAACAAATAGATTTCACACTCCCCAAATTCCCCACTAACACTCCAAGACACTTCTGTTCTTGAACATCCCATACCTTGATAGTTTGATCACCAGAAGCAGTGAGGATCTGTGTATCATCCTTAATCCAGTTGACATCAAAAACTGCATTATTGTAGGAGGATTAACTAGTATTGCAGAATGATACGTTATTTGTATTGTTAATGTGTTAACACTTGCTGTAGGAGCTGGAACTGGAGGAATTCATTACCCACAGAATACCATTTTCAAAGCTTTTGATTACATGCTCAAAGGGTGAGTCCATCAGATGTATCATCAAAATGGATGAGTATATTTCTAAAACTGTGTCGGTTTGTTTTAAGCACATAATACTTGGTGTAATTGTTGATTTTTGTATTTTAAATTAAATTAACTTGATTACATATTGGTACTGAACCGGCTTGAAAAATGGTTGTTTATGCAGGTTTTCTTTTGGTATGAAACATGGACTGAGGCTTGGACATAACCAGGTTAGAATGGGGCAATCTTGGAAGATAGTGGCTTGAAGATAAATACATTTAGAAATGATGGAGACCTTGGTTTAGAATTATTTAGCTTTAAACCACTTGAATATTTAATGTAAATTCTTGTTTTTTTTTTATTTAGTAATTTTGGATGTAAACGCCCTTTTGAAATCTTCTCTTGTAATGTTCTAATGACACCGCTTGTAAATTGCATGGTTATGACCTTGAATGAACGAGAATGAATTTGGATAACCTTTTGACAAATCACGAGTAATGCTTTAGAACTTGTAAAGATTATATCATTGAATGAATGTGAACCCTTGAATTTTAATGATGAAGCCCAAATATTCCAAGTAGTCTTCTCTTCCAAATTGCCTTTTGTATCTCTGTTGGCTGAAGATTTTGATAATGTTATCTAGAATTCAAAAGAGTTAAAAGTTCTGATCGAAATGGAATTGAACACCATATTTTGAAGTTGCAGAAGCAGTGTTTCGAATGAGTGTGTCAAAGCTTGAAGCTTCGAACGGTGATCATGGGAAAATATCCAAAGGGGTCTCGAAACAACAGCGAGACTAGGTTTGGGAAGAGCGTTCGAAACGGAGAAACACCAAAGCATTTAAAATTTAAATGGAAGCGGGACTTTCAAAGTTTGAAAGTTATGTGTTGGAGCATTTGGGGACACGTGGAAAGATGAAAGAAGCATTGTCTTGCATGTTCGAAACGTGGCATGATCCTATAGCGAGACCGTTAGGGTCGAATTAGTATAAATAGAAGTCTTAGTATTAGGATTTCAGTGTGTCATATCTGTTATACAAAATACTCAATAACATTCAAACTACCACATGGCAAGGGAAACGAATGCAAGAGAGATGTATGTATGATAGCACCATGTATTTTTAACTTAATGAAAGCCTTTTTACCATTTCCAGTACTTTCCTCTTTTCTTTTTATCGAATAACATTTACAAGTTTCTTTATTTATCGTCTTTTCATTTCAAAGTCTTTTCCTCGAAAGTTTTACTCTTTATTGCTTTCTTTATATTTCGAGCACTTTATATTTCAGAGAACTGTTACGCCTTCAATACCTTTACTTCCAAGTATTGTTTTTCAAACGCATCCTTTTACTTAAAATTGCATTAAACGCTTTCTTTACATTTTAAACTTCTACATTCCATAAACCTTTTATGTTAAACGTTTTGCAAATCGAAATCATTTACTTCATTTTTCATACAGTTTTACATGTCTCTTCAATCAGCATTACAATTAGCATTTATTCGTATAATTTAGTTTTCATGTACAATTTGACCACATTTTTTAACTCTTAGAGAGAAGGATCGAAATAAACCAAACACTTGTACAATAGCAACCATGAATAATTGTTCGATTGTGAGAGTAACTTTAATATCCAAGGAGTCCTAGGATCAATCTAGTCGATCCTGTGAGTTACCAGAGAGATTGAGTAGCGTTAATAAAGATTATTCGATAGTTTGGAAGACTAGCGGTTGTTTACCAGAAATCACTGGAAACAAATTGGCACACCCGGTGGGACCAATAGTTGGATATCAGAATTAAGGATTGTCGAGACATAGCCATCCCAAAAACGTAGGAACCATAAGAAATTTGCTGTTTTATGAACCTAAGAAGTGGTAAGATAACCAACAGCAACCAACCTTTATCCAGAAGAAAACGTTTGGACAAAATGTCTAATTCAGACAATCAACAAGGAAACCAAGGTGACCCACATGCAACAAGCACTAACGCGTCCATTTCGAGCGGAACATCTAATGTAATCCCTTCGAATGCACAGTCTGTTGCATCTTCAACCAGTAGCATAGCCACCACTGGAGTAAGTGGCATATCAACTAACAATTCGATCTTAGGAAATACTGGAACTATGGGCTACCCTGGGGGATTCGTTCCACCACCAGGAACACAATCCCATTTAGCCACACCATTAACTAGACCACCCGGCTTCGATGGGAATAGAATTTGAAGTTCTTCTTACGGAATGCCAACATCTTTTATGGCAGGTTTACACAATTCCACTTCGAATTCATCCCCACAACTAGGATCTGGGTCTGGGGCGAACCAATTTATGACAAATAACCAAGGGTCAGTGGGTTATAGCACGTTACCTATCCTAACCACAGATAACCAGTTGGCTTTTAGGCAATTGATGGATGACAGCAACCACAACATGATAGGGGTGTTAGCGCAAACCATGCAGGAAATATTTGCCCCAATAGTTCAGAATGTGACTGTGACGAACAGGGAAAACGCTGACAATATGAGTCGAATAGCAGATTTCTTTGCTCCCACAGAAAGGCGTAGGCAGAACCAGGCGGGATTTCGAACAAACATGCCTGTTATAGAACGAATTGCTAACGACCCAATTCAGAGACTACCCAGAGAAGAAGCTAACTTAGGGGCCAGAGCGCCAAGGTTAGAAGCCTCAGTAATTCAAGGCCCACAAAGGGAAGTTATGGAACCAGGGGCAAGGATCGAAAGGCCAGAAGCCCCAGAATTTCGAGAAGAACAACCTAGGGGAGTCGTTTTGGTTGGTCGAAATCAAGATGCCGATGCCGTCGTTCATAGGATTCGAAACGATAACATCTTGGCAGAAAATAACCTAACCACCATGATAGAGAGGATCATGGCCAAAAATGGCCTCAATACGGGAATGAGGAGGCCAAATTACGCTTCTCCTATATTGGATTGTATAATGCATACTGATTTACCAAGGGGATACAAAGTCCCTAAATTTACAAAGTTCGCTGGGGATACCAACGAGTCAACAGTCGAACACATAGCGAGATATTTAACCGAAGCGGGAGACATAGCCAATAATGAAGATCTCAGGATCAAATACTTCCCAAGTTCCTTGACAAAAAACGCCTTCACTTGGTTTACCACGTTGCCTCCCGGATCTATTGACACTTGGCCCCTTTTAGAGAGATTATTCCATGAACAATTTTACATGGGACAATCGAAAATAAGTTTGAAGGAATTGGCCAGTGTTAAGAGAAAATTCACTGAACCCATAGATGATTATTTGAATAGATTTAGGCTGTTAAAATCCAGATGTTACACAGTAGTGCCTGAACATGAGTTAGTCGAAATGGCCGCTGGGGGTTTGGATTATTCTATTCGAAAGAAATTAGATACTCAGTATTTGAGGGATATGGCTCAATTAGCCGACAGGGTTCGACAGGTCGAAAGACTAAAAGCTGAAAAAGCCAGAGTCTTTAAGAATAGTAAGAAAGAAAGGGTTTCCTATGTTGGGACTGAGGAAGTAGAAGAATATCCTGAATTCGAATTCGAAGAGGTCGAAATCGACCTCGCTGAATTAAAACAGGCCCCACCTTACTCCTGCAAAATGTTAGTTCCCACGAGAGGGAAAGATATTGTTGAAAATGAGAAAAGTGACAAGTTTCCAAAGAAGGTTTACACCTTCGACGTCACTAAGTGTGACGAAATTTTTGACTTGCTTGTCAAGGATGGCCAACTAATTGTGCCATCAAATGTCAAAATACCCCCCTTGGATCAGAGGAAGAAAAGGGGATTTTGCAAATATCATAGTTTCCTAGGCCACAAGACCTCACAATGTTTTCTTTTCAGGGACTTGATTCAAAACGCGATCAAAGACGGCAGACTAAAGTTTGCTGATAAGGTGAAGATGAAAGTGGACGAAGATCCTTTGGACGTCGCAGACACCAACTACTCCAAGCCTGCATGCATTGGAGAGGTCAACATGGTGGAAACTGATCAAAGCGATGCCCCAATAGGAGAGAAGGACACTGGAGTCGAAAACTGGGTGATGGTCGAAGTCAGCGAGGAAGTCACTGAAGACATCCAGAATACGCCAGATACTTCGATGGTTGCACCTGTGGCTGTTGCAGGAGAAACCCAGGCTACTGAAGGCCAAGGAAATCAAAACGAAGGATTAACACAAGTCACTGAGGGCTTGAGGCTGGAATTGGAGAAAGTCCAAATTACGCAGCCAGTTCCCCTTCAGAAGGAAATATGGGACACTCTGGGGGAACCCAGTGGGAAATTTGACTATCTGGTCAAATATTCTGCCCCAGAAAGTTCGAAGGTCCAGATCGAAGATATAAAGCCCACAGGATGGGGCGATGACGAAACTAAAGAGGGAGATGTGGAAATAAATATGGTGGATATGGAAGGACCCCGTTCTGAGATGGAGGAAGTGAAAAAATAATTAGAAAAAGAAAAGCACAGAATGGGGGATAATCACACTGGAGATGCTACTCTCAAAGACTATCTCATGACATGCCACAAAGGAGATCCAGGCATGATATTGTGCCCTAGGTGCAGCATCCTCTGCAACCAAAGAATTGCTGCAAATTTCGAAAGGGTACAGAGGGCTCGAACTGGCAACAATTGGCGCCAGGATAACCAACTCTTTAGGTGCTATCCCAAGGCTGGAGAGAGTCTGTTGGAGTTTGTTTTTCGCTGCTACAAAGGGGCAACTAAGTGTTTGGTTTGCCCAAGATGTTCTGCTGTGTATGACCAAAGCATGTCCAGGGCCTTCGAAACGATCCCCTTCGCCCCTTGCTGGAACCATCAAGAAACTGCCCAGATGGGCCCGCGTTTCGACAGCAGATACAAACAGCGAAGACCTGATAGCCCTCACCCCAAAGTTGCTCGAAGAGTGACTTTCAAACTCCCTGCTGAAGTGCCAACCGATAGATGGCTACAAGTCAGAAATGACAAAGGCAAAGACAAATGGAGGAGTGCTGAACGAAATGCACGCCATGCTGTGACATACAGGAGGCAATTCAACACACAAAAAAGGGAGGAAGTGAGATTAGAGAATTACAAAGGAAGGAACCCCATGTCAAGATCCCAGTGGCGCAGACAGCAAAGGATTCGAAAGGCTGAGAGAGAAGCTATAGCAAACAAAGGGGATACTTCAACGAAGATACAAGGTGAATCAAGCACCAACAAACCAAAAAATCAGACTGAAGAGAAACCTCCAGTCAATAGGAGGCTTTTTTCTGAAGACCAACGAGCCGAACCAAAGGAATATATTCCAGGCCCGGAAGAGGACGAAGATATGGTAACAGATAACTTCGAATCGGAGGGGGAGTCTTCATTCAACCTGAACTGTAACGTGGTGTCCGTGCTTCCCTGCGAATTTGGGCAAGAAACCGAAATCAATGAATTTGAGGAGGAAGACACCACAGATTTAATGAAACATAGGCCCGTGTGCTACTACGTGATGGACAATGGGGCTGTTGAGGAACAAAATGCGTTCTTCGAACGTCCAGAGCCTGCAATGAAGAATCATCTCAAGCCACTTTTCATTCGGGCGAAAGTAGGTGTCCATGGTGTGAACAAAGTTCTAGTGGATGGGGGTGCTGCAGTCAACCTGATTCCCCATTTCATGCTAAAAAGGTTAGAGATCCGCGAAGGAGATATCAAGCCCCATAATATGGTTCTATCCAATTATGAGGGAAAAGTGGGCAAAACACTGGGGGTGGTCCAGTTGGAATTGACAATAGGCTCAAGTTGCAGGCCCACCATGTTTATGGTTATCGAAGCCAAGGCCAACTATAACCTACTGCTAGGAAGAGAATGGATTCATGGCGTGGGGGCAGTTCCTTCGTCAATGCATCAACGACTAGTTCTGTGGAGAGAGGACGGAATCGTGGAAAACATCGAAGCAGACCAGAGTTACTTTATGTCAACTGTCAATTTAGTTGACAAAAGGGATTATGATAAAAATCTGGCAAAGATTGCTCCATGTGTCCCAAACGATGAGATGAATGAAACTAGAAACGCCCACTACTACATGACACTTCGTCATGATGGTCTTTACTGGGATAGAACAATAATCAGTGAAGAGGAGGAAGTTGAAGGTGCTATACAAAAACGGCCAGCAGGCTGGAACTTCGACAACCTTAACCATGACTGAGTCTACCTTCTTCGAAAGGATTTCGGCCTATATGGCTGAGAATGAATCGAAAGCGGCCTTAGAGGCTGAAATAAATGAATCAACTGTAAAGACGAATGAAGTCAGTGGGGGGGGGTGCGAAATGCTCACCCATCAAAGAATTGGAGATGGATCAAAGGTTGGATGCCATCTATGACAAAGAACCCTTAGGCTTCGAAAGGGACCCCATAAACTCAGGTGTCAAAATGTTGGCACAGGACCCGCTCGAAGAAGTCAACTTAGGGGATGAAGAAACGAAAAGAGTAACTTACGTGAGTGCTAAACTTAGCCCAGGCCTCAAGGAAAAAGTGATCGAAGTCCTTAGGAAAAACAAAGATTGTTTCGCATGGGATTATGATGAGATGCCTGGTTTAAAGAGGGAGTTGGTCGAACATAGACTGCCAATCAAAGATGGCAAGAGGCCCATCAAACAAACTCCCAGAAGATTCGCACCAGCGGTTCTCACAAAAATTAAAACTGAGATCGAAAGGTTGCTGCGCTGCAAATTCATCAGAACAACAAGGTACGTTGAATGGTTAGCAAACATAGTACCTGTTATTAAGAAAAATGGTTCTTTAAGGATTTGCATAGATTTTAGGGATTTAAATACTGCAACCCCTAAGGATGAATATTCCATGCCCGTGGCAGAAATGCTAGTAGATTCTGCTGCAGGATTCGAATACTTGAGCATGTTAGATGGATACTCTGGATACAACCAGATTTTCATTGCTGAAGAAGATGTTGCAAAAACAGCATTTCGTTGCCCAGGAGCCTTAGGCACCTACGAATGGGTGGTGATGCCTTTCGGTTTAAAAAATGTTGGGGCAACTTATCAAAGGGCGATGAATTCAATCTTTCATGACTTCATCGAAACCTTCATGCAGGTGTATATTGATGATATAGTCATCAAATCTATATCTGCAGAAGCACATTTGCATCATTTAGGCCAATCATTCGAACGGATGAGAAAACATGGCTTAAAGATGAATCCCCTTAAATGTGCATTTTTTGTGCAGGCTGGAGACTTTCTCGGTTTTGTGGTCCACAAGAAAGGAATTGAGATCAACCAGAACAAAACCAAAGCCATAATGGAGACGAAAGCACCTGCGTCAAAAAGGGAGTTGCAATCTCTACTAGGGAAAGTTAACTTCCTCAGAAGATTCATTTCGAACCTGAGTGGAAGGACCCAAGCTTTCTCTCCGTTACTTCGTCTGAAGCAAGGTCAGGCCTTCGAATGGAACGAAGCTCACCAGGAGGCGTTTGACAAAATAAAAGAATATCTTTCCCAGCCTCCTATTTTGTCTCCACCATCATGGGGGAAGCCCATGAGATTGTACATATCTGCCTCTGAAGTTAGCATAGGTAGTATGTTAGCACAAGAGGATAACAATGGCGTCGAAAGAGCCATATAATATTTAAGTAGAGTGCTAAATGATGCAGAGACCAGATATAGCAATTTAGAAAAGCTATGTCTCTGTTTGTACTTCTCTTGTATGAAACTCAAGTATTATATAAAACCTGTTGATGTTTATGTTTCGTCTCACTTCGATGTCATTAAACATATGCTTTCAAAACCAATAATGCATAGTAGAGTTGGAAAGTGGGCTCTGGCTTTAACAGAATATTCATTGACTTTTATGCCCTTAAAAGCTATGAAAGGTCAAGTGATTTCTGATTTCATTGTGGATCATTCGTTGGTTGAGCAGACAAGCATGAGTTACGTCGAAATGCAACCATGGAAATTGTACTTTGATGGTTCAACCCACAGGAATGGAAGTGGTGTTGGAGTCCTTCTAATTTCTCCTGAAGGAATTCCAACAAAATTCAAGTATAAATTGGATGGTCCTCGTTGTTCGAACAACGAAGCTGAATATGAAGCGCTCATTGTTGGACTTGAAGCTTTGTTGGAATTGGGGGCAACCAGAGTCGAAATTAAAGGAGACTCTGAATTTGTGGTCAAACAAATCACAAAAGAATACAAGTGCATAAAGGAAAATTTAATGGTATACTTCGTCATAGTCAATAGGCTATTACGAAAGTTTGAATACATGGACATTCAACACATACCAAGATTAGAGAACCAAGAAGCAAATGACTTAGCGCAGTTGGCTTCAGGTTATAAAGTATCTACCAAGAATCTTAAAGATTTGGTCGAAATAAGGGGAAGAGTTATGGCTACTAGATTCACACCATCGGATCTGGAAAGTATGAGATTGGGATATGCTGAGAAACAAGGATTCGAAATTCTAGCCATAAATACTTTGTCAGATACAGACTGGCGAAGTCCATTAAAGAGTTATTTAGCAGACCCAACTTTAAAGGTGGATAGAAAAACAAAATATAGAGCATTGTCATATCTCCTCATGGGGAACGAATTGTTCAAAAAGACCCAAGAAGGTGTATTATTGAAATGCCTAGGAGAAAGTGAGGCATATTTAGCATTGTCTGAGGTCCATAATGGGGCATGTGGGGCACACCAAGCAGGCCATAAAATGAAATGGTTGCTATTTCGATATGGTTTGTATTGGCCTAGCATGCTCAAAGATTGCATAGACTTTGCTAAAGGATGTGAGGAATGTCAGAAACATGCAGGAATTCAACACGCCCCTGCAAGTGAGTTGCATTCGATCATCAAACCATGGCCATTCAGAGGATGGGCATTGGATCTGATAGGGGAGATAAATCCTGCTTCGTCCAAAGGTCAGAAATATATCTTGGTAGGAGTAGATTATTTCACCAAATGGATCGAAGCTATACCTTTGGTAGTTGCTGATCAAGAGGCAATTATCGAGTTTATACAAAAGCACATTATCTATAGGTTTGGATTGCCAGAAAGTATAACTACAGACCAAGGCTCTGTATTTACTGGTAGAAAGATGCAAGGATTTGCCCAAGAAATGGGGTTCAGATTGCTAACATCAACACCATATTATGCTCAAGCAAACGGACAAGTCGAAGCAGCAAACAAAGTAATAATAGGATTAATCAAGAAGCATATTGGCAAGAAGCCAAGAAATTGGCATAAAACTCTGGACCAAGTGTTGTGGGCTTGTAGAACATCTCCTAAGGAAGCCACCAACACTACGCCTTTCCAACTTACATTCGGCCATGATGCAGTATTACCAGTAGAAATTCATCTGCAATCAGTTCGAATCCAGAAACAAAACGAAATTCCAGCTGCATTATATTGGGAAATGATGATGAATGAATTAGTTGAGTTGGACGAAATTAGGTTACATGCGTTGGAAATTTTGATGAGGCAAAAAGAAAGAGTGGCCAGAACATACAATAAAAGGGTAAAGAAAAAAGTATTCGTTATTAATGACTTGGTTTGGAGAGTCATATTGCCTATGGATAAGAAGAACAAAGCGTTAGGAAAATGGTCACCTCATTGGGAAGGACCTTTTCGAATATTAAAAGTATTCTCAAACAATGCATACGAAGTCGAAGAACTCTTGGATGATAAACGTGTCCTAAAGGTTAATGGGAAATATTTAAAGAAATATAAGCCAAGCCTGCGGGAGATTCGAATAATAACAACATAAACAAAATATTATAAAAAGCCAAGATGGCAAGATAAGAATGCCAAAATGGCGTGGTTCAAATATTACATGTAAAAACCAAAGTTATGGTCAGATGAGATATAAAAGTTTAGAAATAAACATTATTTTTCAATCGATTAAAGGTGCTTCGAAATGTTTCAAGTCTCTGCTTAGCAAACCGCCTGGCACCTTCCAAGGTTGCCACTTCTCCTTTAAGTTGTTCTGCAGTCTCCATTTCTGCAAGCCCCTGGTTGAGAAGCTCTTCGAATTGGTTACCTGCAGGATTAGTTTCGAAGGCTAGTTGTTGTTCCTTAGCCTCCTTAACTTTCTGTTGAAGTTCCAGAATCTGCCTTTCCCAAATAAGAATGGACTCAGCTCGAGCCTCATATTCAGTTTTCGCCTGCTTCAGATGCATAGCCTGATCCTCAGCTTCTTGAGAAAGCTTCGAAGCTTGTTCATAGGCGGCATCCATGGCAATGCGTTTCTCATGAACCTTCTTGGCAGCAGATTCGTCTTGGAGAAGGTAGCCAGTTACGTTGTCCAACAAAGTCTGAAGATCAAACAAGAGAGTACTAACTGGCAAAGAGCAGTTGGAAAGATTAACCTTTGTGAGCAGCTCCTTCATAGTATAGCAAGCAGTACTATCTTGCTTAAGCACTTCGAAGATATCCACATTGAGAATAGTTCTCCTAATTTTGTTAAGAAGAACGACTCTTTCATCTGTGGGAAGAGGATAGCTGGTTGAACTTGTGCCAGCCCTAGCGAGTGGAACGTCCCTCTGAGCCAACTTTGCCTTCATATACCCAATGGGGTCATTTCGCCTCAGAAGTGCCAGTTCCTCGTCAGTCATTCGAGACGGAGAGGATTGGGGGAATTCCACGCGCAGGGGAACCGCGTTTGTTTCAACCTCTAGGGTTTCGTTGATTGCATCACCATCCCCTTCATTTGCTTCGTGCTCTTGGTCTTCTTCATCTTCGTCCAAATCTACCACTTCGATACCATCCCTTTCGCCGCTATGTGCGTTAGACTCCGTCCCGGCAGTCGAACCATCATTGGCGTTTTCCTCTTCATTGGCGTTTTCCTCCTCAGATTCTTCGCCTGCAGATTCTTCGAATTCTCGCCCAGAATCAGCTTTTTCTTCTTCAGTCTGAGTATCCTTTGGGTCCTCTTGAAGAGTTTCAAGAGGGGACTTTTGAAGAACCCTTTGTGAATCCTCTGCAGACGTTTGAAGTATCGTTTCGTTTACCTCTTTCAGAGGAATGGAGGTACCTTGGTCATCTGGCTGTTCAGAAGTTCCAGCTAAAACCGCCACATTGGAAGAACCTTTGTTTTGGACCAAATTGCTGGAATCTCCTTGAGGAGAGGAGTTAAGCGGAGCAGCAGCTCTGGATGGTGAGGTCGAAATGGTAGAAGTGGGATTCAAGATGTTCTGCAAAGAGTGGCAGAATGTTAAAGAAAAATATTCACCAAGATAATAAGAAGTTAAACATTTTTAGAGGAAGTTCGATTTACATGTGGGCCCTCAGAGGAGAGGTTACTAGCTATGCGTTCCAACTGTGGGTTGGAGGTCGAAGGTGGATTTTTGGATTTTTGTAAGGGAGCAGCATCCCTGGAGTCGAGTCCAGAGACGCTAGTCGGAACAGTACTTTTAGGTGTAGCTTTCTTTAGCTTCTTCTTCGAGGCAGTATTTGGGTTTCCTCCAGCAGTGGGATCTTCCCCAGTAGTGCTTGGTTTTCGCTTCTTAGGAGTAGTGGGAGGAAGCTTGTTGGTCTGAACGAATTTTAACGAAGTTAGATATAAAAAGCTTGAGTGAATTCGAAGCATAAAAAACTAAGTGATTACCGTTGGAATTGGGGCACTTGTTGTTGGCGTTATTGTTGT
This sequence comes from Vicia faba, assembly GCA_948472305.1. NCBI lineage: Eukaryota > Viridiplantae > Streptophyta > Magnoliopsida > Fabales > Fabaceae > Vicia > Vicia faba. The sequence continues at coordinate 976,407,972 of OX451738.1, read as the reverse complement.
TGTTGTAGTTGCAGCAGTAGCAGTTGTTTCGGGTGGATTAGCTTTTTCAGTAGTTTCAATGGAGGTCTGAGAGGCACTCCCTTCCTTCGATTTCGAGGCAGCAGTCTTTATCCTGATAGCTGAAAATCAAAACAATTAAGGCAAAGGTTAAAGATATGGAAAATAAAAGACATTTGGGATTGTTCCCAAGCATTCGCACCTGTGCCTTGATCAGATTTAATTGACATGGCAGAAAGGTCATATCGAAGATGTCCTGGGAAATCTTGAAGCCAGTGTCGAGCCCATGTCACAGTCTCAGATGGCTTTGGTTTCCTTTGAAGATATTTGAACATCTCTTTGCAAGTAAACCACCATGGATATGGGGGAAACCAAGCCAGAGCCAGTTCTGAGGTAGGTAATCTGGGAAATTTAGGTGGATGCATTTCGAATGCCAACCTATACCTATCCTCAGGTGACAGCCCTGAAGGAAGTTTTAGCTTAGAAACTTTTTGTTTAAATTTTTTCCTTCAAGGTCTCAGCTGCTTGATGCACAGTGGAGTCCAAGCGCGTGGGGTCGTAAGTAGTTTCAAAATAATTTTGAAAAGCTTTTATCTCTTTGGCATGAGTAAACATACCTTTCTTTGCTGGTACCTGCACATCGAAGGCATCAATTAGTTTCTGTCGAATTGTAAGTGTATCGAACATGCAAGTTTGATAAAACTTAATCCACCACTCCAGAAACCCTTTAGCCGCGAGATGGGTAGGTTCAAAGGCTATCAGCTCAAATTGGGCAAAGCCTTGATATTGTTCTTGTTGAATCTTGGCTTCCCTTGCCTTGAAAGTTCGACCAGATGTGATGGCGCTCTCAGTCTGGAACAAAGGTTCAGGAATCAGTTGGCATAAGCCAAACTGCCTCGAAACGAAGTTTGGTTGATAGGCAAAGAGGAGAATTTGATTCTTAGCTGAGGTTATCCTTGAAGAGATGAGTCTAGGAAGCAAAAAAGCTCTCCATACATCTTGGATCTCCTTGCTCTTGATGGCTTCTGAGAGAGCCATGGTAAACCAAGAGGGTCCATGAGTCCTCGAAGCAAAAGGCGCCATGCTCTCTTCGAACTTATGCCTTTTGGAGAGGATCATGATGTACTTCGAGAATTGAACCTTGAAGTCATCCTTGTCATCATTAGGAGTTAGTCTTCGAAGCCTAGTGCCTTCGACTATCCTATCATTTATTTCTGAATCTTGCTCATCTATGGTGTTGGCGGTTGGTAAAGAAGGTTCGAACATGGCGTTTAGCCATAATTGGAGTAACCAAAATGGGCCAGCTAATAGAATGTTTTTAGAGGTGTGGGATTTGAGACTCGAAACGGCTGACCTCAGGCTCTCATAGAGGTCAACTAAGAGTAATTCACTTAGGCACACTTTGCGATTTTCGTGTAAATCCCTAGCTAGAGGAATGAATCTACTAGCTACCTGCAGGGATCTACTGCAAAAAACGTACCTAGACAGCCACAGGGTTAAGAATGCAATATGCTCTATGTCAGACACATTATCCCCTTCAGCATGATAATGGCTGATAAATTTGGAAAAGCTGGCTAACTTGACTTCGAAGTCAATTATGCTGGAGTGTTCTTCATTGTCAGGAACATAAGTTTCTCCCACTGGCGACAGCCCAGTAATAGCCGCTATATCAAAGAAAGTTGGGGTAATCATTCCACCTGGGAGATGGAAAGTGTTGTAGGTACTATCCCAGAAGTAAAGGGACGCGAACAGCAGAGGGTGGCTATAGGTGAATCCAGGTTTCGATAGCTTAATGAGGTTATAAATGCCTAGTTCTTCCCATTGCTGGGATTTTTTGGCTTCTACTTTCGCGAACCAATTTTGATAGGCAATATCAGAAGTAGGGCAAGATCTAAATGGTTTAAAATTGCTTTTTACATAATCCAAAACAAATGGGTCCTTGGGGGGAACAGTTGGGGTTTCTGCGGTATTCGAACTGAGGGATTCTACTACCCTAGGGGTATCCATTTTGTTGAATAAAGGTTTGAAGCTATAACATACGGGAAAAATTGTCCTGGTGTCCTTTAGTATTTCAAAAACTGTAAGAGGACCATTTAAGGCTAACCTCTTACCAGCAACATGGGTAGGGATGAGTACCTATGATGCGTACAGCATTTCTTTTTCTTTGGAAATCATTTGAGGAGCAAGAGCAGATTGGCCTTGAATGGTGACGATTTTACTCTCCATGGTTGCTCCTGTAGTCTTTCCCTTCTTCTTTGAGACTTTCTTGAGTTGGGAAGAGGTGGAGGAAGACATTTTTGTTGTTAAAGAGCTTAGATTGTTTATGAGAGAAGAAGAGTGAAAATTCAGAGTATGAAAGATTTAGAGTGTAAAAAAGGAAAAGGAAGAGTAAATTGACGTTTTATAATGAGAAGATTAAACATCCACCGAGTAAAAGTGTGATACGTGGAGATCATGGGTTGGTGTGATGAAGAGGTGGCGAGAAGGTGATATAGGTAATAGGCGTGATTTAAAAACAATCATTACTTATAACTGCTCCACGCTGTGAAGTGACTCTGGGCGGTTAAGGAACTCAAAAGGTGCTATGATTGATGTGACTGGAGTCAAAGGCATTAAATGTTATGATGATTCGAAAATCCTATCAAAATCTTGTATAAATGTTTAAAATAGGTATTTCTCAAAGAGATCGAAATACATATTTTAAAGGGGCAATTTGTTGGCTGAAGATTTTGATAATGTTATCTAGAATTCAAAAGAGTTAAAAGTTCTGATCGAAATGGAATTGAACACCATATTTCGAAGTTGCAGAAGCAGTGTTTCGAATGAGTGTGTCAAAGCTTGAAGCTTCGAACGGTGATCATGGGAAAATATCCAAAGGGGTCTCGAAACAACAGCGAGACTAGGTTTAGGAAGAGCGTTCGAAACGGAGAAACACCAAAGCATTTAAAATTTAAATGGAAGCGGGACTTTCAAAGTTTGAAAGTTATGTGTTGGAGCATTTGGGGACACGTGGAAAGATGAAAGAAGCATTGTCTTGCATGTTCGAAACGTGGCATGATCCTATAGCGAGACCGTTAGGGTCGAATTAGTATAAATAGAAGTCTTAGTATTAGGATTTCAGTGTGTCATATCTGTTATACAAAATACTCAATAACATTCAAACTACCACATGGCAAGGGAAACGAATGCAAGAGAGATGTATGTATGATAGCACCATGTATTTTTAACTTAATGAAAGCCTTTTTACCATTTCCAGTACTTTCCTCTTTTCTTTTTATCGAATAACATTTACAAGTTTCTTTATTTATCGTCTTTTCATTTCAAAGTCTTTTCCTCGAAAGTTTTACTCTTTATTGCTTTCTTTATATTTCGAGCACTTTATATTTCAGAGAACTGTTACGCTTTCAATACCTTTACTTCCAAGTATTGTTTTTCAAACGCATCCTTTTACTTAAAATTGCATTAAACGCTTTCTTTACATTTTAAACTTCTACATTCCAGAAACCTTTTATGTTAAACGTTTTGCAAATCGAAATCATTTACTTCATTTTTCATACAGTTTTACATGTCTCTTCAATCAGCATTACAATTAGCATTTATTCGTATAATTTAGTTTTCATGTACAATTTGACCACATTTTTAACTCTTAGAGAGAAGGATCGAAATAAACCAAACACTTGTACAATAGCAACCATGAATAATTGTTCGATTGTGAGAGTAACTTTAATATCCAAGGAGTCCTAGGATCAATCTAGTCGATCCTGTGAGTTACCAGAGAGATTGAGTAGCGTTAATAAAGATTATTCGATAGTTTGGAAGACTAGCGGTTGTTTACCAGAAATCACTGGAAACAATCTCCAAGATCTTTTAATTTTATATTGCATATAACTCCATGGTTGTGATATGAATTTAATAAGAGCCTTTTCCAAGGACAAACTTGTAACGTCGAGTTTCTTTGCTTTTGAATGAAAACATGCCTAAACACCTTCAAATGAACGAGCCCTGTACCTTTCTTAATCCTCACTTCAAAACCATAATTGAAGAAGCTTAGGATTTTAATTTTAATGTTTTTTTTTTGAAATGAAGTCCCCCAAAGCATTTTATATCACAAGTAAGCGAATAGACCCGACGAAGAGCTTTGCCTCATAAAGTGTACAAACTCCAATTTGGCAAATAGTATCCCATTGAATCTTCTTCTCTTGCCTAGAGCTCGTGAACATACAAGGAATAGCTAAACCTCATTTGACGAAGAAAGGACCATTTGAAATATTAACTCGTAAAAGATACGATTTTCTTACATGATAACCTTTTTGTATGACATATTGAAGCATCCTTGAACAAGATCTTAATGGCCATGGATATATCAAAATCTTCAACCATTTGCACCTTAAGTAATTATAGAACCCCTTTGAAATTTATTGAAGAACCAATACACACGGAATCCCTCTTGAAGTCTATATGATTATGGAAATAAATCATCATTCATGTGGAGATGATAAGTATAAGATGATGTTCCTCACTGCTCAAGCTTGCAGCCTTTCGAGATAGCCTTGGGATGACTCACAATTGAAGCGGCAGGTATTTGATGAGAACCAACAATTGTATCGCTAAAAGAAGTCCACAGTGTTAGAGAAAAAGCCATACACCAACCCTTATTCCTCGAAATCCATGATCTTATGCCAATTTATTGATTGATGATGCATGATGTGTTAGATGACCTAATGGAAATTATATATGTGGGAAAAAATGCAAAAATGTGTAAGCCAGATAGGAAGTAAAAGGGTAGGACAAATTTGGGGTATTACAGTACTCAAACTTTGATTTATTAATATAACGTGTGTTCCTTTTTGTCTAAAGCAAACTTAAATCTCTAATTTCCTTGAAATCATTTGCATATGCATCTTCATTCATCATAACATAAATAGGTTTCTTACAACAGGTCTCCTTATCTTTCTACTATTTATTTCAGTAGGATGGATCTTGAGCAGACAGTTAAAGATCTCCAGGCGCAGAATGCTCAGTTTCAACAAATGTTCTTGACTCTGGCAAAAGGACAAGAAGATTTGAAAACTTTACTGATCAAAGAAAAGAAGAAGAAGGAAAAGAAATCAACTGGTGTTTTGAATCTGGGAAGAAGGTTCCAAGGACAAGCCAGACATACCCTAGACTTTGCAACATCATCAGGTGAAAAGGATAATCAAGAAGGAAAAGACAAGGAGGTGACTGACCATCCAGAATCTGAAGAGGAAGAAGATATTGATTACTCGGAAGAGCAATATCCTCCAACTGATGAGAAGTACAAACATCTAGAAGAACGTCTAAGTACAATGGAGATTCAGAAAGTGCCCGGGCTGGACTTTGAAGAGCTGGGTTTGGTGTCTAGAATTTTTATTCCACTAAAGTTCAAGGCACCAGTGTTTTCTAAGTACGACGGGGTTTCGTGTTCCAAGATGCACCTCCGATCTTATGTGAGGAAGATACAGCCTCACACTGCTGACAGAGATTTATGGGTCCACTTCTTTCAGGATAGTCTATCCGGGACTCAACTAGATTGGTTCTACCAACTGGAGACGGACAATATCCATAATTGGGAAGACTTGGTCGCTTCTTTTTATAAGCAGTATCAATACAACACAAACCTTGCTCCCACCCATACTCAACTCCAGAGTCTGGCTATGAGTTCGAGCGAGGGTTTCAAAGACTACGCTAAGAAGTGGAGGTACTTAGCAGGAAGAGTCCAGCCTCCCCTGTCTGATAGGGAGCTAGTGGACATGTTTCTAGGTACCCTGTCCGGTCCTTTCTTTAATCATCTAATTGGAAGCTCCTCAGACGGCTTCACTGAATTAATCTTGACCGGGGAAAGAGTGGAAGTTGGGATTAAGAGTGGGAAGATCCAAAAGGACGCATCCTCTAGTGCTGTGAGAAAACCATTTATTGGGAAGAAAGAAGTTGGTGTTGTGTACCCTCAAAGGAATCAGGATAGAACTGAACGTCGTGCAACGGTAGGGGCTGTCATGATCCCTAAGCCTGCACCTATTCAACAAAGGAACAACCATCCTAGAACGGAAAGACCGGTAAGACAATTTACCCAGATAAATATGACATTGTCTCAAGTCTTGCCACATTTGTTGAGATCTAATATGTTAACCTTGTGGGAAGCTCCGAAGAATCCTGTTGTACCACAAAATTTGCCCTCCCATTTTACTCAAGATATGTTCATTGAAATCCTCAACTTGCCCAAAGGATGCCCAAGGATTGATCAGGCAAATGCTCTCCTAAGACAATGAACCTCAAACTAGGGTTTCCATTTTAATCAATATGGGTGAACTCCAAAGGTATAGAACCTTTTCCATGGTCCTAATATGTTCTCAAGATCATCCATGCCAAGTTTCATGCCTTGCACAAGAAGTTTGCTCAATCAACTGCTCAAATGCCTGAAAATCAAATGTGTTAGGTCAAAAGTCAACTATGACTCACATACAGTCAAACTTCAAGATTTTTGGTCAACATAAACATTTTTGAAGTAACACCCATCATTTGATCAAGGATTGATCTTGATTCCTCAAGGAATGCCCCAAGTTCATCAAAACTCAAAAGTTGTTAAATTAGGGTTTCTATAGGAAAAGTCAACCAAACTTTGACCAGGCATAACTTTCTCATACTTTATCAGAAATTTCTCATCCAGTGTTCATTTTGAAGAGAATCCATTTCCCTACAACTAATCTTCATACCCCAAGTTCAAGAAATGCACTCATGAAAATATATAAATTCATACATTATGGGTCCTTTTTAAAAGTCAACAAAAACACCTTTTGGGTCAAAGCTTCTTACATTAACATGGAGGATCCAATTGAGATGAAACCAAAAGGGTTGTTTAGGAGACAGCTCAAGCATTCTAAAAAGTAAAATAACCCCAATTAGGGCAAAAATTGAGGGAGATATTCATTGTCAAAGTTGGCTATTTTTGGAAATTTGCCCAAAGTCAACAATGCCCAAAATGCATTTTTCTTCAAATGGGCCCAACTTTTTATGCTTGTATCTTGTTCTTAACATGTTCCACGACCCATGAACTACTCCATGCATCATTTATTTATTTAATTGATTTATTTTGATTTTTAATCATTTAAAATCCAAATTAAATCAAATAAATGATATGAAAATAGTAAAGATTTGTTTTGATTGGATTTTGAAGTGAATCACAATCCCAATATGTTGTATAATGCCAAAAGATTCGTGCAAGCTTGGAATGGGTAAGAAAATATGCAAAATTGGAAAGATTTGAAGAAAAAATAAAACTCCATTATTCTTTGGATTCCTTCCACAAATGTTACCCTAATCTGATTCTCATACATAAGCAAAGGTTCTCCAACCCTAAGGGACAGAAAGAAAAGGCACATCCTCCCTCAAGAAGAGAAAACAAAAATTCCAAAATTCAAAGAAAGTGCAATTTTCAAAAGGGCATGATCCAGCCTCCTTTAATAACCTCCAACCATTCCATCATCCTTCTGAGGATTCCAGGAGGTGAATCAGTCCATTTGCAAAGGCCAAAGCACGCTGCATCACTCCAGTCCGATCCTCCCTCTTGTTGTAAGAATTTGGATTTCAAACTCACTTAATTCTTGACATCAATGCTTTTTGAATACACGTTCATGTTACTATGATTATTTGTGAATTTTCTGACGTATTACATGCAAGAAACAAGGCCAGGGTTTCAATTCACCATTGTTAGGGCTTGGAGAGAAGGAAGTTTCGGTTTTAGTGATACAGGGACTTTTAGATCACACAAATACCACCATTGGATTCCTGGGAAAATTTCAGAGGGGATAGAGTCTTTTGGTTCCTCTTAATCCTCATGCTTTGCAGGTTTGAATATTAAGGTGGGTCGGAGAAGACGACCGGAGCACAGCTCCGACATCGTTGACCCAGTTGACTCGGGCGAAGGCTGGCGTGGCATGTTAGCATCATGTGATTGGTTGTTTTAAATGTCCAGGGGCCCATCTCAGCGCGCGATTTAACACAACATCATAATCCACTTGTTTTATATATGTATTATTATACTTATTTATATTTACAATTGAATAATCAGCACAGTTGGTCAAGGGAGAGAGGTATGAAGCTCATGTCCTGGGTTCGATCCAAGGCGTGATCTTTTTCATTTTTCCAATATTTCTTCACAGGATCCAACATGCGCTACCCAGGAAAGCTATCATACACCCTCCAAGTCCAGCCATTGGATCATCCTCAGATCCAGATCTAGTGCTCAGTGGAGAGCAGCGCATGGTGCACCCTCAGAAGGAAGCCCCGCTGAATCAAGTGTTGGACAATTGGGCCTATCCTTCTGGGCTTTAGCAATTCAGCCATACACCCCCTAGAGTGCTAACAACATCAGGCCCAGTTTTATTTTCTTTTTTTTATTACTTATTATTTTATTTGTTTTATTTATTTAATCATTTGACAACATAAAAAAAATCATTGTTTTTTTATTAAAAATATAAAATCACAAAAATGTAGAATTAGGTTTTTTTATTAAAATTAGTTTTTTGGGAAATTAATTAATTTAATGATATTGACCTAATTGTTTTCATAATTAAAATTAATTAGACAAATTAGGTTTAATTCACAAATATTTAATTTTCTCAATAAAATACAAAAAACATTTTCTCTTTAATTGATTAGATTTTTTAGGACTTAGACTTTATTCTCGTATTTAATTCGTCGTGCGTGCCTTTACTTTCTTTTAATTCAAATTATTGTAACTGTTTCAAGTTTGTAACATTAATTTGGACTTCGAATTTCCACATTTTTTTCAGTCAAATATTTGTGTATCTGCCCAAAAGCCTTGTAATAGCGTAGATTTTCTTTTCCGCTTTTAATTTCTGCAACTATTAAACTTCTAGATGTATGGACATTATGATTGTATGCGAAAGATAAAATGATAAAAAAGGTAGATAACCCTAATTTTGCAAAGATAATTAACTGGAAAAAAAAACACATATGCACATGCTCACTCCTAGGGTTTGCCTCACTTGGTTGCCTCGAAAACAATGGTGACGTCCCTTGAACATAGGGATATCTTAGCAAAGACCCGCAATTCAAAGTCGTCATAAAGATCAAAGTCCCTCATTGTCCCTCGAGTTGCCCCCAAGAAATGATCTTATGACGATAGTCCCTTCAAAATGCTAAGGTATCCTTGCTTGTTTCCTTCAGTGACCATTTCGTCCCTTCGAATGTCCCTTAAAACTCCAACGATAGGGCTACCTACTCCTTAATAGTAGGATAGTGTTGTCTAAAGGAAACGAGAACGAACAATCTTTTTTCGAGTAGGTAGAACATCTTAAGTACTTGCTCAAATAAACTCTTTCACACAAACACTTTCAAAACAGTTTCAAAAACCACTTCGTCACGCTCTAGAGGAGCGATACAAGAGTTATCACAAAGTTAAACAAAACTTTTTGCCAAACACACACAAGCAATTTCAAAAATGAGCAAGTACCTAAGAGCCCGTGGAAAACCATGGATAGAAAGGGTGTTAACACCTTCCCTTTCTATCATCTACCCCCCGTACTCAAAAACTCTCGAAAAAAGGTTTTTATGTTTTTTTCCCTTTCCTTTGTTGGATGAAATAAAAGTCGGTAGCGACTCTTGCTTACCGCAACATTTGCAAATACAAAATGCAAACCAATATTAAATTGTTGGTTCTGCCACCGTATCACAAATCCCAACATTTCCTCTCCCCGTTACAACCCAAACGCCCGTTGTGCTTACCATTCAGAAAGTACAAGTCATGATACAAACGACTGCTGGGTTTTGAAGAACAAGGTGCAAGACCTTCTCGAGGCAAAAGAAATTGAATTTGATACTCCCGAGATCCCAAATGTTATCACCACTCCTATGCCCAAGCACGAATGTGGTATTAACATTGTTGAAGGCGATGTGTTTGTTACTATTGTTAATGAGCTTGTTACTCCTCTGCTGACTGTCAAGAGGAACCTATTGAAGGACGGTTTATTTCCAGGTTGTGGTGAAGGCTGCCACCTCTGTTTATCCCTACCGACTGGTTTTCATTTATTGAAAGTAGGTGTCCAGTGCCTGATGGATGACAACGAGATTTTGTTTGAAAAGACTCTCGTTCCAACCATTGCTTAGAAGGATATTTCAATAATAACCATTTCTGCCAATCCTTCCAGGGTCTCCACCAAAAGACCCGTTAGGATTACATCTATTCCGAAGGTGACTCCACTGATAATTACTATGCCAGGGCCAATCCCTTACTCTTTAGATAAAACCGTCCCCTGGAATTATGGGGGTGACGTCTACTACCATGGTGTCAAGCAAGATTAGTTGGCTGATGAAGACTCGATTTTTGAGAAGGCTGACCCCGACATCGACAACATTGTGGGAACCAACAAAATAACCCAAAGTGGAAGAGTGTTCTCCCCTGATATTACTCCTCCGAAAACTGTTACAAGTCATGTGATCGTCCCTGCTTTTGTTCCTGTTGATACTACTACTACAGTTCCTGTGGTTACCCCTGCTAACACCCCTATCACCGAGTCGACCGAGACTCGGGGAAAAGGAATTTTGGTTGAACCTGTATGGATGAAGGCATAATCGGTATCTATCCCAGAGGCCTCCAAGAAGGAGATGGAAGAAATTTTGAAAATTATAAAGAGAAGCGACTACAATGTAGTCGAACCGCTAGGGTAAACCCCTTCGAAGATTTCTATGCTAGCTTTACTGTTGTGCTCTGAGGCTCATGTGAAGGCCTTGGTGAAATTTCTTAAAACTTCCCATGTGCCACATGAAACCTCTGCTGACCAATTCGAAGATTGTGTAGCCAGTTTGACCGTTGATAATGGTTTGGGCTTTTCTGATGCTGACCTAACACCTAGGGGGAGGAAACACAATGAGGCGTTGCATGTCTCTGTCGAATGCAGGGGCGCTACTTTGGACCATGTCCTGGTAGATACTGGTTCATCATTGAATGTGCTTCCTAAGAAGGCTTTGGATAGACTAGACTGTGAAAGTTTGACCTTAAAACCTAGCAACATAGTGGTAAGGGCCTTCGATGGTTCGAAGAGAATGGTGCACAGGGAGGTGGACATCCCCATTAAAGTTAGAACTCAAACCTTTGATTCAACTTTCTACGTAATGGATGTTCGCTCTTCCTATTCCTGCTTATTGGGCCGACATTGGATTCATAACGCTGGTGCCGTCACCTCTATATTACATCAGATGCTGAAATACCCAACCAAGGGAAAAATCATCACTATCCATGGAGAGGAGGAATATATGGTCAGTCACCTGAACTCCTTCAGATATGTAGAAATGGATGGTGAATTCATCGAAACTCCATGTCAGCATTTCGAGGAAGTCCCACAAACAGTTGCTGCAACCAAGACTGTTTCCCAAGTCCCAAAGATTATCAGAACTCCGCTAAAGATGGCTTCTTTGAAAGATGCCAAGGCAGTAGTCAAAGAAGGTGGGTGTACTATTTGGGGCCAACTCCCGGATATTCCTTACAAGTCTGACAAATTCAGTTTGGGTTTTACTTTGGGAGCCCAGAAAGCCTTTCATCGTGCTCGTGCCAGGGGACCACCTTTGTGGATCAACAACCATGGAGTCAACATAGTGGAAGATAATGATGACAGCTATGACCTAGAAGAATGGATTTTCCCAACTATCAACGGAGGACTCAACAACTAAGAAGCCAAAGAATTTATCCCTATTACTTTTATCCAACAATTATTGTCTTTAAATTTTTGTCGGAGTTGTAATAATTAAACAATTCATACTTTTAAAACCTTGTGTCTTACTCGAGGCACAACGGTCCATTTTTAAGGGTTGTCACCTCATTTTCATATGTCATCAATGAATCATGGACGTTTTTGCATGAAAATTTTACGCTCTTTGTTTTTCTTTTTCTACATTTTTATTCTTTCAAAGATAGCTATGCTCTTACACACACTCGCATATCAAAATGCAGATCCACGTCCACTCAGGATCCCATGGGTAACGATTCTGCTATGGCCTATTGTGACTTTGAAAATACGATCTACCAAGCCGAAGACGAAGGTGAGGAAGATTGTGAAGTGCCAGGGGAACTAGCCAGGTTACTACAACAGGAAGAAAGGACCATACAACCCCACGAAGAACCAGTGGACACAGTTAACTTAGGTACCGAAGAGGACAAGAAAAAAGTCAAGGTAGGTGCCAATCTGGAACCTAGTGTCAAGAAGCGCTTAACTCAATTACTACATGACTATGTTGAGGTATTTTCCCGGTCATACAAAGACATGCCAGGACTTGACGCTGATATCGTGGTCCATCGTCTACCGACAAAAGAAGACTGCCCTCTGGTAAAATAGAAAGTTTGTCGCATACGGCCAGATATGTCAGAGAAGATCAAGACTGAAGTCATGAAACAATTCAATGCCGGATTTTCAATCGTCACCTCCTATCCACAATGGGTCGCCAATGTATTTCCAGTGCCTATAAAGGACGTTAAAGTACGTATGTGTGTGGATTACAGAGATTTGAATAGGGCAAGCCCTAAGGATGATTTGCCACTTCCCCATATCGATATTCTGGTTGACAATACCGCATAACATAAAGTATTCTCATTTATGGATGGTTTCTCAGGCTATAATCAAATCAAAATGGCACCTGAGGACATGGAGAAGACGACCTTCGTCACACAGTGGGGCATGTTCTGCTACAAAGTCATGCCATTCGGGTTGAAGAATGTTAGGGAAACTTATCAGCGCACCATGGTAGCTCTGTTTCACGATATGATCCATCACGAAATAGAGGTCTACGTGGATGACATGATAGCCAGATCTCAAACTGAAGAGGAACATCTTGACCATTTGTAGAAACTGTTTGAAAGGCTAAAGAAATACAAGCAAAGGTTGAACCCGAATAAATGCACATTTGGAGTGAGGTCCGGTAAACTCCTAGGCTTCATTGTCAGTGGTAAAGGTATCAAAGTGGACCCTGCAAAGATAAAAGCAATACAAGAAATGCTTGCTCCTCGCACCGAGAAAGAAGTCAGAGGATTCTTAGGACGGCTAAACTACATCCCTAGGTTCATCTCTCACCTAACCGCTACTTGTGAACCAATCTTCAAATTACTAAAGAAAGATCAAGTAGTCCGATGGAATGATGAATGCCAATTTGCCTTCGGCAAGATCAAAGAGTACCTTCAAGATCCTCTTGTTTTGATTCCACCAGTCGAGGGTAGACCTTTAATCATGTATCTAACTGTCTTGGAAAATTCAATGGGGCTGTGTGTTGGGGCAGCATGACGAGTATGGCCGAAAAGAGCATGCTATATACTACCTGAGCAAAAAGTTTACTGACTGTGAAACCAGATATTCACTGCTCGAGAAAACTTGTTGCGCTCTGGCATGGGCTACTCGCCGGCTAAGACAGTATATGTTGACCCATACTACCTTATTGATATCCAAGATGGATCCAATTAAATGCATATTCGAGAAGCCTGCCCTCTCTGGAAGAATAGCAAGATGGCAGATGATCCTGACTGAATACAACATTCAATACACTACCCAAAAAGCAATAAAGGGCAGTGTGCTAGCCGATCACCTTGCTCATCAGGCTGTGGATGACTACCAGTCCATGAAATTCGAGTTCCCAGATGAAGATATCATGATGGTAAACAATTTTGAAGAACTCAGACCATATGACGGACTTGAACAGGGATCCTGATGGACCTTGGTTTTTGACAGAGCCTCCAACGCACTCGGCAATGGCATATGTGATGTAATCATATCCCATAAAGGATGTCATACTCCCTTCACTGCAAGACTTTGTTTCAACTGTACCAATAATATGGTGGAATACGAAGCGTGTATTTTGGGTCTCAAAGCGGCCATAGATTTGGGAATCAAGTCCTTAAGTGTATTTGGAGATTTAGCCTTAGTCATCAGTCATATCAAAGGAGAATGGGACACAGAGCACCCTAATCTCATCCCCTACAAAGAACATGTGTTGACATTAATCCCACATATTGAGGAAATTACCTTTGAACATTTTTCACGAGAGGAAAATCAACTAGCGGGCGCGCTAGCCACTATGTCATCCATTTTTAAACTCAAGTGGGGTAACGAGGCTCCCCAGATCACCATTGAGCGAATGGATGAACCAACTTACTGCACGAGATCGATACTGAAGAAGTAGTGGACAAGCCTTGGTTCCATGAAGTCAAGAGGTATCTCGAGGCCCAAGAATATCCGGAAAGAGCTTCAATAAATGATAAGAAGTTCTTGAGAAGATTCTCTTATATGTTCTTCCTCAGTAATGGTATTCTCTACAAGCGCAACCACGACTCTACTTTGCTTCGTTGTGTAGACAAGGTTGAGGAAGACAAGATCATGGCTGATCTACATGAAGGCACTTTTGGCACCCATTTACTGGGCACACGATGGCTAAAAAGATCATATGGGCAGGGTACTACTAGTCTACCATGGAAGCATATTTCCATCGTTATTCACGAACCTGTCACAAGTGTCAGATCTATGCTGACAAAGTACATGTGCCTCCAGTTCCTCTAAACGTCTTGACTGCTCCCTGGCCATTCGCGATGTGGGGCATCAACATGATTGGAGAAGTCAAACCTACAACTTCTAATGGGAATCGCTTCATCTTGGTTTCCATTGACTATTTCACGAAGTGGGTTGAGGCAGCTTATTTCACTTCTGTTACCAAGAACGTTGTGGCCCAATTCATCAAGCAGAATCTCATATGTCGGTACGGTATCCCGGAGAGAATCATTACGAATAATGGTACAAATCTCAACAATACTATGATCACTGCACTATGCGTGCAATTCAAGATCCAGCATCATAACTCTTCCCCTTACTGACCAAAGATGAATGGTGTCGTCGAAGCCGCAAATAAGAACATCAAGAAGATCATACAAAAAATGACAGTGACTAACAAGGAATGGCATGAAATGTTACCATTCGCTCTCCAAGGCTACCGTACCACGATGCACACATCAACAGGGACAACTCCCTTCTCCTTGGTATACGGCATGGAAGTTGTTCTACCAATCGAAGTCCAAATACCTTCTCTGAGAATCATAAAGGATACAGGGCTGAATGAAGATGAATGGATTCAAACTCAACTTGACCAGTTGAATTTGATTGATGAGAAGAGGCTTACAGCTGTCTATCATGGTCAGATGTACCAAAAACGTATGATCAAAGCTTTTAATAAGAAGGTCAGACGTCATGTATATCAGGTTGGTGATTTGGTAATCAAGCGTATCATATTGCCACAAGGTTATCCCAGGAGAAAATGAACTCCTACATACGAGGGACCATGTGTGACCAAAAGAATATTCTCCGGTGGGGAAATGATCTTAACCACTATGGATGGCGACGACCTACCACACCCTGTAAACACGGACATAGTCAAAAGATACTACGCGTGAATAAAGACCCGCTAGGTCGAATGGTGTAACACCCCAATTCTACCCCAAGCAAATTATGCAAAATAAATCAGAGTTATAAAATTTCAATCATACAAATGAATCGAGACGTCACAAATTCTTCTAACAAATTCATTGCATTCATCATGGATATATAACACTTTTAATAAAACATCGGATGAACCATCAACATAGCATCTTTAATAAAATAATTCAACAACTACGCAGCGGAATTCTTCAATAACATCTTTAAATAAAAGCAACAACTTCGAAACATCTCATATTTAATAATAATCAATTCAAAACTCAACAACTGAAAATCAACAATCAAAAATCAGCAAGCGTTCAACCCCCCGAGTGTTACATATCAGAGAAATGACACTGACTCGAACTATTGAAGGTATACAACATTCACTCTCGATTACCTGCACATTACCAACATAAGGGCAACATTCAAGCAGAAGGGGTGAGATATCTAACAATATAATAAAGCGCATGATAATTAATATATTAAATTAGATCAATAATATCACCACATCTCATCTCATAATCAACAATAATTACAGCATATATACCCATTCATCAACATCAAATACACTTCATTACTCAATCATATAATGCGACTCAAAACTATGCAAATGCATGTGGTACCATTGGAGCAGAACTCCCATCTCAAAAATTTGCCAATTAATAGAGGCATCAACAAGGCATAGCCTTCATCTCAAAATTTTCCAATCCAGGCCATATCAACGAGCATAAGCTCCATCTCAAAAATGCAATGTATGTGACTCATCATGAATGTAATATCAACATCTCAATCATCTCAAAACACAACATCTCATAAACATCTCAGAACAACAACATCTCATAAACATCTCAGAACGACAACATCTCAATCATCTCAAAATAACAACATCTCATAAACATCTCAATTACAGCATCTCATAAACATCTCAAAATAATTTATTAAACATCACTTATTTATCAAACGTCATTTGTTCATCATAACTATCAAACACAACTTTAATAACCACATCTTACTAATAACTCAAATGTATATCAATAGTAAAGTAATCCATATTGTTATTCTGCAATTTTATAGTTTTACTGTCACTAATCCTACTGTCATAATTCTAACAGTAGCCTCTAAACATCTCACATTCATCAACCTGTCTAAAAATCAACACAACGGTCATCTACGGGAATTAATTCTAAATATTTGATTGGTTACTAGGATTACACCTCTTCATCATCATTTGAATCATCTAGAATAAAGTTCATCGTGTTAGCTAATTAACGCTTCAAACGGCATCTAAAACAACATCCTACAACTCAAGTTACAGCAATTTAAAAACTGATTCTGTCAAAATTAGTCAGTATGGGTCGACACAAAACTCTATGGATCGACGCGTAATGCTTCTCCTGCACAGCATGAGTCAACACATCCTCCTCATGGATCGACTCATCCTGCTTCAAATCACAGCATGTATCGACACATGCACCTTACCGATTGACTCATCCTGAGTCTTGCAACTAACATGTATCGATGCAAGCCATGCATGCATCGACGCATCCTGACTTCAAAATGCAGCATGTATCGACACATGCATCACACCGGTCAACTCATCCTGAGTCTCACACACTCATGTATCGACACATCCTATCTTCGTGTCGACTCATCCTGAGTCGTGTACTTATCATGCATCGACACGAGCTCTCTATGGATCAACTCATGTTGAGTCTAACAGCCTCCTTGTATCGACTCATCCAGTTTGAGGTTGACGCATCCTGCGATTTTCTGCATAATTTTCTGCGTTTTCTGCTGTAATTTCACTACAGAAATTATGTTACAGCCCTAACAACCTCATCATAACCATGATAATTCATCACTTAACATTATAATCTATTACTCCATCAATTAATCAACATAATAACATCATTATTCATCAAGAATTCATCAATCTTCGTCATACATCATTCAATTCAATAACAAAAACAACAATCCTCTAACCCCACATATCAAACATCATGAACCCAATTATAAAGCCAGAACCCCACCCTTACCTTGGATCGAAGGTCGCTCTACAATTTTCGGGTTGAATCTTCGTTCTTGCCGTCTCCTTCTATTTTCCAGCAGCTTCACGTTCTTCACAATCCTTATTTTTCCTTCTACTGCTACCTTCTTCTATTCCTTTCTCACAAATAATAAGATAACCTAATATTATTATATTATTCCTTAGTGGGCTCCAAACTTATACCCCTTTATTACTTCCACTCACACCATATAGGCCCACATTAATAACATTAACTTCTAATATTATTTCACCACCCAATAATATAATACCTCAAATATATTATTATTTCTCTATTTAATAAAATAAATCCAATTTAATTATAACACTTCTTCACAAATATTCTAAAAATAATTTAATTAAATAATTAATTAAATTATGGGCGTTACAACTCTCCCCCACTTAGAATATTTTCGTCCTCGAAAATTTACCTCAATCAAACAATTCAGGATAGGAGTCTCGCATCTTGCTCTCCAATTCCCAAGTCATGCTTTCTCCTGCAGCTCCTAACCAAACCACTTTAACCAAGGCAATCTCTTTGCCTCTCAGAGTCTTTATTTCACGATCCGTGATCCGTACAAGTATCGTCTCCACCGTAAGATTATCCCGTACTTGCACGTCGTCCATATGAATCACATGAGATGGATCTAAAATATACTTCTGAAGTTGCGACACATGAAACACATCATGAAAATTCGAAAGATTAGGCGGTAAAGCCACTCTATAAGCAACATTCCCCACTCTCTCTGAAATATGATACGGTCCAATAAAACAAGAAGTGGGCTTCTTAGACTTCAATGCTCGCCCAACACCAGTCACAGGTGTAACTCTAAAAAACACATGATCACCAGCTTGAAATTCTAAATCTTTCCTTCGCTTGTCATGATAACTCTTTTGTCTACTTTGTGAAGCTTTCATCTTTTCTCGAATCGACTTCACCTTCTCGGTAGTCTCACGAACAAGTTCAGGTCCAAGTACTACACTCTCACCAGATTCATGCCAACATAACGGAGTTCTACATCTTCGACCATACAACGCTTCAAAAGGTGCCATCCCAATACTAGAATGGTAATTGTTGCTATAAGTGAACTCTATCAACGGAAGATAAGTATCCCACGAACCTCCCTGCTCGAGAACACATGCCCTCAACAAGTCTTCAAACAATTGAATCGTCCGTTCAGTCTGACCATCTGTGTGAGGATGATACGCTGAACTCAACCTCAACTTAGAACCCAACGCTTCTTGCAAACTCTTCCAAAAATCAGAAGTAAATCTTGGATCTCTATCTGACACAATGCACAAAGGAACACCATGCAACTTCACGATCACACTAATATAAATCTCAGCCAACTTCGACACTGGAAAACTGATGTTAATAGGAATAAAATGAGCTAACTTTGTAAGCCTATCAACAATCACCCAAATTGATTCATGTCCTCTTGAAGTACTAGGCAACCCCGTCACAAAGTCCATTGAAATGCTATCCCATTTCCACTCAGGAACTTCCAACGGTTGCATCAATCCTGCAGGCTTCTGATGTTCAACTTTCGACTTCTGACAAGTCAAACATGCATACACAAATTGAGCCACATCACTCTTTATCCCAGGCCACCAAAACAAAACTTTACAAATCTTGGTACATATTTGTATCTCCTGGATGAATACTCAACTTACTTCTATGACTCTCTTCAAGTATCACTTTCTTTATCTCAGCATCATCAGGAATACAAATCCGGTCATAAAATCTCAACACACCCTGTGCATCTAGCTTAAAATCACTATTCTCAGATTGATCAGTCCCAACCATCAAATCTACCAGTTTCACATCCAACTTCTGAGCTTCTTTGATACTATCTAGAAATTCATTATTAATCTTCAACATACCCAACATAACACTCTACGGAGTAACCTCGCTAACTAAGTTCATATCTCTGAACTGCTCAATCAATTCCAACTCTTTAATCATCATTGCTGACATATGTAAAGTCTTTCGACTCAACGCATCAACTACCACATTCGCCTTTCCTGGATGATAATTCAAACTGAAATCATAATCCTTTAGCAATTCTAACCATCTTCGTTGCCTCATATTCAACTCCTTCTGATTAAATAAATACTTTAAGATCTTATGGTCACTAAACACTTCAAATCTAGAACCATAAAGATAATGCCTCCATATCTTCAACACAAAAACAACTGCAGCAAGCTCTAAATCATGCGTAGGATAGTTCTTCTCATGAGTCCTCAACTGCCTCGACGCATAAGCAACTACCTTACCACTCTGCATAAGCACACCTCCTAAACCCATCTTGGAAGCATCACAATACACCACAAAAGACTCTCCTGGATTAGGCAACGTCAAAATCGGAGCCGACGTCAACCTCTTCTTCAATTCCGTAAAACTTTCTTCGCACTGAACATCCCATACAAACTACCTACCTTTACAAGTTAACTTAGTCAATGGAAGTGACAACTTAGAAAACCCTTCGATAAACCTTCTATAATAACCAACTAATCCCAAGAAGCTTCTAATCTCAGTAGCTGACTTTGGAGTTTCCCATTGCAACACATCATCAACCTTCGATGGATCTACAACAATGCCACTACCTGAAATCACATGACCAAGAAAACTAACCTCTTTCAGCCAGAATTCACACTTGGACAACTTTGCATACAACTTCTTCTCTTTCAAAACTTGCAATACTACTCTTAAATGTTCGGCATGCTCTTCTTCTGACTTAGAGTAAATCAAAATATCATCAATGAACACCACAACAAACCGATCCAAATAAGTATGAAAGATACGATTCATATATTCCATGAATACTCTCGGCGCATTAGTAACACCGAAAGGCATCACCGAATAATCGTAATGTGCATAACATGTTCTGAAAGCCGTCTTCTGAATGTCTTCATCCTTCACTTTAATTTGATGGTAACCCGACCTCAAATCAATCTTGCTAAACACATGGGAATCCACCAATTGGTCCATCAAGTCATCTATTCTTGGAAGAGGATAATTGTTCTTAATCGTCACCTTGTTCAACTGTCTATAATCAACACAAAGCCTCATGCTTCCATCTTTCTTCTTCACTAACAACACTGGAGCTGCCCACGGCGATACACTTGGTCTTACAAACCTCTTCTCAAGTAACTCTTCCAACTTCTTCTTCAACTCGGACAACTCATACGCAGACATCCTGTATGGTGCCATAGACACAGGTCTGGTACCAGGTACAAGATCAATTGCAAATTCAACTTCCCTCTCTGGCGGTACATCAGGAATCTCATTAGGGAAAACTTCAGGAAATTCACATACCACCGGAAATTCCTCAATTATAGCTTGAGTCTCTACAGATAGCGACGCCATCAATGAGAACATTTGTGCTTCCTCTTGCATCAACTTTCTCAACTGTCTAGCAGACAACAAACCATCTTCCTCTTCTTCAGGAGTAGAAAACTTCACCAACTTGTCATAACAATTAATATGAACACAATTATGCTCTAACCAGTTCATACCAAGAATCACATCCAAACCTCTTAACAACAAGCAAACCAAATCAACAACAAAGTCTATGTCGAAGATCGACAAGGGACACTTAGCACACACAACATAAGTAGTCACTGATCCCTTGGCTGGAGTATCGACGACCATTTCTCCACTCAAAGAAGACAACACAAGACCCAATCTTTCAACACAATCAGCAACAATAAAACAATGCGTAGCACCAGTATCAATAATAGTAATTAAAGGAGTACTATTAATGAAACATGTACCTCTAATAAGTCTATTCTCAGCAGCTGTCTGATCCTCAACCAAAGCAAACACTTTACCACTTGACTGAGCCCTCTTCGGTTTTGGACACTAGATACCAATGTGCCCTTATTCTTTACAATTGAAACAAACCACATTCTTGTGCTCACACTCAGATACAACATGTCCGTTCTTACCACAACGGTAACATCTCTTAACTTCAGTAGTGCATACATTACTCTTGTGTCCAGGTTTCCCACACTTAAAACAAATCACACCAGCAGGAGCATCTCCCCCACTAGTCCTCTGACCATGAGCAACTCTCTGCTTACCCTTACCAGCTGGGGCATCATAAGGTTTACCACGATTTTGCGGGTGCTTACCCCTCTTCTCACTGATAATCTTGTAATGTGCATTATTGTCTTCCTCATAAATCCTACAGCTATCAACCAAATCAGCAAAGACACGGATCTTCTGGTATCCAACTGCCTTCTTAACTTCCGGGCGCAACCCATTCTCAAACTTAATACACTTCGAAAACTTAGCATTTTCCTCAGCGTAATGCGAATAAAACTTGGCCAACTTAGCAAACTTGGCAGCATACTTAACAACAGACAAATTTCCTTGCTTCAGCTCAAGGAACTCAATTTCCTTCTTACCACGGACATCTTCAGGAAAATACTTTCTCAAAAACTCCCTACAGAACACAGCCCAAGTGACATTCTCACCTGCAGCTTCTAACTTCTGGCAAGTCTCTAGCCACCAGTCATCAGCCTCGACTGCTAGCATATGAGTCCCATAACGAACCTTTTGTGCTGGATTGCAGTCCATCACACGAAATATCCTCTCAATCTCTTTCAACCATTCCAATGCTCCGTCAGGATCATATTTTCCCTTGAATGTAGGTGGATTCTTTCTCTGGAAAGTCGCCAAACTATGAGATCCAGCATTCCCGTCAGCATTCGACTGATTTTCCATCGCATGAGCCATTGCTTCTAAAGCAGCAGCAAGAGCAACATCATTCCTTCCAGCCATCTCAACTTATTACTACAACATAAACAACGGTTAGAACATCAAAATAACAATACTCGATTGTTGGACAACTAAGACTCGACGACAAGGTCGGACCAACCTTTTACTCTGATACCAACTTTGTAACACCCCAATTCTACCCTAAGCAAATTATGCAAAATAAATCAGAGTTATAAAATTTCAATCATACAAATGAATCGGGACGTCACAAATTCTTCTAACAAATTCATTGCATTCATCATGGATATATAACACTTTTAATAAAACATCGGATGAACCATCAACATAGCATCTTTAATAAAATAATTCAACAACTACGCAGCAGAATTCTTCAATAAAATCTTTAAATAAAAGCAATAACTTCGAAACATCTCATATTTAATAATAATCAATTCAAAACTCAACAATTAAAAATCAACAATCAAAAATCAGCAAGCGTTCATCCCCCCGAGTGTTACATATCAGAGCAATGACACCGACTCGAACTATTGAAGGTATACAACCTTCACTCTCGATTACCTGCACGTTACCAACATAAGGGCAACATTCAAGCAGAAGGGGTGAGATATCTAACAATATAATAAAGCGCATGATAATTAATATATTAAATTAGATCAATAATATCACCACATCTCATCTCATAATCAACAATAATTACAGCATATATACCCATTCATCAACATCAAATACACTTCATTACTCAATCATATAATGCGACTCAAAACTATGCAAATGCATGTGGTACCATTGGAGCAGAACTCCCATCTCAAAAATCTGCCAATTAATAGAGGCATCAACAAGGCATAGCCTTCATCTCAAAATTTTCCAATCCAGGCCATATCAACGAGCATAAGCTCCATCTCAAAAATGCAATGTATGCGACTCATCATGAATGTAATATCAACATCTCAATCATCTCAAAACACAACATCTCATAAACATCTCAGAACAACAACATCTCATAAACATCTCAGAACGACAACATCTCAATCATCTCAAAATAACAACATCTCATAAACATCTCAATTACAACATCTCATAAACATCTCAAAATAATTTATTAAACATCACTTATTTATCAAACGTCATTTGTTCATCATAACTATCAAACACAACTTTAATAACCACATCTTACTAATAACTCAGTTGTATATCAATAGTACAGTAATCCACACTGTTATTCTGCAATTTTACAGTTTTACTATCACTAATCCTACTGTCATAATTCTAACAGCAGCCTCTAAACATCTCACATTCATCAATCTGTCCAAAAATCAACACAACGGTCATCTATGGGAATTAATTCTAAATCTTATATTGGTTACTAGGATTACACCTCTTCATCATCATTTGAATCATCTAGAATAAAGTTCATCGCGTTAGCTAATCAACGCTTCGAACGGCATCTCAAACAGAATCCTACAACTCAAGTTACAACAATTTAAAAACTGATTATGTCAAAATTAGTCAGTATGGGTCGACACGAAACTCTATGGATCGACGCGTAATGCTTCTCCTGCACAGCATGAGTTGACACATCCTCCTCGTGGATCGACTCATCCTGCTTCAAATCATAGCATGTATCGACACATGCACCTTACTAATCGACTCATCCTGAGTCTTGCAACTAACATGTATCGACGCAAGCCCTGCATGCATCGACTCATCCTGACTTCAAAACGCAGCATGTATCGACACATGCATCACACCGCTCGACTCATCCTGAGTCTCACACACTCATGTATCGACACATCCTCTCTTCGTGTCGACTCATCCTGAGTCTTGTACTTATCATGCATCGACGCGAGCTCTCTATGGATCGACTCATGCTGAGTCTAACAACCTCCTTGTATCGACTCATCCGGTTTGAGGTCGACGCATCCTGCGATTTTCTGCATAATTTTCTGCATTTTCTATTGTAATTTCACTACGGAAATTATGTTATAGCCCTAACAACCTCATCATAACCATGATAATTCATCACTTAACATTATAATCTATTACTCCATCGATTAATCAACATAATAACATCATTATTCATCAAGAATTCATCAATCTTCGTCATACATCATTCAATTCAATAACAAAAACAACAATCCTCTAACCCCACATATCAAACATCATGAACCCAATTATAAAGCCAGAACCCCACCCTTACCTTGGATCGAAGGTCGCTCTACAATTTCCGGGTTGAATCTTCGTTCTTGTTGTCTCCTTCTATTTTCCAACAGCTTCACGTTCTTCACAATCCTTATTTTTCCTTCTACTGCTACCTTCTTCTATTCCTTTCTCACAAATAATAAAATAACCTAATATTATTATATTATTCCTTAGTGGGCTCCAAACTTACACCCCCTTATTACTTCCACTCACACCATATAGGCCCACATTAATAATATTAACTTCTAATATTATTTCACCACCCAATAATATAATACCTCAAATATATTATTATTTCTCCATTTAATAAAATAAATCCAATTTAATTATAACACTTCTTCATAAATATTATAAAAATAATTTAATTAAATAATTAATTAAATTACGGGTGTTACAAATGGCCTAGGAAAAAATTAGGGCATCCCGGCGAACCAAAAGGATCGGGCAAAAATTAGGGATAAAATACAAAAAAAATTTGTACACCCGGCAAGCTGAAAACCTGAAAGGGCGGCTTGGGCAAAAAAGGGTATCCCAGTGGACTGAAAACCCAAAAGGTAGGTCCAAGAAAAAGTTAGGGAATTAAAGCGTGTGACTATGTCCCGTTGGATCACCTTATAAACAACCTTTAACATCGATCGACAAACTCAAACAGTTCCAATCAATCCTATCTGCTTCGGATAAAGCAACAAGTGAATGAGACGTTAGAGATATGAAGGCTATAGTAGAATGGGAACCCCGTGGGATTTATTTCACATAGCTATCTTTTCTTTGTATCAATTTTCATTTTTTACGACTACATCCTCTTACTAGAATGTTCGTCTCATTGTACAAAAATACATATTCAAGTTAATACAAAGATATCCCTTTGAAAGTGCAAAACTATCTGTTTTTCTTTTACTTCTTGTTTTGTTTGCAAAAACGTCCAATGTTTATTTTTTAACATATGCATCTGAACGTGACTACAGTTTACAAATGAGCAAAAAAAGGGGGAACCAAAAATAGAAAGACAACCACTAATGACCTTAAGAAATAGGATAATATCTTTAGACTATTCCATAAAATTCCTCGCAGGTACTTTTCCAGCAAGAGCGGAAGCTAGGAAATCCCACTACAGGATCACTAACGTATCTCTAGTATACAACCTAATGGTATCAAGTGATCTCGCAGCCTCGACGGAACAAAACTTCTAGTTACCGCTCCAAAGATTCCCCAGTGAAAGTCGCCCAGTTTCTCGGGATTCCCCAGCGGGATTTCAGGAGGTCCACAAGCAACGCACGATGTTTCCCTTCCACAACAGAGTTAATTTCTCGAATAAATGAAAACTCATCAACGCTTTAACTTAAAAATATGAAGACTTACATTCCCAGTAATACTCAGGGATTTATTTTCCCCGACTCCAGCAACACTGTGACATAACATTTAATGTGTCCATACATTACATCCATACGTCATAGCATTGACAACACATATGCATACAACGCGATCTCATTTATTTTGAGAAACAACATTATACCATGCATTTCATACATCATGGCATTGCACGCAACTAACCTTTCACCTTTTCAGGAAAGATCAATCAGTAGAAAATTATCGTCAATTTTTCAACAAGTCAATTACAGATCAATTCCCAAGAAAGGACTGGTCAACCATCTACATAACAGATATTTCTTTCAGATCCATGCTAGTTCAGTTTAAATATCTCAATGGTTTATTCTAATTCTTTCCCGCAGACGCTTTCTCTGGTTCAGATAAATCTCTCAACAATTTATTATGATTCTTCTCCAGACACCTACCGGTTCAGTTTAAATCTCTCAACAGTTTATTCTGATTCTTTCCCACAGACGCTTCTCTGGTTCAGATAAATATCTCAATGATTTATTCTGATTCTTCTCCAGATCCCTGCCGGTTCAGTTTGAATCTCTCAATGGTTTATTTTGATTCTTTCCTGCAGACGACTTTCACTGGCTCAGATAAATCTCTCAATGATTTATTCTAATTCTTCTCCAGACCTCTACTGGTTCAGCTTAAATCTCTTAACGGTTTATTCTGATTCTTTCCCGCAGACACTTCTCTGGTTCAGATAAATCTCTCAACAATTTATTCTGATTCTTCTCCAGATCCCCGTCAGTTCAGTTTGAATCTCTCAACGGTTTATTATGATTCTTTCCCGCATAAGACTTTCACTGGTTCAGATAAATCTCTCAACAATTTATTCTGATTCTTCTCCAGACCCCTTCCAGTTCAGTTTAAATGTGTCAACGGTTTATTCTGATTGTTTCCCGTAGACGCTTTCTCTGGTTCAGATGAATCTCTCAACGATTTATTCTGATTCTTCTCCAGACCCCTGCCGGTTAAGTTTAAATCTCTCAACGGTTTATTCTGATTTTTTCCCACATACGCTTTCTCTGGTTCAGATAAATATCTCAATGATTTATTCTGATTCTTCTCCAAATCCCTGCTGGTTCAGATAAATCTCTCAATAATTTATTCTGGTTATTTCTTAGTAGACACTTTTTTTGGTTCAGATAAATCGCTCAAAGATCAACTCTGATCCTTTCTAGTTAAAGAATATTCAAGACCTCTTTTGGTTAAGCTTAAACCTCTCAACAGTTTATCCTGATACTTTCCAAAGGAACACTTCTAGTTCAGATAAATCTCTCAAAGATTTATTCTAATTCTTCCCAGTCAAACAACATACAAAACTTCTGCTAGTTTTAGATAAATCGCTCCAAAGATTTATTCTGATTCTTTTCCAGTTAAAATCAAGTTCAGACTTAGTCCATTTTCTGTCAACAATCATCTTTGGATAGAATCTACAAGCCCATCTCCAGAAAATCTCCTTCTTTTCTCCAAATGGCATCTATAAGCCCATTCACAATCCATCTTCGAGTGCAAATTTCTGGGCACTCTAGTGTCCAATCATCTTCCACCTTCAAGTCACGAATGGCGAATCCGCCAATCTAACTCTTCAGGTTTAAGAATATTGAACAGGGGAAGCTGTTGTACCCCAAATTTTCCCTCTCATTTATCAAGTATTTCTCATAAGATCTCCCTTGGTTCAAGACTGCATAAGGGTTGATCAGCTCAAGACACCTCCTTAAGCACTGATGACTGAAATTAGGGTTTGAGATTGCATAAGGATAATTGAACTTTTAATGCTTCATATGACTTTCATGGATCATTATAGGCCCTCAAGATTTCTCATGTCAAGTTTCAAGTCTTGGATCACATTTTTGCTCAGTCAATTGATCAGTTGACCTAAAAATCAACTATATTGGGGAAAAAGTCAATTGTGGTCAATTTACAGTCAAACTTCATAATTTTTTATCCATATCAACATTGTGAACTCCTATATGTCATTTGATCAAGTTTGGACCATAATTCCTCAAGAAATTTGATCAGATCATCAAAAGGGCAAAATGGTCAAAATTAGGGTTTTTGTCTGAGAAAAGGCAATTTCTGATTTTTGACCTAGCAAATGGTTGATTGGTTGGAGACATGATCTTAAGGATTCAATTTAATCATTTTGACCTAATGGCATGACTCAAAACATCCCTCAAGATCAATTGATTGATAGTTAATTTTCAGTCAACTGATCAAAAGTCAATTGTACACTGAAAAGTCAATCTTTGACTTTTTGTTCAAAATCAAGTGTCAAAGATCACAGTTCATCAAAACATGTCAAAATATGAAACTTGTTCATCAAGAAATAAAAAATTTAAGATTTCATTTTGAAAAGTCAAAGTTTCCAAACTTAGAAATTTTTATAAGTGTTGAAAACTTCACTACGCCAAAAATAAGTTTTAGCAGCACATAAAAGAAAGCACTTTTGGAAAAAAGCGTTGCTGTAGGTTTTAAAAAAGCGCTTTCAAAGGGTGCCTTAAGAAAGCGCTTTTCAAAAGCCCTTCTAAAGGTCACCCTTAGAAAGCGCTTTTTGGGAAGCGCTGCTAAAGCTGGCCTTTTAGAGGGTACCTTAAGAAATCGCTTTTCAAAAGCGCTGCTAAAGGTCAGCCTCAGAAAGCGCTTTTCCAAAGCGCTGCTAAAGCTGGCCTTTAGAAAGCGCTTTTAAAAGCGCTGCTATAGGATATGCTACGAAAATGCTTTTTGATGTAAAAGCACTGTTATAGATGACCTTTAGAAAGCGCTTTTAAAAGCGCTTTCGTAGGTAGTTTTATAATAAATATCAAAACACAATTCGTATCACTTTTCTATTCTCAGTCAGATTTTCTTCACGAAAAAACCCTAAACCAGAGCTTCTACGGAGGTCAACGGTGCTCCACTTCTCCGGCCAACTGCAATTCGTATCAGGTTTCATTTTTTTCCTCATCTCGTATGTGTTTGTCTGGTTTTCATGTGCTTTTGTTTGTTCCTTCGTAATTCAAGTATTTTTTGCAGGTGTCGTGGTTGATTGATGTACATGTAGCTGGTCCTTTGATGAATTATATCGCCTCCATCTAATAAGTGCTTTCATGATTTCTACCTCAAGATCTCAATTTTGTGTGTGTATATATCTGTATATGTGTGTACTTATGACCGTGAGGGGGTGGGGAGTTTAATGGATGTAGGTTGTTTCAGGATTACATATCTCGAATCTATGAGTATTTATGGCATTGTATTTTCAAAAATCAAGTCATGGAACCTGGAAAATCATCTACAACAACAAACACGTTGAAACTGAAACATACAATCTTGCAAAACAAAGAAACAAACCAATGTTTCTCCCGACAGCAGAAGGCCACTCACTTGACATTTTGTCTGCTTATCTATTGAATTGGTTGAGATCAGGCAAAATAAACAAATACATTAGCAACACTAATGTGTTTTAGCATTCAGGGAAGTTTTACTCAATTGCTGAAAGTCACATGCCACAAGAGATTGATATATTTTCCTTGAAAACTTTGAACAATTGGGAACTCAATGAAGCTTGGAATCGACCTTTTACAAGTCATCCAAAGGTTTTTGTTTAACTTTTACTATATTTGTAAATCAACACTTTTAACACTCTTTCATTGTTTGTTCAGTCACAAATTCTTTTTCATGTATCATCACAGAAAGCTCCAACTACAGAAGAGCTAGTTATATTTGGTTTTGCCCCAACTAAACCTTATGTTGTGGTTGGAATTATTTCTGGTATTCTCTTGTTCTTTGTAAATGAAAAAAGTTGAAAAAATAAGTTTATTTAATGCTAATTATTTACTTTCAGCATTGAACAATAACTATGACTACGAGAGTTTGACATATTTCTTTTTCTCTCTTATTTTTCAGCTGATGGAAAGAAGTTGGTTCATAAAGTTGATATCAAACTAAACAGGTGTAGTCTTTGCCATGACATAGGTGTTACGCAAAGGTAGCAAGCATTATAGACTATTAAGCTTTCTTGCAAAACAAGAAATCAAAATTGCATTGTAGAATATGTTTTCATGTGATTTTGTTTTTACAGGTACAATGTGATCATGGATTTTCCACTAACCATTGATCTTATCAGACTTCTAAGAGGAGGACCGTGAGTACATATGAATTGAATGCATTAAATTTAAGATATTGAAAAGTGAAGCTACTAAGATTAACTTGTTTTAATGTAGATTGATGAAGTATGAGAAGAATGAATACGCACGGATTGGTGTAATGCCTCGCTATGGTAATGCCGAGTCTATCAAATGGTTTGAAGCGGAACCTAATTGCACCTTTCATATTATCAATTCTTTTGAGGATGGAGATGAGGCAAGTTGTTATCATACAAGTGCTTATGTATAAGTTGTTTTTATAATAAAAGATAAAATAAAGTTAAGTTGATTGCAAAGTTATAGAGCTTATAGAAATAAGTTGAAAATTGAAGGAATGTCTAATTTTGTGGATCAACAGGTTGTAGTGAGGGGATGCAGATCGCTTGACTCTTTAGTTCCTAAGCCTGACCCGTGTTCGAAAGAATTTGACTGCTTATCTCGTTCTTATGAATGGAGGTTGAACATGCGAACCAGAGAGGTCAAGGAGAAAGATCTTTGTGGTGACCAAGTTGTTTATATGGATTTTCCAATGATCAATGAAAACTTTGTAGGTATTAAGCATATATATGCTTACACACAAATAGTTGATCACATTGCAAGCTCTACCACTCAAGGTAACAATATAACTTATAAGATCATGTTTGGTTATGCTATTTCTTAACATGATTATGCTTTTGTGTTATTTAGACGTGCAAAAGTATAGAGGTTTAGCAAAGCTATATTTTGAAGAAGCAAAGGTAAAAAAAATTTGATATAACAAACTCTTTAGTAACATTAATTATGAATGTGATAACTTAGATTATTTTGTGAAGCAGATAGAAAAAGATGAAGGTATAAAGATGGAATATCATATGTTTGAGAAGAATACATATTGCAATGGAGTAGCCTTTGTGGCTAGAGATGGAGGTGTTGAAGAAGATGATGGTTGGATCATTACTTTTGTTCACAATGAAGATACTAACAAATATCAAGTAGGTTTAGTAGTTTGTATTCTTGCAAATTGCAATTGTTACTAATTAAAACATTTATCAACAAATTTACTAATTTTCTTCTATTCAATTTTTTTAGGTTCATATAATTGATACAAAGAATTTATGTGGTCAGACAGTTGCCAAAATTGAATTGCCTTGTAGAATCTTAGGTAACCTATGAAAGTGCTTTTTCACAAAAAGCGCTGTCTAAGGTAAACATATGACAACACTTTTCCAGGAAAAAGCGCTGCTAAAATACCACCTATGAAAGCGCTTTTCCAGAAAAAAGCGTTGCTAAAACCCTACCTAAGACAACGCTTTTCCAAAAAAAAGCGCTGCTAAAAGAAAACTTATGAGAGCGCTTTTCAATAAAAAAGCGTTGCCTTAGGTAGACCTATGAAAGCGCTTCTTCATAAAAAAAGCATTGCCAAAAGCCTACTTAAGAGAGCGCTTTTTAGAAAAAGTGTTGTATTAGGTAGACCTACGAAAGCGCTTTTCATTAAACAAAAAGCGTTTCTAAAACCTATAGCAGCGCCACCTTAGAAAGCGCTTTTAAGCGCTTGTAAAGGCCAAAAAAAGCGCTTTCGTAAGTCTTTTTTGGCGTAGTGCTTCATATTTTTTCACAACTTTAAGCCAATTTTTCACCATGATGCAAGATAATTCAAAAGAAACTTTCAACATGAAAGTTGTAGATCTCAATGATATCTAAAACATTGATTTACACAACTTCTCCTAGAAATGCATGGATTTCAAGTTATGATTTTGTGAATACATGTTCATGAAACTTGGAAACTTAGTGAAATTTTGCCCTAGTTTAGGCAGGATTTTGACCTTACTTCATGGCAAATTTTCACATAGTTCCAAGGGGAATTTTCAAAAGTGATTCAAAGAGGGGTTATAGAGCACATTACAAGCTTTCTAAAATGTCAAAGAACTCATTGAGATCATGTTTGAGCAAGGAGAATCGAAGGCATGAAATTGACATTTCATTCTTGAATTATAGGTCATTTCCATGATGAACAAGAATGCAAATCCATGCTAGGCTGCACAATCTTTGCTTTTCAGGCCTCAAACTTGTTTGGCACTCCATAATTAATGTTGTACACAGCAGCTAGAAGCTTCAACTCAAGCATTCAATGCATTGCCCATGCTTAATTCCATTTTGGGAAGAAAGTGCACATTGCCATTTTGGAAAAGTAGCTTTATGCACAAAATCAGTTCTTGAACTTTTCACTTGTTTTCTTCTGATCATACACAACCTATAACCCAAAATAAACTTGTCTAAATCCTCTTAAAACTAAGTCCATGCTTGTACTTTGCCTTGAAACTATGTTTTCACTTTTCTTCAAAATCAAGTAACATAACCATAACTTGTACTTGTGTGATTCTGACCCTCTCAAGCCTCAGAACCTTTTCTTTACTTATGCACAAGCTGTTTGCATCAAAACACACGAATACACAAGCTCCAAAACACACAAAAACTCAGAACTGTATTACAAAACTCCATTGTTGCATAATCTGACCAAAAACTTGAAACTCATATCTCCCTCGTGCGTTTCAAAGCCTTTTGGTTCCTAAAGCTTCTAAACATCAAACACAAACCATTCAAAGTCCTTTTGTCTAACTGTAACACCTCCATCATTAAGTTCCATTTTCAAAAACAGGGGTCTGCAAGTGGACTTGTCCAGAACTCCTCAGCCACTTTCAGCTTAATCCAAGCATCACATTAGCTTCTTGGGAACTTGAGGAAGCTAACCCAATCACTAGGACTCATTGAAAGCTGCTCAAACTCAAAACACGATACCCTCTTGCAAGGTAAGTATTCTGACTTTTGAACTCTTCACATAGGCATCATTTGGTTTCCATTTGTGAAGATAAAATGTAGACAGCATATCTCTAAAACTAACCATGTCCTTAGAATTCATTTATGTCGCTTGAGTAGTGAGAATTTTAGAGTTGAATTTTCTGAAAAAATTAGGTCAGATTTGGTACCATTCAAAATTCATGCTCATCTTTGATTTATAGCTTTAGTTATTTGTATGACTGAACTCGTGATGAAATTTGGAGCAAGTTTCATGTTTATATTTTTGCAAATGGTTGAGAGATGAAGAAGTTATAGGATTTGAATTCATGACTGGTTATGGCGCGAGGAAGAAGATGAAGTCATCTTCAAGAACGTGTTTCAAATATATATTTATGGTTTTGTTTATAACACCGGATGTGTAGCCACCCCAGTGGTAAGGCATCACGCTGGTAACCAAAAGGGAGTGAGTTCAATACCCAGTGCGCTGCCTTTTGTTCATTTTCATATTTTTATACTTTTTTGGTGTCTTTCTTTGCAGCGCCTGGGCCCAGCATTGGACCTTCTTCATTTTTTGCTAACGTTCCCTCTTGACTTACTTCAGCACCCCTTGGCCCATTTTCATTATTATTTTCATTTTTCTTATTTTATTTTATTCTTATTTCCTTTTATTATTATTATTATTATTATTATTATTATTATTATTATTATTATTATTATTATTATTATTACTAATATTATTTTTATTGTTATTAATAAAAATCCAAAATATTTTATTTATTATTTCTACACTTATTTAGTTTATTTGTTTTATAAAACTAAAAGAACAAAAAACATTTTCTTAATAAATTAATTGCTTTTTTAATAATTAATATTTAGGTTTAGGTTTAAATATTATATTATTTTCTTGTAATTAAAATTAATTTAGGATTTAGGTTTCTTTTAATTAATTAATATCCATTTTATTTTTAACCTTTTCATGAATAAAACCCTAAAAAAAACCTTTTTTGGTTAATTTCTTTTCTTATTTAGTTTAAGTTAATTTTATTTAATTTTCATTAATCATTTTTTAAATTAGGTCAAGACTAAACCCTTTCATAAAAAAAATCATTTCTTTCTTCATTTACATTCTTGCATTTTTATTTTTAATTTTGTACAATATTCAATATGGTTGTAATAATTATTTAGATTTAATTTTCTTGCAATTTCCCCATTTGTAAATTTGTACACCCCATCCCCTAATGATGTAATAGCTTAGTATTTTTATTTTCCATAATTTAATGCTTTATATACAAATGCTAGTAAATTAGAGTTTGTATGGAAAGATCAAAATCAACAAATTAGAAAACCCTAATTCAAAGACAAAACAATGCATGTAAATCAATACACTTGCACACTTACACCCTTAGGGTAAATCCACTTTGTTGCCTTACAAAAATGGCCATGTTATGCATGTGAGGTATCTTAGCAAAAATAAATCAAAATACAAGATCATAGTCCCTCGATGACGCTATCAAAGTTGCCTTACAAATGATCTTAGTCCCTTAAATAAAATGCTAAGATATCTTACAACATTTCTAATCATGGCTATACGATGACCCATGCCCGTCCCTTTTACATCCAAAGTTAGGGTTACTTACCAAATCAATGGTAAGATAACAATGTCAAAGGAAAGAGGAAATAAACATGAAAGACTTTTGAGTAGGTAGAATGTTCCTAGTTGCTTGCTCAATTTCAAACCAAAACAACCTTGTTATTTTCAAAACAAACACCAACACTTTCAAAACATCTTTCAAACTTGAAACATTTTCAAAAGACAAACACTTTGTACACGTTCTTATAGAAACAAGAGCCATTACAAAGAAGACACCTTTTCAAAACCACTTTCAAAAACACAAACACCTCTTTGAACTATTTTCGAAACAAACACTTTGTAAGCATTCTTATAGAAATGAGAACCATTACAAAGACATTTTCAAAATACTTTCAAAACCCACACCACAAGCACACTTTCAAATAAAAGCAAGTGATCTAGCAAGCAAATAAGAGCCCGTAGATAACTACGGATGAAAAGGGTGCTAATACCTTCCCTTTTCATAATCTACCCCCCAAACTCAAGAAAATATCTCAAAGGTCTTTCCTGTTCTTTTCAACCTTTTCTTTTGGATAAAAGAAAAGTCGGTGGCGATTCTTACTAACCGAAACAATTGCGATCAAACGAAAAACAATCAAGTCAATTCTCCCACCATGTTACACATAGCCACCATATATACTCCTCATCATCATTCAATTAGAAGGAGGACGAATTCAGTTGAGAAGCTGGAAACAAACTCTCAAATAAAAAAACTTAGACTTCTCTCGGATTCTCTCAGCTCGAACCAACACTTCCACATGATCCTTTTTCCTCTGAATATTGTTTCATCATCCTCTTATCCATGTCATTGAGAACCACCATAACAAACTCTTAAAATATATCATCTTCCACCTTTTGGATTGCTCCCTATTCTGAATCTTTTTCAAGATACTTCCTTTGTCTTGATGATGGCATGGAGGGTAAGCTTCATAGGACATTCACGCATCTGAAATTTTCACATCCTTAAGCTCTTCGTTATCTTATTCTTCAAGAAGTAAAATTGGCCTTTGAGTTTGCATCAAGGATTGGAGCAGTTGGAGCTTTATTCTTCACCACTGAGGATCATTGAAAAGAATAGCAGAGTTTTCTCATTGTTTGAACAAGGTTGAAGAGGCGACAAATCTTCGTCTCCATCTGGTAAGCTATTGAAATCTCTTTCTCTTCATGCTAGTCTTGCCACGAATTAAGAGCATTCTATGCATCTGGAAGACCTATAGATATAGAGGCGTTGGAGCTAGGCTCATTAGTTTATCATTGGTACCATGATTATTGAGTTTTCATTTTTAGATCTTGTTTTCATGCTTAGATTTCATGGTGATTAAGTAAACTTGAGTAAGAAATAAGAGAAGATTCACGCTTTATGTGAAAAGATGGAGAAATTTGTGGTGGAGTTCTTGATTTTCATGAAGGTTTAGCCACCAGAGTTGGTGGTGATTCATCGAAGAGGATGACCGGAGCTAGGGCTCGTCCTCCTTCTTATGTTCAAATTCAAACAATAAACAATTGTGGTTGTGTCCCATTGGATGTTTCGTTTTCATTAATCTACCTCACCATTATTATCTTTTAGGGTTAAATATACGATGCCCCTACCATTGGGGCGAGTTATGATTTCCCCACCTTGAAGTATTTTTTTTTGTAATTCTCCCCCTATAAAACGAAGATTCTGTTTACAGAACCGCCTATTCCATGTTTGGCTGACTGGGTGTGGGAAATCTTCTTAGTTAGAATCCTTGACTTGCTGACTTGTAATTTTTTATATATTTAATTGTGACAGCAGGAAAAATCTCAAAAAATATTTCACTAAGACTCAAACCCAGGTTCATTCACACCAAATCGAAGCACCCAACCACTGCGCCAGGAGTTCACGCTTGTCAATATCTATCTGAAAAATTTATTATTAGAAAATTTAAAACCTCTTTTGAGCGAAACATTAATTTTCCAGCGTGAATTGAGGAATTTGTTCAAATAGCTTAACTGCATTACATGATGAACATAAAACATTTTAAATGATTACATTATGAAATCATCTTTTTATTGACAATGTAATATATTTCCCATGCAAATGAAGAGATCCTAATATATTTCCAGTTACAATGAATAGGTGATCAATGAACAACTTGAATCTAAATGTAAAACTTAACACATGATCACATACCTGACATAGACGAAATATAGTGTTCAAGGGAGGTCAAGCTATGCGAAGATATGCGAAGGAACATCATTCAATGATATATATGCTATTTGATTTAATGGGCTAAGCACACTTCACTTTGATGAATGCTTCTTGTCATGGGAGGTCAAGCTATTACAATTCAAACTATTTTATAATACTTCCAAGTGTGTAAGCAATGACATGATAACACATCATGCAATAATGAAATAATTAAGGAAACAATTAACATTTACCACATTCAAGAGATATATTATCATATTATAATCTCAACTCAAAAAATAAAACTAATTCATAACCTATACAAAATAATCAGATTATGAATACACTTACACCATATAACTTTATTATTAAAAATAGGTTATTAATAAAATGCATTATTGATGTTGCTCAATGATGAAAAATATAAATACGTTACTGATTCTTATTAATAAATGTCGAGGAAAAAAATTAACAGCTGCAGATAAATGGCCCACAGGCTTGGCGCTTAAAACAGGTGAGAAGTTTCTTGGGTTTGAATCCTAATGAAAATAGTTTTAAGATTTTTCAGGTTTTCATGTCAAACCCAAAAAATACATGTCACAATTAAATATATAAAAAATTACAAGTTAAACAGTGCCAATTAGGAAGATTCCCGACGTCCAGTCAATCAAACATGAAATAGGGGGTTCTATAAACGAAATCTTCCTTTTATATTTAACTCTATTTTTTATTATTAATTTAAATTAACTAGTAATTGAATTAATTAATTAAAAAAAAGAGATTAAAACAATTGTTTTTGTTTGTTTGATATACATGGCACACGTTTGGGCTGGGCTTAGAAATAGTTAATTCCCATACACCCTTATGTTGCTAACGAGCCAAGCGTGTTGAGACTAGGCTTATAGCCAATTAGTTTTTTGCACACCCTACAATTGGACCTTTTGCAGCATTTAACAGATTTTAGTTGATTTAGAAATTCTGGAATACACCGCTGGCCTGTTTGAAACATTTGTTTGATATGTTTTCCATTTTAATTGCTAAAACCATTTTTTATCCTTATTAAAAATTCATAAAAATAATTTTCTAATACTTGTGAGTCTAAAGCTTTTTGTGATGATTTTTTTAGTATTTTTTCCATTAACTTTGACAATTGTTTGGATAAAAATTGTGAGAGATTGTCTTGTTAGATATTCTTGAATTGTAACCTTTGGTTGAGGGCTTCTTTAAGCTCAATCTAAATCAATATTTTTGTCATGCTTAGACCTCTGATTTCTTAAGTTTTACTTGATGTTTTGGTGTCATTTTGATAAGGTTTTAATTTTTTTGTTAATTTATTTTGTGATGCCTCGATAGATGCCTAAATGTGGATACATGTTTGTGTTGAATATTTGATTTAAACTTGCATTAGTGCAATAGTTTAGAGAATTTTTCTTGACAAGATAGTGGACACTATGACATATTTTATGTAGTAATTTCATGATTTTTAGATCTCTTTAGGTCTTTCTTTGATAATTCTTTTTGTTTTCATCAAATAATGCACAATTTCTTTGACATTCTAACCTAGTTAAGAGTTTGTTTCTCTTGTATTATTTTCCATGCTTTGATAAATGTTGAAGTAACTTATTTGTAAATATATAAACATGTATAAGTGACTTATAACTTGATGTGTGTGTTCAAATTGAGTCATATGCTAATTGAATAATAATGTTTGCTTCATAAGTTGATAGTTGAATACTTTTGACCTAATTTAGGTCCTTAGTTTGCCTTGATGGTGAAATTTCTTGTGAGAATTGTTTAAGATGACTACTTGTGAGTACAATACTGGATTTTAGGATTGTTTACCTTGTTTGGTTTAGAATTTACTTGCATGCTAAATTTTAATTACATTGTAATGTTTGAAAGCATGTTTCTTTTTGTACTGGTTGAAAATGCTTAGTGTAGGTTTGAAAGCCATGATTCATGATCCCTAGGATTGAACTTTAGGTTGTATTTACACCTTTATCCTTGAGGTATTATATTCTTATATGTGTAGATAACATGTTATCAATTGGTTTAAGCGTAAACTTTAGAAGTTAAAACTTGAAACATGTTTGTGTTCCATCTTTTGGTATGTGAACTTGATGTTTGTAAACCCTCTTGTTATTGATTATTAGGTAGATACATTTGAGTTTTAATACTTTTTTGTATATAATTTTTAGGTTGAGTTTGTTAACTTTTGAATTCTTTGTACATGATGCTTGTTAATGATGTAACAATTTGCTTGCATGTATTGCCCTTGTTGAGGTAGATTGATGATTAGGAGCATGCTTAGGTTGTAACCTTGATACTTAAAACTTGTGATGTGAATCCATGATATAAACGATGTGCTTGTTGACTTGTAGAGGCTTCCATCTTTCCTAAGTCCTTTTACCTTTTATTTCTAAGCATTGATGTTGTCTTGACACTTTAAGCCTTGGGTGCTTGTATAATTGTTGATTGCTTTTGATTTAGTTTGTAATGCCTTAGGGTAGAACAATTTTAGCATGACCCTTATAGGACCTTAGTGTTTGTGTTTTACACATTCATGTTAATTGATTGATGACTTGAAGTATGCATTAGAGCTTAGGATATTTTTGTTGCTACTTGATAGGTGTTTGGTGGGCTCTTAAGCCATTTTATTTTGTTGTTTATATTCTTGTTTTGTCTTTGCATGTCCCCTTAGGTTCACTTGTTTTATCTTTGAATCATGGTAGAAATTATATTTTAAACCATGCATGATAATATTAAGTAGTTCCCTTTATCCCCACCCATAGGTCTACTTTGCATGCTAACATTAGGTAATTTTCCCTTTTTATCCATATCTTAGGACCATATTTCATGACAACATCCGGAATTGAATTTCAGTTAGACTTTTTCTATTCCCTTTTTGCATATCATTTAAGGCTAAAGCTCTTTCTTGATCAAAAATCTCAAAAACACTTAATGGGTAAAGATACTTATAATGAGTCATGAGCCTTAAGTACATGAAGATGACTTCAGATTTGAGGCACCAGACTCGATCATCCAAGGGTCTTCATGTCATAGAATTTAGCATGATACGCGTATCAAACATTTTCGATAATTAAGAGAGATGGGCACAAGTACCCCAAACTTTGAGGGACCACATGAGGGATCTCCTACCAAAAACACTCAACAAATTAAAACTCTTTTGCCTTTAGACCTTTTCCTTTTGAAAACATTTTCAGGTAAGAACGCGTTAGTTCCTTTCTACGACAACGCGTGAGTCTCCAAAGTTTGAGCTGCAGTAAAATGTGAAGCTTAACATTGTTCACTAAAAAACATACAACAAACCAAATTTTTTTAGAAGAACTACAGTGCTCTGATTCTTTCGGGATACATAGGCACTAGGTCTCACGATCAAAGGCGAGCACAATAATAAAAAACTTTTTTTTTTATTATTAAAAATTCATTCATGCATTCCCTTAGCTTGTAAGAATTAGATATAACACACCATTTTATTAGAACAACAAGAGTGGGTCCCATAGAGTACCACATAAGTGAGGGGTGCTAATACCTTCCCGTTGCATAATCGACTCCTGTACTCTTCTCTTGGTTGCAAGACCTTGATTTAGCCTTTCTTAGGTTTACTTGATGTTTTAGTTTCCCTTCTTTGACATAAACAAAATTTGACGGCGACTTCATTTTTCATTATTTTCCTAGTTGCTTCACCTTTGTCAGGCGAACTTACCCTCGCGCTCATCATGGCTTTGAGGTATTCAGCAAGATTGATTGCTTTCAAGTAATCTAATTCCTCTAGAGAGAGAGAGAAGTAGGGGTAACAATCAAATTAGTCATAAAATCTTTAATTTACCCAAAGGGTTGGTTGGTATCACCTACATCCTCCGCTTGGGCCTTTTTATACTGGGGCTCTCCTTCGTCATGTTGTTCTTCTCTATGAACATGTTCCTCATCGCTTATGGGTTCCTCATTAGCATTTGTCATATGCACATCTTCATTAACTATTTTTCCTTCGTTTTGGTGGGGGATTACTGGTGAAGAATTCTTGGGTTGGTCTTTGTCTTGGTCCTCGTTGTTTGGAACTTCCATGATTATAGGCCTTTCTTCATCACTTTCAGTCTCAGCATCTGATGATTCAGTTTAATAGGGTGAATTTGGAGGAGGAACTGGTTATTGAACTTCATAAAATGGATTCACTTTTCTATTCGACCCTTTGTCCCATCCTTCATTTGAACTAGGATGAACGGAGCGAGAGTCAGTGCTCCCACGAACATACTTTATGCTTGAAGTAGCGGTGCCAGTCAGGTCACCCTGTAAAGGAAACAATTTAGTACAAGTTGAAAACTAAAAGTGCAACAGAAAAAAGAAACATAATCAAGTAAAATACCTTAATCCCTATATCCTCAGGGCTAGAATTTTCACTTTCGACAATATTAGCAGCAACATTTGTTGTTGGTGTTTCGATATTTATTTCCCTCTGCACAATCGGCTTCGTTGGTGTAAGTTTTGTGGTGATCTTCGTCTAGATGAGAGAGTGGGAATTTTGGATTTCTTTTTCTTGGGAGCAACTTTCTAGCAATTTGGAGACACGTCTTCAGACTCTATTTCAATTTGGACGATTTCTTGTTAAGCTAGTTTGTGTTTCTTTGGAGTAGGAGGTGGTTTCTTACTTGTCTGAAAAAGCAAATGTATTAATAAATTTCGAATAGACATGTAATGATATTTGATGATTAGATTAAGTACATTTGTGGTAGTCTTGGAAATGGTGGTCCCTTCACTTTGTTTTACTTCCTTCGCAGAAGCAACAACTTTTCTTGTAGTTGCTTTATCCTTGGTACTCTACTTTCGTTCAAAAACTAAGGAAATAACAGAAAGCAAAGTTAGAAAAGCAGTTAAGGGAATCGTTTGATTGAACAAAGTCGAGAGTTTCACCCATCCCACACCTTCGTGTATTAGAGAAAGTATGCGAACATGCTCTACATCAACATGAAGATGACCTTTGAAACTGTCTAGCGTATGCTTAGTCAGAACCACCCGTTTAGTAGGATTTTGCCAATTTTGTTGTAGAACCTTCAGGTGAGACCCACATATGAACCATTCTGGTAATGGAGGTACGAATACCAATCCGAAATCAACATTTGGCTATTTTTGGAATCTCGGAGGTTCGAGCTTGAAAGCTAGCTCATACCAGTGTTCGGGTCTAAAACACGGAGGAAGGAAAAAGTTGGGAATATTTTTTGTAAACTTTTCCTTCAAAGTTTCTGCTGCATCATGAATGGTTCGACTAAGATTATCTGGTTTATACATAGTTTCAAAGTATTTTTGGAATACTGAATCTCCTTGATGTGAGTGGTCGTACCTTTCTTGAAGCGATCTTGAGTGGAGGAAAAAGCACGAGTTAGATGTCTAGTAAAACCAGACACATTGAATATTTCGTTGGTGTAGTAATCCTTCCACCAAGTGTAGAACTCATGTGTGTAGTAAAATGATGTTCGAAAGGAGATAGGTACGAGCATGGTTTTCCCAGCATATCGAGCCATGTTCTGTTTGTAGCCCTCTTTAGTGGAAAACATGCTATGAAGGCATAAATGTTTCTTCTTCTTAAAAACTAGTTTAGGTTTTATCTGGTTCAAGCCAAACTGTCGGGAGACTAGATTGGACTAATAACTAACAAAGGTATAATGACTCTTTGAAGGCCTTAGGCTATTGACAAGCAGTTTG
Source organism: Vicia faba (assembly GCA_948472305.1). NCBI lineage: Eukaryota > Viridiplantae > Streptophyta > Magnoliopsida > Fabales > Fabaceae > Vicia > Vicia faba. The sequence continues at coordinate 976,365,724 of OX451738.1, read as the reverse complement.
GGGGTGAGGAATGCTTCCTAAATAGCCATGGATTCTTCTTCTTGATCTGGGGAATGAGCAGGGAATTCTCTTGTGAAGCCCTCAGGGCCACACCTCCTATTGATGAAAGGAGCCATTGAGGGAGTGAAGTTGTAACGCTTAGCAAACATCATCATAAACAAAGTGAATGAGTCTGGAAGATGCACTCCTTCATCACGAGGGGTTAAGCCAGCTAATCTCCTTCCTCGATGACCTTGTTCTTTATAACCTCATCATCCTCATTAATGGTATTGTATGTTTGGAGTGATCAATCCAATGTGGCATTCAACCATTGTTGATTCAGCCAGAAGGGTCTTGCGAAAAGAATGTTTTCCCCTATTTGATAGTGCCTCAAATAGTCAGCAGCTTCTCCAAGGGACTCATAGAGAAAACCTAGGATCATTTGGTTAAGGCATAACTTGTGCCCAACATTCAGTTGGTTTTCCATGATGATAAACCTCTCCGCTACTTGAAGAGATCTCGAGCAAAAGACGCAACGAGACGACCATAAGGTCGGGAAAGTGTTATGCTCTTCTTCTGAGACCTCTTCATCATCCTGAATATGGTGATCAATAGTATATTAGGTGAAGGTAGTGTTATCGAAATTGATAGTGTCTTCAACCATTTTCATTGAATTGAAACTCTCCTCAGTTAGTCAAATCCCAACAATGGCAGCAACATTGAAAAGGGTGGGGGTCATCATTCCACAAGGGAAATGGAAAGTGTTGCGGGAAGCATCCCATAAATAGAGTGAGGCCACTATCATATTTTGACTATACTCTAAGCCAAATTTTGACAGCATCACTAAATCGTAAATCTCTAAATCTTTCCAAAGTTGAGATTTCTTCTTCTCAATCTTAGCCAACCAAGCATAATATGCTTCAAGGTCCTTAGCTAAAGGAGTGGCTCAAAACACTCTAAGAGCATTATGCTGGAAGCAGTAAAGAGGCAAGCAAAAAGTAATTTATTAATTTACCGAGTTATATTTAGGTTATATCATATTCTATCCACATATATTGGTGACAGGGAAAAACCACCGTTCAACAGTTTCAATCCTTCTAAGTTTAGAAAATGGGATTTTGCGGAAAAAGTATAGGAAAAGTAAATAAAGCAGTAAAGAAAGCGATAAAAAATCATCTGCAGCCTAAGAGAGTAATTCTGGAATCACATTTCACTATACTCGTCAAATACTTAAACTTTTTTATGAATTGCACGCGACCTAAATTACTTATCAATACCATCATGTATCACTCATACTAATGTTATCTCTAACGCAAAGTGAGACATCACCTGTATTGCTCTCGTTGATGATCTATCAACCGACTCAAATAACCCGGATGCATTTCATAAACGATACCCACATGATTATTAAGCCTAAATCTATGTCCAGAGTCTAGGACCTAATATATATTCATCTAAGAAAGAGATTCATAAAGCATATGTCTACGACAAACCAAAACTCAATGATTAAGCAAAAATCAAGAATAAACCTCGGTATTAATTTGTAAAACAGATTTCATACAATCCCATGATCAACAAATGTACATACAATAAGAGTAAAGATATAAACGCAACACCCCTCATTGGAATGATACATAGGGAAGAAGGAGATGAATAGAAAACTTCTCATGGTATCAACACAATCTGAGACCACCCATAACTAATCAACATGATGAACCACCCAATGATGTTGCTTGAACCTCTAAGCTACAAAGAATTAGATCAGATCTCTTACAAGAGGGAAAACGATGATAAAAACCTAAAAAAATTATTTCTAAACTATTTATACAAAACTGATCTCGGCAGATCGTGCTAAGCGGGCTACATTTATTTAACACACTAAACCTCCCTAAACCACGCTTAGCAGGACTTGCGCGCTAAGCGGGCTCAAAAAATCACTTATGCGAAATCTGTCAAAATTGCGTGTAGCATGCTAGAGGATGCGCTTAGTGCGGTCCCCTGAGCAGAACTTCTCAAAACTGGGTCTTTTATTCCAAAAATGCACATCCGGAGCCGTGCCTTCGACACCTTATTCCTCGATGCTCCAAAATGTAACAAATACCTACAAAATGAATGGAAAAACATCAAAAGGTACACTATATACACAAAAACATAAATAAACACAAACTAAATGTATTTATGCAAAAGTCGGGTTTATTCAATGATATTAACAACAAAGAGTCATTGAGTGCAACAAAAAGTATATACAGAAATAGCTACAATTTACACTTATCAAACTCTGCCTAACTTGAACTTGTTTGTCCTCAAGCAAGGCCAAACAACTCAAAGAACCAAAATATCATGAATCAACAAGTTTTAAAACGGAAAACAAATGTATGGTTCAAACAAAAACACACACGCAAGGTAAATACTTACCACAATCTACAACGACAACATGTAAACAAAATGAATCCTAAATACAAAAATCATACTAAACATTCTAAAACAAAACAAGCTCAATCATGAATCACACCTAGTAAAAATTCATCGGTAGATGAAGAACACACAAAGGTGAGGAACAAAAAACACTCATCTACAATCTTACAAAGAATAGACTAAATTATGTATTCATCCAAAAACTCATTGAAAATACAAAGGCAAGAATCACAAGGGATTTTTAAGGTTATAATGTGACTTGGTTAACAAACAAGGGATAAGTCCTAAAGCTAATCGAAACAAAAACTTGCCTTAACCTAAGGGAGTGATCAACTCACAAAGACTCAAGCAAAATAATTTCAACCAAACTTCTTCTTCATTCCAAATTTCTCACCAACACCCATCATTTATTAACACAACATTATTCCATACTCTTTTTATTTTTGTTTTTAAAAACTTTTCTCTTTTTTCTTTATTTTTATTTTTCTTTTTTTTCTCTCACTTTTTTGCTTTTTTTCTTTCTTTCTCAACCTCATAGTAATACACACAAGCACATAAATATTTCTCTCCCCAACTTGAATTCAACCAACATCATAATGTGAATACTCCCTACTTTCTAAGGCAAGGTAAAAATTTAAACGATAAATCATAGTTGAATGTTCAAGAAAACAAAGAACGAATATCCATACAAAATATGAACCAAACACTCATAGATAAGAATTTAGCAAAAACAACATGGATATCGACAAAAAGGGTCAAAAGGGGTTACTAATGATCACACTCACAAGGTGAGTTGACTATTTGCCCAAAGTAGTTATGCTCAAAATGAAACAAAAAAGGCCTTGATCTTGTTCATGCTTTCATACAATCAACACAAACAAAAGATTAAATATAATAAAATCCAGTTAAAATAAGATTTAAGGCCTCCAACTTATATGAACAATGGAAAGCTTTCTCATATTTATGGGTAAAAAGGGAACTAAAGTGATTCAAGTCATGATCAAGTAATGCAAAAAGAATGATTGGTATGGTAATTATATAAATTATAAATTTCCTAAACATGTTATGTTATAGAAAGCGATAAACGAGTACATGGCGAGTACCAACTTCAAAAACTATCATTACCATACATCTGCAAGTTGACACACTAAAAATCGAAAAATCATCAAAAGCGACCTCAAGCCATCGAACCAAAATTTGAGCCCAAACAACAAAAAAGACTTAGTTAAAATAAAACTATTGATTACTATACTATAAAGCCTCGAGTGAAGTGGGAAAAGGAGAGCAAGTGAAATATTAAAAGGAATTCACTGGCGTAACTCAGAAGAGCGCGCTAAGCAGGCTCAACCGTGCTACACCAGTAACAGAAAAACCAGGACAACAACATGCAGTTCAGCAACACCCTCTATAATCACCTACATTATCCTCCTTTACACATCTAAACAACATTTACAACACAAACACACTTCCACAATCTAAACACGAAAAGCTTGCAGGAAAAAATAAGAAACATAAAACAACTAATATAAACATAGTGAAAGAATGGGTGAAAATTTATTAAACAAGTTGTAAAGTGAAAATTTGAGAATTTTACGAACAATCCGAGTACAACTTGTTTAATGAATGTTCACCATACTACCTAAGATAGAATGAAAAAGTAACAACGAAACAAAAAACGATAAAACATGCTTATTTTTTATCGTAAGCTCGACGTCTGATATTTACAAAACAACACATTGCTTCGGACGAGCCAAACGCTTCACTCCCGCCTTCTCTCAAGTCTCTTCAAGCCCTAACCGAAACTACACATCTAACCACACTTTGGCAAATGTGAAACAAAACAAGTATAATATATACAAATGTATAAATCCAAAAAATGTACAAAATAAACAAGTATGTAGAAAATGTAAAAATACACATTATAGACATATTTATGAAACTTAGAAAGCAACTATCACAATGTAGTTAATATCAACATCAATCCTCGACAAAAGCTCCATTTTGCTATAAGCGGTAAAGCGGAAAGAAAAAAGTAAGTTATTAATTTACCAGATGATATTTAGGTTATATTGTATGGTGTCCCAAAATATTGGTGAGAGGGAAAAACTACCGTTCAACAGTTTCAATCCTTCTAAGTTTGGAAAAGAGGGTCTTGTGGAAAAAGTACAGTAATAGTAAATAAAGCAGTAAAGAAAGAGACCAGCCGTATCACTCACACTAAGGCTATCTCTAATGCAAAGTGAGACACCAGCCGTATTGCTCTCGTCGACGATCTCTCAACCGACTCAAATAACTCGGATGCATTTCATAACCGATATCCACATGAATATTAAGCCGACGATCTCTCAATCGACTCAAATAACTCGGATGCATTTCATAACCGATATCCACATGAATATTAAGCTTAAATCTATGTCTAGAGTATAGGACCTAATAGATATTCATTCAAGAAAGAGATTCGAAAAGCATATGTCTATGACAACCAAAACTCCCCAATTAAGCAAAAATGAAGAATAAACACCGATATTAATTTGTAAAAGAGATTTCATACAATCTCATGATCAACAAATATACATACAATAAGAGTAAAGATATACATACAACACCCACCATAGGAATGACACATAGGGAAGAAGGAGATGAATAGGAAACTTCTCGCGGTGTCAATACGATCCGAGACCACCCATAGCCAATCCACATGATGAACCACCAAATGATGTTGCTTGAACTTCTAAGCTACAAAGAATTGGATCAGCAGACTACACTTAGAGGGCTCACCATGCTAAGCGGGTTGTATTTATTTAACACACTAAACCGCCCTAAACCACACTTAGTCGGGACTTGCGCGCTAAGCGGGCTCAAAAAATCACTTATGCCAAATCTGTCAAAATTGCACGTAGCACGCCAGATGATGCGCTAAGTGCGGTCCCTTGAGTAAAACTTCTCAAAACTGGGTCTTTTATTCCGAAAGTATACATCTGGAGCCGTGCCTTAGACACCTTATTCCTCGATGCTCCAAAATTCAAGAAATACATGCAAAATGAATGGAAAAACATCAAACAGTACATTATGTACACAAAAACACAAATAAACACAAACTAAATGTATTTACACAAAAGCCGGGTTTATTCAACGATAGTAACAATAAAGAGTCGATAAGTGCAACACAAAGTTTATATAAAAATAACTACAATTTTTCACTTATCACATTGGTCATGTAATCCAGACCAATAGAATCATGGATAGCCAAAGTGTCAGTTGAAGACTTCAATTGGTCTTTTTCAGACGAAGGTGCAACTATAAGAATGGATTTACCTTTGTCATCAAGCTTTTTCCTGCTAGCCAAGGGCCTAGAGCAATGATAAATAGGAAAAAAAACTCTGAAAGAGTTGTAGCATCTGCATCAGGGCCGGGAAAGGGACCCATGAATGCATGCGTTTCACCAAAAATGGTCAAGGGTATGAGTACCTAAGATTCGTAAATTTCCGTCTTCTCTTCAAGAGGGGGAGGCTCTGGGAAATATTCTTGGTTCCCTATTTTTGTTGGTTTTGTAATCTAAACAATAGGCTGAGAAGCATATTGTTGCTATTGTTGCTTGGAAGATTTTGTTGTTTTAGGCGCTATTCTAGACCGGACCGACAATCAGAGTGGGCCCAGTCTAGTCTCTCCCTTTAGCGTGACCATACGACCATGACCAGAATCTTCCCCTCCTAGACCGGCAAGCAACCCTCGGTGACCAACGAGAATCTCTCAGTCTTCCTAACATCAAGTCGTCCAAGTAACCAACAACCGACCAGACCGCTACCCGTAACATACCTCTTCCTCGGAACCGAATGCTAGTTACAGGCACACCGGCTCGGTATGACTAAGTCCTGGGAGTTACCTATTTTCACGAGTCCGCATATCTAGGCCCAAAAATAGGAACCAATGGCTATGCGCCAGGGGAACTATGTATACCCTCACACATGTGAGGGTCAGGTATCGAATATTCACTATTCACCACTAAAACCCTAATACTTTGGTTGTATCTCTTTGCTCCCACACTTACTTGATCGTCAGAGTGCCTTGTAGGTATAAACCCCCTTTTTTCCTCCTCGACTTTCCAACCCGACAGAAGATCGTCATCTGGTCACCTTGCAGTTTATGATCAACCAGTAAGATCAGTGGTGCCGTCTGTGGGAAACTATCTTCCCCGTTTTCTATTCCTCGTAATCTGAATACTAAAGATACTCTCCATTCAACAATCATGGCTGACCGTGATGATCATCATCCATACGAAAAGGCTCCACTTCCCTCGATGCACAAGACTGACGTAGGTCAGGAACATCCTCACCTCGAGGATAATTATGACCTCTGCAATAGCCGAACTGCATCTCCAGATTCTGTAGATGCCCATCGTGATGATCAACAATTCTTGGACAGATAACGTCCCAAGATCCCCACTAAGGAACTGACAGAGATCCTATAACCAGTTCTCATCCCTCACAACACCGACCCAGCCATCGCAACATTGCTCGCTGTCATCAACCAAACTAACGCCCTTATCTTGCAATAGAACAGAAAGATGGGGACCTGGGAACAGAAGCAGTCAAAACCTCCTCCTCAGAGAACCCGACGACGACATTCCCCTAACAGATCTCTACCAATGCGTGGCCTTCCACTGAAGAAGGAGAGGTGCATCATTTCTTTCTTCAAGAAATGCGACCGTACACCTCCCTCCAAAGATCAAGACTTTCTATCATACAAAAGAAAGAAAGGCGACCAAGCCGACTGCTGTCGATCACCTCCGCCCAAGCTCAGGCAGAAATGGAGGAGTCCTTCCCCCCGTCGAGACCACGACACCCAACATAGACATAATTAGCACTCCCCTTCTCTGTCTCCCGTAGATAGCGACATCGACAAGTCCCACAGACTGTTGTCAAGAGAAATTACAGAGGCACCACTTCCCGTCATACTGGAGTAACCACCCCCATTGAGGACAAACGATGGGATGACATATCACGACGAACATATAGAGAACATTGAAGCCCTCCTCGACTACAGAGGGGTCAAAGGAGCCATCAAATGTCGATTGTTCGTGATCCCTCTCGGGAAAGGAGCAATGTCCTAGTACAAGAGTCTCCCAGATGAATCCATCACCTCCTAGCAACAACTTGGGATGATGTTCGCGAGGCACTTCACGGCCTCACGTCGACACCTGAAGCCAGAGGCTTCGCTTGAAGTGATCATCCAAGGCAGGGATGAATCTCTCCAGGCATACATCGAGCACTTCAACAACTAAGCAGTGAAGGTCTCTACGATTGATAATATGAAGAAATATCTCCTTGAACGCGGGCTCCATCCCCGCAGTAACTTCACTAAAGTGGTGGGCATCGAAACAACGGTAACGCTCGATTCCCTCCTCCTCAAGGCTCAAGAATACATACAGTACGAGGAGAAGGGAGCCGCCAATAACCCCCAGGAATCAAGGCACGGAGAGAGTGCTATACCCTCAAGAAATGATGAACCCTCGACTTCTCGTCAAGGAGAGAAGAAACAAGAAGAAAAGTCCCGAGACCCCAAAGACCACAAGGGACCCACCGGGCGGTTCCACAACTACACCCCTCTGACTACTTCGAGGGAGTGTATTCTATCTGAATGTGTAAATTCCAAATTCAAACAAGCCGGGGTACGCTTTCCCCGACAAACACCCTCGAAACCAGGAACCGACAAGTGAAAATATTGTAGGTTCTATAAAAGCCACAGGCACAACACTGAGGATTGAATCCATCTCAAGGATGTAATCTAAATACTAATTCGATACGGGCATCTCAAACAATACAAAAAAAAAGAGGCTGCCCGTGAAGAGGTTCCAAAAGCCAAAAATATAGAATTGGGGAAAGAGTCCGCTGACATTAATGCCATATCGGTCGCCATGAGCATCTCGTGGCCAGAAGACTTCTATCTCCTGGACATGGAGAGCGTTTCATTATACTTATCCTCTCACAGACCTTGGGAGTCATTCCCCGTGGCTATGGTCATCTCCGACGGAGGATTCAACAGGAAAATGGTGGGGTCTGTGAAAAGAAGATTCGACCAACTCGTCAAAGCCAATTCCGACATGGATGCCACACTAGACAAGTTCCAAGGAGGTTCTCACCCCTTCGCCTTCTACAGAGAAGAACTACCCAACGGGCCCCCAACTCGACCATCCCACTGCTCATAAGGGCTTGCATGGCGAATTTCGACGTGTGATGCATTCTGGTCGACCAGGGAAGCTCAGTAGACATTATGTACACCCAGTTGTTTGCCATTCTGCAGCTGAATGAAAGCCATCTAACCCTGTATGTTGGATCAAATCTCCAAGGCTTAATGGAGCCAGTACAAAACCCTGAGAATACGTTGAGCTGATCGTCTCCTTCGGGAGAGGAGTGACAGCCAGAGCCATCAAAACCTAATTTCTGGTAGTAGATTTCCCATTTCTTTACCAGTGCATCTTTGGGAGACCAACTCTCGCCGAGCTAATCGCAGTGCCCTCCATCGTGCACCTAAAAATGAAGTACTACACTGCTGAGGGTTTGGTCGCCACCCTCTACGGGGACATCCAAGTAGCGAGGAGATGTTTTAAGCCTCAACCAGAGGTCTCAGTTCCATCAACATTCAACCTCAAATGACCATTGGGGCCGCACTGCCTTCTAGATCCAAGGAAGCCAAGCCACTGCCAAGGGTCGATGCCATTGACCTCCAAAGTCTCTTCTCCAAAGGAGATCGCACCAAACAGAGAAATAAGGGATAAGAACCCGTAGTCGAAGGCGAGAATTCAACCTCATCTACAAGTAGCAAGAAACTCTCACGAACCATCCTGGATAGAGATTTCGAACCCTTCCCCATGGGAACGACCCCACCCGAGGAGTGAAGATCGAAGCTAATCTCCCCGACTTGACAAAAAGATAACTTAAAGCATGCCTAAGGGAGAATGCCGACCTATTCTCCTGGAGCGCAACCGAGATGCCCATAATAGACCCAGAAATCACATGCCATCACCTAACCATAGATCCTGCCCTCAAGGCAGTCGCTCAGCGTAGGAGAAAATAGTCCCCTGAAAAACGGACGTTACCGAACTAGCTGTAAAAGACTTCCTAGAAGCACATTTTATTTCTGAAGCCCAGTACACAAACTGGATCTTAAATGTAGTTCTTGTGAAAAAATCTAATGGAAAATGACGTATGTGCATTGATTATACTGATCTCAATCGGGCTTGCCCAAAATATGCTTATCCCCTCCCCAATATTGACAAATTGGTCGACAACTCGACCGGTTTTAAATTGATATCGTTTATGGATGCATATTCTGGTTATAACCAGATCCCAATAGAAAAAGCGGACAAAAGATATACTGCTTTCATGATCGAGTCGAGCAACTATTACTACAATGTAATGCCATTCGGTCTGAAAAACGCGGGCGCTACATATCAGCACATGATGAACAAAGTCTTTCGCAAAGAGATAGGAGATATGCTCGAAGTCTATAGGACGACATGATCATTAAATCTAATGAGGAGGTAGACCATGCCCACCACTTAAAGAAAGTTTTCGAGCAGGCCCGAAAATGCCGAATGTGGTTTAACTTGGAAAAATGTACCTTTGGGGTACGAGCGGTCAAGTTCCTCGGGTTCTACCTAACCGAACGAGGCACTGAGGTGAACCCCAACAAGTTTTGAACATTATATGAATTTCTAACACCCACTTCGAAAAAGTCCATTCAGATCCTGAATGGCATGCTCACTTCTCTCTCTCGATTCGTGGCGAAATCTGCCCAACATGCGCTCCCCCTCTTTAAGCTCCTCCTTAAATAGGAAGTCTTTGAATGGACGCCTGAATGCGAGCAAGCCCTCTCTCACTTGAAGCAGGAGCTATCGCAGCCGCTCGTCCTCTCCCGACCAGACAAGGATGAAATCCTATATCTTTATCTGGATGTCTCCTCCGAGGCAGTGAGCGCAACGCTGACCAGGGAAACTCCGAAAGGATAGAGACCCATTTATTTCACGAGAAAAGCCTTACAAGGCCCTGAGATGAGATATCATCAAATTGAGAAGGTGGCCTTAGTCCTCGTTAACACATCCAGGAGACTCAGGCACTACATTTTGCCCCATACCATAGTCCTCCGAACAGATCAACCGATAAAACAGCTGCTTGGAAGACCTGACATGACAGGCAGGATGTTAAAGTGGTCCCTGGAACTCTACGAATTCTACGTCCAATATGAGAGCAGGAAAGCCCTTAAATCTCAAGTATTGGCCGACTTCGTGGCTGAAATGACCTCGCCTAGATCCCCGGATGGAGCTCGTAGATGGACAATCTTCGTCGATGGTGCCTCCAGTTCAACCGGGAGCGGTGCTGGTATTATATTAGAAAATAAAGAGGGAACCTTAGTCGAGGTCTCCCTCGAACTATCTTTCCCAACATCGAACAACCAAGCCAAGTACGAGGCATTCTTTGCGGGATTGCGCCTGGGGGAAGATCTGGGATCCGAGGAAGTTAAGATCTTCACCGATTCTCAACTGGTGGCATCTCAGGTACAGGGAGAATATCAGGTCAAAAACAACCAGCTCGCTGAATATTGGTCCCTAGTCCAGGAAAGAAAAAAGAGATTCAAATCGGTGGACGTGCAGCATGTTTCGCGCAAACATAACACTCATTCGAACATCCTATTCAAATTATCAAGCACAAAGAAGAAAGGAGGAAACAAATCGGTGATACAGGAAATCCTTCCTCGACCGAGCACCCAAAAACCCCCCTTCAACCTTAGAAGTACTCGCCATAGGGGACAACGACTGCTAGATGATCCCCGTACACAACTACGTCACTGAAGGAAAGCTTCCCACCGACTCGAAAGAAGTGTTCATCGTCATATATAGAGCCTGCTCGTACATTTTGATCGAGGGAAAACTATACAAGAGAGGATTTTCCATTCCCCTCCTCAAATGCGTCGAGCGATGCAGCGCGAATCATATCTTGCTCAAAATTCACAAGGGAATTAGCGGCCAACATCTAGGAAGAAGATCCCTCACCAGAAAAGATTTACGAGTGAGATACTATTGGCCGACCATGCAGCACAACGCTAAAGAACACGTGAAAAGATGCGACAAATTCCAACGACATGCAAACATGCATCTAGCTCCACCCAACAAGCTCAAGTACCTCTCCATTCCTTGGCCCTTCGCTTGGTGGGGATTAGACCTCCTAGGCCCATTTATGGTAGGATCCAATCAAAACAAATACTTGATCGTAGCGGTAAACTATTTCACCAGATGGATAGAAGTCGAAGCTCTGGCTAAAATTACAGCCCAAAACGTCCTTCGCTTCTATAAAAGAAACATCCTCGCTCGATTCAGAATTTCACAAGCGATAGTCATCGGAAACGGTACTCAGTTCACAAATCACACCTTTCAGGAATTTGACGCTAAGTTGGGCACCACCCAACACTTCGCCTCTGTCGAGCACCCCCAGACGAACGACCAAGCTGAATCAGCAAAGAGGGTAATTCTCAAGGGACTTAAGCGAATATTATATGAAACCAAGAAGAGTTGGGTCGAGGAGTTACATAACGTACTCTAGGAATATAGAACGATGACACATTTGTTGACCGGAGAAACTCCTTTCTGATTAACTTACAAAATATAGGCCGTCATTCCCGTGGAGATCGAGGAACCCTCTAGACGAACCGAAGCTCCCCCTGACGAGGAGATGAATGACGTCGCCCTTTGGGAGGAATTAGATCTTGTGGAAGAAATCATAATAGGAGTGGCCCTACGAGAGGCCTCGCTCAAAGGATAAACATGCACTACGATGCCAAAATCATACGATAAGAGTTCGAGGTCGGTAGCCTTGTCTTGAAAAGAAATTGTAAAGAATCTCACGAAGGCAAGCTCACAGCGAATTGGGAAGGTCCCTATCGCATCTACGCGAAAACAGGGACCGAGGCGTATTACTTAGAAAATTTACAAGGGGAACAACTCGTCCGATCATGGAACACTGAGAAGCTAAAACAATATTACAGTTAAAACACTAAACATTTGGCGAGTCTCGTCGATAAGACAAACTCATCCAGGCCCAACCACACGTGTATGCCTAGGTACAAGCATAGCACCCAAATTATATTGCAGGGGCGAGACTCCGCTCTTTAAACGAGCATGTCCTCAGCCCGACATAGATAACTAAATCGAGCTCCATCGTCCCCATACCATGATGGTAGAACACCCAACTCGCAACAGGAAGTTCATGCTGCTGAGTTCAGACCCTTGAAACGTAACCTGAGTTCTGGCACACACCAGGCATTCGCCCTGGCCATATGTCCGGATAACCACACCGGTGAACACGTAAACTAAATAAACATTTCCCCACTACAAGCCCATAGCAAAACAAAATATGTCTCGAGAAGACAAGCATCACAACAAACATGCAATCACAAATATTTAAAGTTAAAATAAATGACTGTTAAGCTATTGTACGAATTTTTACAAAAATAGGCCCATGACCCTGCATCCATAAAACAATCGTGGTCACAAGAACCACATCTGTTCAAAAATTACATAAACGGGCATATGCCCAAAAATAAGATTATAAAATAATAGTGCATAGGCCGGAACATACTAGCTTCACTCTCCTATTCTCTCCTTGACGACATGCGACAACTGAGGAAGATCCTCAAAAGGTTGGTCGACAAGCTCTTTGAGGTGATCCGGGACCAGGATCTTACCTGCGACCACATAGTAATTAACCCCCATGTTGGAGGTGTTAAGCTCGACCCCAGGGTTGAACATGTACTGCTGCTTCACCGTATTCTCAAAACTCCCCTCGAAGGAAGCTTGGGCATCATCCACCGCCAATTGAAAACGAGCGACAAGCTCAACCCGAGTCCTTAAATCCTTTGTGTCCTCTGGTTCATCTTTGGCGGGTGTAACCTTAGCAGTCAAGGCCATTACCTTTTCCTCGAAGGCCTTCTTTTCTAGCAACAAAATTATGTGCTCCTCTGAGAGACTCCCTGAATCTTCCTTGACCAGCTTCCGAGCCTTTTCCTTATCACTCCTCCCCTTCTCGATCGTGGACAACTTAACCTGTAGTTTCTTTAGCCTAACATCTTGCGAAGAAATCCCCTCGACGTAAACAAACACCATCTCGAATATCCTCATCAGACCTCCAGCATCCTGAGCCAACATCGCCCCCTTTTCCGGGCATTCCAAACCCTCGAGGTGAAGAGACTCCGCCCAAAGAAGACAAAGAGATGCGCCCTCGAAGAAAGCCTTCTCCAGCCAACAAGGGGGTAGGTCGTATGTCGCTTTCCCCTTCTCCCCGGTCAGATCTACACTTCCCTAGGCATGCATCCTCTTCACCTTCGAGGAAACCGGAGCAGGAGAGTTATAGCCTAACCTAAAGACGAGTTACCCGACCCTGATGTAGGAGCGGCCCCGAACCAGCTTGACCGTCCTTCATAGCCTTTTTCGCTCTAGAAGAAAGAGTCCTAGCTATACACTATTGAGCTAGATTCATGCTAAACAATACAAAAAATCAAAGTTAGGAAACAAGGGACCAAAAAGTGTCGACCACATATAACTACTCAAAACACAAAACTAAGTACCCAAGTATTTGACAGGATCCTCGCTCTCAAGAAGTTCCTTTACGAATATCAAACCAGACTCGTAGACGGCCTCCCCGTTTTTATCCATCACAACTTGCCTCCCCTACCCAATCGCTGTACATGAGGGATCCGCGCTACGAAAGTGATCAGGATGGCAAAACTCTCTTAATCCTCGACGTCGAGCTCCATCTCCTTCCAGACGTAGGTACCTAATTTATTGTCAAAGTGATTCCTCATTCATTGGAAGGGGAACTTATAAACCAGCTTGATCACTTGATTACCCTACTCGTTTAAACAAGGGACCTCATCCTCGTCACACAACAGAACGATCCTAAAGACATTCAACATTGCCCTGCTCGAAAGGGGCTGCACCAAAATGTATTTGTCATTAAAATGTAAGACAGACTCCAGGTAGGCTTTGAACAACTTCTCGTTGCCTTACTTCAAAGCAACCCGTTGTACCCAAAAATTTCCCCTTCTTTCTTTCTCAAGACATTCTTTTAAAGCTTCTCAGGCACTCAAGGGTTGACCAGTCAACTCACCTCCTAAGCCCAAAAGTCTACAATTAGGGTTTTAAGTTTCTCAAGGAAATTTGGTTTTCAAAGGTCTCAAGTGACTTCCATGGTTCTTCATAGATCCTCAACAAGGTCCATGTCAAGTTTCAAGCCCTACATCAAAATTTTGTTCAGTCAATGGCTCAGATGATTGAAAATCAACTATATTGGTCAAAAAGTCAACCATGGTCAACATACAGTTAAACTTCAAGATTTTTTGTCAACATAAACATTTTGAAGTGATATTCATCATTTGCTAAAGGGTTGATCATGACTCCCCAAGGAAAGCTTTCAAATCATCAAAAGTCAAGAATTGTCAAATTAGGGTTACCTTAGGAGAAGTCAACTGAAATTTGACCAGACATAACTTCCACATACTTCATCAACTTTTTCCCAAACAAAGCCCATTTTTAAGAAAATTCAATTCTCTACAACTTTGCTTTTATTATCAAGTCCAAAAAATGTTTCATTTGGCGAACATGAGCTAATACATTATAGGTCATTTTCAAAAGTCAACAAAAGACACTTTTTGTCAAGGCAACTTACATCAAGATAATATCTTGAAAAGCAAAAATGATCAACATAGATATTGTAGGGGATATCTTGAGCTTTTTAAAAAGTCTAAGATAATATTCAAAAGATGAAAATTCAGCAAGTTATGAGTTTCACAAGTTGGGAGATTTTGAAGAAATTCATGAAATGCACATTGAGCAAATTTGCAATTTTGGATTAATGAGCCTAATATTTGATGTCCAAACATGATTACGAGATGTTATAAAATTTCTAAGATCACTCCCACCATGTCTTGAATTTTATTATTATTTTATTTATATTTTATTTTGGTTTTATTAAAAAAATACAAAATAAAATTGAATAAAGCATAAGACCAATGGGCCAGCACATGGTTTGATTTTTTCAGGCCCATGTAGCTCATCACAGCCTGTTAAATTCGTAAAAAAGATGGAAATGGAAAGAAGTAACGCAAATATGGAAATATTTCAAATTTTGACATTGTT
The DNA here is from genome assembly GCA_948472305.1 of Vicia faba. Taxonomy (NCBI): domain Eukaryota; kingdom Viridiplantae; phylum Streptophyta; class Magnoliopsida; order Fabales; family Fabaceae; genus Vicia; species Vicia faba. Next base: position 976,350,144 of record OX451738.1, on the reverse strand, counting down.
TTGATGAAGATCCTTCATGGCTTGATTCAATACCATGTTTATCAGCCTTCTACTCCCTCTATAAATATTGAAGCAAAGCACAACAAAAAGGACACAAAATCCTGGCATACGAAAGCTCTCTCAAAATTCTCAAATATCAAAGAATTATTGAAAATCGTATCTCACTTTCCAGCCCATATCAATCAAAACCAGTGATCAAACATCACCCCTGAGATCCCCAGGAGTCCTCCAGAGCCCAAATTCAAACCCTAAGCATCCAAAATCATCCTCATAAACCTCCCACGGTATTTGGTAAAATTTTGATCTCAAACTTTCTAATTACGTAATTTAAACCAGTTTTATGCATGCATTCATGTTGCTATTGATATTTTGAGTAAAACTAACGTGTTACATGTAAGCTTAGGGGCCTGAATCCGAGAGTGCCATTGTTAGGGCAGGATCTCAAGAGAGCTCCGAGTCTCTCAATCTAGACACTTTCAGACCAAATGGACCTCACCATCAAATATGCAAGTTCCAAATTAGTGGACCTGGATATTTTATTTTCATTATTTGAGCCATTTTCGCAGGTTTACATTTTGCTGTGGTCGGAGAAGACAATCAGAGTTTGATTTTGGTGTCCCTAAGTCTCATTGACTCCGGTCAGGTCTTGCATGGAAGAAGACAACATTTCCATTGGTTCGTTCAAATATTCAGGGTCCCACTGGGATGCGCGTGCTTGATGATCCGGCACTAGCTGACAGTTTACATTATAATGTTATGGTTTTATTATTCTAACCGATGAATCACGCCACCCCAGTGGCAACACACATGCACGTAAGACATTCTTGCGCCTCGCCCTAGGTTTGATCCAAGCGTGAGGCATTTTTATTTTTCTTTGTTTCTCATTTCAGATCCAGTAGGGACGAAGCAAGCACACACATGATGCATCCTCTCAATATGGTCCATCAGATCATCAAATCATAGATCTAGCACCCCAGAATGTTCATAACCATGGTACACTCTAAGGCACGCTCCCCACTAGATCACACAAGGCTCTTAGGCTCAGTTATATTTGGGCCTAGCAGATTTTGTTTATTGCACCCTCCCCCTAAACATTTTTTTGCAGCAACCCATTTACATTTTTATTTATTTATCATTTCATTTTCTATTTTTTCTTTTTCTTTTCTTTTAATAACTAATTTATTTTAATAAAAACCATAAAATCAAATAAAAATTAGATTTAGGGTTTAATTTAATTAACTTTTTTTACAATAAAAATTAATTAATTAAATTATTTTGAGTTTATTTTGCTAATAAAAATTGGTTAGAATTAGGTTTATTATCATAAAACTTGTTTTTCCTAAATTAAAAATAACAAAAACATTTTTCTACTTAGAATTTTAGGGTTTTCTAGACGTCTTCCCCCTGTTCACTCTCCACGCATTTATTTTCGTATTATCATTTTCCATATTATTGTAACTGTACAAGGATGTAATAGTTTAATTTAGGACATTTACACTTTCCCCCATTTTGGTTTGTACTCCCCCATCCCGAAGCGATGTAATAACATAGTTTAATCCTCGCACTTTTATTTTATGCCTTATGTATATATTTAACTGTTAGATGTATGCTAATAGGTTTGCATGACAAGACTAAAAACAAATGGTAAAAAACCTAAATATCCAAGATAAATAACTGAAACACAACACACTTTGCACACGCTCACTTCTAAGGTACCACCACTTGCTGCCTTCAAAAAAATAAACAGTCATGTCCCTCGAATGTAGAGACACTTTAGCAAAGTCCCTTCGATAGAAAAAAGATCATAGTCCCTCGATGACCTTTCGACGTTGCCTTCGATAAACGATCTAGTCCCTTACGATAAAATTGCTAAAGTGCCCTACGAGTTGCCTTCGTGACTGTACGATGACCCGCACATGTCCCTCAAACATCCAATGATAGGGCAACCTACTAACTAATGGTAGGATAGCACTATATAAAGGAAAAGAGGAAAAGAACAAACACCATTCAAGTAGGTACACAACTCGTAGTTGCTTGCTCACAAAACAAAACAAAATTTCTCACACATACACTCTCCTTTTCTAAATATTTTCAAAGACAAAAACACTTTGTATGCATTATCAGCGATACAAGAATCATTACAAAGTTCGACGCACTAAGGCGTCTTTTCAAAAATATTTTCAAAAATACACTTACACAAAAAAGCATTTTCAAAGTGAGCTTGCAACTAAGAGCCCGTAGATAATTACGGATGGAAAAGATGCTAATACCTTACCTTTCCTTAACCTACCCCCCAAACTCAAAATACTTAAAAATGTCTTTCCTGTTCTTTTTACCCTTTCCTTTGTTGGATAAAAGAAAAGTCGTTGGCGACTCTTACTAACCGCAACGTTTGTGATAAAATGCAAAACCAGTAAAGTCAGTTCTCCCACCGTATAACAGAACTGGCGACTCTTCTGGGGAAAACTAAAAGTGGGGTTACCTTAGAGATAGTTCATATTTTAAATTCTTTCCTTGTTTGCCTTGCTTGATTTATTCTTAAAGGGTTGTTTGGGTATTCTTGTAAAGATCCTATACCCGGATCTGAGGCATATTAGGTAAGTAGCAATAAATCGTGGGGACTATGCGGCATAATATCGACATGGTTGAAGTGATGGCCATGTTAGTGTGACACATTTTTTGGTACCGGTGTCCCTTGAGTCTAGTCAAGGAGAATACAGGGCCATTGTGTGGTGTCATAAAGCACTAACTGACCGTAGAACCTTAGTTGAACAACTTGGCCATTAGAAAGTAGTGAGATAGCTGGCCTTGGTGCAAGACTAAAGTTGGTTGATACTTGTTGTAACCCAAAATTTTCCCTCTCTTTCCTCAAGACATTTCTCACAAGATCTTCATTGACTCAAGCTTGCACAAGTATTGACTAGGTCAAACCACCTCCTAAACACTGATGCCTCAAATTAGGGTTTTTATTTTCAAAAGGACAACTGGACTTATAACACCTCAAATTAATTTCATGTATCATTATAGACCTCCAAGAATACTCTTGTAAAGTTTTAAGTCTTGAATCACAGTTTTGCTCAGTCAATTGACCAGATGACTGAAAATCAGTTGTATTGGGTAAAAAGTCACCCGTGGTCAACCTACCGTCAAAATTCAAGATTTTTGACAAATATCAACATTTTAAAGTACTATTCATCCTTTGATCAAGTATTGATCATAATCCCTCAAGAAAAATACTCAATTTATCAAAAGGGTAAAATGGTCAAAATTAGGGTTTTAACTATAACTGACTGATCACTGACTTTTGACCTAATACATGATCTAATGGCTTAAAGCATAATCTCAAGGATATAAGCATAACATGTTGGCCTAATATCCTGGCTCAAATAATCTTGCAAAATCAATGGATTGATAATTGAATTTTGGGTCAACTGATGTAAAGTCAACTGATACACCAAAAGTCAAACTTTGACTTTTTGGTTAAATTTGAGTTTCAAAGATCACAATTCATCAAGACATTCAAAAATATGAAGCTTGATCATCAAGAAATCAAGAAAGTCAAAAGTCAATTTGAAAAGTCAAACTTTTCAAGACTTAGAATTTTCTCCAAGTGTTTTATACATGATAATTTCATTACTTCATGCCAATTTTTCACCAAGATGCAAGATGATTCAAAGGAAACTTTCAACATGAGAGTTGTAGATATTTATGAGATCTACAAATTTTTATTTGAGAACTCATATCCAAAAATTCTTAGATTTTTAGTTATAGGTCCATGAAGTCATGCACTTTTTCTTAAACACTTAGTGAAATTTTGACCTAGTTTAGGCAGATTTTTGTCCCAACTTCTTGGCCATTTTTCACATAGTTCCAATTGGATTTTGCAAAAGTTGAAAACATGAAGGTTGTAGAGGATGTTTCAAGCTTTCCAAAATGTCCAAGAACTTGAATAGATCGTACTTGAGCCAAGAGAATCAAAGGCAAGAAGTTAGGCATCCATTCTTGATTTTCAAGTCATATTTATGAAGAACACATAACCAGATCTCAAGCCATGCTGTATAAATCTCACTCTGCAGGCTTTAAACTTGAAAATCACTCAATAATTAAATGCTTACACAACTGAGTAAGCCATTGACCAAGCATTTGAGCCATTATCCAAGTGATTAATTCATTTTAAAGAATTTGTTCCTTCTGCACATACACAATCTCAAAGCTAGAAGCAACTTGTATAAAGCCTGTCAACCACCCTACACGCCTTGTACTTCACATTGGGAAAATGTTTGTCAAGATTGCTTCAAAAACAAGTCAAAAAACCATAACATGTGATCTTTGTTTTCTGATCACTCCAAGTCTTCAAACCTTTCCATATAAATAGAGGTATGTATTTGCAACCTAGGACACGAATTCACAAGCCCTGAAACTCTCCCAAACATCCTCAAATCAGAACTTGTACCAAAACTCCATTTTTGTGGCATTTCTGACCTTGAACCTCCATCTCACAATCCACTCGTGCATTTCCTCTCCAAATCAATCACAAAGCATCTATACATCATAAACAACTCATCCCCACCTGTTTCCCAATTGTAACATCATCTTCTTCATCTTTCATAACCAAAAACAGAGCTCTGTATATTGACTTCTCCAGAATAATACAACCATTATCAATCCAAAGTAAGCATTGTATTAGCTTCTTAGAGGTTCAGTGAAGCTATCCAGATAATCACAACACCTAAAGGAGTGCTCCAACTCCATATTCGATTTCCAGTTTTGAGGTAAGTTTTCTTAACTTTGAACTCATCATACAAGCATCATTTGACTTTGATTTTAAAAGATAAAATGTAGACATCATTGCCCTGAAGCTAACAATGTGCTTAGATTTCATTTATATTGCCCGAGTGATGTGAATTTTGAAGTTGAACTTTATGAAAAAAATTAGGTTTTATTTGGTACCAATAGAAATTCATGCTCATCTTTGATTTATAGCTTTAGTTATTTACATGGTTGGATTCGTGTTGAAAAACCAAACAACTTTCGTGTTTACATTTTCCAATTTGGTTGAGAAATGAAGAAGTTACAAATTTGAACAATGGTGTTGAATTTTCTGGCGCGAGGAAGAAGAAGACAACATGTTCAAAACTTGGTTTATTTTAAATTTAATGGTTGTTGTTCTAATACCGGATGTACAAGCCACCCCAGTGGCAGAGCGCACGCGTATAAGGCATTTATGTATAGGGACCTGGGTTTGAGCCCCAGTGGTGCCCTTTTATTTGTTTCACATTTATTTGTTTCAAATTCAGTGCATACAGGTCCAAGGCGCGCATGGTAGTCCTCTCCTCATAACCACTTGATTATTACATAATCAAAATTAGTGCTCCACATGTGCCATACCATGATACATCATCAAAAGTCAGCCACACTGGATCCAAACAGGCGTTGGACCTTTATTTTGGGCCTGGATGATTTTTTCTTCATACCACCCCTCATTTTACTTTTCAGCGCAGGCCCATCCTTCTTTTTTTTTTATTTTAATTTTATTTCCTGACTAAACAAAAAAACCTTCTTGGGCCTAACAAAAAATGTTTTTCACACCCCTTTCTACTTTTAACACCTAGGCCCAGGATTTTATTCTTATTCTTATTTTTATTTTATTTTCTTTCCATTTATTTATTTATTTATTTTATTTAATCAAAAATAAAAAAAAAATATTTTTATTAAATAATTAGACTAGAAAATTTTCTAATTTTATTTTATTTTAACTTTATTTATTTTTATAAATAAAAACCCCAATTTTTTTTCTTAACTAATTAATTTCTTTTAGAATTAAAATTAAATTAGACTTAGGTTTATTTAATTTTCTTTTTAAAATTAAATTAGACTTAGGTTTTAACTTTCTTTAAATTAAATTAATTTAATTTAGACGTTAGAATTATTATTAATTTCTTTTCAATTTGATTAATTAGGTTAAAACACCTTTCATAAAAAACCATAAAAAACAAATTTCTTTTCTTTTATATTATCTTTATATTCCTGTACGTTTTATTTTGTTTTGTTCAATTTGGTTGTAATAATAATTAGAACTTTATCGCTTTCACCCCCCATTTTTAGTTTGTACCCCCATCCCCTAAAGTATTGTAATAGCGTAGGACTTTAAATTTCCGCAATTTGTCGCTTTCAATATTATTGCTAGTAATTAGGGTTTGTATGGCAAGACTTAAAATCAACAAGTAGATAACCCTAATTCAAGATAAATGCATGAAAACAAAACACTTTTGCACACTTGCACCTCTAGGGTTAACCTACACTTGTTGCCTTAGATAAAAATAGTCATGTCCCTCGAACGTGGGATACTTTAGCAAAAACTCTCGAATACAAGATCGTAGTCCCTCGATGACCCTTCAATGTTGCCTTCGATAAACGATATTAGACCCTTACAACAAATTGCTAAGGTATCCCATAATGTCGCTTTCTATGACTGTACGATGACCCACACCTTTCCCTTTACATCCAATGATATGGTTTCTTACTAACTAATGGTAAGATAACATTATCTAAAGGAGGAGAAAAAGAACAAAGACTTTTTGAGTAGGTAGAATGCTCGTAGTTGCTTGCTCACAAACATTTCAAACAAAACATCTTTCAAACACACCAACACCTTCATGAAATATTTTCAAAATTCAACACTTTGTATACATTCTTATAGAGACGAGAATCATTACAAAGTTCGCCTAAACAAAGGAACATTTCAAAAATACTTTCAAACAAAACACAAACACCTTCACAAAAGCATTTCAAAGTGAGCTAACAACTAAGAGCCCGTAGATAACTACGGATGAAAAGGGTGCTAACACCTTCCCTTTTCATAACCTACCCCCCAAACTCAAGAAAATTCTCAAAAGGTCTTTCCTGTTCTTTTCACCCTTTCCTTTATTAGATAAAAGAAAAGTCGGCTGCGAATCTTGCTATCCGCAACAATTGCGATAAAACACAAAACACCCAAGTCAGTTCTCCTACCGTATTACAATACTCGATACTACACTCATTAAAATCGCACTTTTGGGATATTTTTGCCGCAGTTTAGATGCTTAAGCTAAAACAATGCCCCATGAAGAAAGATCAGTGATATTGAGATTCCTTAGAACCTGGTTACTTTCTTTAAAGCAGGTTGAACCAACTAAACTTTAAGAAGGTACTTACCTACAACTCCATGTAAGCTTTAACCTAAGGCCTTGTGTGTTTTGTTTGTGTATGATTAAATTATTCAAACATACCATCATGCATCATAACATTTATACCATTTCATTTCCTAACCATTTCAAGGACCTAGGGATTTATCTTTGTTTTGTTTTATAGGATATGACTTCCGCTCGCAGAAATACCATTCGAATCAACTTCGTAAGGGTGCCTCCTCAACTCAAAGAGTTAGTATCAAGCGTTTCTGAAAATTCTCCGTTCACCAAAAGATATGGTCGACTTCTTAATCTGGTTACCTCTAGCTTTTAGGAAGACATGATGAGGGTGCTCTTTCAGTTCTTTGACCCTATACATCATTGTTTCACTTTTCCCGATTATTAATTGGTGCCCACAATGGAAGAATCCTCTCAACTACTAGGAGTATCCTTTCTTGATCAATTACCCTTCGCTGGTTTAGAGGAAACTCCAAGACCCGAAGTTATTGCCAAGGACTTACATTTGAAGATTTATGACATTGTAGCTAATTGGGAGACAAGAAGTGGGGTCAGAGGCTTTTTGGCTAAATTCCTGATGGAGAAGGCTCGACTATTTTAGGATGCTATGGATTTACAAGCTTTTGAGGAGATCTTGTCTCTTCTAGTCTATGGGTTGGTGCTTTTTCCTAATCCTGACCAACTCATAGATGTGAATGCTGTCAAAAATTTCCTTACTCGTAACCCTATGTGTACATTGCTTGGAAACGTTTTACACTCTCTTCATACTCAAACTATGAGGAAGCGAGGTACTCTTATGTGTTTCTTGCCTTTGTTGTCTAAGTGGTTCATTTCGCACCTTCCCCGATCAGTATTGAAGAATGAGCAAGGTTTGAGGTGGTCGCAAAGGTTAATGTCGCTTTCTCATACAGATATCCATTGGTGCTCTTGATCTCAATAGGATATTACTATTATTGACCATTATGGGGAGTTCCCTAATGTTACACTCTTAGGAATTAGGGGAGGTATTACTTATAACCCTTCTCTGGCTCTACGACAATTTGGCTATGCTCGAAGAGATGGTCCCAACAGCGCACTCATTCAAGGTATTATAGTCGACTACGAGAACGATGTTCAAGTTTATCATCAAAGGTTTGTACATGCTTGGGGCATGGTAAGCAAGGTTGATAACAAGACTTTGGGGCATAAGAATTCCATCCCTCTTGAGCCTTATCTCAAATGGGTAGGAGCTCGTGCTCAAAGTCTCATGATGCCATATCCATCCATCCTAGCAATAGTTGTGGAGCCTGTTATTGAGGGGGGTGTTCCTTATACCATTCTCCACCCTGATATTCCTACCGACCTTGAAGAGTTGCAAAAGTCTTAGATTCAACTGAAGGAAGAACGAGACATCTTTAAGACCCAATTCTATGCAAGTGAGAAGAAAGTGTTGGAACTGACAAGGAAACTTAAAGAGGAGCAGAGTCTTAATGTATACATCAGTACAAAGAGGAAGCATCCTTAGGAGATTTAATTCTTAGATTTTAGGAGTTCATTTTATATTTGAAAGCTTTTGTAAGCCTAAAAGGCAGTTGTAATTTTAACTTTTCAAATAAATTTTTTGTTTCTTGTTTCCTCCTGGTTAGCAAATTTAAATTTCCTAAGGTCCTTGAAATCACTGTGTTGCACCCTAAAATTTTCCCTCTCATTTCTCAAAGAATCACCCAGGATCCTCAAGTTTGCTTTCATCAAGTCTCCAGGCCTTGAATTATCAATTTTTCCAAGCAGACCATTCACAAGGGCAAAATGGTCATTTGCACACTAAGAAGTCTAACTTTGACTTTTGGATCAAAATCAAATCTCAAAAATCATATTTCATCAAGACATGTTGGAATATGAAGTTTGCTTCATCAAGAGTTTCAAAAGTCAAATTTTATTTTGGAAAAATCAAATTCTAAAAACTTAGAAATTTTTCTAAGTATTTAAGAAATATGACAATTTTAGAACTTCTGGGCCATTGTTCACACTCAGCAAATTCTGGATGTTCTCAAGACAGAGTTTGGTCAGAACTTCTGGGCCAGTATTCATAAAGGTTCAGTCAGAGTTTGCAAAGGTTAAATCAAAGAAGGTAACAAAGCGTGCTGTAAGTATACTGGAAGTTCTGAAGGATCCCTCAGAACATGCTGAAGCTAGAAGATAAGAGGATTAGAAGATTGGATGCTACGCTGAAACAAAATTGTTGATCCAGAGTTAAGCAAGGATGCATAGTTTCACATGGTAACCCATTTAATGCTCACATCCACTTGTGAGTTTCTATCCAAAGGATTTTCCCCACGTGTACCCCTACTGTCTGGGGAAGACAAACTTCTGTGCAAAAGTATGCTAGACCCGCGCACTGTTTCTACTTTTCCTTAATTCACGCTGCCAAATCCAGCTGAGGCGCTGTTAACTATCCCACTTCATGCATTGAACATACTGGTTAAGCTTACTTCAAGAGTAAGTCAGCTTCTAGCACATAATGTTAAGCATCACTTGACATCTCCAAACTACAAAAGATTTTCCTATAAATAGAACACCATTAGCCACTGAGAAAGGGTCTAGAAAAATTTGTGAAAGATGCAAGAAAATTGAGAAAGAGAGCTTTGAACCACTGCAAAAAATTCCAAGAACCCAGGAAACTATAAACACAAAATACCAAAATCTTATCATTGATTCCTTACATTCAAACTCCATTTTTTCCTCAAGTGTTCTTGACTAAATCCATCCATGCAGTTGCTGATTCACACATTAGAAGCTACTTTAACTTCTGTATTCCTATTGCCAAACACTCTCCATCCACTTCCACCTCAAAGAAGTCAGAATATCACCCCTTGGCTGTTCCAGAAGTTTCAAACTTCCATCCTGATGAGTATGTGAAAAAGTTGCTCAGAACATCACTAGAATTCGAGACCAACCTCCAGTTCACATAATCCTTTCGAGCTGCAAGGTAAGTTTTCTGCTGACTCCCATCATACTGATTAAGCATTGTCAGATTTTGCTTATTTAACACAATGTAGATATTCTGATCCTAATGATGTATATATCCTGAAAATTCATGCATATGCATGCCTAAGTAGAAGAAATCCCTATTCAGAACTTTAGAAAGAAATTAGGACTCAAAATTAGAATTAGAAAATACATGTTGCTTCTGATTTGTGCTTCTGATATTTCATGAAATTTGTCATAATTATTATGTATGCAACTTCTGTTCTGGTAAGAAATAACTAAGTTGCAGATGTTCTGACTGGCATGGAGAGAGGCAAAATTCTGACAGTTGCGTCAGAACTTCTGAAAACTTCTTAGTTCTCAGAAGATCCAGAACTTCTGAGCTTCCATATTTCTACTAACGTTGTTTCTATTTGTGCAGCAAGTCAGAATCATAACTTCTGACCTCTTCTATTTTCAGCATTTTGCGCTGATTATGTTTTCTTTCTCTTTTATTATTTTTCCATCATATTATTATTTTTATTATTAATAAAAAAACACCAAAGATATTTTATATTTGTATGTTATATTTTCTTTTAACAAAAAAAGAGAGACAAAAAATATTTTCTTAAACAAAAGTTATTTTCCTTTTTTAAACAGACAAAACATTTTACATTTCCTGTACTTTCTTATCTATTCAATATGGTTGTAATAGTAACCTAGGATTTAATTTGCAACCCCCATTTGAAGTTTTTACACCTCATCCCCCTAATGTTTGTAATAGCAAATAATCTTTATTTTCCGTACTTTTATTGCTTTCATAAATTGTTAGTAATTAGGGTATGTATGACAAGATTAAAACCAATGTTTAGAAAACCCTAATTCAAGACAAATTATGCATGCAATCAAATACACTCGCACGCTTGCACCCTAAGGGTAATTCCACTTGTTGCCTTACAAAATGGTCATGTTATGCATGTGGGAAGTCTTAGCACAAACTAATCTAAAAATACAAGATCATAGTCCCTCGATGACGCTATCAAAGTTGCCTTTCAAAATGATCTTAGTCCCTAAAGAAAAAGTTCTAAGTCACATCACAACATTGCTATCATGGTCATACGATGACCCAACGCTCGTCCCTTCACATCCAACAATGAGGCTTCTTACCAAGTCAATGGTAAGATAGTAACATCTAAAGCAGGGGGAAAAGCACATCTAAGACCTTTTGAGTAGGTAGATTACTTTTAGTTACTTGCTCACTCTCAAAACAAATATCCTTGCTATTTTCAAAACAATCACGTACACTTTCTAAACATCTTTCCAAACTTGAAACGTTTTCAAAAGCTCAACACTTTGTATATGTTCTTACGAACAAGAACTATTACAAAGTTTGCATAAATGATGACATCTTTTCAAAATACTTTCAAAAAACCACACAAAGCATATTTTCAAACAAAAGTAAGTGACCTAGCAAGTAACTAAGAGCCCATGGAAAACCATGGATGAAAAGGGTGCTAAAACCTTCCATTTTCATAATCTATCCCCCGAACTCAAGAAAACATCTCTAAAGGTCTTTTCTTTTCTTTTTCACCTTTCCTTTTGATAAAAGAAAAGTCGGTGGCGACTCTTGCTAAACCGCAACATTTGCAAACACAAACGCAAAACCTCAAGTCGGTTCTCCCACCGTATCACAGAATTGGCGACTCTGCTGGGGAAAATATTAAAAGCGGGATTACCTTAAGGTTAGATCACATTTACTTGCTTACATTGTTTGATTTGTTTGCTTCACATTTTGGTTCCTTGTTTGGGTTTGTTTTAAATCCTACACCCGGATTTGGGGACACCCTTTAGGTAAGTAGCAATAAACTGTGAGGGAACTGTACGGGGTATACCGACACGGTTGAAGCAGTAGCTACGTTGATGTGGCACTTTGGTTGGTACCGGTAACCCTTGAGTCAGTCAAGGAGAGTACGGGGCCGCCACGTGGTGTCTTGAAGTATCAACTAACCTTAGAACCTTACATGACCAACTTGGCCATTAGGATGTAGTGAGATGACCGACTTTGGTGCAGTCTAAAGTTGGTAGATTCTCGATACTACACTCATTGAGGTTGGACTCTTGAGTTTTGTTTGGTTGCGAGTCAATCTCTTACTGAACGAAACTTGGGGGAAAGATCAGTGATATTGAGATCCTGTAGAACCCGGTTACTATTAACTAGGACAGGTTGAGCCAACTAAACTTCAAGAGGGTACTTACCTACAGACCCCATGCAAGCCTAAACCTAAGGACTTGTCAACTTTGTGTAAATATGATTACTTGTATATAAATTTGCTTACCTCGCATATTTTACATAGCATCATAACATCATACCATAGCATTCTCACTAACAATTTCAAGGATTTTTGGAATTCATCTTTGTTCTATTTTGTAGGACATGGCCTCGACTCGTAGGAGCACTATCCAAGTCAGTCTCGTGAGGATACCTCCACAACTCAAGGATTTAGTATCAAGGGTCCCTAAAGATTCTCCATTCACCAAAAGGCATGGCCGACTCCTCAATTTGGTCACCTCAAGTATTGAAGAAGACATGGTAAAGGTGCTTGTCCAATTCTTTGACCCTTTGCATCATTGCTTCACTTTTCCCGATTACCAACTTGTGCCCACTTTAGAAGAATTTTCTCAACTCATGGAGACCCCTATCCTTGATTAGGTACCTTTCAACGGTATTGAAAGAGACCTTAAACCTGAGGAAATGACTCGAGCCCTACATTTGCAACCATCTGACATAGTAGCAAATTGGGTAACAAGGAGTGGTGTCAAAGGGTTCCTAGCAAAGTTTTTCTTGGAGAACGCTCAAGAGTGTTGGAATACTTTGGATCTACAAGCCTTTGAGGAAATTTTGGCTCTTCTCATCTATGGGTTGGTACTATTTCCTAATCCTGACCAATTTGTAGATGTAAATGCGATCAAAGTTTTCATATCTCGTAATCTGGTGCCTAGCTTTCTTGGAGACATCTTGCATTCTCTTCACTCTCGCACTTTGAAGAAAAGGGGGACTTTGATATGTTGCACTCCTCTTTTGGCTAGGTGGTTTATTTCTCACCTACCTCGATCCGTGGTGAAGAATGAACAAGGAATGAGATGGTCTAAAAGATTGATGTCACTTTCACATGATGATATCCGTTGGTATTATCTCTCTTTAGAAGATATTACCATCATTGATCGCTGTGGAGAATTCCCCAATGTCCCTCTACTCGGCATTAGGGGAGGCATTACTTACAACCCTTGTTTATCTTTGTGACAATTTGGATACGCCAGGAGAGATGGCCCTCATGGGGTACTCATCCAAGGAATTACATTCGCCTATGAAAAAGATACACAAGGTTACCGTCAAAGATTTATACGAGCTTGGGGTACGATTAACAAAGTAGATAACAAGACATTGGGGCGTAGGAATTCCATTCCTTTGGAACCTTATCTTAAATGGATGAGGGCTCGCGCTCAAAGTCTCAAGATGCCTTATGAAGCCGTCTTAACTGTTATCATGGAGCCAGTAGTTGAGGGAGACATTCCACATACTATCCTCTATCCTGATATGCCTATTTTCCTTGAAGATTTGCAAAACGCTTGGATTCAGTTACGAGGAGAGCGAGACACCTTTGAAGCTATGTTCCTTGAGAGCGAGGAGAAGATATTAGAGATTACAATGGAGCTTCATGAAGAAAGGAGTTTAAACACCTACATTGCACCAAAGAGGATGCACACAACTTTTCTGTCTTAGGAGTTTACTTTATATATATTTCTGTTGTTGTAAGCCCAAGAGGCATGTTTGTATTCAAATTAGAACTCTTCAAATGCAAGTTAACATTTGTTCACTCTTTGTCTATACAAATTTAAATTCATTAAATCCTTGAAATCATTTGCATATTGCATATTCATGCATCATGACATGACAGGTTTCCGCATAACAGGTTTCCTTATCTCTCCGTTGTTTATTTCAGCAAGATGGATCTAGAGAAAGCTGTGACGGAACTCCAGGCCCAGAATTCTCAATTTCAGGAAGCTTTACTCGCCCTGGTCAAGGGGAAGCAGGATATGATGGCCTTGTTGGCCGCTAAGAAAAATCCAAAGAAGAAATCTTTACTCAACATGGGTAAAAGGTTCAAGGAGACAATCCGTCAAATTCCAATAGAGGAAGATTCATCCAAAGAGGATGCGAACCAAATTGGTGAGGTCAAGAGTACTTAGGCCGACTATATCAATGACCAAGAATCTGATGATGGTTATTTCAATGAGAAATATCCACCCGTTGACATCAAATACAAGCAGCTAGAAGACAGGTTGAAAGCGGTTGAAATCCAAGCTATACTCGGTTTAAATTTTGACGATTTGGGCTTAATCTCTGGGGTAGTCATTCCCCACAAGTTCAAAATAGAAACCTTTGCAAAATATGATGGGGTGTCTTGCCTAAAGCTCCACTTGAAGTCCTATGTACACAAGATACAACTGCACACTGCTGATAAAAAACTCTGGATTCAGTTTTTCCAAGAGAGTCTGGCTGGAACACAACTTGAATGGTTTTATCAGTTGGATGGATCTCGCATAAATACTTGGGAGGGTATAGCTACTGCCTTCTACCATCAATATCAGTACAACACCGACTTGGCACCAACAAGGGTTCAATTGCAAGGTATGACCATGGGGAAGGATGAGGGATTTAAGGAATATGCGCAGAAGTGGAGAGACCTTGCTAGTAGGGTCCAACCTCCCTTGACTGATAGGGAACACATAGACATGTTCATGAGCACATTATATGGTGCTTTCTTTAATCTATTGGTTGGCTGCTCTTCTTCTGGTTTCACCGAATTAATCCTAACCGGTGAAAGAGTTGAAAGTGGCATTAAAATTGGAAAGATCTTTGTGGCATCTACTTCCACTCCCAATCCTGTTAAGAAACCTTTTGCCGAGAAGAAAGAAGTTAATGCCGTGTATAGAGAAAAGGCCCATACCAAAATGAATAATCATCTGTCTGTCAATGCTGTCCGAATCTCCAATCCGACTGCTACTCAAAGACCATCTGCAAATCATCAACGTGTTGAAGCTCCAAGAAGACAGTTTACCAGGTTAGGCATGTCACTATATCAAGCCCTTCAACATCTGCTAAAGGCTAATTTAGTGACATTGCGTGATCATTCCGCAAACCCTGACACCTCGGCACCAAAATAAAATCTGAATGCAAAGTATGCTTACCATTCAAACAGCCCCAGGCATGAGACTGATCAGTGCTAGGCCTTGAAGAAAAAAATCCATGATTTAATTGACAATAAGACTATTGAATTTGATCCTCCTCCGATGCCAAATGTAATTACCGCTCCAATGCCGAAGCACGACAAAGGTGTTAATGCCGTCGAAAATACAATTTTCATTGCCTCTATTGAAGAATTAACTACTCCTTTGAATGTAATCAAGAACATTCTGTTGAAAGCTGGGATTTTCCCTGGCTGTGAGAAAGACTGTGTGTGCTGTATAAGACAACCCAATGGGTGTGAAGAACTGAAGAAAGGTATACAATGCCTAATAGATAGCCGCAAAACTCTATTCGAAAAGATTCCCACCATCAAAAATTCAATCAACAAAGCTGAAGATTTGACCATCATAACAATTTAAAATAAACCTCTTAGGATCTCATCCAAAGGTCCTATCAGGATTTCGAACGAACCAATCATTTCTCCTCTCATAATCACTTCTACTGGACTTGTTCCATACACCTCTGATAAAGCGGTACCATGGAATTACGGTGCCGAGGTTTATTACCATGGGGTAAAACAAGATTCTTGGATTGATGATAACGAAGCTGGTGTTACTAATATTACTGGTTCTAGTAAAATCACAAGAACAAGAAGGGTCTTTTCCCCTGTTATCTCACCACCAACCACTACCACAGTTCCAGTCCGCATAACCAATGTAAATTCTGGTGCCAGTACCAAAGGGAAAGGGAAAGAAGGTGAGCCTGCTAGGGAGGAGGCACCTTCTAAAAAGATTGTTATGGAAGAACCATCCACTCAAGAAATGGAAGAGATTCTAAAGATCATCAAGAAAATCAACTTCAAAATAGTAGAGCAGTTGGGGCAAACCCCTTCTAAAATATCAATGTTGTCCTTATTACTATGTTCCGACGTCCATGAACAAGCTTTGATTAAATTCTTTAAAAGGGCTCATGTGCCTCAAGAAACCACAACTGACCGATTTGATAACTGTGTAGCAAGTCTGACAGTTGATAATGGTCTGGGATCTCTGACGCAGATTTAACTCCCATGGGAAAGAATCACAATAAAGCCTCACATGTCTCTGTTAAATGTAAGGGGACCACTCTGGCACATGTTTTGGTGGACACATGCTCATCTTTAAATGTATTACCTAAAGGCGCTTTAGATCGGCTAGACTGTGAAGGTTTGGTTTTAAAGACAAGTGATATTGTTGTGAGGGCATTCGATGGGTCGAAAAGGATGGTTCATGGAGAGGTGGATCTCCCAATTAAGGTTGGTTCGCAAATTTTCAACTCCACATTCTATATAATGGACATACGGTCTGCGTATTCTTGCTTGCTTGGGCGCCCATGGATCCATGGGGCAGGTGCGGTCACTTCTACTCTCCACCAGAAGTTAAAATATCCAGTTCAAGGGAAGGTTGCCACTGTTTACAGTGAAGAAGAATTTATGGTAATCCATCTCAATTCTTTCAAGTATGTAGAAATGGATGGCGAATTCATAGAAACTCCTTGCCAGACGTTTGAAGTTGTGGCCGCCACCAAAATCTCCTCCGATAATCCAAGAGCTAATAAAGTTATCCCCAAGATGGTTTCTCTTAAGGATGCCCGTGCTGTGGTAGAAAAAGGAAACAATGAGATGTGGGGTCAACTCCTCGATATCCTATTCAAGGCAGACAAGTTTGGGTTAGGTTTCACCTCCAAAGCTCAGATTAGAGGTGGTCGTACTGGGAAGCCGCCTCTCCACCTCAAAAGTCATTTAGTGAACACTGTAGAGGACTCCGATGATGAGTGTGCTTTTGAAAACTTGATCTACCCAACAACCGAAGGGAAGCTCAACAATTGGCATGCAAAGGATTTCACTCCTGTTTCTTTCATTGAGGAGTAATTACTGTTTACTTTTTCTGTCAATTCAGGAACTCTATGTCTATGATTATAATTTCCCCAAACAAAGACTTTTAAGCCATGTGCCTTGCCCGAGGAACTTTGGTCCTTTTGTCAAGGGTTTTATTTATGTTCATCGAATCATATGATCATTCAGCATATTGGACTCTTTTGCATTCAAATATTTGTGTTCATTGTCTTTCTTTTTAAAAAAAAACATTTCCAACAAATAGCCATGTATCTTACATGCACACACACACTCTTGCAGGTCTACATCCACTATAGATCCTATTGCCAACAACTCTACTATCGCCGACTATGACTTTGAATGTCCTATCAACCAAGCCGAAGACGAAAGCGAGGAAGATTGTGACATACCAGGAGAACTAGCAATACTCCTATTACAAGAGGAAAAATCTATTCAACCACATGAAGAGTCCATTGAGGTTATCAACTTGGGTACTGAGTCAGATAAGAAAGAAATCAGGATCGGTGTTAATTTGGAAAGCAGTGTTAAAAGCCGCTTGGTTCAGATGTTGCGCGATTATGTGGAAGTATTTGCTTGGTCGTATGAAGATATGCCTGGGTTGGATACCGACATTGTGGTTCATCGTCTCCCTACAAAGGAAAACTGCCCTCCAGTTAAACAAAAAGTTCGTCGCATGAGGCCTGACATGTCCGAAAAGATCAAAGCTGGAGTAATGAAATAGTTTGATGCAGGATTCCTAGCTGTAACGTCATATCCTCAATGGGATTGCCAATATAGTGCTGGTGCCAAAGAAAGACGGGAAAGTTCGCATATGCGTAGACTATAGGGATCTGAATAGGGCAAGTCCCAAGAATGATTTCCCTCTACAACACATTGACATCTTAGTCGAAAATACTGCTCAGCATAAAGTCTTCTCATTCATGGATGGCTTCTCAGGCTATAATCAAATAAAGATGGCTCCCGAAGATATGGAAAAAACTACTTTCGTTACACAATGGGGCACCTTTTGCTACAAAGTCATGCCCTTCGGATTAAAAAATGCAGGGGCAACATATCAAATGGCTATGATGGCTTTATTTCATGACATGATTCATCATGAGATAGAGGTATATGTGGATGACATGATCGCCAGATCACAAACTGAAGAAGAATATCTCGATCACCTGCACAAACTATTCGAGAGACTGAAGAAGTACAAGCTGAGGTTAAACCCTAACAAGTGTACCTTGGGAGTACGCTCTGGAAAGCTTCTAGGTGTTGTTGTCACCAATAAAGGCATTGAAGTTGATCCTGCCAAGGTAAAGGCCATCCAAGAAATGCCAGTTCCTCAATCTGAAAAAGAATTCAGAGGATTCTTGGGTCGTCCTGTTTCATATCACACTTAACTGCTACTTGTGAGCCACTCTTTAAACTCTTGAAGAAAGATCAGGTAGTCAGCTGGAACGATGAATCCCAAATTGCCTTTGACAAGATCAAAGAATACCTACAAGAACCTCCTATTCTCATGCCTCCCGTTGAAGGAAGAACCTTGATCATGTACTTGACAGTACTAGAGAATTCTATGGGGTGTGTTTTGGGCCAACATGACGAGTCTGGCCGAAAAGAGCATGCTATTTATTACCTGAGCAAAAAGTTTACCGACTGTGAAACCAGATATTCACTGCTCGAGAAAACTTGCTGCGCTCTGGCATGGGCTGCTCGCTGGCTAAGACAGTATATATTGACTCATACCACTCTGTTGATTTCTAAGATGGATCCAATAAAGTATATCTTCGAGAAACCTGCCCTTTCCGGAGGAATAGCCAGATGGCAAATGATCTTGACTGAGTACGACATTCAATACATAAATCAAAAAGCCATCAAAGGAAGTGTACTAGCAGATCATTTGGCCCATCAAGCTATGGATGATTATCAGTCAATGAAATTCGACTTCCTTGACGAGAATATTATGCTAGTAACCGGCTGTGCAAAACTTAGACCGTATGACGGACCTAAACAAGGATCCCGATGGACTATGGTATTCGATGGGGCTTCCAACGCCTTCGGTAATGGAATTGTTGTTGTGGTCATCTCTCCTAAAGGTTGCCACACTCCTTTCACTTCCAGACTATGCTTCGATTGCACAAATAATATGGCTGAGTATGAAGCATGCATCTTAGGTCTAAAAGCTGCCATTGACTTAAGGATCAAGCATTTGGATGTGTTTGGAGATTCTGCCTTGGTGATCAGCCAAGTAAAAGGAGATTGGGACACTAAACACCCTAACCTTATCCCTTACAAGGAGCTTGTGCTATCCATAATTCCTTACTTCGAAGAAATCACGTTCGAGCACTTCCCTAGAGAAGAAAACCAGTTGGCTGACGCTTTGGCAACCATGTCTTCAATGTTCAAAGTCAGAT
The DNA here is from genome assembly GCA_948472305.1 of Vicia faba. Lineage (NCBI taxonomy): Eukaryota > Viridiplantae > Streptophyta > Magnoliopsida > Fabales > Fabaceae > Vicia > Vicia faba. Next base: position 976,330,479 of record OX451738.1, on the reverse strand, counting down.
GGGACAATGAAGCCCCTATGATAACAATTGAAAGATTCGATGAACCTGCACATTGCTATGAGCTCAATACCGATGCGGAAAAGCCATGGTACCATGAGGTGATGAGATACCTTGAAGCACAATAGTATCCAGAAGGGGCATCTATCAATGACATAAAGTTCTTACGAAGATTTGGAGCCAAATTCTTCCTAAGTAACAGGATATTGTACAAGCACAACCATGATTCAACTCTACTCCGATGTGTAGACAAGAAGGAGGCAGAGGAAATTATGGAAGACATTCACTATGGCCTTTTTGGTACTCACTCAAGTGGACATACGATGGCCAAGAAAATCTTAAGACATTCAGAGGGATTGGAGTTACATGGACTTTGTCAGCATAGATTTGGCATTTGTGGCCAGTTCTCAAATGTTGATGACAATCGGTCTCCACCGTTGACCAATAGTAACTTGCCATGACCGCTCCATGGCCATTTGCAATGTGGGGTATTGACATGATCGGAGAGATCAAGCCCACAGCTTCCAACGAACATCGCTTCATTCTTGTTGCTGTCGACTATTTCACCAAATGGGTCGAAGCCGCCTCATTTTCCTCAATCACCAAGAATGTGGTAGCCAGATTCATCAGACACAACCTCATCTTCCGTTATGGTATCCCCGAAAGGATCATCACCGACAATGGGACTAACCTCAACAATGCCATGATCAGGGAGTTGTGCACTCAATTTAAGATCAAGCATCACAATTCCTCTCTGTATAGACCGAAAATAAATGGCGCAGTCGAAGCGGCCAACAAAAATATCAGAAGATTGTGCAGAAAATGGTAGTGACCTATAAAGATTGGCATGAGATGTTACCATTTTCTCTACATGGCTACCGTACTTCAGCTAGAACATCAACTGGGGCAACTCCCTTCTTCCTAGTCTATGGCATGGAAGCTGTTTTGCTAGTAGAAGTTCAAATTCCCTCACTGAGGATTATGATCGAGGCAGGCCTAGGCGAAGACGAGTGGATTCAAACGAGATTGGATCAGCTGAACTTGATCGATGAAAAATGATTAGTTGCTATTTGCCTTGGTCAAACGTATCAAAAACGGATGATCAAGGCTTTCAACAAAAAGGTCAAGCCTCGAGTATATTAAGTTGGTGACTTGGTGATAAAACACATCATTTTACCACAAGGTGACCCCAGAGGAAAATGGACTCCCACTTATGAAGGGCCATTTGTTGTCAAGAGAATTTTCTCTGGTGGTGCCATGATGCTGACTACCATGGACGGTGAAGATTTCCCACATTTTATAAACACAGACATAGTTAAAAAATACTATGCATAAGAGACTCGTTAGGTTGACACACCTAAGCAAAAAAGGGGCATCCCAGTAAACCAAAAGGTTTAGGCAAAAATTAGGGATATATGCAAAAGGTTGTACACCCGACAAGTTGAAAACCCGAAAGGGCGACTAGGGGAAAAAGGGTATCCTGGTGGATCGAAAATCCGAAAAGGGCGGTTCAGGCAAAAATTAAGGATTAAAAGTGTACGACTATGTCCCGTGGAATCAACCCAGTCAATTCTATCACCAAGGTCCGAGTTCAAATGGTCCAAGATCAATCCAATCAACTTCGATCAACGGCAAGGGACGTTCGAAGACATTGGGATGATAATAGAGCTGGAAGGAAATGAGATCATTTCACATGGATATTTATTTTTCATTCTCAATTTTGTTTTCCTTTTGACGATTTTCTCTTACTAGGATCTCTGTCTCTATGTACAAAAAACGCCTATTCATGGGCAAAATATCAATACAAATACACGTTGAAATGCAAAATTTTCTGTCTTCATTTTAAATGCAAATTTGTCCAATGATTAAAATTGAATGAATATATGCATATGAACGTAATTAAAACTTTTAGCACATATGTCCTGCTAAACAATAGAGCATCGACAACGGAGCATCAACACACAGCATCATTGAGCATATCTTTAATATACATATGAAATAGCCCCACAGAGTTATCTCATCATCATTATCCCCACAAGGATGGCAGCAACAAACCTTTCCCCAACAGAGTTAACTACAAAATCTCTTTAAATGAGATAATCCTTGGCCAGAGTCCCAATCTCTTGGCAACATACTCCCCAACTAAATCAATTTTTACAAGATTGAAGCATAAGAGATCTCTTCCTAAAGGGAATTCACTTCCTCAACAAGGTTTATTTCCCCAACAGAGTTATTTCTCCAGCCAAGTGCAAAATTCTCAATGTACAACAATCAAGACACAACAAATTGCCCAGTTGAGTACATCTTCCCCAGCAGAGTATATACTCCCCAGTTGAGTCCAAATTGCCCAGCTGAGCCCATCTTCCCCAGCTGAGTATATCTTCTCCAACCGAGGTTTTTATCTCCAAACAGAGTCCATCATTGTTCAAATTATCCCATCATCTCTAGTTGAGCCCAAATTCCCCAAGCTGAGTATGCCTTACCCGACTGAGTCTATACTCTCCAATTTGAATTTCCCTTTCAAATGACTGCAAATCACAGGGAAACAACCCCTAATCCCCAGTAAAGCCTTCAACAAAGCCTTTATTATTACCAAGAAATGCTATGAAGCCTGGATCCGACCAGATATTAGCATAATTTTCAAGTTATTACTGAAGCCTGGACCCGACCAGATAACAGTTTGACTTCTTCAATTATTGAAGCCTGGACCCGACCAGATAACTGTTTAACTTCTTCAATTACTTATGCCTGGACCCGACCAGATAACAGTTTGAATTCTTCAATTACTGAAGCCTGGACCCGACCAGATAACTATTTGACTTCTTGAAATTACTGAAACCTGGACCCGACCAGATAACAGTTTGACTTCTTCAATTACTGAAGCCTGGACCTGACTAGATAACAGTTTGACTTCTTCGATTACTGAAGTCTGGACCCGACTAGATAACATTTTGACTTCTTGAATTACTGAAACCTGGACCCGACCAGATAACAGTTGATCTCATTTTTCAAAGCGCTATGAAACCCGGACCCGATCAAATAATATCCTAGCTCTTCAAATATATAGAAGAACCTGAACTCAATTCGACCAAGGTTTAACTTCTTTTCCCCAGTATAGTTGACTCTCTATCCCCAATAAATGGCTGAGAATCCTGGACCCGACCAAATATCAATCCTCATTTCCATCTTTTCAAGAAAGTCATTGCGAAGCCTGGATCCGACCAGATAGAAATCATCCTCAGAGATTCATTGTGAAACCTGGAAACCGACCAGATAACAACTAAATCCCCAAGCATTCTATTTTAAAGCCTGGATCCAACCAGATAACAATTGACTTCATCAAAGAAATCTGCAAAGCCTGGATCCGACCAAATAACAGTTTTTAACCAGTTTATTGTGAAGCCTGGACCTGACCAGATAACAATTAATCTCATCAAAGAAATCTGTAAAGCCTGGACCAGACCAGATAACAGTTTTCAAACAGTATATTGTAAATCCTGGAGCCGACCAGATAACAATTAACCATGATTCCCAAAAAGACACTATGAAGCCTAGATTCGACCAGATAATAGTACAACTTTCCAAAAGACCATAAAGCCTGAACCCGACAAGATGACTATTCAATTTAAAGGAATTATCTGCAAAGCCTGGATCCGACCGAATAATAGTTAATTCATCCTTTCCTCCAGTAAGTTACTGTGAAGCCTGGATCCGACCAGATAACAGTTAACCTCCGCATCCCCAACAAGTTGTTGTGAAGCCTAGAGCCGACCAGATAACTATTCAATTTCAAGGAATTTACTGCAAAGCCTGGATCCAACCAGATAACACTTAATCGATCTCTTCTTATAGTAAGTTGCTGTAAAACCTAGATCCGACCAGATAGCAGCCGACTACTTCATCCTCAGCAACTGTGAAGCCTGGATCTGGCTAGATAACAGCTGACATTTGAGCGATATTCCCCAGAAAAAGCACCCTTTCAACAAAATTTGATGATATGCATGTTCTTCATTTCCAACAGGCAATCAGGGATTCAATCTCCCTGGATTTCCTCAACAATAGTCAGGGATTTATTTTCCCAGACAAAAACATGTATTTCATATTCATACATCATAACATGTACATACCATATGCATTTAGCATGATACCACATCTGGTGAACATCATGCAAGCATCTGTATTTTACTAACCCCTTTTCTAACAGGTAAAACATCAAGTTTTAGTATGAATCAACAAGAGATTTATGCTGATACTTCTTCCAGCGTTTACCAACATTCCTCCTAATGTCATCTATAAGCCCATTCACCAACCATATTTGAGTGCAAATTCCTGGGCACTCTAGTGTTCAATCATCTTTCACCTTCAAGTCACGAATGGCAGATCCGCCAATCTAACTCTTCAGGTTTAAGAAGTTTGAACAGGGGCAGTTGTTGCACCCTAAAATTTGCCCTCTTATTTCTCAAGGAATCACCCTGGATCCTCAAGTTTGCTTTCATCAAGTCTCCAGGCCTTGAATTATCAATTTTTCCAAGCAGACCATTCACAAGGGAAAAATGGTCATTTGCACACTAAGAAGTCTAACTTTGACTTTTGGATCAAAATCAAATCTCAAAAATCATATTTCATCAAGACATGTTGGAATATGAAGTTTGCTTCATCAAGAGTTTCAAAAGTCAAATTTTATTTTGGAAGAATCAAATTCTAAAAACTTAGAAATTTTTCTAAGTATTTAAGAAATATGACAATTTCAGAACTTCTGGGCCAGTGTTCACACTCAGCAAATTCTGGATGTTCTCAAGACAGAGTTTAGTCAGAACTTTTGGGCCAGTATTTACAAAGGTTCAGTCAGAGTTTGCAAAGGTTAAATAAAAGATTGTAACAAAGCGTGCTGTAAGTATACTGGAAGTTCTGAAGGATCCCTCAGAACATGCTGAAGCCAGAAGATAAGAGGATCAGAAGATTGGATGCTATGCTGAAACAAATTTTTTGATCCAGAGTTAAGCAAGGATGCAAAGTTTCACATGGGAACCCATTTAATGCTCACATCCACTTGTGAGTTTCTATCCAAAGGATTTTCCCCACGTGTACCCCTACTGTCTGGGGAAGACAAACTTCTGTGCAAAAGTATGCTAGACCCGCGCGCTGTTTCTACTTTTCCTTATTTCACGCTGCCAAATCCAGCTGAGGCGCTGTTAACTATCCCACTTGATGCATTGAACATACTGGTTAAGCTTACTTCAAGAGTAAGTCACCTTCTAGCACATAATGTTAAGCACCACTTGACATCTCCAAACTACAAAAGCTTTTCCTATAAATAGAACACCATTGGCCACTGAGAAAGGGTCCAGAAAAATTTGTGAAAGAGGCAAGAAAATTGAGAAAGAAAGCTTTGAACCACTACAAAAAATTCCAAGAACACAGGAAACTATAAACACAAAATACCAAAATCTTAGCATTGATTCCTTACATTCAAACTCCATTTTTTCCTCAAGTGTTCTTGACTAAATCCATCCACGTAGTTGTTGATTCACACATTAGAAGCTACTTTAACTTCTGTATTCCTATTGCCATGCACTCTCCATTCACTTCCAACTCAAAGAAGTCAGAATATCACCCCTTTGCTGTTCCAGAAGTTGCAAACTTCCATCCTGTTGAGTACGCGAAGAAGTTGCTCAGAACATCACCAGAATTCAAGACCAACCTCCAATTTACAGAATCCTTTCTAGCTACAAGGTAAGTTTTCTGCTGACTCCCATCATACTGATTAAGCATTGTCAGATTTTGCTTATTTAACACAATGTAGATATTTTGATCCTGATGATGTATATATCCTGAAAATTCATGCATCTTCCTGCCTAAGTAGAAGAAATCCCTATTCAGAACTTCAGAATAAATTAGGACTCTGAATTAGAATTAGCAAATACATGTTGCTTCTGATTTGTGCTTCTGATATTTCATGAAATTTTTCATAATTATTATGTATGCAACTTATGTTCTGTTAAGAAATAACTAAGTTGCAGATGTTCTGACTGGCATGGAGAGAGGTAAAATTCTGACAGTTGCGTCAGAACTTCTGAAAACTTATGAGTTCTCAGAAGATCCAGAACTTCTGAGCTTCCACATTTCTACTACCGTTGTTTCTATTTGTGCAGCAAGTCAGAATCAGAACTTTTGACCTCTTCTATTTTCAGCATTTTGCGTTGATTATGTTTTCTTTCTCTTTTATTATTTTTCCCTCATATTATTATTTTTATTATTAATAAAAAAAAACACCAAAAATATTTTATATTTGTATGTTATATTTTCTTTTAACAAAAAAAGAGAGACAACAAATATTTTCTTAAACAAAAGTTATTTTCATTTTTTAAACAGACAAAACATTTTACATTTCCTGTACATTCTTATATATTAAATATGGTTGTAATAGTAACCTAGGATTTAATTTGCAACCCCCTTTTGAAGTTTGTACACCCCATCTTCCTAATGTTTGTAATAGCGTAGAATCTTTATTTTCCGTACTTTTATTACTTTCATAAATTGTTAGTAATTAGGGTATGTATGACAAGATTAAAACCAATGTTTAGAAAACCCTAATTCAAGACAAATTATGCATGCAATAAAATACACTCGCACACTTGCACCCTTAGGGTAATTCCACTTGTTGCCTTACAAAATGGTCATGTTATGCATGTGGGATGTCTTAGCACAAACAAATCGAAAAATACAAGATCATGGTCCCTCGATGACGCTATAAAAGTTGCCTTTCAAAATGATCTTAGTCCCTAAAGAAAAAGTGCTAAGTCACCTCAAAACATTGCTATCATGGTCATTCAATGACCCAACGCTCGTCCCTTCACATCCAACGATGAGGCTTCTTACCAAGTAAATTGTAAGATAGCAACATCTAAAGGAGGGGGAAAAGCACATCTAAGACCTTTTGAGTAGGTAGATTAATTTTAGTTACTTGCTCACTCTCAAAACAAATGTGCTTGCTATTTTCAAAACAATCACGTACACTTTCTAAACATCTTTCCAAACTTGAAACATTTTCAAAAGCTCAACACTTTGTATACGTTCTTACAAACAAGAACTATTACAAAGTTTGCCTAAACGATGACATCTTTTCAAAATACTTTCAAAAAACCACACAAAGCACATTTTCAAACAAAAGCAAGTGATCTAGCAAGTAACTAAGAGCCCATGGAAAACCATGGATGAAAAGGGTGCTAAAACCTTCCCTTTTCATAATCTATCCCCTGAACTCAAGAAAACATCTCTAAAGGTCTTTTCTGTGCTTTTTCACCTTTCCTTTTGGATAAAAGAAAAGTCGGTGGCGACTCTTGCTAAACCGCAACATTTGCGAACACAAACGCAAAACCTCAAGTCGGTTCTCCCACCGTATTATAGAACTGACGACTCTGCTGGGGAAAATATTAAAAGTGGGATTACCTTAAGGTTAGATCACATTTACTTGCTTACATTGTTTGATTTGTTTGGTTTACATTTTGTTTCCTTGTTTGGGTTTGTTTTAAATCCTACACCAAGATTTGGGGACACCCTTTAGGTAAGTAGCAATAAACTATGAGGGAACTGTGCGGGGTATACCGACACGGTTGAAGTAGTAGCTACATTGATGTGGCACTTTGGTTGGTACCGGTAACCCTTGAGTCAGTCAAAGAGATTACGGGGCTGCCACGTGGTGTCTTAAAGCATTAACTAACCTTAGAACCTTATTTGACCAACTTGGCCATTAGGATGTAGTGAGATGCCCGGCTTTGGTGCAGTCCGAAGTTGGTAGATACTCGATACTACACTCATTGAGGTTGGACTCTTGAGTTTTGTTTGGTTGCGAGTCAATCGCTTACTGAACGAAACTTGGGGGAAAGATCAGTGATATTGAGATCCTGTAGAACCCGATTACTATTAACTAGGACAGGTTGAGCCAACTAAACTTCAAGAGGGTACTTACCTACAGACCCCATGCAAGCCTAAACCTAAGGACTTGTCTACTTTGTGTAAATATGATTACTTGTATATAAATTTGTTTACCTCGAATATTTTACATAGCATCATAACATCATACCATAGCATTCTCACTAACCATTTCAAGGATTTTTGGAATTCATCTTTGTTCTGTTTTGTAGGACATGGCCTCCGCTCGTAGGAGCACTATCCAAGTCAGTCTCGTGAGGATACCTCCACAACTCAAGGATTTAGTATCAAGAATCCCTAAAGATTCTCTATTCACCAAAAGGCATGGTCGACTCCTCATTTTGGTCACCTCAAGTATTGAAGAAGACATGGTAAAAGTGCTTGTCCAATTCTTTAACCCTTTGCATCATTGCTTCACTTTTCCCGATTACCAACTTGTGCCCACTTTAGAAAAATTTTCTCAACTGATGGAGACCACTATCCTTGATCAGTTACCTTTCAACGGTATTGAAAGAGACCCTAAACCTGAGGAAATTGATCGGGCCCTACATTTGCAACCATCTGACATAGTAGCAAATTGGGTAACAAAGAGTGGTGTCAAAGGGTTCCTAACAAAGTTTTTGTTGGAGAAGGCTCAAGAGTGTTGGAATACTTTGGATTTACAAGCCTTTGAGGAAATTTTGGCTCTTCTCATCTATGGGTTGGTACTATTTCCCAATCCTGACCAATTTGTAGATATAAATGCGATCAAAGTTTTCATATCTCATAATCCGGTGCCTACATTGCTTGGAGACATCTTGCATTCTCTTCACTCTCGCACTTTGAAGAAAAGGGGGACTTTGATATATTGAACTCCTCTTTTGGCTAGGTGGTTTATTTCACATCTACCTCGATCCGTGGTGAAGAATGAACAAGGAATGAGATGGTCTAAAAGATTGATGTCACTTTCACATGTTGATATTCGTTGGTATTATCGCCCTTTGGAAGACATTACCATCATTGATCGCTGTGGGGAATTCCCTAATGTCCCTCTACTCGGAATTAGGGGAGGCATTACTTACATCCCTTGTTTAGCTTTTAGACAATTTGGATACGCCAGGAGAGATGGCCCTCATGGGGTACTCATCCAAGGAATTGCATTTGACTACGAAAGCGATACCCAAGTTTACCGTCAAAGATTTATATGAGCTTGGGGTACGGTTAACAAAGTTCATAGCAAGACATTAGGGCGTAAGAATTCCATTCCTTTGGAACCTTATCTTAAATGGATGAGGGCTCGCGCTCAAAGTATCAAGATGCCTTATGAAGCCGTCTTACCTGTTATCAAGGAGCCAGTAGTTAAGGGAGACATTCCACATACTATCCTCTATACTGATATGCCTACTTCCCTTGAAGATTTGCAAAACGCTTGGATTCAGTTACAAGGAGAGCGAGACACCTTTGAAGCTATGTTCAATGAGAGCGAGGAGAAGATATTAGAGCTTACAAAGGAGCTTCATGAAGAAAGGAGTTTAAACACCTACATTGCGCCAAAGAGGATGTGCACAACTTTTCTGTCTTAGGAGTTTACTTTATATATATTTCTGTTGTTGTAAGCCCAAGAGGCATGTTTGTATTCAAATCAGAACTCTTTAAATGAAAGTTAACATTTGTTCACTCTTTGTCTATACAAATTTAAATTCTTTAAATCCTTGAAATCATTTGCATATTGCATATTCATGCATCATGACATGTCAGGTTTCCGCATAACAGGTTTCCTTATCTCTCCGTTGTTTATTTCAGCAAGATGGATCTAGAGAAAACTGTGACGGAACTCCAGGCCCAAAACTCTCAATTTCAGGAAGCTTTACTCGCCCTAGTTAAGGGGCAGCATGATATGATGGCCTTGTTGGCCGCTAAGAAAAATCCAAAGAAGAAAGCTCTACTCAACATGGGTAAAAGGTACAAGGAGACAATCCGTCAAATTCCAATAGAGGAAGATTCACCCGAAGAGGACGCGAACCAAATTGGTGAGGTCAAAAGTACTCAGGCTGACTATATCAATGACCAAGAATCTGATGATGGTTATTTCAATGAGCAATATCCACCCGCAGACATCAAATACAAGCAGCTAGAAGACAGGTTGAAAGCGGTTGAAATCCAAGCTATTCTCGGTTTAAATTTTGACGATTTGGGCTTAATCTCTGGGGTAGTCATTCCCCACAAGTTCAAAATACCAACCTTTGCAAAATACAATGGGGTGTCTTGCCTAAAGCTCCATTTGAAGTCCTATGTGCGCAAGATACAACCGCACACTGCTGATAAAAAACTCTGGATTCAGTTTTTCCAAGAGAGTCTGGCTGGAAGACAACTTGAATGGTTTTATCAGTTGGATGGATCTCGCATCAATACTTGGGAGGGTCTAGCTACTGCCTTCTACCATCAATATCAGTACAACCCCGACTTGGCACCAACAAGGGTTCAATTGCAAGGTATGACCATTGGGAAGGATGAGGGATTTAAGGAATATGGGCAAAAGTTGAGAGACCTTGCTAGTAGGTTCCAACCTCCCTTGACTGATAGGGAACACATTGACATGTTCATGAGCACATTATCTGGTCCTTTCTTTAATCTATTGGTTGGCTGCTCTTCTTCTGGTTTCACCGAATTAATCCTAACCGGTGAAAGAGTTGAAAGTGGCATTAAGAGTGGAAAGATCTCTATGGCATCTACTTCCACTCCCAATCCTGTCAAGAAACCTTTTGCCACGAAGAAAGAAGTTAATGTTGTGTATAGAGCAAAGGCCCATACCAAAATGAATAATCATTCCTCTGCCAATGCTGTCCGAATCTCCAATCCGACTGCTACTCAAAGTCCATCTGCAAATCATCAACATGTTGAAGCTCCAAGAAGACAGTTTACCAGATTAGGCATGTCACTATATCAAGCCCTTCAACATCTGATCAAAGCTAATTTAGTGACATTGTGTGATCCTTCCGCCAACCCTGACACCTCGGCACCAAAATAAAATCCGAATGCAAAGTATGCTTACCATTCAAACAACCTCGGGCATGAGACTGATCAGTACTGGGCCTTGAAGAACAAAATCCAGGATTTAATTGACAATAAGAATATTGAATTTGATCCTCCTCCGATGCCAAATGTAATTACCGCTCCAATGCCGAAGCACGACAAAGGTGTTAATGCCCTCAAAAATACAATTTTCATTGCCTCTGTTGAAGAATTAACTACTCCGTTGAATGTAATCAAGAACAATCTGTTGAAAGCTGGGATTTTCCCTGGCTGTGAAAAAGACCGTGTGTGCTGTATGAGAAAACCCAATGGGTGTGAAGAACAGAAGAAAGGTATACAATGCCTAATGGATAGCCTCGAAACTCTATTTGAAAATATTCCCACCATGAAAAATTCAATCGAAAAAGCTGAAGATTTGACCATCATAACAATTTCAAACAAACCTCTTAGGATCTCATCTAAAGGTCCTATCAGGATTTTGAACGAACCAATCATTACTCCTCTCATAATCACTGCTACCAGACTTGTTCCATACACCTCTGATAAAGCGGTACCATGGAATTACGGTGTCGAGGTTTATTACCATGGGGTAAAACAAGATTCTTGGATTGATGATAATGAAGCTGGTGTTACTAATAGTACTGGTTCTAGTAAAATCACAAGAACAGGAAGGGTCTTTTCCCCTGTTATCTCAACACCAACCACTACCACAGTTCCAGTCCACATAACGAATGGCAATTCTGGTGCCAGTACCAAAGGGAAAGGGAAAGAAGGTGAGCCTGCTAGGGAGGAGGCACCTCCTAAAAAGATTGTTATGGAAGAACCATCCACTCAAGAAATGGAAGAGATTCTGAAGATCATCAAGAAAAGCGACTTCAAAATAGTAGAGCAGTTGGGGCAAACCCCTTCTAAAATATCAATGTTGTCCTTATTACTATGTTCGGACGTCCATGAACAAGCTTTGATTAAGTTCTTGAAAAGGGCTCATGTGCCTCAAGAAACCACAACTGACCAATTCGAGAACTGCGTAGCAAGTCTGACAGTTGATAATGGTCTGGGATCTCTGACGCAGATTTAACTCCCATGGGAAAGAATCACAATAAAGCCTCACATGTCTCTGTTAAATGTAAGGGGACTACTCTGGCACATGTTTTGGTGGACACATGCTCATCTTTAAATGTATTACCTAAAGGCGCTTTATATCGGCTAGACTGTGAAGGTTTGGTTTTAAAGACAAGTGATATTGTTGTGAGGGCATTCGATGGGTCGAAAAGGATGGTTCATGGAGAGGTGGATCTCCCAATTAAGGTTGGTTCGCAAATTTTCAACTCCATATTCTATATAATGGACATACGGCCTGTATAGTCTTGCTTGCTTGGGCGCCCATGGATCCAGGGGGCAGGTGCGGTCACTTCTACTCTGCACCAGAAGTTAAAATATCTAGTTTAAGGGAAGGTTGTCACTATTTGCGGTGAAGAAGAATTTATGGTAAGACATCTCAATTCTTTCAAGTATGTAGAAATGGATGGCGAATTCATAGAAACTCCTTGCCAGACGTTTAAAGTTGTGGCCGCCGCCAAAATCTCCTCCGACACTCCAAGAGCTGATAAAGTTATCCCCAAAATGGTTTCTCTTAAGGATGCCCGTGCTGTGGTAGAAAAAGGAAACAATGAGATGTGGGGTCAACTCCTCGATATCCCGTTCAAGGCAGACAAGTTTGGGTTAGGTTTCACCTCCAAAGCTCATATTAGAGGTGCTCGTATTGGGAAGCCGCCTTTCCACCTCAAAAGTCATGAAGTGAACACTGTAGAGGACTCTGATGATGAGTGTGCTTTTTAAAACTGGATCTACCCAACAACCGAAGGGAAGCTCAACAATTGGCATGCAAAGGATTTCACTCCTGTTTCTTTCATTGAGGAGTAATTACTGTTTACTTTTTCTGTCAATTCAGGAACTCTATGTTTGTAATATTATCCCCAAACGAAGACTTTTAAGCCACGTGCCTTTCCCGGGGAACTTTGGTCCTTTTGTCATGGGTTTTATTTATGTTCATCGAATCATATGATCATTCAGCACATTGGAATCTTTTACATTCAAATATTTATGTTCACTGTCTTTCTTTTTTTCAAAAAAAAACATTTCCAACAAATAGCCATGTATCTTACATGCACAAACACACACTCTTGCAGGTCTACATCCACTCTGGATCCTATTGCCAACAACTCTACTATTGCCGACTATGACTTTGAATGTCCTATCAACCAAGCCGAAGACGAAAGCGAGGAAGATTGTGACATACCAGGAGAACTAGCCAGACTCCTATTACAAGAGGAAAAAGCTATTCAACCACATGAAGAGTCCATTGAGGTTATCAACTTGGGTACTAATTCAGATAAGAAAGAAATCAAGATCGGCGTTAATTTGGAAAGCAGTTTTAAAAGTCGCTTGGTTCAGATGTTGCGCGATTATGTGGAAGTATTTGCTTGGTCGTATGAAGATATGCCTGGGTTGGATACTGACATTGTGGTTCATCGTCTGCCTACGAAGGAAGACTGCCCTCCAGTTAAACAAAAAGTTCGTCGCATGAGGCCTGACATGTCCGAAAAGATCAAAGCCGAAGTAATGAAATAGTTTGATGCAGGATTCCTAGCTGTAACGTCCTATCCTCAATGGGTGGCCAATATAGTGCTGGTGCCAAAGAAAGACGGGAAAATTCGCATGTGCGTAGACTATAGGGATCTGAATAGGGCAAGTTCCAAGGATGATTTCCCTCTACCACACATTGACATCTTAGTCGATAATACTGCTCAGCATAAAGTCTTCTCATTCATGGATGGCTTCTCAGGCTATAATCAAATAAAGATGGCTCCCGAAGATATGGAAAAAACTACTTTCGTTAGACAATGGGGCACCTTCTGTTACAAAGTCATGCCCTTCGGATTAAAAAATGCAGGGGCAACATATCAAAGGGCTATGGTGGCTTTATTTCATGACATGATTCATCATGAGATAGAGGTATATATGGATGATATGATCTCCAGATCACAAACTGAAGAAGAACATCTCGATCACCTGCACAAACTATTCGAGAGACTGAAGAAGTACAAGCTGAGGTTAAACCCTAACAAGTGTACCTTGGGAGTACGCTCTGGAAAGCTTCTAGGTTTTGTTGTCAGAAATAAAGGCATTGAAGTTGATCCTGCCAAGGTAAAGGCTATCCAAGAAATGCCAGTCCCTCAGTCTGAAAAAGAAGTCAGAGGATTCTTGGGTTGTCTCAATTATATTGCCCGTTTCATATCACACTTAACTGCTACTTGTGAGCCACTCTTCAAACTCTTGAAGAAAGATCAGGTATTCAGGTGGAACGATGAATTCCAAATTGCCTTTGACAAGATCAAAGAATACCTACAAGAACATCTTATTCTCATGCCTCCCATTGAAGGAAGACCCTTGATCATGTACTTGACAGTACTAGAGAATTCTATGGGGTGTGTTTTGGGCCAACATGACGAGTCTGGTCGAAAAGAGCATGCTATTTATTACCTGAGCAAAAAGTTTACCGAATGTGAAACCAAATATTCACTGCTCGAGAAAACTTGCTGCGCTCTGGCATGGGCTGCTCGCCGGCAAAGACAGTATATGTTGACTCATACCACTCTGTTGATTTCTAAGATGGATCCAATCAAGTATATCTTCGAGAAACCTGCCCTTTCCCGACGAATATCTAGATGGCAAATGATCTTGACTGAGTACGACATTCAATACACAAATCAAAAAGCCATAAAAGGAAGTGTACTAGCAGATCATTTGGACCATCAAGCTGTGGATGATTATCAGTCAATGAACTTCGACTTCCCTGATAAGAATATTATACTGGTAATCGGATGTGTAAAACTTAGACCGTATGATGGACTTGAACAAGGATCCCGATGGACTATGGTTTTCGATGGGGCTTCCAACGCCTTAGGTAACAAAATTGGTGTTGTGATCATCTCTCCTGAAGGTTGCCACACTCCTTTCACTACCAGACTATGCTTCGATTGCACAAGCATGCATCTTAGGTCTAAAAGCTGCCATTGAATCAAGGATCAAGAATTTGGATGTGTTTGGAGATTCCGCCTTGGTGATCATCCAAGTAAAAGGAGATTGGGACACTAAACACCCTAACCTTATCCCTTACAAGGAGCTTGTGCTATCCCTAATTCCTTACTTCGAAGAAATCACGTTTGAGCACTTCCCTAGAGAAGAAAACCAGTTGGCTGGCACTTTGGCAACCATGTCTTCAATGTTCAAAGTCAGATGGGACAACGAAGCCCCTATGATAAAAATTGAAAGATTCGATGAACCTGCACATTGCTATGAGCTCGATACCGATGCGGAAAAGCCATGGTACCATGAGGTGATGAGATACCTTGAAGCACAGGAGTATCCAAAAGGGGCATCTATCAATGACAGAAAGTTCTTACGAAGATTTTCAGCCAAATTCTTCCTAAGTAACAGGATATTGTACAAGCACAACCATGATTCAACTCTACTCCGATGTGTAGACAAGTAGGAGGTAGAGGAAATTATGGAAGACATGCACGATGGCCTTTTTGGTACTCACTCAAGTGGACATACCATGTCCAAGAAAATCTTAAGAGCAGGTTACTATTGGTCAACGATGGAGACCGATTGCCATCAACATTCGAGAACTTGCCACAAATGCCAAATCTTCGCTGACAAAGTCTATGTACCTCCAGTCCCTCTGAATGTCATGACGGCTCCATGGCCATTTGCAATGTGGGGTATTGACATGATCGGAGAGATCAAGCCCATAGCTTCCAACGGACATCGCTTCATTCTTATTCCTATCGACTATTTCACCATATGGGGCGAAGCCGCCTCATTTTCCTCAGTCACCAAGAATGTGGTAGACAGATTCATCAGACACAACCTCATCTGTCGTTTTGGTATCCCCTAAAGGATCATCACCGACAATGGGACTAACCTCAACAATGCCATGATCAGGGTTGTGCACTAAATTTAAGATAAAGCATCACAATTCCTCTCCGTATAGACCGAAAATGAATGGCGCAGTCGAAGTGGCCAACAAAAATATCAAGAAGATTGTGCAGAAAATGGTAGTGACCTATAAAGATTGGCATGAGATGTTACCATTTGCTCTACATGGCTACCGTACTTCAGCTAGAACATCAACTAGGGAAAATCCCTTCTCCCTAGTCTATAGAATGGAAGCTGTTTTTCCAGTAGAAGTTCAAATTCCCTCACTGAGGATTATGATCGAGGAAGGCCTAGGCGAAGACGAGTGGATTCAAAGGAGATTGGATCAGCTGAACTTGATCGATGAAAAACGATTAGCTGCTATTTGCCATGGTCAAACGTATCAAAAACGGATGATCAAGGCTTTCAACAAAAAGGTCAAGCCTCGAGTATATCAAGTTGGTGACTTGGTGATAAAACGCATCATTTTACCACAAGGTGACCCCAGAGGAAAATGGACTCCCACCTATGAAGGGCCATTTGTTGTCAAGAGAGTTTTCTCTGGTGGTGCCATGATGCTGACTACCATGGACGGTGAAGATTTCCCACATCCTATAAACATGGACATAGTTAAAAAATACTATGCATAAGAGACCCGTTAGGTTGACACACCTAAGCAAAAAAGGGGCAACCCGGCAAACCAAAAGGTTTGGGAAAAAATTAGGGATATATGCAAAAGGTTGTACACCCGGCAAGTTGAAAACCCGAAAGGGCGACTTGGGAAAAAAAGGGTATCCTGGTGGACCGAAAACCCGAAAAGGGCAGTTCAGGCAAAAATTAAGGATTAAAAGCATACGACTATGTCTCATGGAATCAATACAGTCAATTCTATCACCAAGGTCCGAGTTCAAACGGTCCAAGATCAATCCAATCAACTTCGATCAACGGCAAGGGACGTTCGAAGAAATTGGGGCAATAGTAGAGCTGGAAGGCAATGAGATCATTTCACATGGCTATTTGTTTTTCATTCTCAATTTTGTTTTCCTTTTGACGATTTCCTCTTACTAGGATCTCCGTCTCTATGTACAAAAAATGCCTATTCATGAGCAAAATATCAATACAAATACACGTTGAAATGCAAAATTTTCTGTCTTCATTTTAAATGCAAATTTGTCCAATGACTAAAATTGAATGAATATATGCATATGAACGTAATTAAAACTTTTAGCACATGTGTCCTGCTAAAC
The DNA here is from genome assembly GCA_948472305.1 of Vicia faba. Lineage (NCBI taxonomy): Eukaryota > Viridiplantae > Streptophyta > Magnoliopsida > Fabales > Fabaceae > Vicia > Vicia faba. Next base: position 976,313,308 of record OX451738.1, on the reverse strand, counting down.
AACAGAGCATCAACAATGGAGCATCAACACACAGCAGCATTGAGCATCTCTTTAATATACATATGAAATAGCCCCACAAAGTTATCTCATCATCATTATCCCCTCAAGGATGGCAGCAACAAACCTTTCCCCAACGGAGTTGCCTACAAAATCTCTTTACATGAGATAATCCCTGGCCAGAGTCCCAATGACTTGGCAACATACTCCCCAGCTAAATCAATTTTTATAAGATTGAAGCATAAGAGATCTCTGCCTAAAGGGAATTCACTTCCTCAACAGGGTTTATTTCCCCAACAGAGTTATTTCTCCAGCCAAGTGCAAATTTCTCAATGTACAACAATCAAGACACCATGAATTGCCCAGTTGAGTACATCTTCCCCAGATGAGTATATACTCCCTAGTTGAGTCCAAATTTCCCAGTTGAGCCCATCTTCCCCAACTGAGTATATCTTCTCCAACCAAGGTTTTTATCTCCAAACAGAGTCCATCATTGTCCAAATGAACCCATCATCTTCAGTTTAGCCCAAATTCCCCAAGCTGAGTCTGCCTTACCCGACTGAGTCTATACTCTCCAATTTGAATTTCCCTTTCAAATGACTACAAATCACAGGGCCACAACCCCTAATCCCCAGTAAAGCCTTCAACAAAGCCTTTATTATTACCAAGAAATGCTATGAAGCCTGGATCCGACCAGATATTAGCATAATTTTCAAGTTATTACTGAAGCCTGGACCCGACCAGATAACAGTTTGAGTTCTTCAATTATTGAAGCCTGGACCCGACCAGATAACTGTTTAACTTCTTCAATTACTTATGCCTGGACCCGACCAGATAACAGTTTGACTTCTTCAATTACTGAAGCCTGGACCCGACCAGATAATAGTTTGACTTCTTCAAATTACTGAAACCTGGACCCGACTAGATAACAGTTTGACTTCTTCAATTACTGAAGCCTGGACCCGACCAGATAACAGTTTATCTTCTTCAATTACTGAAGCCTGGACCCGACCAAATAACAGTTTGACTTCTTGAATTACTAAAACCTGGACCCGACCAGATAACAATTGATCTCATTTTTCAAAGCGCTATGAAACCCGGACCCGATCAAATAATAGCCTAGCTCTTCAAATATATAGAAGAACTTGAACTCAATTCGACCAAGGTTTAACTTATTTTCCCCAGTAGAGTTGACTCTTTATCCCCAACAAATGGCTGAGAAACCTGGACCCGACCAGATGTCAATCCTCATTTCCCTCCTTTCAAGAAAGCCGTTGTGAAGCCTGGATCTGACCAGATAGCAATCATCCTCAGAGATTCATTGTGAAACCTGGAAACCGACCAGATAACAACTAAATCCCCAAGCAGTCTATTGTAAAGCCTGGATCCGACCAGATAACAATTGACTTCATCAAAGAAATCTGCAAATCTTGGACCCGACCAGATAACAGTTTTCAACCAGTTTATTGTGAAGCCTGGACCCGACCAAGATAACAATTAACATCATCAAAGAAATATGCAAAGCCTGGACCCGACCAGATAACAGTTTTCAAACAGTATATTATAAAGCCTGGACCCGACCAGATAATAATTAACCATGATTCCCAGAAAGACACTATGAAGCCTGGATTCGACCAGATAATAGTACAGCTTTCCAAAAGACCATAAAGCCTGGACCCGAACAGATGACTATTCAATTTCAAGGAATTCTCTACAAAGCCTGGATCCGACCGGATAACAGTTAATTCATCCTTTCCTCCGGTAAGTTACTGTGAAGCCTGGATCCGACCAGATAACAGTTAACCTCCGCATCCCCAGCAAGTTTTTGTGAAGCCTGGACCCGACCAGATAAGTATTCAATTTCAAGGAATTTGCTGCAAATCCTAGATCCGACCAGATAACAGTTAATCCATCTCTTCTTCCAGTAAGTTGCTGTAAAACACTACTTCATCCTCAACAACTATGAAGCCTGGATCCGACTAGATAACAGCTGACATCTGAGCGATATTCCCCAGAAAAAGCACCATTTCAACAAAATTTGAAGATATGCATGTTCTTCATTTCCAACAGGCAATCAGGGATTCAATCTCCTTGGATTTCTTCAGCAATAGTCAGGGATTTATTTTCCTAAACAAAAACATACATTTCACATTCATACATCATAACATGTACATACCATATGCATTTAGCATGATACCACATCTGGTGAACATCATGCACGCATCTGCATTTTACTAACCCTTTTTCTCACAGGTAAAACATCAAGTTTTAGTATGAATCAACAAGAGATTTATGCTGATACTTCTTACAGCGTTTACCAACATTCCTCCAAATGGAATCTATAAGCCCATTCACCATCCATCTTCGAGTGCAAATTCCTAGGCACTCTAGTGTTCAATCATCTTTCACCTTCAAGTCACGAATGGCAGATCCGCCAATCTAACTCTTCAGGTTCAAGAAATTTGAACAGGAGCAGCTGTTGCACCCTAAAATTTGCCCTCTGATTTCTCAAGGAATCACCCTGGATCCTCAAGTTTGCTTTCATCAAGTCTCCAGGCCTTGAATTATCAATTTTTCCAAGCAGACCATTCACAAGGGAAAAATGGTCATTTGCACACTAAGAAGTCTAACTTTGACTTTTGGATCAAAATAAAATCTCAAAAATCATATTTCATCAAGACATGTTGGAATATGAAGATTGCTTCATCAAGAGTTTCAAAAGTCAAATTTTATTTTGGAAGAATCAAATTCTAAAAACTAAGAAATTTTTCTAAGTATTTAAGAAATATGACAATTTCAGAACTTCTGGGCCAGTGTTCACACTCAGCAAATTCTGGATGTTCTCAAGACAGAGTTTAGTCAGAACTTTTGGGCCAGTATTCACAAAGGTTCAGTCAGAGTTTGCAAAGGTTAAATAAAAGATTGTAACAAAGCGTGTTGTAAGTATACTGGAAGTTCTGAAGGATCCCTCAGAACATGCTGAAGCCAGAAGATAAGAGGATCAGAAGATTGGATGCTATGCTGAAACAAATTTTTTGATCCAGAGTTAAGCAAGGATGCAAAGTTTCACATGGGAACCCATTTAATGCTCACATCCACTTGTGAGTTTCTATCCAAAGGATTTTCCCCACGTGTACCCCTACTGTCTGGGGAAGACAAACTTCTGTGCAAAAGTATGCTAGACCCGCGCGCTGTTTCTACTTTTCCTTAATTCACGCTGCCAAATCCAGCGGAGGCGCTGTTAACTATCCCACTCGATGCATTGAACATACTGGTTAAGCTTACTTCAAGAGTAAGTCACCTTCTAGCACATAATGTTAAACACCACTTGGCATGTCCAAGCTACAAAAGCTTTTCCTATAAATAGAACACCATTGGCCACTGAGAAAGGGTCCAGAAAAATTTGTGAAAGAGGCAAGAAAATTGAGAAATAAAGCTTTGAACCACTGCAAAAAATTCCAAGAACCCAGGAAACTATAAACACAAAATACCAAAATCTTAGCATTGATTCCTTACATTCAAACTCCATTTTTTCCTCAAGTGTTCTTGACTAAATCCATCCACGCAGTTGCTGATTCACACATCAGAAGCTACTTTAACTTCTGTATTCCTATTGCCATACACTCTCCATTCACTTCCACCTCAAAGAAGTCAGAATATCACCCCTTGGCTGTTCCAGAAGTTGCAAACTTCCATCCTGCCGAGTACGTGAAGAAGTTGCTCAAAACATCACCAAAATTCAAGACCAACCTCCAGTTCACAGAATCCTTTCCAGCTGCAAGGTAAGTTTTCTGCTGACTCCCATCATACTGATTAAGCATTGTCAGGTTTTGCTTATTTAACACAATGTAGATATTCTGATCCTGATGATGTATATATCCTGAAAATTCATGCATCTGCCTGCCTAATTAGAAGAAATCCCTATTCAGAAATTCATAAAGAAATTAGGACTCAGAATTAGAATTAGCAAATAAATGTTGCTTCTGATTTGTGCTTCTGATATTTCATGAAATTTGTCATAATTATTATGTATGCAATTTCTGTTATGTTAAGAAATAACTAAGTTGCAGATGTTCTGACTGGCATGGATAGAGGCAAAATTCTGACAGTTGCGTCAGAACTTCTGAAAACTTGTGAGTTCTCAGAAGATCCAGAACTTCTGAGCTTCCATATTTCTACTAACGTTGTTTCTATTTGTGCAGCAAGTCAGAATCAGAACTTCTGACCTCTCTATTTTCAGCATTTTGCGCTGATTATGTTTTCTTTCTCTTTTATTATTTTGCCATCATATTATTATTTTTATTGTTAATAAAAAAAACACCATAAATATTTTATATTTGTATGTTATATTTTCTTTTAACAAAAAAAGAGAAACAAAAAATATTTTCTTAAACAAAAGTTATTTTCCTTTTTTAAACAGACAAAACATTTTACATTTCCTGTACATTCTTATCTATTCAATATGGTTGTAATAGTAACCTAGGATTTAATTTGCAACCCCTATTTGAAGTTTTTACACCCCATCCCCCTAATGTTTGTAATAGCGTAGAATCTTTATTTTCCGTACTTTTATTATTTTCATAAATTGTTAGTAATTAGGGTATGTATGACAAGATTAAAACCAATGTATAGAAAACCCTAATTCAAGACAAATTATGCATGCAATCAAATACACTCGCACACTTGCACCCTTAGGGTAATTCCACTTGTTGCCTTACAAAATGGTCATGTTATGCATGTGGGATGTCTTAGCACAAACAAATCGAAAAATACAAGATCATAGTCCCTCGATGACGCTATCAAAGTTTCCTTTCAAAATGATCTTAGTCCCTAAAGAAAAAGTGCTAAGTCACCTCACAACATTTCTATCATGGTCATACGATGACCCAATGCTCGTCCATTCACATCCAACGACGAGGCTTCTTACCAAGTCAATGGTAAGATAGCAACATCTAAAGGAGGGGGAAAAGCACATCTAAGACCTTTTGAGTAGGTAGATTACACTTTGTATACGTTCTTACGAATAAGAACTATTACAAAGTTTGCCTAAACGATGGCATCTTTTCAAAATACTTTCAAAAAACCACACAAAGCACATTTTCAAACAAAAGCAAGTGATCTAGCAAGTAACTAAGAGCCCATGGAAAACCATGGATGAAAAGGGTGCTAAAACCTTCCCTTTTCATAATCTATCCCCCAAACTCAAGAAAACATCTCTAAAGGTCTTTTATGTGCTTTTTTACCTTTCCTTTTGGATAAAAGAAAAGTCGGTGGCGACTCTTGCTAAACCGCAACATTAGCGAACACAAACGCAAAACCTCAAGTCGGTTCTCCCACCGTATCACACACTGCATTTACATATCATGCATCATTTCATAAGCATGTTTCTCATTTTCTCGCTATTTATTTCAGTAGAAAAATGGCCCTCGAACAATCCGTAAAGGATCTCCAGGCTCAACATGCCCAGTTCCAGGAAACTCTCATGAATCTGGCCCAAGGGCAAAAAGAGATATTGGCGCTCGTCGCCTAGAAAAAGAAGACCAAAAATCCTGCTGTTGTCCTTAACATGGGGAGGAGGTTCTATGGTCCTGCTCAGATAGTTCATGTAGAAGATGACTCCTCTGAAGAAGATGACCACCATGATGAAGATGGCAAGGACAAACGGGATTATGAGAATACTCCTGAAGATGAAGATTTTTCTGATGAACAGTATCCTCCTGCGGATGACACATATAAGCAGTTGGAGGACAGGCTCAAGGAAATGGAAATCCAATAGGTGCCAGGACTGGATTTTGGGGAATTAGGTCCGGTTCCTGGGATGGTCATCCTACCTAAGTTCAAGGTACCTGTTTTTTCTAAGTACGATGGGGTCTCTTGTCCTAAGCTCCATTTAAAGTCATACGTTCGTAAGATACAACCTCACAATGCTGACCGGAAGTTATGGGTCCATTTCTTCCAAGAAAGTTTGGTTGGAACTCAATTGGAATGGTTTTATCAGTTGGAAGGAGCGATTATTCATATGTGGGAGGACTTGGCTACTTCTTTTTACAAGCAGTACCAATACAATGATGACCTGGCACCAACTCGAGCGGAAATGCGGAATATGTCCATGGGCTTTAATAAGGGGTTCAAGGAATATGCTCAGAAATGGAGGGACTTAGATGGAAGGGTGTAACCTCCTATGACTGATCGGGAAATGGTAGACATGTTCATGGGCACTCTGACATGCCCGTTCTTTAATATGTTGATCAGAAGCTCTTTGATGGGTTTTATAGAAATGATCTTGACAGGGGAAAGAATAGAAAATGGTATCATGAGTGGGAAGACCCCGATGGATGTATCTTCAAATGCTGTGAAGAAGTCATTTGGAGGGAAAAAGGAGGTCAATGATGTCTATGGCCAGAAGAGTTGTAGTAAAAGTAGTTGTCACCAATCTGTAGGAGCAGTGTTAATTTCCAATCTGGCGCCTGCTCAACAACAACAACAGCAGGTTAACCACCAAACTCCAGACACTTCGAGAAGTAAATTCACCAAGATTAATATTCCTTTGTCTCAGGAACTACAACACTTTCTAAAAGCCGAACTCATTTCACTGCGGGATCCTCCTCCCAATCCCAACACTGCCTCTCCTAAGTATAATCTGAATGCAAGTTGTGCTTATCATTCAAACAATCATGGTCATGATACCATCAATTGCTAGGCCCTAAAGAACAAGATTCAGGACATGATTGACAACAAGTAGATTGAGTTTGATCCTTTAGAGACTCCAAATGTGATTACAACACCTATTCCCAAACATTATAAAGGCATAAGTGTTGTTGAAGATATTCTGTATGTTACTTCTGTGAATGATGTGGCTACTCTTCTCTCTATAATAAAGAAGAACTTGTTACAAGTTGGTTTATTTCCAGGTTTTGTTGAAGGTTTTTATTGATGTGCAGTTGAACCCAATGGCTGTAGGTTACTAAAAAAGGGTGTTCAACGCTTGATGAATAAACACATTATTCTGATTGAAAAAGTTCCGTCTACCAACAATTTTTGCCAAGATCTGTCTGTCATCTCCGGTACTCCTTTTAGGATCCCTTCCAAAGGTACTATAAGGATTACCATCAATCCGAAAGCTGCTCCGCTGGTTATTACAATGCCTAGGCCTATCCCGTATTCCTTGGAAAAGGCAATTCTATGGTGATCGCGACTTTATGACTTTGTCGGGTGTAGTGGCTGCAAGTGCACAGTCTTATTGCATAGTTTTAAAAGATATCGAAACCACAAGGACTGATTGTCAAACTACTGTTATCTTAGGGTCATTGTGTAAAGTTAAGGCTAATTATAAAATTTGGGTGTTTGGCTTTAATCAGGAATTAACTAAAATCTAATAATTAATAACGGGACACCGATATGTAATTTGTCAACTTCAGGGATTAAATAAGTCATTATCATTTGTTTGCATTATTAAAACACTGTTTCAGAGGAAACTATTTATTTAAAAACCCTCTTCTCACACTCTCGTTCTATCGGTTCAGGCTATATTATTAAACTCAAATGAGCGCTCTCGCTGTTTCATTTAAAATTCAATTTTTTTTAAAACAAATAGAGTCCAATTAATTTTAAAGCATTCTCGCTGTTTTTAAAATTAATGTTTAATAACCACTATCTGGTTAAAACCTCAAACTCTCCCTCTATTGATTTTAACCTTAGACTGTCTTTTACTCTCGTAAAAAAACAATTAAATATCCAAATTGGAAATCAAAACCAGAAAAGTGCTTTTGTAAAATATTAATGCAAAATTATTACTGAATCCCTTCGGTTTAAGATTTACATACCGATATCGGGGAATTTAGCCAAACATAATTCTATTGTAGGATAACATTGAATTAAAACATAAATTTAATAACACATGCATGGTAAGAATAAATAAATTATACTTAAAATAGGAACCTGAAATTAAATACTAAAGAAAATAATTTGAGCTGTGCGTATCCTCCACAAGTCGGAAGGATTAACTTGTAATAAAATATCTTGAATCAAGAAAATGGACCTAAACGAATTCTAGAAGCTAGGAAGAAAACTAAAGTTGCAGTATTGCTCCGATGTGAAGAAATACTGCTTTGATGGTGAGGGTTTTCTATGCTTACAGGAATTCTAACAAATTGGAAATTAAAATACCAAAAACTACGAAACTGGAAAAATAAGCGAAAAATTGTAAAAAGTAGAAATATTGCAGTACGTAGAAGAAACAATAAAAATTGGTGCAAGTCTGGAACGTAACAATGTTGGTAACTGACTTCAATTTATAGATTCTAAATGGTGAGCACAAATAGGAAGAATCCCCTTGATCCTCGTTCTTCCATCATGGAGAAAAATCCGTCAAAACTGTCAGTTTCGTCCGCTTCGTGGAGATATTTCTGTAGCAGTTGTATGGGTTGTCACGAGCGTCATACGCGCTGTGATGTGGGGCACACATCTTGAATTTGTGCCGGTCGGGACATAAAGTGTGCCGAGGGGCACAATTTTACAATTTGTGATGGGCGTCACGCACCTGTGGTAGACGACACACCTTCTGGTACATAATATGTTGTTAAATGGCCATTTCTTCTTCATTTCTCCATTATTTTTCTTCCTTTTCTCATTTATGCTTTGCAAAAGATAAGTACCTGAGTATGCTTCAAATACTACAAATAGAGATAAAATGTTACATAATAAACGAAGAATTTGAAGTTTTATCTATGTAAATCGGGCGGAAAATGCTATAACTTTTCGTGTTATCAAACTCCCCTAAGCTTGAACCTTTGCTTGTGCTCAAGAAAAACAGTAGTATAAAAATAATAAAGCACAAGTTAAAAGCAAATATATGATGAAATTAAATTCGTAAGAGGTTGCCAATGTTTTTGCAGAAATATAAACTCAATGTTGTACCCCAAAATTTACCCTCCTATTTTTCCACCAGAAATCACAGCTTCGGGCTTTTCCTGATTTTTAGATTGGCTCAAGAATCGGTCAAACAGACTTTTCTTGTCAGTCAGACAAAATTAGGGTTTCCATTGATTTCTTATCAGTCCAAGAAGATTATTAGGGTTTTTGTTAATTTTTTTGAGTTTGGCTCAGGGTTTGATCAGGCAGACGCTTCTTTGGCGATAAATCAAGAATTAGGGTTTGCACGCGCATTTTCAGAAGAATTTGAATCCACAGTGTATTAATTGGCTGTTACACCGCTTTGGCGCCTGCTCAAGATTTCAGTTTGTTTCTCAAGAAACCTGAACCTCTGGTTTAGAAGCTGAGGCTTCTGGTTGAAAATTTGCAGTGTTTGGTTTAATCAGTAAAGAGATAAGCATATGGACGTTGGTTTGATTAACTGTGCATTGCTTATGTTTAATTGGGACGCCAGGTTATTATTGATTGCAAGGCTACAATGTTTGTTAATTATTTATTTTATCTAAGTTAGAATAATTGGATTTACTTCCAGTTATTTTAATTCAAGAAAGCTTAAATAATCAAATAGACAGTTGAAATAAAAGAGATATCTGACAATAAAAAGACTTTTATTTATTTTTAATTATTTGTACAAGTGTTATTTAAATACAGTAATTGTTTACAAGTATTTATAATAATATTTATTACAATGATTAAAAGTAAAATAAAATTGCATCCTAATTTTCCTAAGTCTTCATCCTCTATTGCTGCTCCCCATTGCTCAACTGACTTTCATCTGCAAAAACAAAAAAAGAAGAGAAGTCAATACAGATGAAATAAAAAGGCAGACAGATATTTTAAAATTCATCATTAAAAGAGTTGGCCGAAATCAGTTTGTTTGCCCTCTCTGCAAATCACAAGAAAATTCTTGGTTCACAAAGAGGGAAAGAATTTATATGCTTGCAAATATAAAAAAATGTACAAGGCTGCAAATTTAAACAAAATGCCCAAGGCTGCATAATTTCAAATTGCAAAGTGTCAACAAAAATGTCAACCAAGCTGCAAGAAACTAAACTGAATTACAAAGTCCAAACTGAACTGCACATATGCAAACTGAAAAATGCCTAACCAAGTGCAAAGCTGTCAAACTGTCAAAGATATCAAAAGCCAATAAAGCTGTCAACAAAGTACACAAGAGATATGCAGGAAATCTGGAATGTGCAGAGGAAAGATACAATGCAAGCAACATTCAAAAATATCATCATTTTCAAGGCCAACCCTTTTTCAGAGTAATAGTACAGTAAGCAATAAACAATGCTTTTTCTGATAGAGAGAGGAGAAGAGAGAGAAGAGGCTTACAGTACAGCAGGCTTGAGGCTTAAAGATATAAAACAAGATATACCAGAACATAAAAAGGAGGGAGGCAGAATATCACAAAAACAAGAGATACCACAAACCGTTGCATAACAAGAACAACCTGCCTCAAGCCTAAATCTACATCAAACATATAGCCTTAACCTGCTTCAAACAAGCAAAAGTCCAAAAACCTGGTTCAAGCCACAAAGCTTGTAAACTCAAAAGCTTCAAGCCTAACCTATTTCAAATATATAAGTTTTCAAACTGGCAAACAAAACTGAAGCAAAACTATTACAGAAGCAAGCTTGCAACCTCAAGCCAAGCCTGTAACCTGTTTCAAACCAGAAGCCTGTAACCTCAAGCCATCCAAACCTGTTACAGCTACCAAACACATAAACTCCAAACAAAATCACCAGCCAGCATATCACAGCCAAGCCTGTAACCAAGCCTGAAACCTGCTAACTTGTTTCAAACACAGAATCATAAACTCCAAAGGCCCTCAAACCTTTCAAAACCAAAACAAACATAACCTAAGTCCTAAACCCTCAGAATAAATTCATCACAGGGTTAGCAATCAAAGCTCAAGGCAAGCTCAGAATCAAACATTATAACCAACAAGCCCTCATAATAAGTTCCTCATAGGGTTTAGCAATCAAAAGGCAAACAACTCAGATATCATAATCACACACATCCAACAACAATACTCAGATTCCAAGCATCATCATCATAGAGGAGCAGTCAGAAGAGGAAAAGAAGCGATTGAACTAGGGTTTTCAGAGAAGCTCATCACAAAACCATCAAAAAGCTAAAAGATACAAGTACCAGATTTCCAGCAAGCTCAGCTTCATACTCCCTCCGCCTGGCCGCTTGAGGACACCTCCTATCCACCTCTCCTCCTCCGTCTCCAAAGGCCATCAACGGTATAAATTTCCTTTTCCCTTTTCTTTTTACATCTCATAAGACACAGATAATAACACAATAAAGATCAGGACATAAAAAAGCTAAAAACATGCATAGTATTCAAAACCTAAAACGTAAAAAAGGAAAAAAATTGTTACCCTCTTTGAAGTACCGCCTTGAGCAAGCCGTGAAGAGAGGATAAGCTGGAGGTTGCGTCCGCCTCTGTAATGATGTAACCCTTGTTTTTGAGCAAACCAAAGCAAACCCTTACAAATGTTGTGAAACGCATTCTGGGCCTTGCCCCATCCAAAAAACCCTTAAGCCCATTGATTTTGGTACCTGACCCCCTCCTGGCGCGTTACACCCCCCCCCCTGTCCTAGTCTTATTTGTTTTGTTTGGGCCATAAATCCCCTAAGCCCATATAACCCTTTTATTCTTAACCAACCCCTTTTTTTATATAACTTAATTCTTCTTTTTATTGTTAATTAATATACTAATTTCTCATATATAAAATGTTGCTAATACTTTTCATTATAATTAAAAAATACATAAATATTAGATTTTATCAAGATTAAACATTTTCTTTTTTCCTTTATTAAAACCTTGTTTTGTTTAATTTAAACCTTGTACATAAAGATATTAACAAAAATACATAAATATTAGATTTAATTAGGTTAATAGATTTTTGTCTTAAAACACTTTTTAATAAATCTTTTTCATACATAAAAACATTAATACATAAAAATAGAATTTCTTAAGCATTTTCTTTTCTTTTATTAAATCTTTGGTTTGTACATATTTAACAAAAACCCAAAAATGAATAAAATACTTAATATTGCATTAAGTTAACATACTTTTCTCACTTGTAAATAATCACATACACTTTCACAAATAATTTTGATACATTCTTATACATTGCTACCTTTTACATTGAGAATGCGATTCGATTTGGTTGTAAATATTATTTGGACACTACTATTCCGACAAGTCTCATCCCCCATTTGTAAATATTTGTACCCCCATCCCTGGATACTTATTTGTAATAGTTTAGGACTTTAAATTCCCGCAATTTATCGCTTTCAATTATACCATGCTTAGACTTAGGGTTTGTATGCCAATAAAATCAACCGCTAGATAACCTAACACAAGACAAATGCATGACAATCAATACACCAATCACACTTGCACCCCTAGGGTAATCCCGCTTGTTGCCTTCCAAAATGGGCCATGCTTGCATGTTGGGTTCTTTGGCAAAACATAAACAAATCAAATGATCATAGTCCCTCGATGACGCTTTCGAAGTTGCCTATAAAATGATCATAGTCCCTTCAAACAAAATTTCCAAAGACACTTGGCACTATTGCATTCATTGTCCATACGATGACCCGCGCCCGTCCCGTTAACATCCTAACACAAGATTGTCCACCAAATACAATGGTGGAACAATACTGTTAAAAGGGTTAAAACATGAGAAAAATCTTTGAGTAAATTTAGGGGTAGACAACTCTTAGTTACTTGGTCAAACTTGCAAAACACACTTGCCTATTTTCAAAACACAATTCACAAACACAATTTCAAAACAACTTTCAAAAACATTGAAACATCTTTTCGAAAAGACAAACACCTTTGTAAAACATTCGAGTAAAGAATTGTTACAACGGTTGCCTAGACAAGGCATCTTTTTCAAAACATTTTCAAACACACACACACACCACCATTTCAAGCAATTGAAAATCAAAGGCAAGTGATCTAAAACAAGTAACTAAGAGCCCATGGATAACCATGGATGAAAAGGGTGCTAATACCTTCCCTTTTCATAATCTACCCCCCGAACCCACGAAAACATCTCAAAGGTTTTTCCTGTGCTTTTTAACCTTTCTTTAGGATAAAATAAAAAGTCGATGGCGACTCTTGCTAAACCGAACAAGTGCGAATACAAACGCAAAACCTCAAGTCAGTTCTCCCACCGTATCACACTCAACATAACACAAAAGATACAATAATAACACTAAACGCCCCACATTGTGCAGACCAATTCCAGTCATGCCATTATAGCTCAACCTAATTCTTTTCACTAAAATTCACCCGTTTTCATTCTAGCACAATCACATTAAGCCCTTTATCTTTACACACACTTAGTAGAGTATCCAGTTAGTGATATGATCCTTTTAAGCATGAGGTTATGGAACATAAATGCGGTAACCTCCTTTAATTCACCTAATTGTAAGTTGAGGGGGATCGGACAGTAGTCCGGCCTACCAAGTTCAGTACTAGACACCTCTGAACCAACCAACAACGGGTTTCTATGTTATATAATGTAGGTTCTACATCCATTGGATTAAGTGACCGGGTGAGGGTCGCCTAACTTAATTGGTACATTTCCTATTTTCTTATAGTAAAGCATGTATATTTTAAATACTCTGAATCATTCATTTATATTCATCGACTCCCTACGTGGTTTGTGTTTAAGACGGTGCTGACTGCTAAATAAACTACTCGAGGTACTTTAAAACTAAAGTTTAAGGTTTTGGTATAAAGGGTACTGAAATCGATCTAGCGCAATTTGGGGATTTAGAGTATTACGACGATATCCATCGTACTTATGTTTCACTCAAGGTTTCTCATATATCTTTAAAAAGTGAGCAACCTGTATACTCTTCGAATGCGTCAGGTTATCCAAGTAACGAACAAATTTTTTGTTATGGCTCAAGAAAGTGGGGAAATTAGATAATAGCTGAAAAATTGCATAAACAAACTCAAAAGTACAAAGATGTTTTTGATTACAAGGAATACAAATGGGAATAAAAGATCTACTAAGAAAGCAATAAAGTGATCCTTAACTAACTAGCTCCCCTAAGCTTGAAACATGCAGTGTCCCAATGCTTAAAAACAAAAAGGAAACAAGAAGAGAGGAAAAAATCAATATATTCTTGCTCATTATCGCGTCTTATTCCTCGCCCTCGTGCTTGGCCACATCCATCACGCCCAACCGGAGGATGAGGCATACCCACGTGGTAAATATATTCTTGAAAACCATCCATATGTACAGTTAAGGCTACCATTTCCTCGGTCAACCTTGCAGCCCGACGCTAATTTATTTTGCCATATTCTTGCTGCTGAGTCTGCATAGCTAGTATAAGTTGCATCATTGCATTTTGATTGTTCTGCATAGCTTGCACTCTCTCATCCTGTTTCATGATGGCAGCCATAATGTCACCATTTGAGGTTGATGCTCTTTCGCGTCTTCTTCTAGGTCTTGTGGATGTGCTTGCAATGTTTTCAGAAGAAGCTTATTATTCAGTATCCCCTTGTTCCAGTTCTTGCTCCATTTCATCAGGTTGGGCATTCCCTTGGTTGTTTCGTGCATTATGTCCAGGTGCAGGAGTATTAAGGTCATAAAGCCACTTTTCCATGTTTTTGATATCAGTAAGTGAAATGTTTGGTAAAATGACACTAGGGACAACTCTATTATGCACCATCATATTATACCTACCATCTCCTCTAACCTTAATCAAGTGGCCAGCCCGAGATTTATCGATGTCAATGAATGTGGGCGGCAGTGGAGACAGATTTGCCAGCTTGTCATCGAGGCGCGAGCCAGGTGCTATAGAGGTAACTAGCCCTCCAATATAGAAAGGCATAGACCCTCTTGCACATAAAGAATGAATATGTGATAGAAGGAACTTGCTCGCATTGATATATTTGTTTGGAGTGAAGGTACAATGGAGGAGGAACAATTCTTAGAATTAACTTTGTTGTTGTTAATCCTCCATGTTGTACCCCAAAATTTTCCCTCTCATTTCTCAAGGAATTTCTCACAAGGATTCTAAAAATTCAAGCTTGCACAAGTACAATTGGATTTTTCAGCATCAAGTTAAAGAGGAAACTGTCAAAAAGGGGACAAAGCAGATAAAAATAATCATTTGACAAAATTGGAGAAAAATAAGTTTACTTCAATTCATAAGGCTTCGATTGGATTTTGGTCCCCTGCAAGCTTTCTTTGATTCCCCTTGCTTCGATTGGACTATGGTCTCTTTCATGTCTCCTTCTATCCATCCTTTATGCCTCTTTCAATCCTTCCTTTGTGCCTCATTTGATCCATGAAACAATGATCTCCTGCATGCAAGCTTCGATTGCACCATTGGCCTCACATGGTTCACAATGTAATGGTTTCCTGCATGCCTGCTTTGATTGGGCATTTGATGCCTGCATGCTTGTTTTGATTGGACAAGTAATTCCCTCCATGCTTGCTTTGATTCACAAAGTAATGGCTAGCTACATACAACCTCATATTGAGAAAAATCTTCCTTATTGCATGCTCCAAAGCAAGAGGCTCCCACCAGGACAGCAGGCACAAGGAAAAAAGCCTCCTGTTGATGGCCTTCGATCCAAAGGGGAAAAGCCTCCTGTTGATATCCTTCGATTCAGAAGTTGGTGATTTCCTACTGGCCTCCTTCGATTCAGAAATACAAGTGCCTTCTTTACACTTGCTCCCAATTCACAAGGCAAGGATCTTCTTCAGGCCAACAGGCACAAGGCAAAATCCCCTTGTAACTATCCTTCAACTCAGAAGCCAATGATCTTGCATGTCTGCCAAATTCACAAGGCAATGGTTTCCCTTCAAGCTAGCGCCCACAAAGCATTGGCCATTTTTCACGCTAGCTTCGAATGGGAAATATTTCCTTTGGAAACAGTATGTTTCGATCATACACAGTTCCTACACTATGACATACAATGGGTGTCCCATTCAGAAGACATGTCTGGGTGTCCCATTCGAAATACATGTCTGGGTGTCTCATTAGAAGGACATGTTTGATGGCTCATTCGAAGGACCTGCAAGACATACCTTGTTATTTCCATTCGAAATACATATTTTGGTGACCCATTCAAGGGTAACACATTTGGCTCCTTCGAAGGAGGCACAAAAAGGACTCATTCGAAAGACACTTTGATTGGAAACAAATATTGCTGTCTGAAGAGGAGTTTGGTCGAAGGTTGGACTTATGAAGTCAAATCGAAATATGAAATATTCAAAGATGCTTGCTGCAAGTCCAAGCCAGATGCACTAGCCACAACGCTCCAAAACTGCTGCATAGCAGTCTTGCAACACTGTCCTAATTCTTGTACCAATTTGGCATACGAATACTTCCCCTCGAAAGCTAAAAAAACAGTTTACCCATTTTGTTCAAATTATTTTGTTTTCCCTCCTAAACCTTAGCCAACTTCACCTATAAATAAGAGGCTCCATAACATGTCTAAGGGAATGGACAACACATCCAGAGGCTTTTGGTAGCTGGGAAAAACTTTGATTGTGTGAAAATCATCAAACACTTAACACATTATCATACCCGGATTCAAAAGACCATACCTTTGTTTCTGAACCTTTCGAATCCAACACTAGAAACACAATACGTGTTTCTTTTCCCGTTCGAATCCAGGAATAACCCCACACTTTATTTTCCTTTCGAATCTAGTAGAAAGAACACTACACCTGTTCTTCACCTTCGAATCCAGAAATAACAAACACAATCCCACTCCTCTTGACTTTCGAATCCAGCCAAAGAAACACCACACCCGTTTCTTTCCTTCGAATCCAGGAGCATCTAGTCCAATCACTCAAGGTCAAACATACGTTCCAGCTTCAAACAAGGTAAGTCATTCTGACCTTAAACTTTTCGTTTTAAGCATGTACATAACATTTGTTGCCTTTTTGTTTCCACCTTTTAAGTTTACTTTCGTTGCTAACCTTACGGTTTTGTTTCTTGGTTTATCAAACGTTTTTAAGAACTAACCTGGCCATGAGACAATACTAGCATGACCTCCAGCCATGTTGCTATTAAAATCCCAAACGAAAGAAAACAGGAGGAAGGAGGTGCGAATCGAAGCTTTAGGCTTCACCCCTGGCTGCTTCACAGTTGCAAGCAGAACAAAGAGTGTGGCCTTAGGCTTCGCCACACACTGACTTCCAGCCCATTCGAAGGGAGCAGAAAGGCAGAATCGAAAGCTTCCCACACACTGACATCTAGATCCCATTCGAAAGAGACAGGAAATGAATGAAATCGAAAGGCGTGTCCTTACTACTTCCAGGCCAAATTGAAAGAAGATAGGAAGAGAAGAATCGAAGGGTGTTGCTGCCTGAATCGAAAAGCTCATTTTCCTTTCTTTCTTTTGTTTTGTCTTTACATTTTCTTGCTATTAAATATGGTTGTAATAGTGTAGGATATTTATTTTCTGCATTTTTATTGCTTTTGTACAAATGTTAGTAATAAGGATGTATGGTAAGATAAAAACAACAAGTAGACAACCCAAAAATCAAAGACAAAATGCATGCAATCAAACACACTACTTACACATGCACTTCTAGGGTAATCTCAATTGTTGCCTCAAAAAATAGTCATATCCCTCGAATATGGGCGTCTTAGCAAAGACCCTTGACAAAATATCGATGACCCTCGATGTTGCCTTCGATAAACGATCTAGTCCCTAATGAAATTGCTAAAACGTCTCATAGGTTGCCTTCTATGACTATACAAACAACCCACACCCGTCCCTTCATATCCAACGATGGAGCTTCTTACAAAACCAATGGTAAGATAGCAACATCTAAAGGAGGAGGAAAAGAACATTGGGGCTTTTGAGTAGGTAGGATGCTCATACTTGCTCGCTTGCTTACAACAAAAACATTTTTCACACCAACAATTTCAAATTGAAACATTTTCAAAGACAAAGCTCTTTGTACGCATTCTTATAGAGACGAGAATCATTACAAAGGAACTTTTCAAAATCACTTTCAAAAACATCTTCCACAAACACCTTTTTGAATTATTTTCAAAACCAACACTTTGTACGCATTCTTATAGAGACGAGAATCATTACAAAGATGTTTTCAAAATATTTTCAAACCCACACCACAAAGCACATTTTCAAACAAATCAAGTGATCTAGCAAGCAACTAAGAGCCCGTAGATAACTACGGATGAAAAGGGTGCTAACACCTTCCCTTTTCATAACCTACCACCCGAACTCAAGAAATAATCTCGAAAGGTCTTTCCTGTTCTTTTCAACCTTTCCTTATTGGATAAAACAAAAGTCGGTGGCGACTCTTTCTATCCGCAATAATTGCGATCAAATGCAAAACACCCAAGTCAGTTCTCCCACTATGTTACAGAACTGGGGACTCTTCTGGGGACATCTAAAAAGTGGGGTTACCTTAGGGCTAGATCACCTTTACTTGCTTTCCTTGTTTGACTTACATGCTTTACATTATGGTTTCTTGTTTGGGCTTGTGTTGATCCTCTACCCGGATCCGGGGCACCTTTTAGGTAAGTAGCGATAGATTATGGAAACTGTGCGGGGTATACCGACATGGTTGAAGCAATAACTACGTTAGTGTGACACATTTGTTGGTACCAGTAGCCCTTGAGTAGTCAAGGAGAATACGTGGCCGCTGTGTGGTGTCATGAAGCACTAACTGACCTTAGAACCTTAATTGAACAAATTAGCCATTAAGAAGTAGTGAGATAGCCGGCTTTGGTGCAGTCCAAAGTTAGTTGATACTCGATATTACGCTCATTGAGATCAGACATTCGGGATATTTCGGTCGCCAATAAAGAGGCTTGTGCTGAAACAATTCCCGATGAAGAAAGACCAGTGATACTGAGATCCCCTAGAACTCGTTTACTTTCTAGGACAGGTTAAGCCAACTAAACTTCAAGAGGGTACTTACCTACAAACTCCATGCAAGCCTAAACCTAAGGACTTGTTTTCTTTATGTTTATATGATTATTTGTACATAACAGCTTGCTTGCTTTGCATACTTGTACATAACATCATACCATAGCATTTTTAATAACCATTTCAAGGATCTCAAGGGCCTATGATGCCGGGTCATGTTAAACCAGACTCCTATCAAGGGGGAAGATGATTCTCCTCTAATCAAACACCGTTAAAGAACAAGCACGGTAACAAGAGTCAAGGGCTATGACCCACTGAAGCTACCGGCAGAAAACACAGAGCAGCCACCGAACTTTATTTATCCCGAAGGAAAGGGAAATATCGATAAAACCATAAGGGAATGGATAAGATGGTTTTGCGACCGAGAGAAAGGGTAAGGGAGTCGGTTATGTGAGGGGAAGGTATTAGCACCCCTCACATCTGTTGTACTCAACGGGATCCATTTTGTTTGTTTGTCTTAAAGGGTGTATTTATCTACAACTAGGCTTGCTTAAAGGGAAATGAATGGTTTTCAATTATTGCGTTCGTAAGGGTTTCGCAACCCTTTGCCTACGTATCCAATGAAGGAATCAGAACACCGTAGTTCCTCTAGAAAATGGTTGTTTGTTTGTGTTTTTTAGTGGGTGGCGTTAACGTACGCATTCTAGCAATAGGCACGACCGGTATCGCGATAGAACGGAGATAACATGCCCTTGGGGGGAGTTTTGCTTGGTTGCGTGTTTTTGCGAGTTCAAAATAAATTCAAGTAATGATTAAAGAATGTTTTTGGATTTTTGATTTGTGAATGGAAAGTTTGACTAAAAATGGATGCGGATGAGATTTTGAATATACAAATGGCCTAAAGTCGAAGCTTTGACTTAAGAGGTGTGAGTTTTAAAATTACAGAGATATTTAAATACAAATAGAAGAGAATGTAACTAATTATCTAAAGAAGTTATTTGAACTAAATTAAAAAACTAGGATTACCTACTAAAATAATTCTAAACTAACTAAAAATTCTAAGGTTGTAAAAATAGTTCTAAAATTACTAAATTAGATCGAAACTAAATTAAAATTTTAAAATTAATAGATTAAATCTAAATTAAATTAAAATTCCAAGGTTGCTAAATTAAATCTATAACGAATAAGAGTTCCAAAGTTACTAAACTAAATCTAAATTAAATAAAATTCTAAAACTACTAGACTTAATCTAAGTTATCAAACAAAACTCTAAAGTTACTAAACTAAACTTAAAATCAAATAAAATTCTAAAATTACTAAACTAAATCTAAATCAAATAAAAACCCTAAAGTTATCAAATAAAATTCTAAAGTTACCTAACTAAATCTAAATCAAAATGAAAATGCTAAAAATCAAATAAAATTCTAAAGTTATTAATTTAAATCCTAATTTAATTTTAGAGATACTAATTTAAATCAAAATTAAATTAATTCTAAACTAAAGATTAAATTTCTAAGACTAAAATAAGGTTATCAAAATATATCTAAACTAATTAGAAGTTCTAGAGTTTTGAAATAAATCTAAAATAGTTAAAATTCCTAAAAAAAAATACTAATTAAGTCTAAAACCAATCTAACTAATTAAAATGATCTAATTAACTAAACTAGTTATTTGATTAAATCTAAACAAAAAAAAACTAACTTAACTAGAAAGATTAATATTTGAAATTAAACTAAGTTTAATTAATAAAAAGGAAGTGTAAGATAGGGAATTAGGGGTGAAAGGTATAATTCGGATGGGCTAAGAAAAGGATATGGGAAGGGGCTCAAAGAGTAGAATCAAGATGAAGGAAAAAGGCTTGGGGAAGACCGGGTCGGGTTTGACCCGGATCCAACCCCCTTTCTAAAAAAACCAAAAACGTGTTACTCCCAAACCCTAGAGTCAGGAAACGGCAACACCTTCTTCATCAAACAGAAAGAGAAATTGTGAACGAACAAAATTCCTTCCTCTCAATTTCGTCGTTCACGTTCAACCAAAAGAAACAAAACCATCTCCATCTCCATCTTTATTTTCGAAGCAAAACTGTACCCATGCGTTTGGAGTTCAAAGTGACTTTGTCATCGTTGCTAAAGGGGATTCAGGTAAGACCTTGCCAACTCTTGTTCGTCCTTAGATTCGCGATTGTGGGATGCGTGTTAGTGATGCATCATTGATGAATTATTGCATGTTGCTGCAGATGAGTAAGTGGAAAACGCGTCCGTGATGATGTTGTTAAGTGGACTTGAGAACTGACGTACATGTGGTGATGAAATTGAATGAATATTTGAGAATATGACTATGGCTTTGGTTTGCGAATGGAGGTGAAGTCGTGGATGAATAGTAAAGATAAATGGGGTAAAAGGGTTAGTCTAATGAACGGATTCAACAGAAAAAAGGTGAGTTTCTTGAGTTGTTTGTTATTTGTTTTTTTATCGGTTCAGTTTCATGTTACACAAACAATAACTTAGAAACAATTTTCATATGATTTCAGGATGACGAAGATTCAAACAATAGCAAGATCAAACATTTATGGGAAATAATTATTGCAATTATAGAAACCTGATTGTATCAAGCAGTAAACAAATGAAGCAACGGTGATATGAGATTACCGACCTGAACGAGATTCTTCCTGGTAAACTCCTTCCTCGATCCTTTCCTTCTCCTTTTGTATCCAAATTTATATTGATTCTGGTTTGTTGGTTTTTTGCTGATGCAATGTGTTTGGTCTGTTGGTTTTGACTGATGCAGTTTTTCTGGTTTTTGGTTTTGGTTGATGCAGTGTGTTTGGTCTGTTGGTTTTGACTGATGCAGTTTTTCTGGTTTTTGGTTTTGGTTGATGCAGTGTTTCTGGGTTTTTTTTTGTTCTTGGCTGATGCAGTTTTTCTGGTTTTTTGTTTTGGTAGATACAGTTTTTCTGTTTTTTGGTTTTGGTTGGATTTTTGGGTTGATGTCGTTTGTTTCTGGTTTGCAGTTTTTTTTCTTGTTTGCAGTTTTGGTTTTTTTTACTGGTTTTTTGGGTTGACAGTTTGTGGTTTTTGCTGGTTTTTTTGGGTTGACAGTTTGTGGTTTTTTGCTAGCTCTTGCTTTTACCGTTTCTGGTTTTTAAAAGAAAAATACCCTTTGCTGTGTTTTAAGCTGTGTGTCCAGGATCCTTAATGAAACAGTGATGTGTTTCTTTAGAGTGAAATAGCAGTAGGAATTGGGAGGGAAATCAGAGAAGTTTTGAACATATTGGTATGCTGTCTTTGAGTATTTTTTGGTGCAGGTGGCTTTGCCTATTTTTGTGCAATGTTACAACAGTAGTTTTTTGTTGTTTTGTGGGTTGCATTTTGATTGTTTTCACAGATTCATAGCAGCTGGTTTTTGGACAGTAATGTGCAGGTTTTTCTTTTTCTCTCTTACCTTTCAATGATGCCAATTTATTATGCTTTTTTCTTTGAAAATTCTGAAGGGTTTGCCTCTTTTAGAAAATGATGAAGCACTAGGGTGTTTTGGCTGTTTGTTAGCCTTTTATATTATTGAATCATTGCTATTTGCTGATTTGTTTATGTTGCTAGTTGTTTTAGCTTTGCTTGGCCTGCTGGCCTGCTGCCCTTTGTATTGGCTTGGCTGCTGTACCATTTATGTTGCAGTTGCTTTTGTGCTGCCTTGCTATGCATGTTTTGCTACCTGTCCGTGGCAGCTTTGCTTGCTTGGCCTGCTGGCCTGCTACTCTTTGCGTTATGCTTTGTTTTGGCTTTGCTTGACTTGCTGGCCTGCTGCTTTTTCTCATTGGCAATTTTTCTTTTCTCCCTTTTTGTGAACCAAAGAGGACAAATCTTTGTGATTTGCAATTTGGGAGAAAATAAAACATGATAAAAAAATATCCCTCTTTAACTGATTCCAAAAGGCAAACCCTTATGATGAGATATCCATCAATTAATTCTTGTTTGAAATTTTTTATATGCTTGATCGCTAACTTTTCTTTTTCCTTGTTTCATGAGCATGATTGAATGATGAAAATACCATGGCGAGGAGTGAAGATGAAGACTTGAAGATGAACACTTGAAGAAACGCACATTATTTCTCTCTTTTTTTTTTGTAAACAAACCAATGTAATTTTTATTTCACACTGTAATATGCCTTGTAACATTGTCTCAAAAAATGTAATGAGCACAAATTTGAACGAATTTATCAATGATGAACCTTGTTGTGGAAATCAAATGACTCGTGAATTTGTTTGAATTCTAATATTTTCTCTCGAATAATTTGAATGCGCATCTCAAATTTGTAACATAAATCTCAAGAAATCATGAATAATGGTTATAGCTTGTACTCCAAACAAATCACGCGCCTTATCTTTCGAAAACCAATCAAACTCTCAAACAAACAAATGCTTAAGAATTTAATTCAACTGGTTAATTTGAACCCAAAAACACTGGACGCTTGAACCTTGATCTTCATATCATGCCTGAACCACACTTGTACTTCTTGACCAGAACTTTAACTTTGACATTCACATCGTGAGTAACTTTCAACTTAAGCAAACCAAACCATGTCTTGATCATCATGAACCCTCATCCTACTTTCTTGTGCCCAAACTCCACATTTGCCAAATTAAACTTCAAACTCCAGACTCAATGGCATAGAGGCTTTAAGAAGAAACTTGAAATGCAAGGAGATGAGGTCTTTGACATAATGCACTAAGCTTTGAGCCATCCTCAAAGCAGGCAAAAGAAACATCTTCACAGAAACCAAAAACTCGAAACCCTAGCCTTTTGACCAACATCCATAGGGAAATAAACCCTAATCCAGGCTCCGATAGATTGAGCGAGAACCAACCTTGTAACGTGATGACAAAATTCGTTCCGCGATCCACTAATCGAGAACCAGATGTGCTTCCTTTTTACCTGATAAGAAAACCTTAAAACAAGATCAGACATAAAGAGGGCGTATCCCTAAAACTTCAAACCAAAGCGCCTGATTCCATGAGATGCGGGATATGCAAATGACTGAATAATAAAATGATGCAAATGGATTGCAAAGTCCAAAGCTAGACAAAAATAAAAGAGATAGGGAAAATTCAGGGTACGACAGCTGCCCCTATTTAAACGTCTTAAACCTGAAGGCGAGATTGGTGTCAGCCTTTCGAGAGTTCAAGGTGGAAGATGGTTAAATACCAGGACCCGAAATTTTCCCTGGAGAGATGGTGTGAGTGTTATTCACTGGTGTGAATGTCTGCTGGGGAAAGACAAAGTGGTCTTATGGTGGACTGGTCGTGATGGATAAAACATGGTTGAAAAAGAGTAGCCAGTACTGGGGTAATGATGGCAATACAAGGTTCTAGAGGGAAGTGAGTGGTAGTAAAGTGTCTGAAAGGATATGGTTGACAATATCGCGGTGACTGGAGGTAAGAAACTTAAGGATAACACGAAGGTAAAGTCTACGAAAGACTTAAGACCCTAAGAATATGGCGCAATGGCAAGATCTACGGATGATCTACGACCTTAAAAAAACATAACGTGATGGTAAGATCTACGGACGATCTACGACCTTAAGAGAGGTAAAGTGAAAGTAAGATATACAGACGATCTACAACCTTATGAAATGTAAAGTGAGGGGAATATCTACGGGCG
Source organism: Vicia faba (assembly GCA_948472305.1). Taxonomy (NCBI): domain Eukaryota; kingdom Viridiplantae; phylum Streptophyta; class Magnoliopsida; order Fabales; family Fabaceae; genus Vicia; species Vicia faba. The sequence goes on along the minus strand of OX451738.1, from coordinate 976,288,816 downwards.
ATCTACAACCTTAGGAAACATAAAGTGAAGGGAAGATCTACGGATGATCTACAATCTTAGGAAAGATAAAGTGAAGGTAAGATCTATGGACGATCTACAACCCTAAAATGTGAAGGTAAGATCTACGGACGATCTATGACCTTAAAAAAACATAACGTGATGGTAAGATCTACAGACGATCTACGACCTTAAGAGGATGAGAGGGTAAAGTCTACGGACGACCTACGACCCTAAGAGAAATAAAGTGAAGGTAAGATCCTCGGATGATCTACGACCCTAAAAATATAACGTGAGGGTAAGACCTACGGATGATCTACGACCCTAAAAAAAAGATGAGAGGGTAAAGTCTATAGACGACCTACGTCCCTAGGAAGATAAAGCGAAGGTAAGATCTACGGACGATCTACGACCCTAAAAACGATGGTAAGATCTACGGACGATCTACGACCTTAAGAATACGAAGGGGAGAGGGTAAAGTCTACGGACGACCTACGACCCTAAGAGAGATAAAGTGAGTATTGAGAGTTGGAGAGCATGATGTACTAACACCCTGGTTTATTTTAGTTGGTAGTGTGATAACAGATGTTAGCCGGGACTTATGACAATGAAATTCTTTGTGAGGATGTTTTGTTGATTTGGGATTGATTTGGGATTGATCTAGCTCATGCTTCATATGCATTTGAAGTGTGACATGATGATTCATGGATATGCTATGCGTTTGAGGATGTAATGCAGTATGTCATGATGATTATTGTATGAAAAATGTTAACAACTTATTGGGATCTGTTGCTCGTCATCTTGAGGTACCAATATGGACTGGTGCTTAAAATTTGAGAAGAAAGAGTTAGCCTTGTCGAGTTCACTGGGGAATTAAGTCTTGATGACGAGAAATGACTTGATCTGGCTTCCTTCATGTGTTGGGCTTTGTGAATAACTGAAAAAAGAGACGCGGACCTCAACCAATGCCCCGAGTCTCTCCGTGTGGGAGAATCGGGTGCTCGGTCGATTGTAAGGAGGTGACGAGGATGAACTCTCGGTCAAGGTGACAGTTATGACTTGCTACCTGCATAGAAGAGAGAACACTTGAATGCCACAAAATTCCCTTGGGATGCCCTTATATCCATGTAATGTAGTGTTTCACATCTTAGCTCGTGATTATTATTGACTTATTATTTCCAATGCAATGCTTAACAAATAATTTAAATCACGATTCGCATACGAAAAATAAAGTAAAAGAACATAAAAAAGATTTTTTTAATTGAAGGGAAAATTTTTATTAATGATTTCGGCCCGTAAATAGGCATTCAATGCATAGAAACAACTCCTAAATGAGGAAGTTGCGGAAAAGAAAAGAAATTCAACGGGTAAAATGGCAATAAGAAAATCTCGAATTTCCGTTAAAACTGATATTGCTATAGTTCTCATATCCCGGGTCGTCCTAGTGCCGTGCTTCCAAAGGATAATAGATAGATTGATCCATCTCGCATTAGGAGGGTGTACGTGAAGAATCTTTAGACTGCAGTCTCTCGCTTTTCTGTCCCTAATTTTTGCCTGGATCGCCCTTTCGGGTTTTCAATCCACCGGGACACCCATTTTTGCCTAAGTCGCCTTTTCGGGTTTTCGACTTAGCGGGTTATTCTATTTTTTTCTTTTTTATCCCTAACTTTTGCCTAAGCCTCCCTTTCGGGTTTTTGACTTAGCGGGTCTTTTCATGCGTAGTATTTTTTGACTGAGTCTGAATTGACCGGAAGCGGAACGTCTTCCCCATCCATGTTTGTCAAGATTAGAGCACCTCTTGAGAAAGCTTTCTTCACGATGTACGGTCCCTCATAGTTTGGAGTCCACTTGCCTCTTGGATCAGTGTGGATTGGGAGAATCTTTTTTAAGACCAGGTCACCTGAGTGGAACTCTCGAGGTCGAATATTCTTGTCAAATGCCCTCTTGTGATGCTGTTGGTATAACTGTCCATGACAAATGGCTGCCAGGCGCTTTTCTTCGATGAAATTGAGTTTGTCGAGTCTCGTTTGAATCCATTCTGCTTCATCAAGTTTAGTATCCATCAGAACCCTTAAGGAAGGAAGCTCCACTTCGACCGGGAGTACCGCATCCATACCATAGACTAGTGAAAACGGAGTTTCCCCAATGGAAGTACGCACCGAAGTTCGATAACCATGCAGGGCGAAAGGCAACATCTCATGCCTATCTTTGTATGTTCTCACCATTTTCTGGACGATCTTCTTTATGTTCTTGTTAGTGGCTTCGACTGCCCCATTCATCTTTGGCCGATAGTGTGATGAATTATGGTGCTCGATCTTGAATTCTTCACACATTTCCTTCATCATCTTGTTGTTGAGATTTGACCCGTTCTCAGTGATGATCTTGTTAGGAGTTCCATACCGGCATATGATCTCTCTTTTGATGAAACGAGTGACAACTTGCTTGGTAACATTATTGTACGAAGCCGCTTCCACCCACTTGGTGAAGTAGTCAATAGAAACGAGGATAAACCTGTGTCCATTTGAAGCGCTCGGCTCGATGCATCCAATCATATCGATACCCCACATTGCAAAGGGCCACAATGAAGTCATCACATTCAACAGAGTGGGAGGAACATGTATCTTGTCTGCATAAACCTGACATTTATGGCACAGTTTGGCATATACACAATAGTCACTTTCCATCGTCATCAAGAAATAACCTGCTCGTAGGATTTTCTTGGCCATGGAATGCCCACTGGCATGAGACCCAAAAGAGCCCTCATGTATGTCTCGTATAATGGATTCTGCCTCGTGTCTATCCACGCATCTGAGCAGAACTGAATCATAGTTTCTCTTGTACAGAACGTCTCCTGACAATAAAAACTTAGACGCCAACCTTCTGAGAGTCCGCTTATCACAAATCGTAGCACCTTCGGGGTATTCTTTCTTCTCAAGATATCTTTTGATGTCGAAATACCACGACCTTTCGTCTGATACATCTTCAGTTGTGAGACAATGAGCAAGGAAAATATGTGTTGGCTCCTTGTAACAGCAGATCCTTATACTGGGTGCATGATTCGGGTAATTGAATTTGAACATTGCTGCTAAAGTGGCCAGAGCGTCTGCCAGTTGATTCGCTTCTCTAGGAATGTGCTCAAAGGTGACCTCATCGAAAGAGGGCAACAACTCAACTATGTAATCCCTGTATGGAACTAAATTAGGGTTCCGTGTATCCCAATCACCCTGTACTTGATGTATTACTAAGGCAGAGTCCCCATAAACTTCAAGAATCTTGATCTTCAAATCAATGGCTGCCTCAAGGCCCATCACACAAGCTTCGTATTCAGCGACATTATTCGTGCAATCAAAACATAATCTGGCAGTGAAAGGTATGTGAGTATCGCATGGAGAGGTCAGAACTACCCCAATACCATGACCCATAGCATTTGACGCACCATTGAACGTGAGAGTCCATCGCTCCCCTGGTTCAGGTCCTTCATTGTTCTCAAGTTTCATAATATCCTCGTCTAGAAAGTTGAACTTCATGGGCTGATATTCTTCCAATGGTTGGTGAGCGAGATGATTAGCAAGAATGCTACCTTTGATGGCCTTTTTTGTGACGTACTTGATGTCATACTCAGACAAAAGCATTTTCCACCGAGTCAATCTTCCTGTAAGTGCTGGTTTCTCGAAGATGTACTTTATCGGATCCATCTTAGATATCAGAAGCATAGAATGTGTCAACATATACTGCCTCAAGCGTCGGGCTGCCCACGTAAGATCACAACAAGTCTTCTCAAGTAAGTAATACCTCGATTCACAATCCGTAAACTTCTTGTTCAAATAGTAAATGGCGTGTTCTTTTCGTCCAGTATCATCATGTTGTCCGAGCACACAACCCATAGATCCTTCAAGCACAGTCAAATACATAATGAGAGGTCTCCCGGGAACTGGTGGTATGAGTATTGGTGGTTCTTGAAGATACTGCTTAATCTTCTCAAAAGCTTCTTGACAACTCTCATCCCAACAGACATCCTGATTCTTGCGTAAAAATTTAAAGATGGGTTCACAGGTAGCAGTAATATGGGAAATGAACCTGGCTATGTAATTCAACCTTCCAAGGAAACCTCGTACTTCCTTCTCATTTTTCGGTGCCGGCATATCTTGTATTGCTTTTACTTTGTCTGAATCTACTTTAATTCCTCATTGACTCACGATAAAACCAAGTAACTTGCCCGACCGAACCCCAAAGGTGCATTTGTTGGGATTAAGCCCCAACCTAAACTTTTGCAAGTGATCGAACGACTTCTTCAAATGAACCAAATGTTCTTCCTCGGTCTGTGACTTCGCAATCATGTCTTCCACTTACACCTCGACTACTTTATGAATCATGTCGTGAAAGAGAGTCACCATAGCTCGCTGATATGTTGCACCAGCGTTTTTAAGACCAAAAGGCATGACTCTATAGCAAAAGGTACCCCAAGGAGTTGTGAAAGCTGTTTTATAAATGTCTTCCGGAGCCATATTTATCTGATTGTAGCCATAGAACCCATCCATAAAGGAAAACACTGAAGACTGAGCAGTGTTATCAACCATTACATCAATATGAGGCAACGGGAAATCATCCTTCAGGCTTGCTCTATTCAAGTCTCGGTAGTTAACATACATACGTACCTTACCATCATTCTTAGGTATGGGCACAATGTTAGCAATCCAAGGCAGGTAATTTATCACAGATAGGAAACCTGCTTCGAGCTGTTTCTGAACCTCTTCTTTGATCTTTAAGGCCATGTCGGGTCTGGTCCTTCTTGGTTTTTGCTTTACAGGAGGACATTCTGGCTTGAGTGGCAATCTATGCATTACTATATCAGTGTCTAAGCCCGGCATGTCTTCATACGACCAGGAGAAGATGTCATCATACTCTTGAAGTAATTCAATCAACCCCTTCTTTTCTTCACTTTGCAAGGCGTCCCCTATCTTGACTTCTCTCTTTACCTCTTTAGTACCGAGATTGACGACTTCTGTTTCTTCTTGATATGGCTTGATGACCTTCTCTTCCTGTCTCAAGTGTCTGGATAGTTCTTTAGGGACTTCACAATCTTCCTCATTATCTTTGTTAGCATGATCAACTGAATTCTCAAGGATATAAGGAGCCATAGCATTATCATTTCCAACGGAGTCCGAGACGGATCTGCATGATCAATGATTTTATGTTTTATTTTTAGAAAGTGCAAAAGAATATTTAGAATAAGAAAAGAAATGTATTGCCATTTTTATTTTGAAAAAGTAAAAGAAAAGACAGAGAACAAAATTGTATGCGAAAGTGCGATTTTTCATTCAATGTTAAACGATGATTGAAACAAAAGGGGCCCCTTCTACAAGCTGTCAGTATGCCTTGGGCAGGACATATGACTTAAAATGGAAACATAAAATTACACATCAAGGAAAACAACTTCAGGGATGTCCATGGCATTCCAATTGCTGAGCTCCTGGTCCGGCGCAACTTGATAGATAAATATTGAAATATCCTCATCGTCACCTTCAACATCTGTGGAGAGCACTTGTCCTTCTTTGCTTACACCAGCACTGACGAACACTTCAGAAATTGGGGGAACCTGTTGTCTTTTGAGAGGAGCCCAACCAGCTTGCACGGAGGATGATGGCTGATACCCAAGACCAAAACGATCTTTCTTCTCTGGAACTTCAATCAATTTGCCCAAATGTCATGGGGAGGTCTAGCTTCTATGAGGGCTTTGGCATCCTTCAAAGAGGCCAGGGGTATCTCAGACTTCTTACATTCTATGACGGGGACTTTGTCAACAGTAACAATCTCCAGAGCTTGAAAGGGAAACTCTTGTACCTGTCCTCCCACCTCCATATAACTGTAGGTAGTCAGATTATTAATCACTATGTCTTCTTCCCCGCAAACGACGACAACTTGGTCATTCGTAATAAACTTCAGGCGTTGATGAAGAGTAGGTGTCACAGCTTCTGCTACATGAATCCATGGACTACCCAAAAGGAAATTATAGGATGGATGGATGTCCATAACATAGAATGACAAATAGAAAGTGTGGGGACCAATCTTGACAGGCAAATCCACTTCTCCATCCACCGATCTTCTCGAACCATCAAACGCTCGAACATTTAGGGTGGAGGGCCTCATCATTACTCCGTCCATATTCATCTTAAACAAGGTAACTTTAGGCATCACATTGAGTGAAGAACCTGTATCCACCAAAACTCGAGATAAAACAGTGTCCAAACACTTCATGGAAACATGCAGCGCTTTATTGTGGGCTCTGCCTTCAATTGGGAGTTCATCATCGCAAAAACCCAAACAATTTCCCACATCAATATTGGTGACTATTACTTCAAACTGGGCCACAAAGATGTCTTGGGTAACATAAGCAGAACATAAGGTCTTCAATAAGGCGTTGCGGTGGGCCTCTGAACACAAAAGGAGAGACAAGATGGAAATATTGGATGGTGTCTGGTTGAGCTGGTCCACTAATTTGTAATCACTCCGCTTGAGAATTCTCAAAAGTTGCTCTGCCTCTTGTCCTACAGAAATTTTGGGTTGATTATCCATCGCTTGCTTTCCCCTGGCCTTAGCTAGAGCTTCACTGTTATTTTCCTTAGGAGGTGGTGGTGGAGGAGAAAAGATCCGACCACTGCGAGTCATGTTACTTGTTCCCGCAATGTTGGTAACATTCTTGCCACCAACCGGAGGGCACTCATACCTCTTTCCATGAATATAGACTACATTATACTCCCATGGAACTGCCTTCGAGTCGTTGCTTGTAGGAGAAATAGGAGCTTGAATAATCGTGGGGGTAATAGGAACCTGAATTGTTAACGGAGTACTGGGGATGGCTGAAAAGCTTCTCGGATAGTAGGGGATTTCCAGGACATCAATATCTTCTTCTTGGAAAACCTTCTCTATCTGTAAGAGACCTTCATCGATCAACTACTAGATGGCCGTCTTCAACTCAACACACTCTTCTGGTTTGGAAGAACATGTTAAGCATAAGTCATGGAGTTCTTGTAGCACTTCATGCTTCAACAAATATTCTCTGACAGTTTCCAAAGATATCTTAATTTCATCAACCTTTGATACCAAAACCCGTTCATTAACTTCTTCAATAGCGTTGACTGTCCCCCATTGATGAGGAGGCATGGGATTATTTTGAATATTCGGACCAACAGGGTTGAAGTTGATGGCTTTTGCATCAATGAGATCTTGAACTTTGCACTTGAATGCTCTACAATTTTCAATTGTATGGCCTGGGGCACCAGAATGGAGTTTGCAATAAGCATTAATATCATATCCCCTAGGGAGAGGATTTGGCGGTGGACCGAGTTCACGCAATTGAACCATTTGAATAGCAAGTAACTGTGGGAGAAGCTGAGCGTAGGACATGGGAATAAGATCAAATCTTCTTTCAGGGGCTCTCTGTCTTTGAGGAGCTCTCGGGCCTTGGAGATGTTGATTCAGTTGTTGATAAGTTGTAGGATGTGCAAACTGTTGTTGTGGAACATAATGTGGTTGCGGAGAGAAAGGCCGTTGTTGGGCCATCCAGGGTGCTGGAATCGTAGCAGCATACACTTGAGGAACAAATTAGTTGGGAACAACAACAAGTGTAGGAAAATAAAGGAATCGGACTTGAGGAAATATAGGAGCTCTTCCTTGGTTGACGATGATGGCACTGGACTCTCCCTCTTTCTTCTTGACAAAACCAGAAAATGGTTTCCTATTAATGCCTGCATTATTGTTAGCATTTTTAGGAACACCTTGAATCGTTCCAGCCTTAATACACGTCTCAACATGTTCACCAATAATGACCATATCCGAGAAAGAAGTAGAAGTGCTACTGAGCATATGCTAGAGATAAGGTCCTCGTAGAGTACCCATAAACAGATCAATCAACTCAAGATCCAAGAGAGGAGGTTGGACCCTTGCAGCTAGTTCACGCCACCTCTAAGCGTATTCTTTGAAAGACTCTTCAGATTTTTGTACCATCCCCTTGAGCTGAGTACGACTACGAGCCATGGTAGTATTGTAATGGTAATGTTTCAAAAAAGCATCGACAAGCTCTCCCCAAGTACCGACATGAGATCTTTCCAATTGCATATACCAATCTAACGATGCCCCGGTCAAACTGTCTTGGAAGAAATGCATGAGTAGTGGTTCATTGTCAGCATAGGCCGCCATTTTGTGACAATAGGAACAAAGATGAGTCTCTGGGAAAGAAGTGCCTTTGTATTTGTAAAACTATGGGACTTTAAACTTGGGAGGAATAACTACCCTAGGCACGAGGCACATTACAGTAGTATTGAATCTGGAAGCCTTGATACCCTCCATGGCTCTAAGTAACTCCTCGAGAGCATGATACATTTTCGCAGTTTCGGCAACCCCAGCAGCAAGGTTCACTTGGAGTTCATCGAGATCAATAACATCATGATGATCGTCGACATCATTCCTAGGAGCACCGATAGGAGTCTCAACATTAGCATTGCCATTTCTCCCATTAGCAGAAGTGGAAGGAGCAGCAGTAGTAAGCTTGGCAACACTTTGGTGTAGTTCTTCTTGACCCTTGATCACGACATGAAGGGTTTCCATGAGTTGATCCATGCGAGTACCCATAGTGTCCATATCCCGATGGAGTGCATTCTGGTTCTCTTCAAAAAGATCCATTAGCCTTTGCTGGTTGCCTCTGGTATAGTAAGGATGTGGAAGAGTCGTCTTTGCTGTTTACTGGATTCTGAGAAAGGGGACCCCAATGAGTTTTTGTTGTGAAAAAATGAATGCATGGTAATATGGATGAATACTTTATCTTCATTTCTAATGAGACCCAAAGACTCCTCTATCTTTTTAAAATTTCCTTTTTAGAAAAGTTATATCAACAAGACTTGTCTTTGGATTTCTCTAGATATGAGATATATATACATGATGATATGATGTCATGGTATGCTATGGCATGAAGTCTCAGCTCCACATATTCTGGATAACCATTGTGTAGTTCGTTGCACAGGCTGAAAGTAACAGGATCAAAAGTTCGACGTGACAGGTATGGAGTCAAAGTAACCACCCACGAGGTATGTACTAGGGGTTTATCACTTGCCGAACAAGGTTCTAAAAAGTTCTCGAAGACTACGCTCTTCCTTTGGATATTACCGACGTCCCAATTACTTGGTAATCAGTAATATTCACAGGAAAAACTCGTCCGAGTGCAATATCGTGTGACAACTACTTCAGGATTACTCTGTTACAGTCTCCGCATTGCACCTAAAAGGCTAGGATGGGTTAATGGTTCTACGGCCCTCAGCTTCTCGAGCTCCCAGGTCAAAAGAAACGACATCTTCCCGATTACTCGGTAAACATCACTACTTTCAAGGGGGCCTGCATTGAGTGGGGGATTTTCATGCCTCCTTCTTTGGGATTACTCCCTCAAAGTTAACATGACTATACCACCCTTCCTAATCCTATGTGTGATACGGTGGGAGAACTGACTTGAGGTTTTGCGTTTTGTGTTTGCAAATGTTTCGGTTTAGCAAGAGTCGCCACCGACTTTTTATTTTATCCTAAGGAAAGGTCAAAAAGCACAGGAAATACCTTTGAGATGTTTTCTTGGGTTCTAGGAGTAGATTATGAAAAGGGAAGGTGCAAGCACCCTTTTCATCCATGGTTATCCATGGGCTCTTAGTTACTTGAAAGATGTTTAAAAAGAGGCCATTGTTGTGGCAACCTTTGTAATGATTCTTGTTTGAATGTATACAAAGGTGTTTTTGTCTTTTGAAAAGGTTTCAATGTTTGAAAGTTTTGATTTTGGGAAATGTTTTGAAATTGTGTTGTGAAGTGTGTTTGAAAATAGCAAGGATGTTTTTGCAAGATTTGATCAAGTAACTAAGAGTTATCTACCCTATTTTACTCAAAGATATTTCCTATATGTTTTTAACCCTTTTGACAGTGTTGTTTCACCATTGCATTTGGTGAACAACCTTGTATTAGGATGTTAAACGGGATAGGCGCAGGTCATCGTATAGACCATGATAGCAATTGTGTTAAGTATCTTTGGCAAATTTTGAGGGACTTGATCATTTTTGTTTAGGCAACCAAGATAGCGTCATCGAGGGACTATGATCTTTTGTTTTGTTTTTTTTTTGCCAAAGTACCCAACATGCATAACATGGCCCATTTTTTAAGGCAACAAGTGGATGTAACCCTAAGGGTGCAAGGGTGCATTGTGTATTGATTTTCATGCATTTTTGTCTTTGTATTAGGTCAAACTACTTGTTGATTTTGGATTTTTGCATACAAACCCTAATCTTTAATCATGACATAATTGAAAGCATAAAGTGCGAGAATTAAAAATCTAAGCTATTACAACATGATTATGGTGAGGGGGATACAATTTTTGAATAGGGATTATTTGACAAGAATTTAAAACCCTAATTTTACTATTACATCCAAATTGAATCAAATGGCATAAATAATAAATGGACAATATTTAAATAAACAAATTATACAAAGCATTATGAATATGCAAAAAAGTTTATTTATCTTTATGTATGTAAAAATATTTAATACTAAAAAGGAAGAAATAAAGAAATTATTATTATTTTTTTATTAAGGGTAAACCCTAATTTTTCTTTAAGAAAATAAATATGTTAATCATATTATTTATGTACAATAAAATAAAATGATGTATATATATATAAAATTTAATATATTTAGAAAAAAATATTATTTTAAATATAAGTAATAATAAGAGGAAAAAAAAAGTATATTTTTCATGTTTTTATTCTCAAATTTTCATTAAATAAAATAAAGGTATGTATATGTAATGTTAATTATATTAAACATGTGTAAAAATGAAATAAAATATATACAAAAATAAAAATATATTTAGTATAATACATTATTTAAAAATAAATAAAAATATAAAAGTATGATTTTTTAATATTTTATTTCTAATTTTTTTATTAAAATAAAATAAAGATATATGTTCATTAAATTATTTTCATGTTTAGAAAAATAACAATAAAATACAAAATAAATGTGAAAATTTATAAAAATAATTTTTGAGTATTTTTTATATTTGGGAATAATAAAATAAAGTCAGAAATGGAAATAAAAATGCAAAAATATAAAATATCAAGAAATTGGGCCAGGGGGTGCAAAAAGTAAAAGGGGGGTGTCAATAGTGAGCCAGGACCAAGCCCAACCCACCATTTCATCTTCAACCTCTGTGCTTCACAAAACGTGCGCGCCTGTACCAATTATGAACATCCTGCATACGAGCTCTATTGCAAAAACACATAACATCAAAGTTGTAGAGCTCTTCAAGACGAATTCAACCATATAAAAAACTAATCCTAACTCTCAAAGACCATAGAGAATTTCTCTGGCCCTAAAATCTGACCTAGTTTTTTCAGTATGTTTATGGATCAAATTCTCTTAGCATGCTTAATATAAATGAAAACTGAGCATATGTACAACTTCATGGCAATGAATACTACATTTCTTATTCACAAACCTAAGTCTAAATGTTCCTAAATATAGAGATAGGAAGTTCACAAAAACCCGTTTCAGCTGACTTCGTGTATGGCAATGTGGAGCTTTTCAACAAGGCCTGAGATGTCTGGGAGCTTGCTTGAACTTCACTTGACCTTCTCCAATGCTTTGCTTGCTTTGAATATGCTTGAACAAGCCTACAGAACTCAACCTGCACAAGCTCAAAATGAAAATGGAAAACCCTATAAATGGAGTTACAGTTGGTGTTTAAGGTTTGGGATAGCTTGGATGGATGGAATGGAAGGTGTTTGAACAGGTTTGGGCCAAAACGCACGAGCAAATTGTGCTATGGAAGTCAAGTTGAAGATGCTGCCCTGTTTTGTCAATGGGAGGTGATTTCTTTCTATGGGATGTTTGAAGGCTCAAGAGATCGTGTTTCTGGCTCAGAGAGGTGTAAGAAAGATGGCTTAAATGTTTGCACAAGTTAGTTTTGGCTGATGTTCCAGTTCTCATGTATTTGGCATATTTCTTGTATATGAAGCAAAAGTGAGAAGTCATGTCCAACTGGCCTGTATAGGCTACTCTTATGCTTGCACCCTCTGCTCTTGGCCCCTCTAATTTGTGGATTTGATTAGCTGCAAAAGATCTGGACTAATGCTCAAAGATTGTGGTTTGACATAAAGCAAGGTTATGGCAAAAATGGTAATGTACCTTTTTCTACTTAAGGGTTAGTCTTGTGTACAATGCCCTAATGACCAAAACAATACCTTAGACCAATGGATTTGCATTAAATTATTGAATGTGAAGTGGTTTAGAGGCCTGTAATCTAGTGCAAAGCATGCTGACTTGAAATTGCAACTTGTATGAACATGAACATGCCATGGATGAAAAGTGAGTTTTTGCCAACATCAAGCCTTCGATTCTCCTTAACCATAAATGAGTTTGGATAGTTCTTGGACATTTTGGAAAGCTTGTAACATGCCTTACATTCCATATTTGAAATGAAAATTGAGATTCCAAGTGGAACTATATGAAAAATGGCCAAGAAGATAGGTCAAAATCCTGCCTAAACTAGGGCAAAATTTCTCTAAGTTAAAAGTTTTAGGGACCCTTGTTCCAAAAATCATAACTTGAGATCCAAGCCTCTTTTGGGAAAACTTTGTGAATAAAAGTTGTAGACTTTGTGGAGGACTACAACTTTCATGTTGGAAGTTTTGTTTTAATCCAATTGCATCATGGTGAAAATGTTGGGCAAAGTTAGGAAAAATTAAGAAAATTTCATAACTTAGAAAAATTCTAAGTTATGAAAATTTTCAACTTTAAACCCTAATTTGCAAAAATGGGTTTCTTGATGAACAAGTTTCATGTTTTGACACATCTTGATGAAAAATGACCCTTGGCACTTGATTTTGACCAAAAAGTCAAAGTTTGACTTTTCAGGGTACAGTCAAATTTTGATTAGTTGACTGAAAAATTCATCTGTCAATCCAATGCAATTGAGATCTTTTGAACTTGTTGAATAGGTCAAGATGGTGCCATTAAGTCATTGAGTCCATGCTTGAACCCAATTTGCCATTGGCTAGGTCAGAAATCAGAAATTGCCCTTGTGCAGTCAAAACCCTAAAAATGACCATTTTGCCCTTTTGGTGATGTGATCAAATTTCTTGTGGAGTTGTGGTCCAAAATTGATCAAATGATTCATATGAGTTCATAATGTTGATATGGATCAAAATCTACGAGGTTTGACTGTAAATTGGCCACAATTGACTTTTTCCCCAATACAGCTGATTTCTAAGTCAACTGTCCAATTGACTGGGTAAAAATTCGATTCAAGGCTTGAAACTTGGTATGGACAAACTTATAAGTCCAACATGAAGTATGAAAATCATTTTGGGCATTGTAAGTTCAAAATTCCTTGTGCAAACTCAAACCCTAAATTAGGTCAATATTGCAAGGAGATGTCTTGAGCAGAGCAAACCCTAGCTTGATCTTGAGTTCAAAGAGCCTTGTGGTGAGAAATGTTGATAAAATGAGAGGGAAAATTTTGGGGTACAACACTATGTGTAACCCAAGTCCGGTTATAAGACTTATCAAAAGTAATGACTAAACCCAACATCACAATGTATCAAGAATATGTGAGTAGCAACAATATATGCAATATATACAAAAGAATAAAATAAAGAAAGAAATAAAACAGTGAAGCAAGATAAAACAAATCAATAAACACCCAGAAAGACAAATAAACAAAACTAGGAGAGACTCGCTAAATGTCCCCAGCAGAGTCGCCAGCTGAATCTACCGACAGAAAACACAGAGCCGCCACCAAACTTTATTTATCCCAAAGGAAGGGGAAATATCGATAAAACCACAAGGAAATGGATAAGATGGTCTTGCGACCGAGAGAAAGGGTAAGGGAGTCGGTTATGTGAGGGGAAGGTATTAGCACCCCTCACATCCGTTGTACTCAACAAGATCCATTTTGTTTGTTTGTCTTAAAGGGTGTATTTATCTACAACTAGGCTTGCTTAAAGGGAAATGAATGGTTTTCGATTATTGCGTTCGTGAGGGTTTCGGGATCCTTTGCCTACGTATACAATGAAGGAATCAGAACACCGTAGTTCCTCTAGAAAATGGTTGTTTGTTTGTGTTTTTTAGTGGGTGACGTTAACGTACGCATTCTAGCAATAGGCACGACCGATATCGCGGTAGAACAAAGATAACATGCCCTTGTGGGGAGTTTTGCTTGGTTGCGTGTTTTTGCGAGTTCAAAATAAATTCAAGTAATGATTAAATAATATTTTTGGATTTTTGATTTGTGAATGGAAAGTTTGACTAAAAATGGATGCGGATGAGATTTTGAATATACAAATGGCCTAAAGTCGAAACTTTGACTTAAGAGGTGTGAGTTTTAAAAGTACAAAAATATTTAAATATGAATAGAAGAGAATGTAACTAATTATCTAAAGAAGTTATTTGAACTAAATTAAAAAACTAGGATTACCTACTAAAATAATTCTAAACTAACTATAAATTCTAAGGTTGTAAAAATAGTTCTAAAATTACTAAATTAGATCTAAACTAAATTAAAATTTTAAAATTAGTAGATTAAATCTAAATTAATTTAAAATTCCAAGGTTTCTAAATTAAATCTAAAACGAATAAGAGTTCCAAAGTTACTAAACTAAATCTAAATTAAATAAAATTCTAAAACTACTAGACTAAATCTAAGTTATCAAACAAAATTCTAAAGTTACTAAACTAAACTTTAAATCAAATAAAATTCTAAAATTACTAAACTAAATCTAAATCAAATAAAAACCCTAAAGTTATCAAATAAAATTCTAAAGTTACCTAACTAAATCTAAATCAAAATGAAAATGCTAAAAATCAAATAAAATTCTAAAGTTATTAATTTAAATCCTAATTTAATTTTAGAGATACTAATTTAAATCTAAGTTAAATTAATTCTAAACTAAAGAATAAATTTCTAAGACTAAAATAAGGTTATCAAAATATATCTAAACTAATTAGAAGTTCTAGAGTTATGAAATAAATCTAAAATACTTCAAATTCCTAAAAAAAAATACTAATTAAATCTAAAACCAAACTAATTAAAATTATCTAATTAACTAAAGTAGTTATTTGATTAAATCTAAAAAAAAACTAACTTAACTAGAAAGATTAATATTTGAAATTAAACTAAGTTAATTAATAAAAAGGAAGTGTAAGACAGGGAATTGGGGGTGAAAGGTATAATTCGGATGGGCTAAGAAAAGGATATGGGAAGGGGCCCAAAGAGTAGAATCAAGATGAAGGAAAAAGGCTTGGGGAAGACCAGGTCGGGTTTGACCCGGATCCAACCCCCTTTCTAAAAAAACCAGAAACGCGTTACTCCCAATCCCTAGAGCCAGGAAACGACAGCACCTTCTTCATCAAACAAAAAGGGAAATTGTGAACGAACAAAATTCCTTCCTATCAATTTCGTTGTTCACGTTCAACCAAAAGAAACAAAACCATCTCCATCTCTATCTTTTTTTTTGAAGCAAAACTGTACCCTTGTGTTTGGCGTTCAAAGCGACTTCGTCATCATTGCTAAAGGGGATTCAGGTAAGACCATGCCAACTCTTATTCGTCCTTAGATTCACGATTGTGGGATGCGTGTTAGTGATGCAACATTGATGAATTATTGCATGTTTCTGCAGATGCGTTAGTGGAAAACGCGTCGGTGACGATGTTGTTAAGTGGACTTGAGAACTGACGTATATGTGGTGATGAAATTGAATGAATATTTGAGAATATGACTGTGGCTTTGGTTTGCGAATGGAGGTGAAGTCGAGGATGAACAGTAAAGCTAAAAGGGGTAAAAGGGTTAGTCTAATGAACGGATTTAACAGAAAAAAAGTGAGTTTCTTGAGTGGTTTGTTATTTGTTTTTTTATCAGTTCAGTTTCATGTTACACAAACAATAACTTACACACAATTTTCATATGATTTCAGGATAACGAAGATTCAAACAATAGCAAGATCAAACATTTATGGGAAATAAATATTGGAATTATATAAACATGATTGTATCAAGCGGTAAAACAAATGAAGCAACGGTGATATGAGATTACCGACCTGAACGAGATTCTTCCCCGTAAACTCCTTCCTCGATCCTTTTCTTCTCCTTTTGTTTCCAAATTTATATTGATTCTGGTTTGTTGGTTTTTTGTTGATGCAGTGTGTTTGGTCTGTTGGTTTTGACTGATGCAGTTTTTCTGGTTTTTGGTTTTGGTTGATGTAGTGTGTTTGGTCTGTTAGTTTTGACTGATGCAGTTTTTGTGGTTTTTGGTTTTGGTTAATGCAGTGTGTTTGGTCTGTTAGTTTTGACTGATGCAGTTTTTATGGTTTTTGGTTTTGGTTGATGCAGTTTTTCTGGTTTTTTTTTGTTCTTGGCTGATGCAGTTTTTCTGGTTTTTGGTTTTGGTGGATATAGTTTTTCTGTTTTTTGGTTTTGGTTGGCTTTTTGGGTTGATGTCGTTTGTTTCTGGTTTGCAGTTTTTTTTCTTGTTTACAGTTTTAGTTTTTTTACTGGTTTTTTGGGTTGACAGTTTGTGGTTTTTGCTGGTTTTTTTGGGTTGACAGTTTGTGGTTTTTTGCTAGCTCTTGCTTTTACCGTTTTTGGTTTTTAAAATAAAAATCCCCTTTGCCGTGTTTTAAAATGTGTGTCCAGGATCCTTAATGAAACAGTGATGTGTTTCTTTATAGTGAAATAACAGTAAGAATTGGGAGGTAAATCAGAGAAGTTTTGAACATATTGGTATGTTGTCTTTGAGTACTTTTTGGTGCAGGTGGCTTTGCCTATTTTTGTGTGATGTTACAGCAGTAGTTTTTTGTTGTTTTATGGGCTGCATTTTAACTGTTTTCACAGGTTCATAGCAGCTGGTTTTTGGACAGTAATGTGCAGGTTTTTCTTTTTCTCTCTTACCTTTCAATGATGCCAAGCTATTATGCTTTTTTCTTTGAAAATTCTGAAGGGTTTGCCTCTTTTGGAAAATGATGAAGCACTAGGGTGTTTTGGCTGTTTGTTAGCCTTTTATATTATTGAATCATTTCTATTTTTTGATTTGTTTATGTTGCTTGTTGTTTTAGCTTTGCTTGGCCTACTGGCCTGCTGCCCTTTGTTTTGGCTTGGCTGCTGTACCATTTATGTTGCAGTTGCTTTTGTGTTACCTTGCTATGATTGTTTTGCTACCTGTTCGTGGCAGCTTTGCTTGCTTGGCCTACTACTCTTTGCGCTATGCTTTGTTTTGGCTTTGCTTGGCCTGCTGCTCTTTCTCATTGGCAATTTTTATTTTCTCCCTTTTTGTGAACCAAAGAGGACAAATCTTTGTGATTTGCAATTTGGGAGAAAATAAAACATGATAAAAAAATCTCCCTCTTTAACTGATTCCAAAAGGCAAACCCTTATGATGAGATATCAATCAATTAATTCTTGTTTGAATTTTTTATATGCTTGATCGCTAACTTTTCTTTTTCCTTATTTCATGAGCAAGATTATTGGACGGTCCAAAGCGAGATTGAATGATGAAAATACCATGGCGAGGAGTGAAGATGAAGACTTGAAGATGAAGACTTGAAGAAACGCACATTATTTCTCTCTTTTTTTTTTGTAAACAAACCAATGTAATTTTTATTTCATATTGTAATATGCCTTGTAACATTGTCTCAAAAAATGTAATGAGCACAAATTTGAACGAATTTATCAATGATGAACCTTGTTGTGGAAATCAAATGACTCGTGAATTTGTTTGAATTCTAAGATTTTCTCTCGAATAATTCGAATGCGCATCTCAACTTTGAAACTTAAATCTCAAGAAATCATGAATAATGGTTATAGCTTATACTCCAAACAAATCACGCGCCTTATCTTTCGAAATCCAATCAAACTCTCAAACAAACAAATGCTTAAGAATTTAATTCCACTGGTTAATTGGAACCCCAAAACACCGGACGCTTGAACCTTGATCTCCATATCATGCCTGAACCACACTTGCACCTCTTGACCAGAACTTTAACTTTGACATTCACATCGCGAGTAACTTGCCACTTACGTAAACCAAAACATGTCTTGATCATCATGAACTCTCCGCCTTCTTTTTTGTGCCCAAAGTCCATATTTGCCAAATTAAACTTCAAACTCTCGACTCAACGACTTAGAGTCTTTAAGAAGAAACTTGAAATGCGAGGAGATCAGGTTTTTAACCTAATGCATGGAGCTTTGAGCCATCCTCGAGGCAGGCGAAAGAAACATCTTCACAGAAACCAAAAACTCGAAACCCTAGCCTTTTGACCAACATCCATAGGGAAATAAACCCTAATCCAGGCTCCGATAGATTGAGCGAGAACCAACCTTGTAACGTGATGAAAAAATTTGTTCCGTAATCCACTAATCGAGAACCAGATGTGCTTCCTTTTTACCTGATAAGAAAACCTTAAAACAAGATCAGACATAAAGAGGGCGTAGCCCTAAAACTTTAAACCAAAGCGCCTGATTCCATGAGATGCGGGATATGCAAATGACTGAATAATAAAATGATGCAAATGGAATACAAAGTCTAAAGCTAGACAGAAATAAAAGAGATAGGGCAAATTCGGGGTACGACACCCACTTGACATGGTGAGCTTGATTCTCGTGGAAGGACATCCACGGATACGAAGTTCTCCAATCAAAGTTGTTGGTCAAAATTTAACTTCTAAAATCTTCTTGTGTTTACCCCGCGAGATCCTTGAAAACATGAATCCATATACCAGGCATCATATCATGACATGTTTTCCCCACACATGTCTCTTATCTGCTTACTGTTTATTTCAATAGAGTTGGCTCTAGAACGGACTATCAAGGACATCCAGACTCAAAATGCTCAGCTTTAAGAAATGTTCTTGAACCTATCCAAGGGGCGAGAAGAAGTGAAAGCACTCCTCACTAGGAGCATGACCATGAAGAATCCTGAGGACAACAAGGATGACAAGTTGGAATGGCTACAAACTGAGATAGCCACAATGAAGATCCAGATGATGGGACAGATGGTAGGCCAGATGGATCTTATCCAAAACTTGGCTCAAGGACAAGAAGAGATGAGAATACTCATTAACAAGTTTCATCATGAAGGATGCAACCATAAGAAACAAACAATCGAGATTGAGGATCAAGCCTTTAATCAGCCTCCCATGAGACAAGAAGTCGGTTTGATGGAGAGTAGACCTTTCCAGATTGCTGTTACGTATAAAGCCCAACAATAAGCTCGCCAACAACAACAGGGTAGTCGGCGTAAATGAAATGTATCCAATAGGCAGTATACCAAACTCAACATGCCGACGTCGCAAGTCTTACTACACATGTTGAATTAGAATTTGGTCGCATTGAAGGATCCTCCTCGGAATCCTAATACTTCTTCTCCTAGTTACCATCCCAATGAAAGGTGTGCATATCACTCCAACAGTCCGGTCCACGATACTGATAGCTATTGGACATTGAAAAACAAAATTCAAGATTTGATTGATGAAGGAGCATTGGAATTTGCACATGATGGTCAACTGGATTTCTTTTGTCACCCCTCAAAGGCACATCATCTAAATTGACAAATTTAGGCGGGGAAATTTTCTGTTTATTCGAATTTTCAGTTGTAATTTCTTTGTTTGCTTAAACAGTTATCTATTAATATCAAACTTTATTTCATTAATGCAATGCATATGTTTGTCTTGAATTAATCCGTTCATTTTTAAACTATGATTTTTACTCCCTTTATGATATTCAACTCTTTTTTTACAAAAAGTTGCAAGCCTTTAAAGGGAGGATGACGAAAACAATGCCATAATCTCATACT
This sequence comes from Vicia faba, assembly GCA_948472305.1. NCBI lineage: Eukaryota > Viridiplantae > Streptophyta > Magnoliopsida > Fabales > Fabaceae > Vicia > Vicia faba. The sequence continues at coordinate 976,268,952 of OX451738.1, read as the reverse complement.
GTATGCTTTTGGACAGACCTTGTTGTCGATCTATATGCGTTCTTTCAATTCCTAAACACTGGAGTTATAAGGAAGATAATCCCTAGTCAACCCTTTCGAGCCAAAGAAGTAGGAGTTTTCTTTTTCACGCAAATTGAAACCTTTAATCAAAACCTGGGCCAAGGTAGTTTCTCATTTAATTCAAATGCGCACTCAGTCGCAAGCTTTCACTTCATAAATAACGAATGACATTAAGAACATCCTTCTAAATCCGAAGACGACGATGGTTCCCTATTCAAATAGGCAGTTATTATCTCCCAAGAAAAAGCCCGCTGAGTCAAAACCTACGAAGGATACTTAAAAAACTGGGGTATCCCGCTGATTGTAATCTCAAAACAAGGACAATCAGGAAAAAAATCAGGGATAATAAATCAAAAAGAGGTCACTACAAATCCTCGACAACATGAAAAATGTTGCAAAAATGACTGCCTTCTGACAAAACTTAACTTGTTCAAACCATCACCAAAACGTCATTTCGAACTCAATCGGAGTTCAAATGCATAATTAACTAAGTTTAGGACTGAAGAACATCATGAAGAATGGGCAGGTACAAATACACTTTGAGCCTTATCCTTTGTTTCTTAAACTGTGAACCAGACCACGCTACAACCTTTTAAAAGTCATAATTGAAGCATGGGTTAGTTCGAAAGCATACTGTTACAAAAGGTATCCTGACTCCTTTAAGGTGTTACTCTAAGTCCTGAGTTGATTTCAAATTCTTAGAAAAAATTCATATCATCTGCTAAAATGAATTTTCAAAACTTCAAGACAAGCATAAACTTTGCATTACTTTGAATATCGCTGTTTGCATATAGCTACTTGTTTGACATCAGAGAAATTCACACGACGAATATCCAGTAAACAAAAACTCTCTCAGTGAACAGAAACACTTCAAGTGGGAAGACAATTCCAGTGACAAATCTCCTATAAGCAAGGGGCATGGCATGTTACTGTCCAACTCGTCTAGGGACAGTCATGTCGAGATTCCAAGAAATCTCTTAAGAAATGCTGAATAACTAGGGACAGGTCTGTATCTGAATCACTTGGGGCATTGGACATGAATTCCAGCAAAGGGTTATGTACGACCAAGCAAACATTTTCTAGTAGTACTACAACACTTACCACTAAGGGCAGTGACAAATTCCCACAAAGCCCTTTTCATAGGATGACCCTCAGTCAAATCCCCATAAAGTCATCTCTATAAGGTTATCCCCACAGAATATTCTTCACGGATAAGGGTACAAACCCCTCCGGGCCAAATTCATGGATATCCCCATAAAGTTGGATCCAGGAAATCCCCAGCCAGAATTTCAATCTCTGGAAAACCTTCTCGAGGAGTTATACCAAATGAAAACACCTCTCTAGAAGATTAGCAACAAGGTTTATGTCCCCAACAAATGACAGATCCCCCAGCTCGAGCTTGCCTCTCCGACTGCTACAAATCGAGGGACCACAACTCCTCTTCCCCAATAGACTTTCCTACAATTCCCAGTGAGTTGCTACAAAACCTGGGAGACAACTAGATAACAGTTAACTTCTTTATCCCTAATAAGTTGTTAACTTCCTTCCTCTTCCATCAAGAGATAGCGCCCCACTAGAGCAATAGACAACTAAAACTCATGAATTCCTTTCCCCAAGCAGAAATCAACACTCTCCATAAAGTTTCTTCTCAATAAAAGTCAATATTCTCCAGCGGAGTTCTCCTCAAACAACAAGACAGGAATCCCTAGCAGAAACATTCTAAAACAAGGTCTGGAGAGGGGTATACTCTTCATCCCCAACATCAGTCCGGGATTTAACTTCCCTAAAACTCCCCAACATTTGTCAAGGATTTATTTTCCAAGACAAAGATACATTCCAACAACATTTCACATTTCATGCATCATATTACATACATGATAAATGCATACAGCATAATCTTATTTATTTTGAGAACATAATCAAGCCATGCATACATCTGCATGCAACTAAGTCTCTTCCTTGCAGGGAAAAGTCAATTAGCAAAAGTCCTTTTTGGAAAATACCACAATCATTTTCAAAAGGTCAGAGACATGACAACTATCTACTTGACCAGCTGAGGCATCCTTACCCAGGTTCCTTCACATACATTTCTAGATGAAGTTTCACACGAGCTCATCATGAAGTAACCCTACCCAGGTTCCTTCTTATTTCCAGATGAAGTTTTACACGGACTCATCATGAAGAAACCCTACCCAGGATCCTTCTCATTTCCAGATGAGGTTTTACATGGACTCATCATGAAGCAACCCTACCCAGGTTCCTTCTCATTTCCAGATGAAGTTTTACACGGGCTCATCATGAAGCAACCCCACCCAGATTTCTTCTCATTTTCAGATGAAGTTTTACACAGAATCATCATGAAGAAACCCTACCCAGGTTCCTTCTCATTTCCAGATGCAGCTTCACACAGACTCATCAGACCTACCCATGCATCCCTCTCATATATCTCTTAAAACAGCCCTACACAGGCTCATCATAAAGCAATCTTACACATATTCCTTCATTATCTGTTGAGGTAGTAATCATCAAAGATTCCTTCATTACCTTTTGAGATAGTAATATTCCAAGATTACTTCACTACCTGTCACAGTCACGCTTCATGCTTACCAACAAAAAACAAGTTCCAGATTAATACCTGAAACAAGACAGGAAAACTATCTGTGGACATTTTGATTATAAATAAATTCTCGAATAGGACGGGGTGACTATCTACATGAAAAATAATTCCTTCAGACCTTTGCTGGTTCAGTTTAAATCGATCAATGGTTTATCCTGATTCCTTTCCAGTAGACACTTTCTCTGGTTCAGATAAATTGCTCCAAAGATTTATTCTAATTCTTTTCCAGTTAAAGAATATTCAAGACTTCTGATGGTTCAGTTTAAATCGATCAATGGTTTATTCTGATTTTTTTCCGGTAGACACTTTCTCTGGTTCAGATGAATCGCTCTAAAGATTTATTCTGATTCTTTTCCAGTTAAAGAATATTCAAGACTTCGGCTGGTTCAGCTTAAATTGATCAATGGTTTATCCTGATTCCTTTCCGGTAGACACTTTCTCTGGTTCAGATAAATCGCTCGAAAGATTTATTCTGATTCTTTTCCAGTTAAAGATTATTTAAGGCCTCAGCTGGTTTAGTTTAAATCAATCAATGGTTTATCCTGATTCAATTCTGGTAGACACTTTCTCTGGTTTACATAAATCTCTCCAAAGATTTATTCTGATTCTTTTCCAGTTAAAGATTATTCAAGGCCTCTGCTGGTTCAGTTTAAATCGACCAATGGTTTATCTTGATTATGTTCCAGTAGACACTTTCTCTGGTTTAGATCTGGTTCAGATAAATCGCTCCAAAGATTTATTCTGATTCTTTTCCAGTTTAAGATTATTCAAGGCCTCTGTTGGTTCAGTTTAAATTGATCAATGGTTTATCCCGATTCCTTCCTGGTAGACACTTTATCTGGTTTAGATAAATCACTCCAAAGATTTAATTTGATTCTTTTCCAGTTAAAGATTATTTAAGACCTCTGCTGGTTCAGTTTAAATTAATCAATGGTTTATCCTGATTCCATTCCGGTAGATACTTTATCTGGTTCAAATAAATCGCTCTGAAGATTTATTTTGATTCTTTTCCAATTAAAGATCATTCAAGATCTCTTCTAGTTCAGTTTAAATCGATCAATGGTTTATCCTGATTCCGTTCCGGTAAATATTTTCTTTGGTTCAAATAAATTGCTCCAAAGATTTATTCTAATTCTTTTCCAATTAAAGATTATTCAAGACCTCTGCTGGTTCAGTTTAAATTGATCAATGGTTTATCCTGATTCCTTTCTGGTAGACACTTCTTCTGGTTCAGTCTAAATCAATCAAAAATATATTCTGATTCCTTTTCCAGTTGAAGTCAAGCTTAGACTTAGTCTAATTTTTGTCAACAATCACTTTGGATGACATATGTAAGCCCATCTCCGACAACTCTCCAAATGGAATCTTTAAGCCCATTCCCTACACAATCAACCTCCATATCATCAAGTGCAAATTTATGGGCACTCTAGTGTTCAATCATCTTCCACCTTCAAGTCACGAATGACGGACTCGCCAATCTAACTCTTCAGGTTTAAGAAGATTTAACAGGGGCAGCTGTTGTACCCCAAAATTTACCCTCTCATTTCTCAAGGCATTTCTCACAAGGATTCTCAAAATTCAATCTTGCACGAGTACAATTGGATTTTTCAGCATCAAGTTAAAGAGGAAACTGTCAAAAAGGGGACAAAGCAGATAAAAATAATCATTTGACAAAAATTGGAAAAAAATAAGTTTAATTCAATTCACAAGGCTTCGATTGGATTTTGGTCCCCTGCAAGCTTTCTTTGATTCCCCTTGCTTCGATTGGACTATGGTCTCTTTCATGTCTCCTTTGATCCATCCTTTATGCCTCTTTCGATCCTTCCTTTGTGCCTCCTTCGATCCATGAAGCAATGACCTCCTGCATGCAAGCTTCGATTGCACCATTGGCCTCACACGGTTCACAATGTAATGGTTGCCTGCATGCCTGCTTCGATTAGGCATTTGATGCCTGCATGCCTGTTTTGATTGGACAAGTAATTCCCTCCATGCTTGCTTTGATTCACAACGGCTAGCTGCATACAACCTTCGATTGAGCAAAAGCTTCCTTCTTACAGGCTCCAAAGCAAGAGGCTCCAACCAGGCCAGCAAGCACAAGGCAAAAAGCCTCCTGTTGATGTCCTTCGATCCAAAGGGGAAAAGCCTCCTGTTGATATCCTTCGATTAAGAAGTTGGTTATTTACTACTGGCCTCCTTCGATTAAGAAAGACAAGTGCCTTCTTTACACTTTCTCCCAATTCACAAGGCAAGGATCTTCTTCAGGCCAGCAGACACAAGGAAAAAGCCCCCTGTAACTATCCTTTGACTTAGAAGCCAATGATCTTGCATGTCTGTCAAATTCACAAGGAAATTGTTTCCCTTCAAGCTAGCTCCCACAAAGCATTGGACATTTTTCACGCTAGCTTCAAATGGGAAATATTTCCTTTGGAAACAGTCTGTTTCGATCATACACAGTTCCTACATTGTGGCATACAATGGTTGTCCCATTCAAAAGACATGTCTGAGTGTCCCATTCGAAAGACATGTTTGGGTGTCTCATTCGAAGGACATGTTTGATGACCCATTTGAAGGACCTACAAGACATACCTTGTTGTTTCCATTCGAAAAACATATTTTGTTGACCCATTCAAGGGTCACACATTTGGCTCCTTTAAAAGAGGCACAAAAAGGACCCATTCAAAAGACACTTTGATTGAAAACAAATATTGTTGTATGAAGAGGAGTTTGGTAGAAGGTTGTACTTATGAAGTAAAATCGAAAGATGAAATATTCAAAGATGCTTGCTGCAAGTCCTAGCAAGATGCACTGGCCACAACGCTCCAAAACTGCTGCAAAGTAGTCCTGCAACACTGCCCCAATTCTTGCACAAATTTGGCATACGAATACTGCCCTTCGAAAGCTACAAAAACAATTTACCCATTTTGTTCAAATTATTTTGTTTTCCCTCCTAAACCTCAACCAACTCCACCTATAAATAAGAGGCTCCATAACATGTCTAACGGGCTGGACAACACATCTAGAGGCTTTTGGTAGCTGGGAAAAACTTTGATTGTGTGAAAATCATTAAACACTTAACACATTATCATACCCAGATTCAAAAAACCATACCTTTGTTTCTGACCCTTTCGAATCCAACACTAGAAACACAACACCTGTTTCTTTTCTCGTTCGAATCTAGGAATAACCCCACACTTTTTTTCCTTTCGAATCTAGTAGAAAGAACACTACACCTTTTCTTCACCTTCGAATCCAGAAATAAAAAACACAATCCCACTCCTCTTGACTTTCGAATCCAGCCAAAGAAACACCACACTTGTTTCTTTCCTTCGAATCTAGGAGCATCTAGTCCAATCACTCAAGGTCAAACACACATTCCAGCTTCAAACAAGGTAAGTCACTCCGACCTTAAACTTTTTGTTTTAAGCATGTAAATAACATTTGTTGCCTTTTCGTTTCCACCTTTTCAGTTTGTTTTCATTGATAACCTTTTGGTTTTGTTTCTTGGTTTATTAAATGTTTTTAAGAACTAACCTGGCCATGAGACAATACTAGCACGACCTCAGGCCATGTTGCTATTAAAATCCCAAACGAAAGAAAACAGGAGGAAGGAGGTGTGAATAGAAGCTTTAGGCTTCACCCCTGGCTGCTTCACAGTTACAAGTAGAACAAAGTGTGTGGCCTTAGGCTTCTCCACACACTGAATTCCGGGCCATTCGAAGGAAGCGGAAAGGAAAAATCGAAAGCTACCCCACACACTGACTTCCAGATCCAATTCGAAAGAGACAGGAAAGGGATGAAATCAAAATGCGTGTCCTTACTACTTCTAGGCCAAATCGAAAGAAGCCAGGAAGAGCAGAATCGAAGGGTGTTGCTGCCTGAATCGAAAAGCTCATTTTCCTTTCTTTATTTTGTTTTTTTTACATTTTCTAGCTATTCAATATGGTTGTAATAGTGTAGGATGTTTATTTTATGAATTTTTATTTCTTTTGTACAAATGTTAGTAATTAAGATGTATGGCAATATAAAAACAACAAGTAGACAACCCAAAAATCAAAGACAAAATGCATGCAATCAAACATACTATTCACCCATGCACCTCTAGGGTAACCTCACTTGTTTCCTCGGAAAATAGTCATGTCCCTCGAATATGGGCGTTTTAGCAAAGACGCTTGATAAAAGATCGTAGTCCCTCGATGACCCTCGATGTTGCCTTCGGTAAATGATCTAGTCCCTAATGAAATTTCTAAAACATCTCATAGGTTTCCTTCTATGACTATACGAACGACCCACGTCCGTCCCTTCACATCCAACGATGGAGCTTCTTACCAAATTAGTGGTAAGATAGCAACATCTAAAGGTGGAGGAAAAGAATATTAGGCCTTTTGAGTAGGTAGGATGCTCATAGTTGTTTGCTTGCTCACAACAAAAACATTTTTCACACCAACACTTTCAAATTGAAACATTTTCAAAGACAAAGCTCTTTGTACGCATTCTTATAGAGACGAGAATCATTACAAAGTCACTTTTCAAAATCACTTTCAAAAACATCTTCCACAAACACCTTTTTGAATTATTTTCAAAACCAACACTTTATACGCATTCGTATAGAGACGAGAATCATTACAAAGACGTTTTCAAAATATTTTCAAACCCACACCACAAAGCACATTTTCAAACAAAGAAATTGATCTAGCAAGCAATTAAGAACCCGTAGATAATTACAGATGAAAAGGGTGCTAACACCTTCCCTTTTCATAACCTACCCCCCGAATTCAAGAAATAATCTCGAAAGGTGTTTACTGTTCTTTTCAACCTTTCCTTATTGGATAAAAGAAAAGTTGGTGGCAACTCTTGCTATCCGCAACAATTGCGATCAAATGCAAAACACACAAGTCAGTTCTCCCACCGTGTTACATTCCCAAAAATAGTGTTGGAGATGACTCCGTGAAAATACCTGATTGCGGGATTATGAATGGATGATGTATAAAGTCCCTCCCAACTGTTCGATTCCTCATCAGAGATAGCTTTCCAAAGCTTGAAAGTTGTAGATGCCCAATCTTGGTCTATAGGAATACGGTGGTGTACCACCCCTTCACGAGGGAAGCGTGTAGCCGTATAAATGTTTAAGACTAAGTCATTGGATTGACTAGACTTGTACAGATCAAAATAAAAATCACCATCGCGCTTTATTATTTCCAAAGGAATGGGAAAAGAGCGAATAACCCAAAAAGAGGGGGAGCGATTATAGGTAAGGGGGTTGGTTATGCAAAGGGAAGGTATTAGCACCCTAAACATCTAAGGTACTCCGCAGGAACCTCTTCGTAAAATCTGTATATTTTGGCTATAAAATATTGTGTAAAAATTGATGGTGGAGGTGAGAAAAGAAATATTTTTTATGATTTTTTCACCCGCCGTGGTTGTGAACCTTTAGTGCCTACGTACCACCTTCCGTGCAATAGGGGATCAGGGTACACGTAGTTCCTCTTTAAAAAATTTTAAAACACAAGTGTGTTGGTTAATTTTATGAGATAAGACATCATTGTCATTGTCCGTGTGGAAAACATACTTACTACCCACAATCATGAGAAAGGAGAATTTGCATCATTTCAAAGTGGAGGATATGGCTTGGATTTTAAAATCAACAATGCCTCACTCAACATCCAAGTGGAAAATATCTCTCTCCACTACATATTGTAGAAGTATAGTTGTTTGCATCACAACAAAGATTGGCAAGAGTCTAATCTTTTGAGAAAAGTTTTAAAGATAAGATCCAAAATGGAAAAATGGTTTGGATGATATTGATTGACTTTTAGTCTTCTCACAAAAATGTCAAGGTATTATTAAGTTGATTGGAGTTTATTTATGAAATTTTTTTTGAAAATGAATGGACCTAAGTCCAAGTTTATTATGAAAGTGGTTCAAGTTAAAAAAAACAAGAAGAGTTTTCAAAAGGAGGAAGAATATTTTTGAAATTAAAGAAGATGGGAGGAGAAGAAGAGACTATCCTAAAGCATAAGGTAAAAACTATGGATAAGAACCATTTAACCAACAAGAAGCCAATACTTGACATTATGAGTCAAGATAGAATTCCCATTCTTTGGATTGAAACCAAGCAAGCAAAGATACGAGACCTCTTGAGAGAACTAAACTTCAAGTGTATTAAGTCTTCACAAAAATTGGGCAGAGTAACGACTGTACACGGGTGAATAGCAATCTATACACTATTTGTAAGTGGACTTATATAGAAGTCGCACCTATTTTGAGGGCGGTCAATAGCAATCTATACACTATTTGTTTTGAGACATGATATAAAGATCATGCTCCAATAACACTTAGTGAAATAAGAAAGGGACGAGATGAAGAGGGATGAGAGAGAATATGTAAACCACGTTTAAATTAAATTTAAATCAAACTATTATTAAAATCATTCATCCATTTTTTTGGAGTTAGACTCAACACCATGGATCCAATGATGTCAACAAACTTCATGACCAAAAATTTAATCCAAGATCAGCCAGAAAATAATCACAAAATAATATTGTATTTAATATATACATAAAAAAGGTTTTAAAAATGTTTTAAAATAGAAATAAAAGAGAAAAATATCAACTACATTCAAATTAATCAAGAAAATAAAAGTAAGACCATAGAAAAATAAGAAATGAACTAAAATGATTTTATAAAATTTTTGGTAATTTTTAAAAGTCAGAAACTACTTTTAAAATTAAAAGAAATGAGTCAAATAAACCAAAAATGATAAAAAATAACAAAGTCAGAAGAAGAAAAAATGAGGTCACCAATATTTGTCACATATCATTGGATCATTCCATAATTTTTTCAGAATTTAAAAATGCATAAAAGTATTTTAAAACATTTAAAATAAATCAAATAAATTGGAAATTTATAAAAAATATCATAACACAAAAAAAAATTGTGAAAAAATAAAAATCAGAAAGAGAAAAATCAAAAATATTTTTCATAATTTTTTCAGTTTTTTTTAACTAAAAATGAATTTTCTATGATTTTTTGAAATTTAAAACAATTAAATATAAAAATCAGAAAAAGAAAAATAAGTGTCAAAATATGTGGACCATTGGATGAGAGTCAAAACGCGTTAGTAATCAAATCCAAGGGATCTGGTGCGCTGTGCATATCATGGTCATTAGTGAATAAAGCATAGAATCATTAATTAAACCAGATTTTCAAAAAAAAAATAGATGACGCACCTTCATTGGTTGGAAGATGATACGTTGGTCATCTTCAACCTCCAGCCAACGTGAATTGTAGGTCTCTCAAGCTGTAAAATCAGAAGCTCAGACCTATGCCATTCGCTTCGCCTCTTCAAGACGAAGACAACCACACCTTCGCGACAAATTTATATAAACTGTAGCTCAAGAAATTTGGAAGGAAAGTTTTGAAAAGGGATTTGAAAATTCATGGTCAAAACATGTTTCCAGATAAAAGTAGTGTTGCGAGAAGAACCAGGGTAACGAGAGCATCACAGTGATATCAAAGTTTTGAAGAATTGATGAAGGAATCTACATATTGAAGTTGAGTTACAGTGCTCTGAAACTGGGCTTCTATGGGGCAATATAGGGCACGATTCTTGAATGTAATTATATGGTTAGCTTCAGGGAAGATCAAGGAAGGTGAATTGATGGAAAAAACAGATTAAAAAAGGCTTGAGAATAGATTTCAAAGTAGAAGAATTTTGAGTTATGAAACAAGTTTTGTAGGGTGATTCTGGCTATCCAAGCTTGAGGAAATGAATGGGGGATGACCCTCTATTTATAGGGAATCAGATGGAATGTCCAAGCGTGTGAAATAATGAAGTTTGGAGGGAAATCATGTGAAGTTGCAAACAAGAAAAGTGTGACTTCTAATTTGATCAAAACTCATCCAAAGCGCGCGTTTTGTTGTGCTAATAAATTCTGGAACTTCACTAAACATGTTTAGAGGCAAAAACGCGTGGAAAACTTGTGATTAGAAGCCAAAACAAAGAATTCAAATTCTGACTTATGGAGAAACTTCAGTTCCAAGTTACCAAGTTCAATCCAATGTCATTCTCAGCTCAAGGGGTCTTAAGGAATGATTCTTGATGCTTTAGAAAGATGAGGTTACAAGCTTTGCAATGGAAAAAGAATGGAATCAAATGGATGCTTGAGCTGAAAGTTGCATTGAGTCAAAGTTGGGAAAAAGAAGTTGACTTTCCATACTTATAAATATTTCAATTTTTCCTTCAAAAGTGACCTATAATGTTTTGCATCCAAACATGGCCTTTCACTTAGAATTTTCTCTTGACCAAAAAAGATGGCATGAAATAGACCTCTTGAATGACATTTTTAAAATTGAACCATTCAAAATCTCCAAAAATTGAGAGAGTTATGATTTGTTGAAGTTGGCAAAAAATCATGAAATAACCTATAATCTTTTGTATCCTTAGGGAATTTCCATCCATTTTCTCACTTTGAATATCAAAGAAGGTATAAATTTCACATCCTAGAGTTCATTTTGGAAAAATAATGGGCTTAAGGTGATAAAAATTGACCAAGTTATGATCATTTGAAGTCACACATGAGAAATTGGGGATTCATCTGGAGTGCTTGTAATCTTTCTTCATCATCGAGTTTCTTCCACATGAAAACTATTTGAAACTTTTAAAGTTATTTGTTAATATCCATTTTAAGAGTAGGATTCCTTTAGAATCCCTCAAAAATACCAAAATATGAGCAAGATATACTTCTTTGTAGTTCAAAACCCTAGCTCCTAGATCAAGAAAATGCCTTGAGGAACTTTGACAATTTTGAACAAACTTCTTGTATTAACACAAATGCTTTGTAAATAGAAGTTGTTGAGGATGAAAATGAGAATTCATAGCCACCAAAACCACTTCCATATCTTGAGAATTGAGAGAAAAATTCACTTGTGACCAATGGGATCAAAGCCCTGTCCAAAAATGACAACTTCTTCAGTCAAACCCTTGTACTTTTGAATCAAATTTGATACCCTTGAAATATGGTGAACCAAAATAACCTTGCCATGCCATTTCTTCCAAAACAAATCTAATGGTGAGGTTTGAAATTTCCAAGCTTTATTGACTAGGGCATGGAAATAAACTCATGAACCCATGGAGCAACTTGCTAAACCTCATTGCCTTTACCTACATTAGCAACAAGTAAACCAACATTGCATTTTATTAATTAAAAGGAAAAATCAAGACAAAATATGCATGATCACAAAATAAAAAAAACAAGTCAAGGTTCTTGGTGAGTCCTCAAAGAGCAAGACTAGAGATAGGGAGGACAACCAAAAGCCCTAGTATGATCTTGTTATGATTGAATCCATATGGTATGATGAAGGGATCTTAGGGGGAAAAATTGGGTACAACAAAGCGGGAGAAATCACTCAGAGTGTTTTGAGTTATAGAATATTCATCATTGAACATTCTAAAAGTAGTTGTTTCGGATAGGTGTTGGATTTTGTCGCACCCCGAGTTGTATGAGAACGAGCTTAAAAATTCTAAAGTTAGTGACTCATATGTTGGAAGATTCTGTGTGTAGATGAATGCTAAATCAGAGTTTTGGAGTAACAACTGCACACTATCAAGCAATCCTAATTTGTACAAACACTCAGTATAAACATACCATGTAGGAACTACGAAGCATTGATAAAATTTGAGATATTGAGCCCTTTGATGTTCTCCGACTTCCCCATTTCGAAATGTAATTTAGGAAAGGTCTGGCTCTGGTCTTGAACTTTTGTGTGCCATTGTTGAAGCAAAGATGGAGGAACGAGTAGGAGTTTTGCGTTAGAAGTTGGGGGTTTTAGAATTGAAGTGGGTTTGGAGGGTGTATATGTAGAGAAATATAATGAGGATAATGAGTGGGGATTAATGAATTTTAATGATAATGATAATGGAGGTAGTGAAACAGGCGGAGGTTTAATGGAGTCAAAGAGAAGTTTAAAGAAAATGAGAAGAAGAAGAGATTAAGAGTTTCCGCATTTAAAACAGAAACGCTTCTGTTTCTAACTCCGTGCCGAGCGGGATAAATTTTGTGAAGCATGATGGGCGTCACGCTTGTATGGCGAATGACACGCAACACAAAATCAAAATAAAAATTTAAAATTTCATTTCCCAGACTTCCCATATATTTCAAACATTAAACTCATACATTTTCCAATACTTGCAAGCATGTTGTATGTGTATATATATATATATATATATATATATATATATATATATATATATATATATATATATATATATATATATATATATATATATATATATATAATATATATATATATATATATATATATATATATATATATAAATATATATATATATATATATATATATATATATATATATATATATATATATATATATATATATATATATATATATATATATATATATATATATATATGTATGTATGTGAACATGATAATAATAGTGCATTAAATGAAAAGTAATGTAATGTAAATTCCACAAGTAAACTAATGAAAAACTAAACAAAAATATAACTGAACTGAAAATAAATGATAAAAATTGTACTTAAGAAATTGAAATAGAAAATAATGGTAAAAATTGTACTTAAGAAATTGAAGTAGAAAATAATGAAAATAATGATCTAATAAGTCTTCTCCCCATACTTAAACAAAACATTATCCGTAATGTTTAAATGTGAAAAGAAGATATGTAGTAAGTCCGAAAAATTAGCCACGTCGATTGTTAAGAAGAGAAGCAGAGTAGATATGCTGGTAAAGATGGTCCAACTGTTCGACTACCACATCCATGAAAGAATGAAAGTCGATCCTCAAAATAATAAGCTCATCCGTCAATAAATCAAGCTCAGATTGTAAAGCATTTATAGCAGGCCCTTGATCAAATACGGGAGGTGGAGTAGCAACTGGAACGACGGAGGTGTTTGAGTCAACCTGATTGGGAGAAGGAGAATGATGGTAAAAAGGAGGGGTTTCAGGGTCAGTTTCCTCATCAGACAGGAAGGAGTCAAGGTGGTCATAAATCATGGGTGTCTCTAGAGTAGGTGATGGTGGAATGTGTGGTTCAGCTCAATCATACAACCAGTTTTTCCTGCCATGCACACTAGTCCTAGGGTCAGGCAGGGTAAAAGGGGCATTAACTGATTGTTAATGAGCAGTTCAAAGTTACCCGGGCCTATGTTTCCAATTATTCCCCTATTGAAACAAAAATTGATATTCATTGGTTGAAATCCACCTAGAGGGACAAGGTTCACCAATGGTTGTCTTAAGCTCATAACATCTACTATCATGGTTACTAAGCCACCTATCAAGATTGGTTCATGGACGGCTCTCACAAGACGGTGAAAGTTGGATATCATAAAGGTAGCTTCGTTTATAGGACGGTTTTGCGAAGCACAAAACATAATGAAAAGCTCGACTCTAGATACTGTGGTTATGTTTTCTGGTTTACCAAAGAGGGTGTGTGCTAGGATTTTATGAAAATATCTTAAGGCTAGGTTATAAATGTTTTCTAAGTGCATGTCATGAGGCGCAGGGTTAACTATACCTGTAATATCCCCCCATAAATAGTCTAGCTCACCCACATCGAAAATTTCTTCTTGGATTACTGTGAATGCATCTAGGCTATGTGGAAATCCTAACAGTTCCGCCATCTCCCTATGGGTATAGGTGTATTCAATATTAAACAACCTAAATATAATTAATCTTCTATTAAACCCTAGACGATCGTTAGGTTTTTAGATAAGAGAGCTTAGAAACTCTAGGGTTAATCTACGGTAGGAACTAAACCTTCTTCTTAGGGAAGATGTGTCCCAGCTTATTTGGCTTAATAGGAACAAGACACTGTCTCGGATTCCTAATGTGATCATAGCTGGTTCTTCAGGGAAGACACTCAATCCTATCTCCCTATCAGATAAAGACTCAACCCGCCTATGCTGATTTCTTCCTCTAAAAACATTGCCCATAGTGTCAATCGAATTCATCGTGGTTAGTGCAGTTAGCTAATAGTAAAGTTAGCCTGAAGTAGGTTGATAGTTAGAATTAAGTTAGTAGAGGGTAAAATTGGAGAAACAATACTGCGTAATTTTATAAGATTAGAAATAAGCAATACCAAAAATAAGAAAATAGAAACTAAAATAACCAAAGCAAAAAGAAAAGACTAAAAATTGGTTTGTCTCCTAACAAGTGCTTTGTTTAAAGTCGTAAGCTCGACATAATATGATGGTTAGTCTAATGAGTAGGGTGGCAGCGCATCTAGCCTAAATGTTGTGTAGCATTCCTTATTATCAATGCAATGATAATGCTTTAAACGCCATCCGTTGACGATAAAAGGTTAAGCAGACATTCCCTTAATTTCTATTTCTCCATTTAGAAAAAACTTAGTAACTTCGAATGGACCAAACCATCTAGAGCAAAGTTTTCCTAGAAATAATTTAAGTTTATAATTAAATAGGAGTACTATATCGCCTTCATTGAATTCTTTCCTAGATATTCATTTATCATGCCATTTTTTAGTTCTCTCCTTATAAATTCGAGCATTCTCGTAAGCGTGTAGTCTAAGTTCTTCAAGTTCGTGGATATCTAAGATTCGTTTTTCACCCGCGGAAGTGTAATTTAAATTAAGGGTCTTAACGGCCCAATAAGCTTTATGTTCAATTTCTACTGGCAGATGACATGATTTATCATAGACTAATTTAAATGGCATGGTTCCGATCGGAGTTTTGTATGTTGTCCTATATGCCCATAGAGCTTCGTGCTACCGTTTTTTCTAATATTTGCTTAATCTCTTTGTTGGAGACCTCTACTTTCCCACTTGTTTGTGGATGATAAGGTGTTGTGACACGATGTCGGACTCCATACTTTGCTAATAATATTTCTATGATTTTGGAAATGAAATGGGAGCCACCATCACTAATGTCGAGTCTCGGAACATTGAATCTTGGAAAAATTATGTTCTTAAGAAGCCTGACTACTACTCGTGTTTCATTTGTTGGAGAGGCTATATCCTCTATCTATTTTGAAACATATTCGACAACAACTAGTATGTAGTGATTTCCAAAGGAAGACAGGAAGGGTCCCATGAAATCAATTCCCCGTACGTCAAAGACTTCAACTTCTAGAATGCCCTTTTGAGGCATCTCGTCGCGTCTAGAGATATTTCCAGTGCGTTGGCATTAGACGCAATTTTTAACCGTGAAATGGACATATTTCCACAGATTAGGCCAATAGAGGCCAGCTTGTAATATTTTAGCGCAGGTCTTTGGAGTGCTGGCATGTCCTCCATAGGGAGCAACATGATAGTGGAAAATTATGTTTTCAATTTCATTTTCGGGAACACATCAACGGAAAATACCATCAGAACTTCTCTTGAAAAGTAAAGGCTCATCCCAATAATAGTGTTTAAGGTCATGAAATAATTTCTTCTTTTGTTGATAAGACATATCAGGTGGAAGCACCCCAGCAGCCAAATAGTTGACAAAATCGACATACCATGGCAGCATGGTTTTAATTCAGATTTCTTCCATAATTTCGTTTGTGTTCATGTCTTCATAAGTCACATGGTATTTGGTTGTACTACTTTCCAATTCTAATTAGGCTACAAGGAGTTCGTAAGGAAAATCATCATTGATGGGTATATGATCTGGTTTGATGCCTTATATTCTGGATATGTGGTCAGCTACTACATTCTCAATGCCTCTCTTGTCTTTGATTTCTAAATCGAATTCTTGAAGAAGTAAGATCCACCTTATTAATCTTAGTTTGGAGTCTTTCTTAATTAAGAAGTACCAGATTGCAGCGTGATCGAGATAGATAATTATTCGTGCTCCTACTAAGTAAGAACATAATTTATCTAAAGAAAACACAACATCTAACAATTCTTTTTCTGTGGTGGCATAATTCGTCTGCGCAGGATCTAGGGTTTTACTTGCGTAGTAGATTGCATGAAGCTTTGTGTCCTTTCTCTTTCCTAGAACTGCACCTACGGAATATTCACTGGAATCACACGTTATTTCAAATGGTTCGTTCCAATCAGGAGCTTGCATAATAAGTGCTGAGATTAATGCCATTTTTAGTGTTGTAAACGCGTCCAAGCATTTGTCGGTGAAAATGAACTCAGTATCTTTCATTAGCAATCTGGTTAGAGGTTTGGTTATCTTAGAGAAGTCTTTAATGAAACATCGATAAAAACCAGCGTATCTTAAAAAACTTGTTATTTGTCTAACAATTTTGGGTGATTGAAGATTTTATATAAATTCGATCTTTGCTTTATCTACTTCAATTCCCCTATCGAATACGATGTGCCCCAAGACAATTCCTTGTCGGACCATGAAGTGGAATTTTTCCCAGTTTAGCATGAGGTTTACACTTACGCGTCCTTTTAGTACCATTTCAAGGTTCGATAGACATCCTTTAAAACTTCTCCACAAATGGAGAAGTCATCCATAAAAGCTTCCATTATACCAACTAGAAAATCAGAGAAGATGGACATCATACATTTATGGAATGTTGCAGGGGCATTACATAATCCGAATGGCATTCGTTGATAGGCGAACGTACCATAAGACAAGTGAAAGTTGTCTTTTTCTGGTCGTCAGGATGGATAGGAATTTGTAAAAATCCAGAATAACCGTCTAAATAGCATAAGTGAGAGTGTTTAGCTAGTCGTTCGAGCATTTGGTCAATGAAAGGTAAAGGATATTTATGAGTGGATTTGTTTAACTTTCTATAACTGATGCACATTCTCCACCCGTTGGGAGTTTGTTGCGCTATAGATTCTCCTTTAGTGTTTCTTACAATTGTAACACCTCCTTTCTTAGGTACGACATGTACTGGGCTAACCCATTTACTGTCAGATATAGGGTATATGATTCCTACTTCTAATAGCTTTTCTACTTCCTTTTTTACTACATCGCTCAAAATAGGATTGATTCTTCTTTGATGTTCCCCAGAGGTCTTGCAGTCTTCTTTCAGCATTATACGGTGCATGCAGATAGAAGGGCTTATTCCTTTTAGATATGAGATGTTATATCCTAAAGCGATTGTGTATTTTCTTAGGACATGTAATAATTTTTCAGTTTCTATTTGTCCTAGGTATGCATTGACTATAACTGGTCGTTCAAGTTCTGTGTGTAGGAATTCATACCTTAGGTCTTTGGGTAGTGTTTTGAGTTCTATGGCTGGCTTCTTTGGACAAGGTATATGATCAAGAGTTAGAGCTAGGCATTTACTCATATTTTCATCTTCGAGAATTGAAGGTATAGGAATCTTCAACACTTCTGAATAAGTGGTTTGTTGTTTCTCCAATTCTTTTACGCATTTATCAATTTCATCTAAGAAATAACATGAATCATCAATGGTTGGTGCCTTTAAGAATTTAGACAAGATGAATTTAACTTTTTCTTCCCCGACTTCGAAAGTCAATTTTCCATTTTTAACAACTATGATGGCTTCTGCATTGGCTAGGAATGGTCTACCTAATATAATATGAATATTGGAGTCTTCTTTAATGTCCATGATTATGAAATCAATGGGGATATAGAATTGTCCTATACGTACATGAACAATTTCTAACATACCAAAAGGAAACTTCACAGATCGATATGCTAAT
The DNA here is from genome assembly GCA_948472305.1 of Vicia faba. Lineage (NCBI taxonomy): Eukaryota > Viridiplantae > Streptophyta > Magnoliopsida > Fabales > Fabaceae > Vicia > Vicia faba. The sequence continues at coordinate 976,250,659 of OX451738.1, read as the reverse complement.
TGTATAAACATCTGTGTTGGTCTTAGTTCTCCCATGTTGAGTTTCTTGCAAATTGATAAGGGAATTATACTAATACTGGCTCCTAAATCTCATAGTGCTTTGTCTATGACAAACTTTCGATTATGCAAGGTATGGAAAAACTACCTGGGTCCTTAAGTTTAAGAGGTATGTTTTTTGGGATTATAGCACTACATTCAATGGTGAGAAGTACATTTTCATTATCCTCAAGCTTTTTCTTATTGGATAATATTTATTTAAGAAATTTAGCATATGAGGGCATTTGTGTGATAGCTTTTGTAAAAGTTATGGTAATGTTAAGTTGTTTCAGAAGTTCAACGAATTTTTTGAATTGCCCTACGTTTTTAGACTTAGCAAATATTTGAGGATATGGAATAGGTGGTTTATAGGGTGGCAGAGGCACATAAGGTTCTTATTTTTCCACGACATTTTCATCACCTTATTTTTCTACTTCCTTTAGTTAAGCTTCCTTCTTAGTTCCTTTTGCATGTTTTTGGTACATGGCTTATTTCTCGACTCTAGGTTTAGTTGGTCCGTCTAGTTCTATCCCACTCCGAAGTGTTATGCATTAGCATGTCCCTTTGGATTTGGTTGGGGTTGTCCAAGAAATGTTCCAGCTAGAGCAGTTGTAGCTGCTTGCTGTTGAGCCACCTGGGAGATTTGTGTTTCTAACATTTTGTTGTGTGTGGCAAGAGCATCAATCCTATTCACCAGTTGCTTGATTTTCTCACTAGTGTGAATATTTTGATTCATGAAATACTTGTCAGTTTGAGCTTGGGTGGATACAAAGTTTTCTATCATTATTTCAATGTAGGACTTCCTAGGGATATTCGGGATAGTTGAGACATTTTGGGTGGCTTTTTGAAATCCTGGAGGTGTAGTAGGAGTTTGCCCAGGTGCATACAAAGCATTGTTGCTTTTATATGAGAAGTTCAGATGATTCTTCAAATAAGGGTTATAGTTATTGCCATAGGAGTTTCCTTGATCATAGTTTACTTGACCAACTGGTACTCCTGTTAAGAGTGGACATTCAGTTGCAGCATGCGCGTGAAGTCCGCATAAGTCACAGGTTGGAGCTACTGTAGCCACGGTGGCTACGGGAGTTATGGTCAAGCTTTCTATCTTTTGGATAAGGGCTTCTACCTTTGCGTTAACTTGGTCTAAGCTACTAACTTCGTGCATACCGCCTTTTGTTTGAGGTTTCTCCATCATGGTTCTATCGTTTCCCCACTGATGATTTTGAGCCATACTTTAGATAAGTTGATAGGCATCGTGGTACGGTTTATGAAGAAGTGAAAAACCCAAGAAGGGGGGTTGAATTGTAAAAACTGGAAATCAATTGCAATGAACACGATATTTTTATCCTGGTTCGTTTGATCTCAAACTACTCCAGTCCACCCGTCAAGGTGATTTCGCCTCTCTCCAACGAGGTCTTAATCCACTATATTCAACTGAATATTACAATCTGCTTTAACAACTGCTAAAGCCTTCTTGATGCAAACCACAAACCGGTTTGTCAAGGAATCACTTTCTTACAAAGAATAGAAATCTAGGTGTGTGAATGTTTTCTACAAAACTGTTTATCACAACTGTGATACTACACAACTTAAGCTTATGGAAACTAGATTGCTAAAATAATTGAGTAAGGAATTTTGGAGCTTTTAGCAAACTGAGAGTAGGAAGATGATGATTAGCTTTTAGGCGTGTAAAATGATGTAGAGCATTAGCCAATTAAATCTTCATTGACTAGTTTATATAGCATTGGAATTGGTGAACGTTGGAGCAATAAGTCTGATTCAATGCCAATAACAATCTTTCCTTATTAAGCAGATCTTGTCTGGAATGATGTCGTTGGTAATAACTCGTCTTGAATGCACAGTGTCGTTGCTACTTAATCATGTTCTGGCTTGGGCTCATTCTGACGCTGCTTAAGTGTTGATGAACTGTTGTTGTCTTTATCAGAGTTCAGAGTATTGAGCGCAGATCTGTTCATCAAGCTTCAGCATAAGCGTGAGTTGTTCTTCTGATTCTGGTATCTGATATAGCATCTTCTGATGCTGATGTTGATATCTAATTTTCTGATGCTGATTATGATGTACTCTTGCTAATACCCATCAGAGTTTCTGTAAAACAGAAAGGTAATTTTTAGGTAGCAAATAGTTCTTACATGAATCACATAATTAATATATCATTTCATTTTGTTATCATCAAAACTTAAACTTAGGGTAGTAGAATCAAACTTTGTTCTAACAGTTTATCCATCAGTGCACCGCCAACAGCTGCGTCAATCGTTAGTCTTGTGTTGTACAAGAGTTCATTGTAAATGGTGTGGATGATCAACCATTCTTCTAGACCGTGACGCGGATAGAGTCACAACATGTCTTTGTATCTTTCCCATGCTTCAAAGAGAGTTTCACTTTCCTTTTGTTTAAAACCATTAATATTGCCTCTTAGCATAGTCGTCTTACTCGGCGGAATATATTGCACTAGGAAAACTTTCTTCAATTCGTTCCATATGGTAACAGAGTTGGATGGTCAAGGCCGGAGGCATGATCTAGCTCAATCTCGTAACGAGAAAGGAAAAAGATGAAGTCTTATTGCTTCAGGGCTGGCACCATTTGCTTTCACTGTGTCTGCGTACTGCACAAACAAGGACAAATAAAGGTTTGGATCGTCCATAGGACATCCTGAAAATTGGTTTTATTGGACAACTTGCAATAATGAAGGTTTTAACTCGAAATTGTTCCGTGCGATGGTAGGAGCAGCAATACTGCTATGGGGCAGCATAATCCTTTAGAGGGCGATTTTGGGGTCCTTCAGCCATTCTTGGGTTAGGAAGAGAATAGTTAGGATGATTGAATTCGGGAAGATTGTATTTTGTTTGATACTCTCTAATTCGGCGTCTTATATTAACAAAATGCTCGACCTCGTCGATTGTTTACTCTAATTCCTCGCCTTGAGAGCGAGTGCTTGGCATACAATCAACGAATAAAAATAAAATAAAATTGGTTTCCTTAGTCTACACTGCGTAACAAGGGATTTACAGTATTGACTAAATCAGATCCCCGACAACGGCACCAAAAACTTGATCGTGACTTTATGAGTCTGTCGGGTGTAGTGACTGCAAGTACACAGTCTTATCGCGTAGTTTTAAAAGATATCGAACCCACAAGGACTGATGGTCAAACTACTGTTATCTTAGGGTCACTGTGTATATCTAAGGCTAATTATAAAATTTGGGTGTTTGGGTTTAATCGGGAATTAACTAAAATCTAATAATTAATAACGGGACACCGATATGTAATTTTTCAACTTCAGGGATTCAATAAGTCATTAGAATTTGTTTTCAGTATTAAAACATTGTTTCAAAGGAAACTATTTATTTTAAAACTCCAGGCCATATTATTAAACTCAAATGAACACTCTCGTTGTTTCATTTAAAATTCAGAAGTAATTTTTGAAAACAAATAGAGTCCAATTAATTTTAAAGCGCTCTCGCTGTTTTTAAAATTAATGTTTAATAACCATTATCTGGTTAAAAGCTCAAACTCTCACTCTGTTCATTTAAACCTTAGACTATCTTTTACAATCATACAAAAGCAATTAAATATCCAAATTGGAAATCAAAACCAGAAAAGTGCTTTTGTAAAATATTAATGCCAATTATTACCAAATCCCTTCAGTTTAAGATTTACATATTGATATCGGGGAATTTAGCCAGACATAATTTTATTACAGGATAACATAGAATTAAAACATAAATTTAATAACGCATGCATGGTAAGAATAAATAAATTATACTTAAAATAGGAACCTGAAATTAAATACTGAATCAAATAATTTGAGCAGTGTGTATCCTCCACAAGTTGACAAGATTAACTTGTAATAAAATATCTTGAATTAACAAAAATTGACCTAAACGAATTATGGAAGCTAGGAAGAAAACTAAAGTTGCAATATTCCTTCGATGTGAAGAAATACTACTTTAATGGTGAGAGTTTTCTATGCTTACGGGAATTCTAACAAAATGGAAATTAAAATACCAAAAACTACGAAACTGGAATAATAAGCGAAAAATTGTAAAACTGGAAAAAGTAGCAATATTGTGTAGTACGTAAAAGAAACAATAAAAATTGGTGCATGTCTAGAACGTAACAATGTTGGTAACTGACTTCAATTGATAGATTCCAAATGGTGAGCAAAAATAGGAAGAATCCCCTTGATCCTCGTTCTTCCATCATGGAGAAGAATTCGACAAAACTATCTGTTCCATCCGCTTCATGGAGATATTTCCATAACGTGTTGTGACGTGGGGAACACATATTAACTTCGTGTCGGTCGGGACATGAAGTATGTTGAGTGCACACTTTTACAATTTGTGACAGACGACACGCCTTCTGGTACAAAGTGTGTTGCTAAATGACCATTTCTTCTTTATTTCTCCATTATTTTCCTTCCTTTTCTTATTTATGCTTTGCAAAAGCTAAGGACCTGAAATATGCTACAAATACTACAAATAGAGATAAAATATGACATAATAAATAAAGAATCTGATGTTTTATCTATGTAAATCGGGCGGAAAGTGCTATAACTTTTCGTGTTATCACGTGGCATTACGGGTCTGACGTCTATTACCATGGCATCAAGCAAGAATTGTCTGATGAAGAAAATGAAGAAGTTGACCCCAATATTGTCAATATTGCGGGGACCAGTAAGATTACAAGAAGTGGAAGTATTTTCTCCCCAGAAATATCCACCTGCTCAAGTTAAAACTACCAAGACGACTGCTGGGGCTCGGGGTAAGGAGCCAGTGATAAAGCCTGCCCGGATAGAGACTCCAAAAGAAGCTCCAGTCAAAGATACTTCTGGAGAAGATTTAGAAAAGGTTACGAAGATCATTCGCCAAAGTGATTATAAAACTGTGGAACAACTGGGGCAGACCCCATCCAAAATATCTATGTTGTCACTATTGTTGTGTTCCAAGGCCCATGCGAAGGATTTAGTGATATTCCTGAAGACTGCCCACGTGCTGTAAGAAATTTCGGCAGATCTATTTGGAAGCTATATGGCTAGTATGACAATTGACAATGGTTTGGGTTTCTCCGATGCTGACTTGACCCCAGAGGGGAGGAATCACAACAGGGCCCTATATGTCTCCATTGAATGCAGGGGCACCACATTGGCCCATGTATTGATTGACACAAGATTATCTCTGAATGTTCTGCCAAAGGGCGCTCTCGACGGATTAGATTGTGAAGGGGTGGTGTTAAAGCCTAGTAATATCATAGTTCAAGCCTTCGACAAATTGAAAAGAATGGTACATAGAGAGGTGGACCTCCCAATCAAGGTGGGTTCACAGATTTTTGAGTCCACTTTCTATATCAAGGACATCCGGCCGACTTACTCTTGTTTGTTGGGACGCCCTTGGATCCATGGGGCAGGTGATGTCACTTCCACCTTGCACTAGAAACTGAAATATCCGGTGAAAGGGAAAGTTTTTACTGTTTGTGGAGAGGAGGAATATATGGTCAGCGACCTCAACTCATTCCGATATGTCGAGGTGGATGGAGAATTCATTGAAATTCCCTATCAAACCTTTGAAGTAATCTCTCCTGTTGTCGTTGAAGATGTTTCAGCCATTCTGAAGATCACCAAAACTCCGCACAAGATGGCATCCTTGAAAGATGATAAGGCCACTATTGAATAAGGTGATAATACCATTTGGGGTCAGCTTCCGAATATCCCTTTCAAATCTAACAAGTTTGGTCGGGGCTTTACTGCAGAAGGTCAGAGGGCTGTTCGTTTAGCTCGTGTTGGGAGACCTCCGTTTCGCATCAGCAACAATGGGGTCAATGCTATAGAGGATGAAGACAGTGATTGTGACTACAATAGTAGGATAAACCCGACCGTGGGTGGTGGATTGGAAAACTGGAAGGCAGGAGATACCTTTCCCATCTCCTTTATCCAGGAGTAATAAGCTATATTCTTGTCTTTTTGTTTTCAAAAGTTTTTGGCTGTTTAATAAACAATGACTTGAAAACCTTGTGTCTTACCCGGGGCACAATGGTTCATTTGTTAAAGGGTTGATTAACAATTCATAAACATTTATTCATTCAATAAAAACATTGGACATTTTGCATACAAATTTTGTGATCTCTGTTTTCCTTTCATCTTATTGCATTTTTTAATAACTATGTGTTCTTACACACACTCACACACTACATTGTAGATCTTCATCCACTCTGGATCTTGTCGATAATGATTCTACTATTGCCTCATATGACTTCGAAAATCTGATCTACCAAGTCGAGGATGAAGGGGAGGAAGATTGTGAAATACCTGGAGAGCTTGCCAGACTCTTGATACAGGAAGAGAAGACTATCCAACCACATGAAGAGCCGATCGAAGTTGTAAACTTGGGTATAGAGACAGACAGGAAAGAGGTCAAGATATGTGTTGACCTAGAGAGCAGTGTCAAAAGCAGGTTAATCCATATGCTACATGAATATGTTGAAATCTTCGCCTGGTCATACAAAGACATGCCAGGGCTCGACACCAATATTGTGGTTCACCATCTGCTAATTAAAGAGGGTTGTGCTCCGATAAAACAGAAGGTTCGTTGCGTGCATCCTGAAATGTCATAAAAGATCAAGGACGAGGTCATGAAACAATTCAACGCAGTGTTCTTAAAAGTGACGTCATATCCCCAATGGGTGGCTAATGTTGTTTCAGTACCAAAGAAAGACAACAAGGTGCATATGTGCGTAGACTACCGGGATTTTAATAGAGTAAGCCCCAAAGATGACTTCCCACTACCACATATTGATGTTTTGGTCGACAACATCACCCAACATAAGGTATTCTCCTTCACGGATGGCTTCTCAGGTTACAATCAGATCAAAATGGCTCCTAAAGACATGGAGAAAACCACCTTTGTCACACAGTGGGGCACTTTCTGTTATAAGGTTATGCCTTTTGGGTTGAAGAATGTCAAGGCAACTTATCAGTGTGCCATGGTATCCTTATTTCATGAAATCATTCACCATAAAATAGAGGTCTATGTTGACGACATGATAACACAGTCACAAACCTAAGAAGAGCATCTTGTTGCGCTTTGGCATGGGCTGCTCACCGATTAAGACAATATATGTTGACCCATACTACTTTGTTAATCTCTAAAATGGATCCTATCAAGTACATATTCGAGAAGCCAACTCTCTCCGAAAGGATTTCCTGATGGAAGATGGTCTTAACAGAATATGATATCTAGTACACTCAAAAGATAATCAAAGGAAGTGTAATGGTCGACCATTTGGCACATCAGGCGGTAGACGACTATCAGTCTATGAACTTTGAATTTCTGGACGAGAATATTATGCTAGTAACAGATTATGTAGAACCTAGACCGTATGAAGGACCTGAACCAGGATCCCGATATACCATGGTTTTTGTTGGAGCTTCCAATGCACTTGGCAACGGAATCGACATTGTGATCATCTCTCCCCCAGGTTTCCATACGCCCTTCACCGCCATACTATGCTTTGACTGCACCAACAATATGGTAGAATACGAAGCGTGCATCATGGGTCTTAGGGCTTCTATTGACCTAAGAATCAAATTCTTAAGCATGTATGGGGACTCAGCCTTGGTAATCAGTCAGGTTAAGGAGGATTGGGATACGAAGCACCTGAATCTCATTCCTTATAAAGAGCATGTACTAACCTCGATCTCGTATTTTGGGAAGATTACCTTTAAGCACATACCAATAGAAGAGAATCAGCTGGAGGATGCTCTGGTTACCATGTCATCCATGTTCAAGGTCATATGGGACAATGAGGCTCATATAATTACCATTGAAAGATTCGACGAACTGAAACACTGTTGCGAAATAGACACTAATGAAGTAGAGGATAAACCCTGGTTTCATGAGGTGAAAAGGTACCTAGAGGCTCAAGAATACCCTGAGGGGGCATCCATCAATGACACGAAATACTTGCAAAGGTTCTCAGTTAAATTATTCTTAAGCAACAAAATTCTATAAAACGCAATCATGATTCAACCCTACTTCGTTGTGTGGATAAGAAGGAAGCATAAGAGATTATCCAAGATATGCACAAAGGTGTCTTTGATACTCACTCCAGTGGGCATACTATGACAAAAAAAAGGTTTTAAGAGCTGATTACAATTGGCCGACTATGGAAACTGACTGTCACCACCACTCGAGAAATTGTCATAAATGTCAAATTTATGCTGATAAAGTTCATGTGCCTCTAGTACCTTTGAATGTCATGACTTCACCTTGGCCATTTGCAATGTGGGGCATTGATATGATCAGAGAAATCAAGCTCACAACATCTAACGGAGACCGCTTCATCCTCGTCTCCATTGACTACTTTACAAAATGGGTTGAAGCAACCTCCTTTGCCTCTATTACCAAGAATGTGGTTGTCCGGTTCATTAAGCATAATCTTATCTGTCGGGTTGGCATCCCCGAGAGGATTATCACAGACAATGGTACCAATCTTAACAATACAATGATCATTGAGCTCTGCACGCAGTTTAAGATCAAGCATCATAACTCTTCTCTGTATCGACCTAAGATGAATGGCACAGTGGAAGCCAACAATAAGAATATAAAGAAGATCATACAGAACATGGTTGTGACATATATATATTGGCACGAGATATTGTTGTTTGCTCTTCATGGCTACCGCACTTCGGCTAGAACATCCACTAAGGAAACCCCATTCTCTCTGGTGTATGGTATGGAGGCTGTCCTACCCGTGGAAGTTCAGATTCATTCGCTAAGAATTATGAAAGGTGCAGACTTAAGCGAAGACGAGTGGGTTCAAACCAGGTTGTATCAGTTAAATCTAATTGACGAGAAGAGGCTGGAGGCTATTTGTCACAGTCATATGTATCAGAAATGCATGATTAAAGCATTCAATAAGAAGATCAAGCATCGGGTATATCAGGCTGGTGACTTGGTGATAAAGCGCATTATTCTCCCACAAGGTGATCCTAGGGGAAAATGGACTCCGACCTATGAAGGACCATTTATAGTCAAGAAGATATTTTTTGGTGGAGCTATGATATTGACCACCATGAACAGAGAAGATTTGCCACACCCTGTGAATGCGGACATAGTCAAAAAATACTACGCCTAAAAATGACCCGCTAGGTTGACTGGCCTAGGAAACAATAACGGCATCCCAATGAACTAAAATGGTTCGGGAAAAAATTAGGGATATATATGAAAAGACAGTACACCCGGCAAGTCGAAAACCTGAAAAGGCGGCTTGGGCAAAAAAGGGTATCCCGGTGGACTGAAAACCCGAAAGGGCGGTCCAAGCAAAAATTAGGGATTAAAGCGTATGACTATGTCTTCATCGGATCGGCTACAACCAACTTTATCACCAAAGTCAAAGTTCAAATGGTGTAGATCAATTCAAATCACTTTCTTCCAACAATAAGGGATGAGATGCTTGAAGACATAGGGGTAATAGAAGAGTCGGGACTTGACGAGATTATTCCCACATAGCTATATGTTTTCACTTTGTAAATCTTTTCTTCGATGACTTCCCCTTACCAAGATTTCTGTCTCTTTGTACAAAAATATCCTGTTTATTGGAAAATTATCAATGAAGTACAATTTCAAAGCCAAATTCTATTTTACTTTTTCTGTCTTGTTTGCAAAATGTCCAATGTCTAAAATTGAATGAGCATATGCATATGAATACAATTAACTATTAACAAATGCATAAAAATAAGAATAAGTGTTTACATAAGTTCATATGTTCCCCGCAATTTCTCCGCAGATCATTTTGGCGGATAAAGGAGTATGATCTTCTTCTCGACAATGTCACCAACCTACAGAGTTTTGATCAATACAATTCATGGAAGTTCTCTTCCCCAGTTGAGTTTATTCCTCTGATATTGCAAAACCCCCTGCAGGTCTCTACTTTCCAGTAGAGTTCATTTCCTCAACAAGGGTGTTTCCTCAGCAGAGTATTCCTCCATCAACAGGGTTTACTTCCCCAATGGATTTCGAATTTCCATCAACAGGGTTTATTTCCCCAATAAATAATCGTCTCCCTAACTTGAGCCTGTTACTCAGATGGCCATGAGTCGCCGGTAAAACTCCTCTCCTCAGTGAAGTGGCCACTGTCCCCAGAGAGTTTCTACTAAATCTGAAATTGGGCCAGATATCAGTTAACTTTATCCTCCCTAGACAAGCCGGAAGGTTATCCATCTCTTCTATCCCCGGTCAGGGTATAAACACTCCAGTAGAGCAATGAACAACCAATGTTCTTGAACTTTTATCCCCAAGCAGGAATTAACATTCTCCAGCAGAGTTTCCTCAAGAAAAAAGTTGAAATCAATGTTCCTTGGGGAAGTTTTCCTCAAACAGCAAACAGGAGTCCCCAGCAGAAACAATTCCCAGAAGATCGAAGATACACGTACTGTTCATCCCCATCGATAGTCATGGATTTATTTTCCCCAGACAAGGATGCTGCTCGAGTTTACAAATTCACTTCAATAACATGTCGTATTCATACATCATTTACCAACAACATAGCATATGCATACAAGACGCATATTACCTAGTCTCATTTATTTTGAGAACATTGTTACGCGATTCATTTCATACATCATGACATCGCATACATCTAACTCTTCACCTTTTCAGGAAAGATTAATCGACAAACATCATCAAATACTTATATGACCTGACAGTCTTTTCAAAGGCTACATTTGACAAAGGGCTATTTCAGCAATTTCCTTAGAAGGTCATTCTCAAAGAGACATCTGTTGGTTCAGTTTAAATTGACCAATGATTTATCCTGATTCTTTTCCAGTAGACACTTTTTCTGGTTCAGTTTAAATCAACTCAATGATTTATTCTGATTCTTATCCAGTTAAAGACAATTAAAGACCTCTGCTGGTCCAGTTTAAATCGACCAATGATTTATCCTGATTCTTTTCCAGTGGACTCTTTCTCTGGTTTAGTTTAATTCGAATCAATGATTTATGATTATTTTTATCCAGTTAAAGACAATTAAAAATCTCTACTAGTTCATATTAAATCGACTCAATGATTTATTCTGATTCTTATCCAGTTAAAGACAATTAAATACCTCTGCTGGTGCAATTTAAATCAGCTCAAAGATTTATTATGATTCTTATCCAGTTAAAGATAAATCAAGACCTCTACTGGTTCAGTTTAAATCGACCAATGATTTATCATAATGTTTTTCCAGTAGACGCCTTTCTCTTGTCCAGTTTAAATCGCCCAAAGATTTATTCTGATTCTTATCCAGTTAAAGATAATTATAAGACCTCTATTGGTTCAGTTTAAATTGACCATTGATTTATCTCGATTCTTTTCCAGTAGACCTTTTTCTTGTTCAGTTTAAATTTCCCAAAGATTTATTCTGATTCTTATCCAGTTGAAGACAATCAAGACCTTTCTCTGGTTCAGCTTAAATCGCTCAAAAATTTATTCTGATTCTTATCCAGTTAAAGTTAGGTACAGACATCTGCTGGTTCAGTTTAAATCGATCAATGATTTATCCTGATTCTTTTCCAGTAGACCTTTTTCTGGTTCAATTTAAATCACCCAAAGATTTATTCCGACTCTTATCCAGTTATAGACAATCAAGACCTTTCTCTGGTTAAGCTTAAATCGCTCAAAGATTTATTCAGATTCTTATCCAATTAAAGTTCGGTACAGACATCTGGTTGTTCAGTTTAAATCGACTAATGATTTATTCTGATGTTTTCCAGTAGACCTTTCTCTGGTTCAGTTTTAAATCAACCAAAGATTTATTCTGATACTTCTTCCAATTGAAGTCAACAATTCTTTTGGAAGGCATCTATAAGCCCATCTCTAACAAATCTCCGTCACCTCTCCAAATGGAATATATAAGCCCATCCTGGTACAATCAACCAACAATGTTACCTCTTGCACATGCGAGTGAAAATTTCTGGGCACTTAAGTGTTCAATCATCGTTACCTTCAAGTCACGAATGGTGGACATGCCAATCTAACTCTTCAGGTTTAAGAAGATTGAACAGGGGCAGCTGTTGTATCCTAAAATTTGCCCTCCTTTATTTCTCAAGACATTCTTTCAAAGCTTCTCAGACACTCAAGGCACTCAAGGGTTGACCAATCAACTCACCTCCTAAGCCCAAAGATCTACAATTAGGGTTTTGAGTTTCTCAAGGAAATTTGGTTTACAAAGGTCTCAAGTGACTCCCATGGTTCTTAATAGGTCCTCAACAAGGTCCATGTCAAGTTTCAATCCCTACATCAAAATTTTGCTCAGCCAATGGTTCAGATGATTGAAAATCAATTGTATTGGTCAAAAAGTCAACTATTGTCAACATACAGTCAAACTTCAAGATATTTGGTCAACATCAACACTTTGAAGTGATATTCATCATTTTATCAAGGGTTAATCATGATTCCACAAGGAAAGCTCTCAAATCATCAAAAGTCAAGAATTTTCAAATTATGGTTTCCTTAGGAGAAGTCAACTGAACTTTGATCAAGCATAACTTTCACATACTTCATCAAATTTTCCCCAACCAAAGCCCATTTTGAAGAAAATTCAATTCTCTACAACTTTGTTTTTGTTCTCAAGTCCAAAAAATGTTTCATTTGGAGAATATGAGTTAATACATTATAGGTCATTTTTAGAAGTCAACAAAAGACACTTTTTGTCAAGGCAACTTACATCAAGATAATGTCTTCAAAAGAAAACATGATCAACATAGAGATTGTAGAGGATATCTTGAGCTTCCTAAAAAGTAAAATATCATCTTCAAAAGATGAAAATTGAGCAAGTTATGAGTGTAAGTACGAAGTGCGCCTAAGAGGGGGTGAATTAGGTACTTTAGAATTTTCTTGGTTTTAGTGATGATGGATATTATTTTTCTGGTTTTTGGTGAGTTTATGAAATAGTAAAGTGCATAAAAATAAAGAGACACAAGCGAGATATCCTGGTTCCCCTTACAGTCCGAGAGTACTCCAGTCTCCTTTCAACACGAAAGAGATTTCCTTATAGTTGGCAAACTTAAACAAGAACTACAAAAACCAAGAACAATCCTCTTGGACCAAGAACAATCCTCTTGGATTTTCACTATGTCAATAGTGAGAACAATCTTCTCAAGGTGACCTTACTTGTTTCCAACAATCATGGAAAATAAGAGTACAAAAACTACTAATCTTATTTTCAACAATCCTGAAAGATAAGAAAGTGTACAACAATATTTTGATTGAGTGAGTTTGTATAGAAATAATCACTTTGAGTGATTTTATCAATAACTTTATCTTCTCTTATAATAACAATGATATACAATGACTCAAGACTTATATTGCTCAAACTTTTATGTTATACAAGATATGAAAATATGCAGAAAACGTTTTGAATGAAAGTGAAAAAGGCTTGAGTTGAATATTTGAAAATTCAGAAAAATATTGATTGGAAGAGAGATTATTTTTTATTTTTAAATTTCAGTATTTATATGTTCATAGCACCCCTTTGAAACAACATAAGTTTCTGTAAATTAATCATGAACAATTGCCAAGATTAAATGAAAATATTCCATGAAGTGGTGTTATGAAAAGGTATGTTCAAAGCTGCTGTTTTTCAAAAACATTCAGCAAGCAATTGATTACACCCTTGATGCAAATCTGCACGGGTTCTAACAGCCAGAAAATTCAAATATTTTCAGTGAGAAATCAATTTCACTTTAAAGCAGAAGCATTTTTAACCATCAAGCAATCGGTTTCACTCTTGTGTAAATCAATTGCACTAAGAAACAGAAGAAAAACAACTGAAAATGTGAGTCATGCAATCGATTGCACCAACATGTAAATTGATTGCACAGAAGTAAAAAATGGATTTTTTGTTAGAACATAGTTTGATTCTACAACCCTTAGTTAGAGTTTTGATGATAACAAATACAAAGAACAAATATTCACCCTAAAAATTATGTTAATATGTATGCAAAAGTTCTGACCAAAGCAGCATCAGAAGTTAAGCTATAGAAGCTACACGCTGAAGCAATCAGAATTTGCGCTGAAGATTGATGACCAGAACCTGCGCTTAAGTGAAGTAAACTATGATTCTGAATAAGAGCATAATAAACTAAGTCATCAATGTTCTAAAGCATCAGAAGCAAGCAAGGATGTAAGATTTTGAAGCGTTACTATTCAATCAAGACAACATCAATTACAACGGCTTCATTCAGACATGATCTTCTCTATATAGAAACTGAGTTAATGTTATTTATCACACTTAATGATTAACAGGAATTCATTGCCTATATAAACAAGCTCAGTGATCAAATTGTACACGATTTTCCAACACGAACACACGAGAATTCAAAAATGCTGCAAGCTTACTCATCTATTCCACGCTCTAAATTTGTGTAATATATCATAGTTGTGATAACTGTTTTTGTAACGGAAAACATCTGTACACACATTCTTGTATCTTTGTTTAAGACAGTGTTCCTTGAGATTAACCGGATTGTGGTTGTACTCAAGAGGACTTTGACAGTTGTCAAAGTAGTGATTGTAATCCTTTTGAGATTAGTGGATTAAGACCTCGTTGGAAAGAGGCGAAATCATCTTGACGGGTGGACTGGAGTAGTTTGAGATCAAACGAACCAGGATAAAAATAATGTGTCATTGCGCATTTAATTTCAAGTTTTCAATTCAACCCCCCTTCTTGTGTTTTTCACTTCTTCAATTGGCATCAGAGCGCCTGGTTCCGAGTTCATACACTTAATCGTGTCAGTACAAGATCCAAGCTTCATAAAAAAACTATGGTGGGACCAAGCAAAAACATTAGCAATGACTATCATGAAGATAAAGATAGAACCAGTGGCAAACCTCCTGTTTTTGATGGAGAAAACTTTGACTACTGGAAAGACAGAATTGAGAGCTTCTTTTTGGCCCGTGATGCTGATCTATGGGACATGGTAACTGATGGATACACACATCCAGTGGATGGAAGGGGTCAGAAGATAGACATAAAAATGATGTCTGACCAGCAGAAACGTGACTTCAAAAATCACCATAAGGCCAGAACAATACTTCTCAATGTTATCTCATATTTAGAATATGAGAAAATCTCAAACAGAGAGACAACAAAAAATATGTTTGACTCTCTGAGAATGACACATGAAGGCAACATTCAAGTCAAAGAGACCAAAGCCCTTGCGCTAATTCAGAAGTATGAGGCATTTAAGATGGAAGATATTGAATCCATAGAAACAATGTTCTCAAGATTCCAGATCCTTGTTGTTGTGCTGAAGGTTCTTGACAAAGGATATTCCACTACTGATCACGTAAAGAAGATCATCAGAAGTCTACCCAAGCAATGGAGGCCAATGGTCACAACTCTTAAGCTAGCCAAAGATCTCAACAAGATATCTCTGGAGGAACTTGTCAGCTCCCTCAGAAGTCACGAGATAGAGCTAGAAGAAGACGAGTCTCAAAAGCAAGGTAAGCCACTAGCTTTAAAATCTAACAGAAAATATGATTCTAAGGTTTTGCAGGCTATGGAAGAAACCTCTGATGGATCCTCATCAGAAGAAGATGAATTGTCTCTCCTCTTTAGAAGGGTGAATCAACTGTGGAAGCAGAGACAAAGGAAATTCAAAAATTCTAGAAGATCAGAGAATCAAAATGAATCCTCCTCCAGATACAGAAAGTCTGAGTCTTCCTCTGGACATAGAAGATCTGAAGGTTCTTCAGGACACAAAAAGCCAAATAACAAAGACATCATCTGCTATGAGTGTAATGAGCAAGGGAACTACAAAAGCGACTGCCCAAGGCTTCAGAAGGAGAAGCCCAAAAAGAAGTTCTTCAAGGAAAAGAAGAAAAGCCTCATGGCAACATGGGATAATTTAGACACCTCTGAAGCTGACTTAGAGTTAGATGATGAAAGAGCAAACATAGCTCTCATGGCAAACGTGTAAGAAGAAAGTGAAGCTTCTGGTTCACACTCAGAATCAGACACTGAAGAGGTATTCCCTAACTTTGCTATTAATTTCACTAAAGTTGAACTTGTAGAAAGTCTAAATGAAATTTTGGAAAGGTATCAGCAAATCAGAGTCAAATTCAAGAACCTGAAAAAGGAACGTGTCTTTGACTCTAAAAAGACTGAGAGTCTCAGATTAGAAATTTCTGATTTAAAAGAAAAAGTTTCAAAATTAGAAAACGATTTGCAAAACCCTCAGAAGGAAATAATCCCAGAGACTCCCAGTAATGCTGATGAGATCATCAAAGAATATGATCACAACTTTCAGAAGTTTCTGGCTAAAAGCGTAGATAGAAGCAAGATGGCTTCAATGATCTATGGAGTTAGCATAAATGGGAGAAAAGGTATAGGATATCGAGGTAAGGTGTCTACACCTAAACATGTCATGGACTTAGTCATAAAACGCACACCACTTAAATCACATTTTATATATGGGAACACACATGACATAAAATACACTAGTAGTGATTACTCTATTAAACTAAAATTCAACCAAAATTTTGGTAAAACTAACAAACCAAGACCCAAAAAGATATGGGTACCTAGGGATAAAATTATATATGTAGCATATATCTTTAGCAGCAAGGCTAAAACACCAGTCATGGTACCTGGACTTTGGCTGCTCTCGACACATGACGGGAAGAAGGCACATGTTCCAAATCTTGGAACTTAAATTGGAGGCTACGTGGGCTTTGGATGCAGCCAAAGAGGAAAGATCATTGGCTCTGGAATAGTAGGTAACCGAAATCTTCCCTCTATAAATAATGTACTACTAGTTGATGGATTAATGCAAAACCTGTTATCCATAAGTCAATTAAGTGATAACGGTTATGATATAATCTTTAATCAAAATTCATGCAAAGCTGTTAGTCAGAAAGATGGAACAACCCTTTTTAATGGAAAGAGGAAAAACAAAATTTACAAAATAAAACTTTCTGAACTTAAGAGTCAGAACGTAAAATGCCTTCTTTCTGTTAACAACGAGCAATGGGTCTGGCACAGAAGATTGGGGCATGTTAGTATAAGAAGAATATCTCAGATTAACAAACTCAATCTGGTCAGAGGACTTCCTAATTTGAAGTTCAGCTCAGATGCTATATGTGAAGCATGTCAGAGATGAAAATTTTCAAAACCTGCTATTAAATATAAAAACGTTGTTTCCACCTCTAAGACATTAGAACTTCTGCACATAGACTTATTTAGACCAATAAAAACTGCGTCTGTCAGTGGAAAGAAGTATGGGTTAGTGATCATAGATGACTATAGCAGATGGACATGGGTAAAGTTCTTAAGACACAAGGACGAGTCACACTCTGTGTTTGTTACCTTCTGTAACCATGTTCAGAATGAAAAGGATCTTAGAATTCTCAAAGTCAGAAGTGATCATGGTGGGGAATTTGAAAATAAAAATTTTGAATCATTTTTTAATGAAAAAGGCATCTTGCATGACTTCTCTTGTCCTAGAACTCCCCAACAAAATGGAGTTGTAGAACGAAAGAACAGAACATTGCAAGAAATGGCCAGAACCATGATCAATGAGACTAACATTGCTAAGATCTTCTGGGCAGAGGCAATTAACACAACGTGTTATATTCAAAATAGAATCTCCATAAGACCTATTCTGGAAAAGACTCCATATGAATTGTAGAAGAACAGAAAGCCTGACATTTCTTATTTCCATCCGTTTGGATGCAGTTGCTTTATTCTGAATACAAAAAATTATCTGAACAAGTTTGACTCTAAAGCACAAAAGTGTATTATGTTAGGATACTCTGAATGCTCAAGAGGGTACAGAGTATACAATACAGAAATACAGATTGTTGAAGAGTCAATCCGTGTTAGATTTGATAATAAGCTTGACTCTCAAAAGTCAAAGTAGAATGAATTCCTTGCAGATATAAAAGTTGAATTCACAGGTACTGAAGACAAATCATCATAAGATCTCAACAGAGATGCTCCAACATGTTAGAAAGAAATTCTACAAGCAATCAAGCACCTTCAGTTGATCAAATTCCGAAAAGGCTATCCAGAAGCAGCATTGCTCACCCAGAAGATAAAATACTGGGAAAGAAGGATGATCCAATCAGAACAAGATCAACATTCAGAAACTCTGAAGAATCCCTCATGGGACTGGTCTCTCTGATTGAACCAACAATAGTTGATGAAGCGCTTTTGGACAATGACTGGATTCTAGCAATGCAGGAGGAATTAAATCAGTTCACCAGAAATGATGTATGGGATCTGGCTCTCAAACCAAAAGGATTCATCGTTATTGGAAAAAAGTGGGTGTTTAGAAACAAACTGAACGAGCAAGGAGAAGTCATCAGAAACAAAGAACGACTGGTGGCACAAGGTTATAGTCAGCAAGAGGGGATAGACTATACAGAAACCTTTTCTCCAGTCGCCAGGTTAGAATCTATCAGACTCTTAATCTCATTTGTTGTAAACAAAGGCATCACTTTGTATCAGATGGATGTCAAAAGTGCATTCTTAAATGTCTATATAGATGAAGAGGTATATGTGCACCAACCCCCTGGGTTTCAGAATTCTAAACACCCATAATATGTTTTCAAACTAAAGAAGTCACTCTATGGTCTGAAACAAGCTCCCAGAGCTTGGTATGAAAGACTAAGTAACTTCCTGTTAGAAAAGGAATTCACCAGAGGGAATGTGGACACAACCTTGTTCTGTAAGACATTTAAGAATGGCATTTTAGTATGTCAGATTTATGTTGATGACATCATCTTTGGATATACTAAACCCTCTCTGGGAAGAGAGTTTTCTAAATGCATGCAGGCAGAGTTTGAGATGAGCTTAATGGGGGAGCTCAAATTCTTTTTGGGCATTCAGATAAACCAAACTCCAGAAGGAAATTACATTCATCAGAGAAAATATGTCAGGGAACTTCTGAAGAAATTTGATCTCTCCGAATGTAAGCCCTCAAAAACTCCAATGCACCCCACGTGCATTCTGGAAAAGGAAGAGGTAAGTAAAAAGGTAGAACAGAAAGTCTACAGAGGTATGATTGGTTCTCTCTTTTATCTCACAGCCTCAAGGCCTGAAATTTTATTTAGTGTTTGCTTATATGCTAGATTCCAATCAGATCCTAGAGAATCTCACTTAACAGCAGTTAAGCAAATTTTCAAGTATCTGAAAGGTACTACTAATTTGGGTTTGTTTTATAGAAAATCCAATGAATACAACTTAGTAGGATATTGTGACGCTGATTTTGCTGGAGACAGAGTAGAGCGTAAAAGCACTTCTGGAAGCTACCAGTTTCTGGGAGAGAATCTGATCTCATGGACCAGCAAGAGACAGTCCACAATAGCATTATCAACAGCAGAAGCTGAATACATAGCAGATGTTGGATGTAGCACTCAAATGCTCTGGATGAAAAGTCAACTTGAAGACTTCAACATATTTGAGAGTAACATTCATATCTTCTGTGACAACACTTCAGCTATATGTCTCAGTAAGAATCCTATTTTTCATTCTAGGGCTAAGCATATAGAAATAAAACATCATTTTATTAGGGACTATATTCGGAAAGGAATTCTAACCTTAAAATTTACTGACAGAGACCATCAATGGGCTGATGTTTTTACAAAACCTCTTTCTGAAGATAGGTTCAACTTCATTCTGAAATATCTCAGTATAAAGTTATGCCCAGAATAAAATGTTTTACTTACATATCTTAACCCTCAGAACTTTATTATTTTCTATGAACAACTGATCAACCTGTCTTCAGAGTTTAGAAGTACAGATTGCCTCAGAATCTATCCATGAAGATCTGAACGTTTCATTTCAAGGATAGAGGCGTGCAGTTCACATCATCAATTACTTGTCATCCTCTCACTTGCTACCTTCTGAAGCTGAACACGCGTTCAATTTCTGAAGGGTACAAGGCGCTGATTTGATGCATTGAGACACTTGTCAGCGGTAACCATTCAGTATCATTCTAAATCCCCTAAATTCAGGTGTCATTAATGCATATAATCATTACTAATTTTTTTCTTTTACTTACTATTTACGTTTTCAAGAAACCTATTTAAACTCAAAATTTCTTTTTTCATTCATTCACTTTTACTCTCCTCAATATTTTCTCTTGTTTCAAGTTCTTGCTTTCAAAAACCCTTTTCATCTTCCTCAAAATCCCTTGTGAACAATGGCATCATCAAGTCTCAAAAATCTCAGTGCTCCTGAATCCTCATCAACGGAACAATATGGAGAACCCTTTAGAACGCTTCTCACTCCTGTTGACAACCTGTAAGTTCTCTCTGAACTGATTATTGATTTTGAGAGCTTGCAATAAAATGGTTTCAACCTCTATGAAGACGTTACTGCATAGGGATGAAACATGTATTTTGACCGTCTGTTGGGTCCAACGTTTCCCATTCTTGTCAAAGAATTCTAGATACATGCTTCCTCATCAAATTATCAGGTTACTTCTTATGTTATGGGGAACAAAATTGTGATAACATAAGATCTTATTGCAAAGCTTCTTGGATACAATGGTGGTGGAGTCAGATGCATAGATATGGAAGGAAGATGTTCTGACCTAAAATCAATTGCCAAGGAAATTTTCACTTCTGGTCAACCATCAAGTAAAATCAGAGATTTGAAAGATCATCACAGAATCTGGGCCAGAATCATTCTGGGATGTATCCACCACAGGAAGCCTACAAGCTCTCCTGATTACATCAATATTGATCAACAATTTCTGATCTATTTCATTGCTAAGAAGACAAAGGTAAATCTTCCACACTTGTTCTTCAACCATCTCAGAACAAGTGTGAAGGAAACCAGAGAAGACGAAAGGACCAAGAGGGATTGGATTCCCTTAGGAAGGTTGATATCAGATATTCTAACAGAGAACGAGCTGATAGAACATCTGACGGAGGCTCAGGAAATAAGCACATTGGAACCAACTGCTGGGAAGCCCCTGAACGCCAAGAATCTGAAGAAAATGAAGATCATTGAGAATATCAAGAAGGAACCAACTGTTACTGCTCATGAGACCATTACTTCAAGAAGGATACCTCTGAAGGATTTTCCTTTATTTTCTGAGATAGACTCCAAACCAGAAATAATAGTCAGATACCTTGAAGCTTGCAAGGATGATGAGACTGCTCCAGAAATCAACATTTAGGATCTGCACAAGGCTTCTCCAGAAGTTGCGTTAAAGAAATGAAAGAAGAGGAAAGAAGAAGAAGAAGGACCCTCTCAGAGGACACCTAAAGCTGCCAAAAAGAAAGGTAATCCATCTTATTTTTCTGTTATAGAATCAATAACTGTTTCAACATCAGAAGCCATGCCTTCTGAACCAGAAAATACATCACCCCAAACCTTTGAAGATTTTGACATAGAGTTTGATCCAACTGTAACTCTAAGAATTTTTTTGAATGAACCTCACTCCCCTACTCAAAATCCAAATCCTGAACATCATCAACCAGAACTTGCCAAAGTTCTGTCTGACATTGAACTATTTGATCAAGATTTTCCCTCTCCTATACCAGAAATTTCAAACTCTTAACTCCCAGAAAATCCAACCACTCAACAACCACCAGAAATTCCTCAACCAGAAATCCCACAATCTCCTCAACCAGAAATTCCACATCCACAATCACCTCAACAAGAAATTCCATAACCAGAAAATACTCAACTTTTAAAAAATCCATCTTGTGATATTCCTGAATCAGAAGCCCAACATCCTGCCACAAACCACTCTGAAGACTCTCCTTCAGACTCTGATACCATAATCCAAATCCCTGGAATAACAGAATATCTTGCGGTTCGCATGCCTCTCACTATTCATGACATTCCAGAATTCCTTCATCCCTTGAATCCACACCACCAAACTCCCCTAACAGACCAGTTCTAATTCCTGACTCTCCCACTCCTTCACCCATCAACCATCCAGCTGACAACCTCAGAATTGTCATTGATACACTAGTTCTGGACAGACTAGCTTCCACCTCTCGTAAAATTGCCATTCCCAAACCTAAACCAAAATCAGATGTTGGCAACAGCCTGTTGATATTTGAAACAGAAATGCAGGAATGGATCAATTCTTTGAAGCAAGCAAGCCTAGAGATTTCTGATCCTACTGCTTCTGACTCTCTTTGGGATAGATTCAGAAAATGGCTCAACGCTGAAACTTTGAAGCTGAAGGAATTGGGTTATGAAAGGGCTCTGCAGAACTTCAGTGATCAGCTGAAAGCTTTTCAAGATCAAGTTCTGAGTCAATGGTGCAAGAAAGAAATTCTTCCGCTGAATAATGCTCCCTGGAAAGAGCACCATCCATCAGAAGTTGTTAAACCAGATTCAGATAGTCTCTCCCTAACTACTGCTCCAGAAGACATGGTTGTAGCAAAAGGAGAGTTCCAACTAGAAGAAGCTGCAGAATATTCTGAACGACATGTTCTGAACAGCATGCAACCATGAAGAGACACCAGCTTCCTCTCTAGTCATGCAAACTCTGGAAAAGTTGAAGAAAGAGAATGCTCTGATCCTTGCAAGACTGGACAAGCAAGAGGATAAGAACAAAGAGATCAAATGGATTTTGGATAAACAAGAAGATACTACAAAGGAAATCAAAGATATTTTGGGCAAGCAGGAAGAGTCAAGCACTCATATCAAGAGCTTATTGGAAGCGTTGTTCACACGCCTTCCCCCTCCTTCTTAGATTTTCTTTTAAAATTGTTTATCTGTAACTTTTGCTTCTGAAACTTGTCATTACATTATGTTTTAAATATAATTCATCTATTTTGGCTCTGATTATATTGCCTTTTTGATACTTGACAAAAAAGGGGGAGAAAGTAAGATATTTTCAATAATGGTTTACCGGGACAAAAGTCTCAAACATTATGAATTATTTAACCTCTACTTTCTGAAAAGTTTGAACAGGAACAAATTCTGATAGGAGATGCAGCTAAAACTCCAATGAGAAGGAACTTCAGGGAAGTAATCAACTCAGGGGGATTTTCTCTTAAACCTTTTGTTCTTTATTTTTCATTGAAAATTCTAGTTTTTGTCATCATCAAAAAGGGGGAGATTGTTAGAACATAGTTTGATTCTACAACCCTTAGTTAGAGTTTTGATGATAACAAATACAAAGAACAAATATGCACCCTAAAAATTATGTTATTATGTATGCAAAAGTTCTGACCGAAGCAGCATCAGAAGTTAAGCTATAAAAGCTACACGCTGAAGCAATCAGAATTCGCGCTGAAGATTGATGACCAGAACCTACGCTTAAGTGAAGTAAACTCTGATTCTGAACAAGAGCATAATAAACTAAGTCATCAATGTTCTGAAGCATCAGCAGCAGGCAAGGATGTAGGATTCTAAAGTGTTACTATTCAATCAAGACAACATCAATTACAATGGCTTCATTCAGACAGGATCTTCTCCATATGGAAATTGAGTTAATGTCATTTATCACACTTAATGATCAACAGGAATTCATTGCCTATATAAACAAGCTCAGTGATCAAATCGTACACGATTTGCCAACACGAACACACGAGAATTCAAAAACACTGCAAGCTCACTCATCTATTCCACGCTCTAAATTTGTGTAATATATCACAGTTGTGATAACTATTTTTGTAACGAAAAACATCTGTACACGCATTCTTGTATCTTTCTTTAAGACAACGTTCCTTGAGATTAATTGGATTGTGGTTGTACTCAAGAGGACTTTGAAAGTTGTCAAAGTAGTGATTGTAATCCTTTTGAGATTAGTGGATTAAGACCCCGTTGGAGAGAGAGGCGAAATCACCTTGACGGATGGACTGGAGTAGTTTGAGATCAAACGAACCAGGATAAAAATACTGTGTCATTGCACATTTGATTTCAAGTTTTCAATTCAACCCCCCTTCTTGTGTTTTTCACTTCTTCATTTTTTTCTTAGAAAACTTGAGAAAAAGTTTGGACAAGTTTTAAACACTTCTTTTGATCATTGAGCATCTAAGACTTAAGTTCATAGCAAGATTTGTTATTATACCTTGTGAAATTTGCCAAGAGCTTGAATCAAAGACTTTTATCCGTTGATAATTTAGCTTGATCAATATATTTGCCTTCTTGCCATTATGGCTTGTCTTCGTCAAAATAAAGTTCATTGAGAAGCTTGATATTATAATGAGTTGCACAAGTTGGGAGTTTTTGAAGAAATTCATGAAATGCACATTGAGCAAATATGCAATTTTGGATTAATGAGCCTAATATTTGATGTTCAAACATGATTACAAGATGTTAGAAAATTTCTAAGCTCACTCCCACCATGTCTTGAATTTTCTTACCATTTTATTTATATTTTATTTTGGTTTTATTCAAAAATACAAAATAAAATTGAATAACGCATAAGACCAATGGGCCAACACATGGTTTGATTTTTTCAGGCCCATGTAGCTCATCACAGCCTGTCAAATTCGTGCAAAAGATGGAAAAGGCGAGAAGTACTGCAGATATGGAAATATTTCAAATTTTGATATTGTTTTGATGAAGAGCCTTCATGGCTTGATTCAATACCATGTTTACCAGCCTTCTACTCCCTCTATAAATACTGAAGCAAAGCACAACAAAAAGGACACGAAATCCTGGCATACGAAAGCTCTCTCAAAATTCGCAAAAATCAAAGAATGGTTGAAAATCGTATCTCACTTTTCAGCCCATATCAATCCAAACTAGTGATCAAACATCACCCTTGAGATCCCCAGGAGTCCTCCATAGTCCAAATTCAAACCCTAAGCATCCCAGATCATCCTCATAACCCTCCCACGGTTTTTGGTAAAATTTTGATCTCAAACTTTCTAATCACGTAATTTAAACCAGCTTTATGCATGCATTCATGTTGCTATTAATATTTTGAGTAAAACTAATATGTTACATGTAAGCTTAGGGGCCTTAATCCGAGAGTACCATTGTTAGGGCAGGATCTCAAGAGAGCTTCAAGTCTCTCAATCCAGACACTTTCAGATAAAATAGACCTCACCATCATATCCACATGGTCCAAATTAGTGGACTTGGATATTTTGTTTTCATTATTTGAGCAATTTTCGCAGGTTTACGTTTTGGTATGGTCAGAGAAGACGATTGAAGTTTGAATTCGGCGTCCCTAAGTCTCGTTGACTCCGGCCAGGGCTTGCATGGAAGAAGACAAAATTTCCATTGGTTCGTTCAAATATTCAGGGTCCCACTAGGACGCGCGTGCTTGATGATATGACACTAGCTGGAAGTTTACATTATAATGTTATGGTTTTATTATGCTAACAGATGAATCACGCCACCCCCGTGGCAACACACATGCATGTAAGACATTCTTGTGCCTTGCCCTGGGTTCGATCCAGGCATGAGGCATTTTTATTTTTCTTTGTTTCTCATTGTAGATCCAGTAGGGACGAAGCAAGCGCGCACATGATGCATCCTCTCAATCTCATCCATCAGATGATCAAATCAAAGATCCAGCGCCCCAAAATGTTTATGACCATGGTACACTCCAAGGCGCACTCCCCAGTAGATCACAAGAGGCTCTTGGGCTCAGTTATAATTGGGCCTAGCAGATTTTGTTTATTGCAACCTCCCCGCCTAACATTTTTTTGCAGTAGCCCATTTACATTTTCTTTATTTATCATTTCATTTTCTATTTTTTCTTTTTCTTTTTTTTAATAACTAATTTATTTTAATAAAAATCATAAAATCAAATAAAAATTAGATTTCAGGTTTAATTTAATTAACTTTTTTTTACAATAAAAATTAATTAATTTAATCATTTTGAGTTTATTTTGCTAATAAAAATTTGTTAGAATTAGGTTTATTATCATAAATTGTTTTCCTAAATTAAAAATAACAAATACATTTTTCTACTTAGAATTTTAGGGTTTTCTAGACGTCTTCCCCCTGTTCATTCTCCACGCATTTATTTTTGCATTATCCATTTCCATATTATTGTAACTGTAAAAGAGATGTAATAGTTTAATTTAGGACATTTACACTTTTACCCCATTTTGGTTTGTACTCCCCCATCCCGAAGCGATGTAATAGTGTAGTTTAATCCACACACTTTTATTTTATGCCTTATGTATATATTTAAATGTTAGATGTATGCTAATAGGTTTGCATGACAAGACTAAAAACAAGCAGTAGAAAACCTAAATATCCAAGATAAATAACTGAAACACAACACAATTCGCACACGCTCACCTCTAAGGTACCTCCACTTGTTGCCTTCAAAAAAATAAACAGTCGCGTCCCTCGAACATGGGAACACTTTAGAAAATTCAATTTGATACAAAAAATATCATAGTCCCTCGATGACCCTTCGATGCTGCCTTCGGTAAACGATCTACTCCCTTACGATAAAATTGCCAAAGTGCCCTACAAGTTGCCTTCGTGACTGTATGATTATCCACGCCTGTCCCTCAAACATCCAATCATAGGGCTAACTACTAACTAATGGTAGGATAGCACTATCTAAAGGAAAAGAGGAAAAGAACAAAGACCATCCGAGTAGGTAAACAATTCATAGTTGCTTGTTCACAAAACAAAACAAAATTTCTCACACATACACTCTCTTTTTCTAAATATTTTCAAAGACAAAAACAATTTGTATGCATTCTAAACGATACGATAATCATTACAAAGTTTGTCATACTAAGGTGTCTTTTAAAAAATATTTCCAAAAATACACTTACACAAAAAAGCATTTTCCAAGTGAGCGGGAAAGTAAGAGCCGGTAGATAACTACTGATAGAAAGGCTGATAATACCTCCCCTTTCCATAACATACCCCCATGTGATACGGTGGGAGAACTGACTTGGGTGTTTTACGTTTTATCGCAAATGTTGCAGTTAGCAAGAGTCACCACCGACTTTTCTTTTATCCAAAAGGAAAGGCTGAAAAGAACATGAAAAACCTTTGAGATTATTTCTTGAGTTCGGGGGGTAGATTATGAAAAGGGAAGGTGTTAGCACCCTTTTCATCCATAGTTATCTATGGGCTCTTAGTTGCTTGCTAGACCACTTACTTTTGTTTGAAAATGTGCTTTATGTGGTTTTTGAAAGTATTTTGAAAAGGTGCCATTGTTTAGGAAAACTTTGTAATAATTCTCGTTCGTAAGAACGTATACAAAGTGTTGAGCTTTTGAAAATGTTTCAAGTTTGGAATATGTTTTGAAAGTGTTGGTGTTTGTTTGGAAAATAAGCAAGAGTGTTTGATTTGAAATTGAGCAAGCAACTAGGAACAATCTACCTACTCAAAAGTCTATGTTCATTTCTTCCTTTCCTTTGATATTTCTATCTTACTATTGATTTGGTAAGAAGCCATATCTTTGGATGTAAAGGGACGGGCGTGGGTCATTGTATAGACATGATAGCAATGTTGTAAGATGTCTTAGCATTTATCTTTGAGAGACTAAGATCATTTTGAAAGGCAACATAAATAGCGTCATCGAGGGACTATGATCTTGTATTTTTTATTGCTTTTTGCTAAGATATCCCATATGCATAACATGGCCATTTTTGTAAGGAAACAAAGTGGAATTATCCTAAGGATGCAAGTATGCAAGTGTGTTTAATTTACATGCATTGTCTTGTCTTGAATTAGGGTTCGCTAACTTGTTGATTTTATCTTTCCATACAAACCCTAATACTAGCATTTATATAAAACGATAAATTGAGGAAAGTAAAATTATTAAGCTATTACATCATTAGGGGAGGGCGTATACAAATTTACAAATGGGGATTTATAAGAAAATTAAACCTAATTAATTATTACAACCATATTGAATATTGTACAAAATTGAAAAGAAAATAATGCAAGAATATAAATGGAAAAAGAAATGATTTTTGTTTGGTTTTCATGAAAGGGTTTTAACCTAATTAAAGAAAATGATTAATTAAAATAAACTAAATTTAAACCTAAATTAATTAAGAAAGAAAATAAATTAAAAAGGTATTTTTAGGGTTTTTTGTGAAAAAGGTTTTAAATTAATAAAAATAACATGAGAAATTAATTAATTTAAAGAAACCTAAATTCTAAGTTAATTTTAATTAAGAAAATAAAATAATATAATAATTAAACCTAAGTCTAAATATTTATTATTTAAGCAAAAAAAGAAACTAATTATTAAGAAAAAGATTTTTTTAGTCTTTTTGTTTTATGGAGAAAATAAAATATATAAGTGTAAATAATAAATAAAAATATTTTTATATTTTTATTAATAAAAATAATAATAATAATAATAATAATAATGAAGAAAAAATGAAATACAAATAAAATAAAATAAGAAAATAAATAAATGAAATAAATAAAAGTTGGGCCAAGGGTGTAAAAATAGGCAGGGGGTCAGAAGCTGGAAAAAAAAAGCCCAAAGGGGGGAGGCCCAACGCTACTGTATGGAACAAAAAGAGAGAAAATGTGAAAAAATAGAACAAAAGGGTATTACTGGGGCTTGAACCCAGGTCTCAAAGGTTAGCAGGAGCGCGCTTTACCACTGGGGTGGCTATACATCCGTTAATATTGACAAAATAATAAATATGTAACATAAATCAAGTCCTGAATGAACTTCATCTTCAACCTCCAGCCATGGATCCTGTAACTCACTCATTTCTCATCCATTCACAAAGCTTCCAACATCAAATTTGTTAGAAATTTCCTCACAATTCTGAATATGTAAATAACTTAAGCTAATTCTCAAAGATGAGAATGAATTTCTAAAAGTACCAAATTCTGACCTAAATATTTCAGCAAGTTCAAACTCAAAATTCTCCTAGCTCAATCAAAATAAATGAAATCTATGGACATGTACAGCTTCAGGGCAATGATGTCTACATTTTATCTTCATAAATGCAAGCCTAACAATGCCTAAATGAGAAGATAGAAGTTCATGAAAAATACCTCAAAACTGAAAATCGTGAAATGAGTTTGAGCTTGATTCAAGGTGCTCTAATGATCAGGTTATCTTCCTCAAGTTCCCAGGAAGCTAATGCAATGGATGGCTGGAATGGCTTGGAGAAGTCAATGTGCAATGCTCTATTTTTGGTTATTGAAGTTGATGAAGATGATGTTACATTCGTGTAACAGGGTGTGGGATGGTTTATATTTGATGTAAGGAAGCTTTAGGAACTAAAAGGCCAAAGAACGCACGAGGGAAATATGAGTTTGGAGTTCAAGGTCAGAAACTATGCAACAATGCAGTTTTTGGGCAATTTCTAATTTAAGGGAGTTTAGGAGTGTTTCAGGGTGTTCAAGCTCGTGTGTTAGCTCACAAATAATGACTCTATTTGTAAGCAACAAGTTTGGAGATTTGTTGTTGATCAGAATTCAAAATCACAAGTTTAAGCATAACATGTGATTTTTTGAGAAATTCAAGTTTCAAAGTCTTGTGTACTTGCTAAGGTAGAGTGGTTATGCTTTAAACACACTTGCTTCTGACTTTTTAGATAGAGTGTGATCATAGGGAACAAGTTAGAGGCTCAAGAATTGACTTTGTGCATAAAGCTTGCTTTTCAAGAATGGCATTCTTCACTTTCTTCCCAAAATGGCAATGTGAATTGGATAAAGCTTAAACCACTTGGATTATAGCTCAAACGTTTGTGTATTCCATTAATGATGGATAAATACACAAGTTAGAAGGCCTTCAAAGCAATATTATGCAGCCTAACATTGAAATTCAATTATGTGTTCATCAAGAAATTACTTGTAATTCAAGAATGAAACCCTAACTTCTTGCCTTCGATTCTCCTTGCTCAAGTATGATCTCAATGAGTTCTTGGATATTTTGGAAAGCTTTTAACATCCTCTACAACCTCTATGTTGTATATTTTTGAAAATTCCTCTTGGAACTATGTGAAAAATGTCCATGAAGTTAGGTCAGAATCCTGCCTAAACTAGGGCAAAATTTCACTAAGTTTCCAAGTTTCATGAACATGTATTCACAAAATCATAACTTGAAATACATGCCTTTATAGGAGAAGTTGTATTCTACAATGTTTTATATCTAATTGAGATCTAAAACTTTCATGTTGGAAGTTTCCTTTGAATCATCTAGCATCATGGTTGAAATTCGGCTCAAAGTTGTGAAAAAATATGAATTTTTCAACACTTCAAAAAATTTCTAAGTTTAGAACTTTTGACTTTTCAAAATGAAATCTTGACTTTTTGATTTCTTGATGAACAATTTTCATATTTTGACACATTTTGATGAATTGTGATCTTTGAAACTTGATTTTGACCAAAAAGTCAAAGTTTGACTTTTCAATGTACAATTGAATTTTCATCAGTTGATTGAAATTCATTTGTCAACCAATTGATCTTGAGAGATGTCTTGAGCCATGCCATTAGGTCAAAATTAAGCATTTGAATCCTTGAGATCATAACTTAAACAGATCAATAATTTTCTAGGTCAAAAATCAGAAATTGCCCCTTCTTAGTCAAAACCCTAATTTGACCATTTTACCCTTTTGATGATCTGATCAAATTTCTTGTGGAATTGTGATCCAAAATTGATCAAATGATATATATGAGTTTATAATGTTGATATGGACCTAAAATCATGAAGTTTGACTGTAAATTGACCACAATTGACTTTTTCCTAAATACAGTTGATTTTAGGTCAACTGATCCATTGACTGGGCAAAAAAATGTGATCCAAGACTTGAAACTTTACATGAGCAATCTTTAGGGTCCAAAATGATCCATGAAAGTCATGTGATGCATTAAAAGTCCATTTGTCCTTATGCAAACCCAAACCCTAATTTTCAGTCATCAGTGTTTGAGGAGGTGTCTTGAGCTGATCAACACTTGTGCAGCCTTGAACCAAAGGAGATATTGTGAGAGATTACCTGAGAAATGAGAGGGAAAATCTTGGGGTACAACACCCCCGAACTCAAAATATTTAAAAATGTCTTTCCTATTCTGTGATACGGTGGGAGAACTGACTTGATGTTTTGCGTTTGTATTCGCACTTGTTCGGTTTAGCAAGAGTCGCCACCGAATTTTTATTTTATCCTAAAGGAAAGGTTAAAAAAGCACAGGAAAAACCTTTTGAGATGTTTCGTGGGTTTGGGGGGTAGATTATGAAAAGGGAAGGTATTAACACCCTTTTCATCCATGGTTATCCATGGGCTCTTAGTTACTTGTTTTAGATCACTTGCCTTTGATTTTCAATTGCTTTAAATGGTGGTGTGTGTGTTTGAAAATGTTTTGAAAAAGATGCCTTGTCTAGGCAACCCTTGTAACAATTCTTTACTCGAATGTTTTACAAAGGTGTGTGTCTTTTTGAAAAGATGTTTCAATGTTTTGAAAGTTGTTTTGAAAGTTGTGTTGTTGAGTGTGTTTTGAAAGTAGGCAAGTGTGTTTTGCAAGTTGATCAAGTAACTAAGAGTTTGTCTACCCATAAATTTACTCAAAGATTTTTTCTATGTTTTAACCCTTTTAACAGTATTGTTCCACCATTTTATTTGGTGGACAATCTTGTGTTAGGATGTTAACGGGACGGGCGCGGGTCATCGTATGGACCATTAATGCAATGGTGCCAAGTGTCTTTGGCAATTTTCTTGAAGGGACTATGATCATTTTGTTTAGGCAACTTCGAAAGCGTCATCGAGGGACTATGATCATTTGATTTGTTTTGTTTTGCCAAAGAAACTCAACATGCAAGCATGGCCCATTTTGGAAGGCAACGAGTGAGATTACCCTAGGGGTGCAAGTGTGATTGGTGTATTGATTGTCATGCATTAGTCTTGTATTAGGTTATCTAGCGGTTGATTTTAAATCTTCGCATACAAACCTTGATTACTATACAGTATATAGAAAGCGATAAATTGCGGGAATTTAAAGTCTAAGCTATTACAAATAAGTATCCGGGGATGGGGGTACAAATATTTACAAATGGGGATGAGACTTATTAGGAGAGTAGTGTCCAAATATATTTACAACCAAATCGAATCGCATTCTCAATGTCAATGTAGCAATGTATAAGAATAAAAGCAATGTATCAAAAGTATTTGTGTAAGTGTATGTGATTATTTACAAGTGATGCAAGATATTATCTTAATGCAAAAATTAAGCATTTTATTTATTCTTTTTGTGTTTTTTGTTAATGTTATATAAACAAAAGGTTTAATTTAAAAAATAAATGAAAATTGGTTTAAATTTAATTATCCTATTATCTATGTATTTAGTTAATATACAAAGGTTTATTAAACAAAAATCCTAAAAAAGGAAGATTATTTAAGTTAGAAAAAATCCTATTTTTACGTACTCTTAAAAAAAGTATTAATAAACATTTATTTATTTTTGGATTTTTGTTGATATGTACAAATGTTTTAATTAAAAGAAAAGAAAAATGTTTTAAGTTTAAGAAAAATTAATGTTTATATATTTTCTTCTAAATGTAATAAAATAAAAAAGAAACAATTAAGAAAATTTGTGTAAAGATGTGTTATTTTTATTTAACAAAAAAATATTAATTTAGATTATGTATAAAAATGGTAAAGTGATAAAAAAAAGGTATTAGTTTAAAAGAATAAGAATAAAATAAAATATTGAATGGGCCTAAAGGGGATGCTTGGCCCAAACAAAAACAGATAGGATTAGGAAAAGGAGGGGGTACGCGCCAGATTTTGAGTTGGGCTTAAGGCAAATGGTTGGGGCAAGGCCCAAGACGAGTTTTGACAATAGTTTGTAAGGGTTCGTTTAGGTTTGCTTCATTTTGGAATTAGGGTTTACAACATTACAGAGGCGCCGTTTCCACCTTTCTTCGTTTCCTTCGTTCTCCTTGAGCTTTCTGAACGCCTCCGCTTGTGGCCACCGAGCGCCACCGTCAGTCTCCTCCTCCCTCCATGGATTACTCAAGCAGTGGTTATACGAGGTAAATGATTTCTGTCTTATTAGGGTTTCAAGCTTTGCATGTGTTTAATCTTTTCCTAGCTCTGATCTTTATGTTGTTATTTGCTTCTTGTGAGGTGTGAAAAGAAAAAGGAAGAGATACTACCTTTGGGGTTCGTTGCTTTGGAGAGGAGGAGAGGTGGACTTTGAGGCGTGTCTCAGGCGGCCAGGCGGAGGGAGTATGAAGCTGTGAGCTTTGGAAATCTGGTATTCAATATCTTCCTTTAGGTTTTATGATGATTTCCTGAAAACCTTTGCCTATTTGCTTCTTTTCCTCTTCTTCTATTTGCTCTGTATGATTATGATGTTTGGAATCTGAGTGTTGCTTTCGTTGGAATGTTGACTTGCTCAATGATGAACCTTTTTTAGTTCTGAGAGCTTGGGTGTTGTTGATATGTTGGTTCTGATAACTTGATGATGTTGCCTTATTTTGATATCTGAGTTTCTTTCCTTTTGATTGCTAAACCCTATGAGGAATTTATTCTGAGGGCTTGTTGGTTATAATGTTTTTGTTGAAGGTTCATCAGTTTGATGGTTTATTTGGCTTTTTGGGACAAGTTCATTGTACAGGCAGGCCTGGTTGAGTTTGTTTGGACATGCCTTTTGATTGCTGGTTTTTAGGCAGATTTGGTTTAAAGGAAACCTTGAGGTTTATGCTTAGCAGGTAGTTTTGAGGCTTGAACGGGTTTGTTTTGAAAGGGCTTAGAGGCAGGCTTGCAAGTTACAAGCTTTGAAAGGCTATTTTGTTTGAGGTTTAGGCAGGTTGTATGGCTTTTTGGCTTGGTTCCAAGCTTGAAGTTTTAGGCTTTAGGATGGTTATACAGGTTGAGGCTTGATATGATTGTATATGAAACAGGTTAGGCTTGACATGCTTGTATATGAAACAGGTTAGGCTTGAAGCTTTTAATGCAGTTTTGTGGCCTGTGTTATGTAACAGTTTTTTTGAGGCAGTTTTGATGTTTGACACAGTTTACAAGCTTGTTTTGGAGGCAGGCTGTTTGTTGTTTCTGTTATGTGGTTCTTGTGTTTGCAGGCTTTAAGGCTTGTTTATGCAGGTTGACATGCTTTTGTGATATATTTTCTATGTATTGGTTTTGCCTCCCCCTCTTTGTACTGGTATATCTTTTGTTTTATATTCTTTTTCTAAGCCTCAAGCCTGTAAGCCTTCCCCTTCTCTCTCTCTTTTCTCTCTCCACAGAGTAAGCATATTATATTGCTTAAAATTGTACTTTCTGAAAAAGTAACTGGCTGGAAAATGATGATTTTAAATATCTTGCTTGCAATGTTTCTTTCCTCTGCATATTTCCTGCTTTTATGTCTTGCTTTTGCTAGCTTTGTAGGCAGTTTTGACAGTTCTTAGTTGACATCTCTTTTGGACAGCTTTTGACAGTTTAATTGACATTGGACTTGGTTAGGCATTTTTCAGTTTGCAATTTGTGCAGTTCAGTTTGCCTTTTGGACTTGGTTAGGCATGTTTTGAAGTTACAGCTTTGTTGACATTTTGCACATGCTGTTTGTTTGGCATTTTGCAAATTGAAACTATGCAGCCTGTTTGACAATTTGAATTAGTGCAATTCATATCTTTTTTGCAAGCATATTTCTCTTTCCCTCTTTGTGAACCAAGAGTATTTCTTGTGATTTACAGAGAGGGTGAACAACTGATTCCGGCCAGTCACTTTTAATGATGAACTTTTTTTATGATTAACTGTCTGCCTTTTTTTATTTCATCTGCATTTGACTTCTTTCTTTTCTTTTTGCAGGTAAAAATCAGTTGAGCACAAGGGAGCATCAGTAGAAGATGAAGACTTAGGAAAATTAGGATACAGTTTTATTTCATTTTAATTATTTGTAATATTATTATTGTAAACAAAATGTAAATAAATTTACAGTGTTCCAATAATAATTTGTAACAAACAATTAAAGATGAATAAAAATCCTTCTTTGTCAGTTAATTCTTTTTTTTCAATTCACTGTCCATTTAATTATTTAAGTTTCTTAAATTAAAATAACTGAAAGTAAATCCCAACTATTCTAACTTAGAATAAATAAATAATTAATAAACACTGTGGTCTTGCCACTTAGCATCAATCATTAATAAACCCGGCGTTCTAATTAGCCATGAGAATTGCACAGTTAATCAAACCAACGTCCATATGCTTATCTCTTTACTGATTAAATCAAACACTACAAATTCTCAATTCAAATGCCTCAGCTTTTATCCCAGATGTTTAGACAGAAATCTTGAACAAACGTCAAAACAGTGTAACAACCAATTAAAACACTTTGGATTCAAAAACACTGGATTCAAACTCTTCTGAAACTGTGGGCGCAAACCCTAATTCTTGATTTATTGTCAAAGAAGTGTCTGCCTGATCAAACCCTGAGCCAAACTCAACCAAACCCTAATAATTTGCTTGAACTGTTCCAGAGTCCATGAAAAACCCTAATTTGGATAGACTGATAAGAAAAAGTCTGTTTGACTGATTCTTACGCCAATCTGAAAAAGTCAGGGAAAACCTGAAGCTGTGATTTCTTGTGGAAAAATAGGAGGGCAAATTTTGGGGTACAACATGTTCTTTTCACCCTTTCCTTTGTTGGATAAAAGAAAAGTCGGTTGCGACTCTTGCAAAACCGTAACATTTGCGATAAAATGCAAAACCAGTAAAGTCAGTTCTCTCACCGTATAACATAACTGGTGACTCTGTTAGGGAAAACTAAAAGTGGGGTTACCTAAGAGATAGTTCATATTTTAAATGCTTTCCTTGTTTGACTTGCTTGATTTATTCTTGAAGGGTTGTTTGGTTATTCTTGTAAAGATCATATACCCGGATCTGAGGCCTATTAGGTAAGTAGCAATAGATCATGGGGACTATGCGGCATAATGCCGACATGGTTGAAGTGATGGCTATGTTAGTGTGACATATTTGTTGGTACCGGTGTCCCTTGAGTCCAGTCAAGGAGAATACAGGCTACTGTGTGGTGTCATAAAGCACTAACTGACTGTAGAACCTTAGTTGAACAACTTGGCCATTAGAAATTAGTGAGATAACTGACTTTGGTGCAAGACTAAATTTGGTTGATACTCGATATTACACTCACTGAGATTGGACTTTCAGGATATTTTGTCCGCAGTTTGGATACTTGAGCTAAAACAATGCCCCGATGAAGAAAGATCAGTGATATTGAGATTCCTTAGAACCCGATTACTTTATTTAGGATAGGTTGAACCAACTAAACTTCAAGAGGGGACTTACCTATAACTCCATGCAAGATTTAACCTAAGGCCGTGTGTGTTTTGTTTGTGTATGATTAAATTGTTCAAACATAACATCATGCATCATAACATTCATACTATTTCATTTCCTAACCATTTAAAGAACCTAGGGATTTATCTTTATTCTGTTTTGTAGGATATGACTTCCGCTCGCAGAAATACCATCCGAATCAACTTTGTAAGGGTGCCTCCTAAACTCAAAGAGTTAGCATCAAGGGTTCCTGAAAATTCTCCGTTCACCAAAACATATGGTCGACTTCTCAATCTGGTTACCTCAAGCTTTGAAGAAGACATGATGAAGGTGCTCTTTCAGTTCTTTGACCCTATACATCATTGTTTCACTTTTCCCGATTATCAATTGGTGCCCACAATGGAATAATTCTCTCAACTACTATGAGTATCTTTTATTGATCAAATACCCTTCACCAGTTTAGAGGAAACTCCAAGACCCGAAGTTATTGCCAAGGCCTTACATTTGAAGAGTTTTGACATTGTAGCTAATTGGGAGACAAGAAGTGGGGTCAAAGGCTTTTTGGCTAAATTCATGATGGAGAAGGCTCGACTATTTTGGGATGCTATGGATTTACAAGATTTTGATGTGATCTTGGATCTTCTAATCTATGGGTTGGTGCTTTTTCCTAATCCTGACCAACTCATAGATGTGAATGCTGTCAAAATTTTCCTTACTCATAACCCTCTTCGTGCATTGCTTGGAGACGTCTTGCACTCTCTTCATACCCGCACTATGAGGAAGTGATGGACTCTTATGTGTTTCTTGACTTTGTTGTCTAGGTTGTTTATTTCGCACCTCCCCCCATCAATATTGAAGAATGAGAAAGGTTTGAGGTGGCCGCAAAGGTTAATGTCGCTTTCTCATACAAATATTCATTTGTGCTCTCAATCTCAAGAGGACATTACAATCATTTACTGTTGTGGGGATTTCCCTAATGTTCCACTATTAGGAATTAGGGGAGGTATTGCTTATAACCCTTCTCTGGCTCTATGACAATTTGGCTATGCTCGAAGAGATGGTCCCCACGGTGCACTCATTCAAGGTATTATATTCGACTACGAGAACGATGTCTAAGGTTATCATTGAAGGTTTGTACATGCTTAGGGCATGGTAAGAAAGGTTGATAGCAAGACTTTGGGGCATAAGAATTCCATCCTTCTTGAGCCTTATCTCAAATGGGTACAAGCTCGTGATCAAAGTCTCATGATTCCATATCCAGCCATCCTACCAATAATTGTGGAGTCTGTTGTTGTGGGGGATGTTACTTATACCATTCTCCACCCTGATATGCCTACCGACCTTGAAGAGTTGCAAAAGTCTTGGATTCAACTGAAGGAAGAACGAGACATCTTCGATACCCAATTCTATGCAAGTGAGAAGAAAGTGTTGGAACTGACAAAGCAACTTCAAGAGGAGAAGAGTCTTAATGCATACATCAGTACAAAGAGGAAGCGTCCTTGGGAGATTTGGTTCTTAGATTTTAGGAGTTCATTTTATCTTTGAAAGCTTTTGTAAGCCTAAAAGGCAGTTGTAATTTGAACTTTGCTAATAAAATTTTTGTTTCTTGTTTCCTCATGGTTAGCAAATTTAAATTTCCTAAGGTCCTTGAAATCACTGCATTTACATATCATGCATCATTTCATAACAGGTTTTCCGTACATGTTTCTCATTTTCTCGTTGCTTATTTCAGCAGAAAAATGGCCCTCGAACAAACCGTAAAGGATCTCCAGGCTCAACACGCCAAGTTCCAGGAAAATCTTATGAATCTGGTCCAAGGGAAAAAAGAACTGTTGGCGCTCATCGCCAAGAGAAAGAAGACCAAAAAGCATGTTGTTATCCTCAACATGGGGAGGAGGTTAAATGGTCCCGCTCATCCAATCCACATAGAAGATGACTCCTCTGAAGAAGATGACCACGATGATGAAGATGGCAAGGACAAGCGGGATCATGAGAATACTCCTGAATACGAAGATTTTTTTGATGAACAGTATCCTTCTGCGGATGATAAATATAAGCAGTTGGAGGACAGGCTCAAGGCAATGGAAATCAAGCAGGTGCCATGACTGGATTTTGGTGAATTAGTTCTGGTTCTAAGGGTGGTCATCCCACCTAAGTTCAAGGTTTATGTTTTTGCTAAGTACGATGGGGTCTCTTATCCTAAGCTCCATTTAAGGTCATACTTTCAGAAGATACAACCTCACACTGCTGACCAAAAGTTATGGGTCTATTTCTTCCAAGAAAGTTTGGCTGGTACTCCACTGGAATGGTTCTATCAGTTGGAAGGAACCATCATTTTCCGTGCATTCTCCATGCATTTATTTTTGCATTATTATTTTCCATATTATTGTAACTGTACAAGGGATGTAATAGTTTAATTTAGGACATTTACATTTTTCCTCCATTTTGGTTTGTATTCCCCCATCCCGAAGCGATGTAATAGAGTAGTTTAATCATCGCACTTTTATTGTATGCCTTTTGTATATATTTAACTGTTAGATGTATGCTAACAGGTTTGCATGATAAGACTAAAAACAAATGGTAGAAAACCTAAATATCCAAGATAAATAACTGAAACACAACACACTTCGCACATGCTCACCTCTAAGGCACCTCCACTTGTTTCCTTCAAAAAAATAAACAGTC
The DNA here is from genome assembly GCA_948472305.1 of Vicia faba. Classification (NCBI taxonomy): domain Eukaryota; kingdom Viridiplantae; phylum Streptophyta; class Magnoliopsida; order Fabales; family Fabaceae; genus Vicia; species Vicia faba. Next base: position 976,211,763 of record OX451738.1, on the reverse strand, counting down.
ATGTCCCTAGAACATGGGGACACTTTAGAAAATTCCCTCCGATACAAAAAAGATCGTAGTCCATCGATGACACTTCGATGCTGCCATCGGTAAACGATCTAGTCCCTTACGATAAAATTGATAAAATGCCCTATGAGTTGCCTTCGTGACTGTAAAATGACCTGCACCTGTCCCTCAAACATCTAATGATAGGGATACCTACTAACTAATGGTAGGATAGAACTATCTAAAGGAAAATAGTAAAAGAACAAAGACCATTCGAGTAGGTAGACAGCTCGTAGTTGCTTTCTCACAAAACAAAACAAAATTTCTCACACACACTCTCTTTTTCTAAATATTTTCAAAGACAAAAACACTTTATATGCCTTCTCAACGATACGAGAATCATTACAAAGTTCGTCTCACTAAGGCTTCTTTTAAAAAATATTTTCAAAAATAAACTTACACAAAAAAGCATTTTCAAAGTGAGATAGCAACTAAGAGCCCGTATATAACTACGGATGGAAAGGGTGTTAATACCTTCCCTTTCCATAACCTACCCCCCAGACTCAAAATCCTTAAAAAGGTCTTAACTGTTATTTTCACCCTTTCCTTTGTTGGATAAAATAGAATTCGGTGGCGACTCTTGCTAACCACAACATTTGCGATAAAACGCAAAACCAGTAAAGTCATTTCTCCCACCGTATCACACAACCCATCCCCAAATTCCATCAATATTTCTCCTCTGGAGATGGAAGCAGTAGAAAAAGAAAGGGATGGTGGCCCATATCTTCAAGTAGTCGCCTACGATCTCAAACGCCCGCATAAAAGCGACCCCATTCAGATGCAACTGGGAAGGAGCTAATCGGAGATTAGGGAAAACGGCCACTTGGAAGTCTGAAAAAGGGAGTCGGATTCCCATCTCCCGGAAGACAATGTCGTACATAGGAATCCGCCTCTTGTCATATTTAAAGAAAATTCGGTTGTCTTTCCCAGGGATTCAAAGCGATCAATCCCCTCGACCTCTTTCGTCATGCGTATACACCTCGGTAAAGACATCGTATGGGTGCTCGAAGAAATAAGAGAGCCAATTCCAAGGATCTTGGGAGACCCAAGACCGTAGGTCCTCATATTCGTCAGGAGGAAACTGTCCAACTTGGTCGACAAGGACCATCTCCGTATCTTCTCCCCCCAATTGCTGCTCCAACCTGCACGGTTTACCCCCGGAGATCACCTGGACGCTCGACGAACTACAAGAATCATCTGTGGAGCTCAGAGAGGACCCGATTTGCTCGTTTGAAAAATCATCTCTGGCATTCTCGGCCATAGTACCTGAAAAGCAGAGGATATAGGTAAGTTTTACATCATCGCCAAAACCACCCTTCCACCGTTAATCAAGTGAAAGGGCATTTATAAACAAGGACTGTATCCCCAACCAGAACCCTCGCCAAAGCATCCGAGCAAACTAACATTTATTCAAACAAGGATAGGTATGATTCCGCGATGAAATGACCTAAAGCCTTCAGAAATCGCCCATGGTGCATTGTGAATATCAAAGTGATACCTACGCCGGTTCTGGAGCCTCTAAAACGCGAAACCGTCGTTCTCCACCAACACTCGTTTAAAAAATCTCAACCAAAAACACCCTAATCCTAACCACATGAAATTCTAAGGCTAAAATCACAAATATATGGACTAAAAAGGTCTAATAACAACGAAGAATTGAAAACTTACCGATTAAAGGATAAAGAAGGCTGAGAAGAGCAGCAACGAGCAGTAGAACCTTCAAAAACAGCGGCGGTCGACAAGCGAGAAATAACGAGCAGTGTGTGAGAAGAATGAAAAATATAAAATACCATACTTCTCTCATATTTATAGATGAAACCATCTGCGTGTGGGTAACACATGCCAAGGGAACCCTAGAGTCGTCATCATTACACCCTAGCTCCGAGGCCATCATTGCGCCGCTTCATCAGTGCATTTCCCGAAATACGCTACCTCTTCAAGTTTAAAGCCCAAAGCGACCAAATGATCATCTCCCCCGCGAGAAAGGAGCAACGAGCGACACTCATACTCCCCGTGAGGAACACCCCGTGTCACAAATGGATGTTAAAATCGTCACTCATATGCTCGAAAGCAACGACTAGGGGGCTACTGTTCTGGACTGGCCCGACTGTTAGAGTGGGCCCAGTCTAGTCTCTCCTTTTAGCACGGCCCATACGACTATGACTGGAATCTTCCCCTCCTGGACCGACAAGCAACCCACAGTGACCAACGAGCATCTCTCAGTCTTCCCGACATCAAGTCGCCCAGACAACCAAGAATCGAGTAGACCGCTGCCCGTAACCTACCTCCTCCTCAGAACCAACGGCTAGTTACAGGAACACCTGCTCAGTATGACTAAGTCCTAGAAGTTACCTATTTACACGGGTCTGCATATCTAGGCCCAAAAATAGGAACCCATGGCTACGTGCCAAGGGAACTATATATATCCTCACACATGTGAGGGTCAGGTATAGAATATTCACTATTTACCACTAAAACCCTAATACTTTTCTTGTATCTCTTTGCTCCCACACTTACTTGATCATTCAAGTGCCTTGCAAGTACAACCCCCATTTTTTCTTCCTCTACTTTCCAGCCCGACATAAGATCGTCATCCGGCCACCTTGCAGGTTCTGATCAACCGGTAAGATCAGGCGTCATTGTTAAGTATTGAGGTTGGTAGTTTGGAGACTGTTGATATTTATAGAGAAACAAACATTTGTTTCATATTGCATTTGAATGATAAATGCAAAGTAAGTGGGGCACGTGGAGCTCTCTGACTGGAAGAAAAAGTGGTTGCGCAACTTACCACCTTACTCCTAATTTATAGGGTAATCATCATTAGCAACTATGCATGTCTTGATGAGACGTTTTGGAAAACGTTATATCTTTTATTCTAACAATTAAGGAGATATGTTTTGGGATTTGTTATGGATATGTTGGATTTTTCCTATTATAAATATGTATCTCTTTTGTTATTATAGTGTGACAATCTTAGAGCTTACAACAACAAGGGAGAGCAAGGGTTTAAAGGCATAACATAGGGTTTTGGCTATTCTCAAGGGAAACGTTAGAAAGGCAAGGGTTTTGGAAACCTTTGGATTTATCTAAGGTTATTGATAATTGGGAAACACTTGTTTATACATTGGGTTTGAGTTATTCATATATTGAAGGTTAAAGAGGTTGGGAAATAATTGGGTATAAAATAGGGTAATTCTTGGGCGCCTTCAGGGTTGTTCTAGGGAACCTGAAGGCAAATTCTATTTTCTTGTAACTCATATGTAATCTCTTGTAACGACTTTTTGAGTATAGTCAATTGAAGAGCTGCTCTTTCCCCTAGAGTAAATTGTTTGATCGAACTTGGCAAATAAAACTTCATCTTTTTCTCACCTTATTCTGTTATATTATTTGTGTATGGATTATTATTGTTGTATAACATTTAATTTGGTTTATACTATTCTTTTCCTCGTAAATTGATATTGAATTTTGTCGTAATTAACAATATGATTCACAACAAGTGGTGCGGTGAGCGTGGAGCAAAGAGGTATTGAGCACCATAGTTAGTAGATGGGAGATCGAGAAATTTTCCAGTAACAATGAATTCGGGTTGTGGAAAATTAAGATGCAAGAAATTCTAATTCAAAAGAAGTGTATTGATGCTTTGAAGAGTGAAGCATTGATGCCTGTGGGACTTACACAGGTACATAAGACCGAGATGTTGGATAAGGCCAAGAGTGCCATTATCTTGTACCTCGTGGATAAAGTTCTAAGAGAAGTCGCCAGGGAGTAAACCGCGGTTGCTATATGGGAAAAACTTGAATCATTGTATATGACAAAGTCTTTGAATCACATGTTCTATCTGAAATAGAAACTATATTCATTTCGAATGGTAAAGCACAAATCCATAGTTGAGTGTTGTACCCCAAAATTTGCCCTCCCTTTTTCAAAAGAAACCACAACCCTAGGGTTTTTCTCTGATTTTTAAGATTGGCTCAAGAATCGATCAAACGGACTTTTCTTTAGCAGTCAATCCAGAATTAGGGTTTTCTCTCGCATTTCTCAGAAGAAATTGAATCCTCAGAAATTCAGTTAACTGTTACATTGTTTTCACTCTTGTTCAACTTTACTGATTGTTCTCAAAGCCTGAATATCTGGGATAAGAGCTGAGACTTTTGTTTGGAACATTAAGGCACCTGCTTGTTAGTGGAGTGAAAGGTTTGCCGATTAATGGAATGCTTGCTTGTTTATTATACAGCGCGTATGTTGATTGGAATGCTGTCGCACGTTATGAGATTGCAGAGTTTTAAGGGATTGCTTGGATTTTAAGTTATCTGTATTGGAAATGCTGGATTGTCGTTTCAGTTTATTTTTAATCAGGAATCTTAAATATAAAAGTGAAGAGGCAAAGGAAAAAAATTGAAAGATATTTGACAGTAGAAATAATTCTTTTGGATAAAGATTTTTTATTCATTTCAAATGTTGTTACAAAATTATTTGAATATTGTAAGTTTACAACTTATAATATTTACAATAATAATTGTTTACAACAAATGAAAAAGTCTATCTATTTCTAAGCCTAAATCTCCTAAGCTTCAAGTGCTCCCATGCTCAAGATCTTTGGCTTCTATTGCTTCCTCTATCGTCCAAGTTGCATTCATCTAAAAAAAAAGAAGAAAGAAAGGAGATTAGTACAGTTAATTTTTTCAAGCATGAAAAGAAAGAAAAGAAAATCATCATTAAAGTTCGCCGGTTGGAATCAGAATGCTATTTGTTCATCACGTTTTTACTTTTCTCTTTGCAAATCACAAGAAGATTGCTCCTCTTGGTTCACAAAGAGAAAATTAAAAAAATACAAATTGAAAAAAAATGCAAGCATACTGAATTACAAAGTGAATATACAAGGCAAACCAAGGCGCCAAATTTCAAACTGTCTAAGCACAGCAAAACAGAATACCCAAATGTAGTAACCAAACTAAATGCAAAACTGTCAAACATAGGCAAGTTGCAAGGTAAACCAAGGCGCCAAAATTCAAAACTGTCAAGCATAAGCAAACTGAGTTACAAGCCAACTAGAGGCAAACTATCAAGGCAAAAGTACACAATGCAGAAAATATGCAATCAGAAAAGTACACAATGCAGCAGGTAATACAATGCAGAGGAAAACCAAATTACAATCCAAAGAGGCTTGTAATAGTCATCATCATTTTCCAGCCTAGAAAAACTTTTCAAAAAAATATAATAAACAAAGCAAATGTGTTATTGGAGAGAGAGAGAAAGAGAGGACCTTTAGTGAAAAGTTTTGCAGTTTGGCTAAAGCAGGCTGTCTCAAGTTAACAAAAAAACAAAAGATATATAACAGTCTAGCATCAGACACAAAAGAGGGAGGAGAAAATACTTAGCCAAAATCTGCACAGGTTGCAAACTGTGAAACCACAACTAACTTTTCCCAAAAACCTGTAAAACTAAACTGTTAAACCAAACTGCAAGTCAAACAAAACAAGCCCAGCTTGCTCAAAACTCAACAAGCCAAGCACCAAACCTGTCAAAACAAACAAACAGGCCTATGCAAAAGACTCAAAAATCTGCCAAATAACCAGCTTGCTCAAACCTTCTAACAAGCTGTAGCAAGAACCAAAACAGTGTCAAGCTCAACAAGTAGCCAAACTGCAAGCCTAACACAAAACTTGCAAAGACTGTCATCAAACTATAACAAACAGGCCAACCATAACCAAACTATTAAATCAAGCCTGCAGTTCAAACCACAAACTCAGTAAACACCACAACCAAGCTAATTCCAAAACAGTACAAACTAACCACAAGCTGGCCAAAACTGCAGAAAACCAACAAACTTGTGAAGACTGTCAAACCAAACCCTCAACAAACAGGGTTTCAGAAGTTTATAGCAAACTTCATCATGAACCAACAATCACATTCATCATCAACACATTCAAAGGCCAAATCAGTTTCAGAAAAACATCATATTCAAAAACAACATAAGTTTTCAGAATCACTAATCATCAAACATCAGAGCCAAGAAGAAAGAGGAAGAGTTTTAGAAGCAAAACAACATAAGTTTCAGAATCGAGTTCATCATCAACAACGAAAAAAAGCAAACAACAGTTTTCAAAAAGTCATCATCATCATCAAACATCAAACAAATCAAGAGAGAATACAGAGGTACCAGAAAAGCTAGGCCATCATCTCTCTCCATCGCTAGCCTCCAAGGAGTGCCTCGTCTCACCCCTTTTTCTCCTCTCCATTTCATTTCCAGAAACGCTCAAGGTAAGTTTTTTCCTCAACCATTTTGCTGCATCTCACACATAAATGCCATGGATTAAAACATGCAAGCAAAAAACATAAACGAACTAAAACCTGTAAAAACCCTAAAAGACAAGAAGTAAATCGTACCGTTCAAGTCACCAGTGAGATCGTTGCAAAGAGAATGAGAAGTGAGAGACGATGCTCCGGTGGCTAGAGTTTAGAGGGAGTATAAGATCAGCGCTCATGGCCTGAGAAAGATGAAGAAACAGAGAAGAAGATGAGAGGGAGCGGCGCCGCTATAAAGCCAAACTTACAAACCCTAAAGAATGAACGAACCCCTAAGCCAAAACAATTGTGAAAACTTGTCATCTGGGCCTGACCCGCCCCAACAAATGCTTAAGCCCAGCGTTTTTTTTGCTAGCACCCCTCCTTTCTGACTTTTTCTTGGGCCTTAAACACTTTCCAAATCCTAAGGCCCATATATCAACTCACTCCATTTTATTTTCTTTTGTTTAAAACACTTTTTTTTAATTAAATCATTTTAACTAATTTGTTTTTTTCTTTTAGTAAATAAAAACACTAAGTAACTTTGTTTTATTAAGTTAGTTTTATTTTATTATTAATTAATCTTGTTTAATATAATAAAAATACAAAAAAAAGAATATTTAGTTTAATTTAAATAATTTTTGATCGATTAATAAAAATACGTAAATAATAGGGATTTAGTTTAAAGTAAATTTTTCTTTTAAAACTTTTTCTTTTCATAATTCATAAAACACAAATAATAATATAATTTTTAATATTTCTTTCTTTTAGAATAGATCTTTATTTGTAAATAAATCTATGCATCTCATAACTTACTAATTCTCCTTATTTTATAATTCGTTATAATTTTATGTTAAATTGCGACAGTTCGATTTGGTTGTAACACATAATATTTGGGCTTTATTATCCTTGTGAGACTCATCCCCATTTGTAAATAATTATACCCCCATCCCCTGATACTTTTTTGTAATAACTTAGACTTTAAATTCCCGCAATTTATTGCTTTTAATATACTGTATAGTAATTAGGGTTTGTATGCGAAAATCTAAAATCAATCGCTAGATGACCTAATACAAGAATAAATGCATGAAAATGACAAACACAACTCACACTTGCACCTCTAGGGTAACCTCACTCGTTGCCTCGAAAATGCAATCATGTCCCTCGAATATGAGACACTCTAGCAAATGCCCCTTCGATAAACAAAGATCGTAGTCCCTCGATGACCCTCGATGTTGCCTTTGATAAAATGATCTCGTCCCTTAGAAAATTGCTAGAGTGTCTCACAAGTTGCTTTCAATGATTGTATGCGATGACCCGCGCCTGTCCCGTTTAACATCCTAACACAAGGTTGTTCACCAAATGCAATGGTGAAATAACACTGTCAAAAGGGTTAAAAACATAAGAAAGATCTTTGAGTAAAATAGGGTAGACAACTCTTAGTTACTTGATCAAAAGCTTGTAAAACATCCTTGCTACTTTCAAACACACATCACAAAACAATTTCAAAACAATTTTCAAAACACTGAAATATCTTTTCAAAAAGACAAAAACCTTTATATATATTCAAACAAGAATCATTACAAAGGTTGCCTAGACAAGGCCTCTTTTTCAAAGAATTTTCAAAACCATACACACAAAGCACCATTTCAAACAGTTGAAAAGCAAAAGCAAGTGATCTAAAACAAGCAACTAAGAGCCCATGGATAACCATGGATGAAAAGGGTGCTTGCACCTTCCCTTTTCATAATCTACCCCCCCGAACCCAAGAAAACATCTCAAAGGTCTTTCCTGTGCTTTTTGACCTTTCCTTAGGATAAAATAAAAAGTCGGTGGCGACTCTTGCTAAACCGAACAATTGCGAACACAAACGCGAAACCTCAAGTCAGTTCTCCCATCGTATCACAGAACTGGCGATTCTGTTGGGGATAATTCTAAAAGTGGGGTTACCTTAGGGTTTTAGATCACCTTTGCATGTTTATCTTGTTTACCTTGATTACTTTACATGTTGGTTTCCTTGTTTGGGTTTGTTTTAAATCCTACACCCGGATTTGGGGACACCTTTTAGGTAAGTAGCAATAAATTGTGAGGGAAATGTGCGGGGTATACCGACATGGTTGAAGTAGTGGCTACGTTAGTGCGACATATTTGTGGGTACCGGTAGCCTTTGAGTCAATCAAAGAGAATACGGGGCCGATGAGTGATGTCATGAAGCACTAACGAACTCTTAGAACCTTACTTGACCATCTTGGCCTTTTAAGGGGTAGTGAGATGACCGGCTTTGGTGTAGTCCGAAGTTGGTAGATACTCGATACTACACTCATTGAGGCTTGTTTTCTTGGAATATTTCGGTCGCCAGTAAATTGGCTAAACTGAAACAATGAACACAGAAAATAATCCAGTGATAATGAGCTCCTTAGAACCCGATTACTATTGATAGGACAGGTTGAGCCAACTAACTTCAAGAGGGTACTTACCTACTCCATGCAAGCCTAAACCTAAGGACTTGTCTGCTTTGTGTGAATGTGATTATCTGTATATACACTTGCTTACTTTTTCATACCTGTACATGACATCATAACATTATACCATAGCATTTTCAATAACCATTTCAAGGATCTCAAGGGTCTTTGATGCAGGGTCATGTTGAACCAGACTTCTACCAAAGGGCAAGAGGATTCATTTTCCTCTAAAAAAACGCCGTCAAAGATCAAGTACAACAACTTGAATCAAGGGCTATGACCCACTTGACATGGTGAGCTTAATTCTCGTGGAAAGACATCCACCGATACAAAGTCCTCCAATCAAAGATGTTGATCGAAGTTCAACCTCTAACATTTTCTTGTGTTTACACCGCGAGATCCTTGAAAACATGCATCCACATAACATGCATTGTATCGTAACAGGTTTTCCCTTTCAGGTTTCCTTATTTTCCTGCTGTTTATTTCAGTAGAGATGGCTCTAGAGAGGACTGTCAAAGAGATCCAGGCTCAAAACGCTCAACTTCAAGAAATGTTCTTGAACCTGTCCCAGGGGCAAGAAGAAGTGAAAGCTCTCCTCACAAGGGGCACGGTCCTAGGGAATCCAGGCGGCATCAGGAATGATCAGTTGGAAGGACTACAGATTGAGTTGGAAACAATGAAGATCCATATGATGGGACAACTGGTGGGCCAGATGGGTCTCATTCAAAACTTGGCTCAAGGATAAGAGGAACTAAAGGTCCTCATCAACAAACTGCTTCAAGATAACCAAGTGAGGCAAATAGCTAGGGTTGAAGATCAAGTCATCATTCAGCCTCCTGTGAGATAAGAAGACAAGGGAAAGGCTCCCCAGCTTGCTTCAGGGTCACAATCCCAATAACAACCTCGCCAGCGTCAATGGGGTAATCGGCGTAAGCAAAATACATCTGGAAGACACTTCACTGAGATTGACATACCATTATCTCTAGTATTGAACGTTTGTTGGAGGTCAATCTGACTGTTTAAAGGATCCTCTTCAGAATCCCAATACCTCTGCTCCTGGCTATCACCCCGATGCATTTTGTGTATACCACTCTTATAGTCCTGGACATGACACCGACGACTGTTGGGCTTTGAAAAACAAGATCCAAGATTTGATTGACAGAGGAGTGCTGAAATTCATGCCGGATGGCTAGATGAAAATCTTCCGCTGAGGGTTCTCCACCTGAAATGACAAGTTAGAACTAAGAGACTTTTGTTTCATTTGAATTTTCAAGTTGTAATTTCTTTTGTTATTCAAACAATTATCTGTTGATGTCAAACTCTGTTTCATTAATGCATTGCATATGTTTGTCTTGAATTCATCCATTCGTTTTCACTATTCTTGAATTATGATTTCTACTTTCTTTATGACATTTAACTCTTGCTAAAAGTTACAAGCCTTTAGAAGGAGGATGACGAAAAATGCCATAATCTCATACAATATGCTTTTGGACAGACCTTGCTGACGATGTACGGGCGTTTCTTTCAAATCCTAAACACTGGAGTTATAAGGAAGATAATCCCTAGTCACCCCCTTCGAGCCAAAGAAGTTAGAAGTTTTCTGTTTTAAACACAAATTGAAACCTTTAATCAAACCTGTGGCAGGGTAGTCTCTTAGTTAATTCAAAAGATGCACATTGAAGTCGCAAACTCTCAGTTTGTAATACAACGAATGACATCAAAAACATTCCTTCGGAATTAAAAGACAATGACGGTTCCTTATCTCATAGGCAGTCATTATCTCTCAAAAAAAGAAAAGCCCACTGAGTCAAAACCTACAAAGGAGGCTTAAGAAAGTTGGGGCATCCCGTTGACTGTAATCTCAAAAATAAGAACAGTCAGGCAAAAATTAGGGATAATGAATCAAAAGAAAGAGGTCATTACAAATCCTCAACAACATGAAAAATGTTGCAAAAATGACTGCCTTCCCACAAAATTCAACTTGTGTGAACCATCACCAAAACATCGTTCCAGATCCATTTGGTGTTCAAACGCACAATTAACTGAGTTTAGGATTGAAGAACATCATGAAGAGCGGGAGGGTACAAATATACTTTGAGCCTTTATCCTTTGTTTCTTAAACCGTGAACCAAGCCATGTTACAACCCTTCAAAAGTCCTAATTGAAGCATGGGTTAGTTCGAAAGCATACTGTTACAAAAGGTATCCTGACTCCTGTAAGGCTTTGCTCTAAATCTTGTGTTGAATTTGTCTTAGAAAAAGTTTTTTGCTAAAAAAAATGCATTTTTCAAAACTTCGAGACAAGCATGAACTTTGCATTATTTGAATATCGTTGTTTGCACATGTTTATTTGTTTGACAGCGAAGAAATTCACACAGTGAATGTTCGGATGAACGAAAGCTCTCTCAGTGAATAAAATCACTTCAAGTGGGATGACACTCCTGTTGCAAAAATCTCCCATCAACAAAATGGGACTTGATATGGTATTGTCCAGTAAACCTTGGGCAGTCCGGTCAAGATTTCAGCAAATCTCTCAAAGTCCAATCAAACTGGGGCAGTCCAGTCAAGATTTCAAGAAATCTCTCAATTGCAGATTAACTTGGGGCAAGTCTCCATCATCGTCGCTTGGGGAATTGAGTGTCAACCTCATCAAAGGGTTACGTACAGTCCAAATTTCCTGGCAGTGTCACAAACATTTGATACTAGGGGAAATGAAGAATCTCTCCAAAATCCTTCTGAAATCCTCGAGAAGTTCATCACCTCTCTAGCAGACCAACAGTCATGGGTTTATTTCCCCAACACTTGTCAAGGATTTATTCTCCAAAACGAAATTACATTTCAATAACATTCATAACATACACAGATTGATCGGCAGGTAAAGATTCCTTCATCACCTGTTGGAAGTTACGGTCCTCAAAGATTCCTTTATCACTTGTTGGAAGTTACGGTCATCAAAGATTCCTTCATCACCTATTGGAAGTTACGGTCGTCAAAGATTCCTTCATCACCTATTGGAAGTTACGGTCATCAAAGATTCCTTCATCACCTGTTGTTAGTTACGGTCGTCAAAGATTTCTTCATCACCTGTTGGAAGTTACGGTCGTCAAAGATTCCTTCATCACTTTTTGGAAGTTACGGTCGTCAAAGATTCCTTCATTACTTGTTGGAAGTTACGGTCTTCGAAGATTCCTTCATCACCAGTTGGAAGTTACGATCGTCAAAGATTCCTTCATCACCTATTGGAAGTTACGGTCGTCAAAGATTCTTTCATCACCTGTTGGGTGTTACTGTCGTCGAAAATTCCTTCATCACCTGTTGGAGTAACGGACGTCGAGAATTCCTTCATCACCTGTTGGAGTTACATTCGTCAAAAATTCCTTCATCACCTGTTGGAGTTACAGTCGTCAAAGATTCCTCCATCATCCGGTTGAATCAAAGTTAACCCAACACCCTCTCTGTTTTGGTCAGATCGACACTAAGATCTCCCTGATTCTTATGCCAGTGAAAGATATTCCGGGTTTTTAATATTTCAGATAAATCTCTCAATGATTTATTCTGATTTTCTTCACTATCAGAGATGAAGAATCCAACTCTTTTATCCTTCATCAGCTCGAGATTTATTTTCCCCAGCGAAAGGTCGTCTTGAAATACATTACACCTCCGTGCATCAGGACATCATGCAATGCAATCTCATTTATTTTGAGAACGTCATTGTTTGATATATGCCACTAACCTTTACCTTTCAGGAAAGGTACAATCAAATTCAAGCGACAAATCTTTTCTTCAGTCGAATAACAGACAAATCCCTAAATCTCGACAAATCTTTTCTTCAGTCGTATAACGGACAAATTCCTAAATCTCGACAAAGCTTTTCTTCAATTGAATTACGGACAAGTTCCTAAATCTCAACAGAAATGACCTACCAGCAGAATAACGGACAACTGAAGCTCCTAAAAATCTATTTCTCTCAAGAATGAAGATTCTCATCCTTGAAACCTCAGAAGATTGGTATACTCCCAAGCTCCTGATACCATTAACAGAATGAAGATTCTCATCCTTGAAACCTCAGAAGATTGGTATACTCCCAATCTCCTGATATTGTTAACAGAATGAAAATTCTCATCCTTGAAACCTTAGAAGATTGGTATACTCCCAATCTTCTGACCCAAACGCCTGAATGTAGATTCTCATTCTTGCTTCCCCAGTAGATTGGCATACTCCCAATCTTCTAACCCAAACGCCTGAATGAAGATTCTCATTCTTGCTTCCCCAGTAGATTGGCATACTCCCAATATTCTGACCCAAACGCCTGAATGAAGATTCTCATTCTTGCTTCCCCAGTAGATTGGCATACACCCAACCTTCTGACCCAAATGCCTGAATGAAGATTCTCATTCTTGCTTCTCCAGTAGATTGGCATACACCCAACCTCCTAATATTCCCGACAGAATGAAGATCCTCATTCTCAAAGTGGCATATTACCTGAATTACTGATATTCCCGACAGAATGAAGATTCTCATTCTCAAAGTGGCATATTACCTAAATTCCTGATATTCCCGACAGAATGAAGATTCTCATTCTCAAAGTGGCGTACACCTTTTACTCCTGAACTTCTTCCAAACAGGAATGAGCTTTTCCCAGAGTCCTGAGTTTTACTCTCCAACATGATAGCTACTCTTCAGCAGTACAGCTACTCCCCACAGAGTTCTTACTCCCTAACAAAATCAAGATTCTCATCCTTGATTCTCCAGAGCTTTCTTTACTCTCAGCATTTAATTTGTCTGAGTTTTTTAATCCCCTACAGATCGAAGATTCTCGTTCTTGGCTCCCCAACACAAATCCCCCTGGCAGAATGAAGATTCTCATTCTCAATTCCTCACAGAGTTTTCAAATATTCCCCAGCGAAGTTCTCCTCAAAACATGAATCCCTAGTAGATTGGCATACAACCCAAACTCTTGACTTTCCCCAGCAGTATAACTTCCCCCCGCAGAGGTTGTCAAAAAGCTTGAAGACACACATACTCTTCAACAGTGGTACCAAGACTTCTCATTCTCAAAGATCAAAGGATTTTCAATCCCCAGCAGCAGTCAAGGATTTATTTTCCCCGACAGCGGTCAAATATTTTATTATCTCCAGCTATCCAGGATTTATCTTCCTCAGCAAGACGGCTAATCAGCTTACATGCGCATTCATTGCATTCATATATCATAAACATTGAAATAACACATATATTGCATCATACATTTCATGCAACATAACTTTATGTTTCAGCTAATATTTTACCCTTTTAAGGATAAGATTAGAAAGCTTCGACTCCAGAATCATGAAAACAGTTTACGGATGCTTCCCAACACGGATGTTAATCTATCGCTTGTTCAGATTCAACTTTTGAAAACAGTTTACGGATGCTCCCCAACATGGATGCTAATCTATTTCTTATTCAACCTCAACTTCTGAAAACAGTTTACGGATTCTCCAAACATGGATGCTGATCTTTTGCTTATTCAACCTCAACTTCTGAAAACAGTTTACGGATTCTCCAAACACGGATGTTAATCTATCGCTTGTTCAGATTAACCTTTTGAAAACAGTTTACGGATTCTCCAAACACGGATGTTAATCTATCGCTTGTTCAGATTCAACTTTTGAAAACAGTTTACGGATGCTTCCCAACATGGATGCTAATCTACTGCTTATTCAACCTCAACTTCTGAAAACAGTTTACGGATTCTCCAAACATGGATGCTGATCTATTGTTATTTAACCTCAACTTCTGAAAACAGTTTACGGATACTTCCCAACATGGACGTCAATTTATCGCTTGTTCAAATTCAACTTTTGAAAACAGTTTACGGATACTTTCCAACACGGATGCTAATGTATTGCTTATTCAGACCCCCAACTCAGAGACGTTCCAAACATGGATACCTTTCTGATACTCATTCTTTCGCCTACAACATACAATTCAATAAACATTCTTGGATGGCATCTTTAAGCCCATCTCCGACAAGGTTTTGTCACCTCTCTAAATGGCATCTTTAAGCTCATTCCCTCAACTATGCTTTGACGAGTGCAAATTTATGGGCACTCTGGTGTCCAATCATCTTTTACCTTTGAGTCGCGAGCGGCAAACTCGCCAATCTAACTCTTCAGGTTCAAGAAGATTGAACAGGGGCAACTGTTATACCCCAAAATTTGCCCTCCCTTTTTCACAAGAAACCACAACCCTAGGGTTTTTCTATGATTTTTAAGATTGGCTCAAGAATCGATCAAACAGACTTTTCTTTAGCAGTCAATCCAGATTTAGGGTTTTCTCTCGCATATCTCAGAAGAAATTGAATCCTCATAAATTCAGTTAACTGTTACATTGTTTTCACGCTTGTTCAAATTTACTGATTGTTCTCAAAGCCTGATTATCTAGGATAAGAGCTGAGACTTTTGTTTGAAACATTAAGGCATCTTCTTATTAGTGGAGTGAAAGGTTTGTCGGTTAATGGAATGCTTGTTTGTTTATTATACAGCGCGTATGTTGATTGGAATCCTGTCGCAAGTTATGAGATTGCAGAGTTTTTAGGGATTGCTTGGATTTTAAGTTATCTGTATTGGAAATGTTGGATTGTCGTTTCAGTTTATTTTTAATCAGGAATCTTAAATATAAAAGTGAAGAGGCAAAGGAAAAAATTGAAAGATATTTGACAGTAAAAGTAATTCTTTTGGATAAAGATTTTTTATTCATTTCAAATGTTTACAAAATTATTTGAATATTGTAAGTTTACAACTTATAATATTTACAATAATAATTGTTTACAACAAATGAAAAAGTGTATCTATTTCTAAGCCTAAATCTCCTAAGCTTCAAGTGCTCCCATGCTCAAGATTTTTGGCTTCTACTGCTTCCTCTATCGTCCAAGTTGCATTCATCTAAAAAAAAGAAGAAAGAAAGGAGATTAGTATAGTTAATTTTTTCAAGCATGAAAAGAAAGAAAAGAAAATCATCATTAAAGTTCGCCGGCCGGAATCAGAATGCTATTTGTTCATCATGTTTTTACTTTTCTCTTTTCAAATCACAAGAAGATTGCTCTTCTTGGTTCACAAAGAGAAAATTAAAAAAATACAAATTGAAAAAAAATGCAAGCATACTGAATTACAAAGTGAATATACAAGGCAAACCAAGGCGCCAAATTTCAAACTATCTAAGCACAGCAAAACAGAATACCCAAATGCAGTAACCAAACTAAATGAAAAACTGTCAAACATAGGCAAGTTGCAAGGTAAACCAAGGCGCGAAAATTCAAAACTGTCAAGCATAAGCAAGCAGAAAATATGCAATCAGAAAAGTAACAAATGCAGCAGGTAATACAATGCAGAGGAAAACCAAATTACAAGCCAAAGAGGCTTGTAATAGCCATCATCATTTTCCAGCCTAGAAAAACTTCTAAGAAAAATATAATAAACAAAGCAAAAGTGCTTATTAAAGAGAGAGAGAGAGAGAGAGAGAGAGAGAGAGAGAGAGAGAGAGAGAGAGAGAGAGAGAGAGAGAGAGAGAGAGAGAGAGAGAGAGAGAGAGAGAGAGAGAGAGAGAGAGAGAGGCCCTTTAGTGAAAAGTTTTGCAGTTTGGCTAAAGCAGGTTGTCTCAAGTTAACAAAAAAACAAAAGATATATAACAGTCTAGCATAAGACATAGAAGAGGGAGGAGAAAATACTTAGCCAAAATCTGCACAACTTGCAAACTGTGAAACCACAACCAAGCTTTCCCAAAAACCTGTAAAACCAAACTGTTAAACCAAACTGCAAGTCAAACAAAACAAGCCCAGCTTGCTCAAAACTCAACAAGCCAAGCACCAAACCTGTCAAAACAAATAAACAGGCTTATGCAAAAGACTCAAAAATCTTCCAAATAACTAGCTTGCTCAAACCTGCTAACAAGTTGTAGCAAGAACCAAAACAGTTTCAAGCTCAACAAGTAGCCAAACTGCAAGCCTAACACAAAACTTGCAAAGACTGTCATCAAACTATAACAAACAGGCCAACCATAACCAAATTGTTAAATCAAGCCTGCAGTTCAAAGCACAAACTCAGTAAACACCACAACCAAGTTAATTCCAAAACAATACAAACTAACCACAAGCTGGCCAAAACTGCAGAAAACCAACAACATAAGTTTTCAGAATCACTCATCATCAAACATCATATTGAAGAAGAAAGAGGAAGAGTTTTAGAAGCAAAAAAACATAAGTTTCAGAATCGAGTTCATCATCAACAACGAAAAAAAGCAAACAACAGTTTTCAGAAAGTCATTATCATCAAACATCAAACAAATCAAGAGAGAATACAGAGGTACCAGAAAAGGTAGGCCATCATCTCTCTCCACCGCTAGCCTCCAAGGAGCGCCTCCGTCTCACCCCTTTTTCTCCTCTTCATTTCCTTTCTAGAAACGCTCAAGATAAGTTTTTTCCTCAACCCTTTTGCTGCATCTCACACATAAATTCCATGGATTAAAACATGCAAGCAAAAAACATAAACGAACTAAAACCTGTAAAAACCCTAAAAGACAAGAAGTAAATCGTACCGTTCAAGTCACCAGTGAGATCGTTGCAAAGAGAATGAGAAGTGAGAGACGGTGCTCCAGTGGCTAGAGTTTGGAGGGAGTATAAGATCAGCGCTCATGGCCTGAGAAAGATGAAGAAACAGAGAAGAAGATGAGAGGGAGTGGCGCCGCTGTAAAGCCAAACATACAAACCCTAAAGTATGAATGAACCCCTAAGCCAAAAAATTGTGAAAACTTGTCATCTGGGCCTGACCCGCCCCAACAAATGCTTAAGCCCAGCGTTTTTTTTTGCTAGCACCCCTCCTTTCTGACTTTTTCTTGGGCCTTAAACACTTTCCAAATCCTAAGGCCCATATATCAACTCACTCCATTTTATTTTCTTTTGTTTAAAACACTTTTTTTAATTAAATCATTTTAACTAATTTGTTTTTTTTCTTTTAGTAATTAAAAACACTAAGTAACTTTGTTTTATTAAGTTAGTTTTATTTTATTATTAATTAATCTTTTTTAATATAATAAAAATATAAAAAAAAGAATATTTAGTTTAATTTAAATAATTTTTGATCGATTAATAAAAATACGTAAATAATAGGGATTTAGTTTAAAGTAAATTTTTCTTTTAGAACTTTTTCTTTTCATAATTCATAAAACATAAATAATAATATAATTTTTAACCTTTATTTCTTTTAGAATAGATCTTTATTTGTAAATAAATCCATGCATCTCATAACTTACTGATTCTCCTTATTTTATAATTCGTTATAATTTTATGTTGAATAGCGACAGTTCGATTTGGTTGTAACACATAATATTTGGGCTTTATTATCCTTGTGAGACTCATCCCCATTTGTAAATAATTGTACCCCCATCCCCGGATACTTTTTTGTAATAACTTAGACTTTAAATTCCCGCAATTTATTGCTTTCAATATACTGTATAATAATTAGGGTTTGTATGCGAAAATCTAAAATCAATCGCTAGATGACCTAATACAAGAATAAATGCATGAAAATGACAAACACAATTCACACTTGCACCTCTAGGGTAACCTCACTCGTTGCCTCGGAAATGCAATCATGTCCCTCGAATATGAGACACTCTAGCAAATGCCCCTTCGATAAAAAAAGATCGTAGTCCCTCGATGACCCTCGATGTTGCCTTTGATAAAACGATCTCGTCCCTTACAAAATTGCTAGAGCGTCTCACAAGTTGCTTTCAATGATTGTATGCAATGACTCGCGCCTGTCCCGTTTAACATCCTAACACAAGGTTGTTCACCAAATGCAATGGTGAAATAACACAGTCAAAAGGGTTACAAACATAAGAAAGATCTTTGAGTAAAATAGGGTAGACAACTCTTAGTTACTTGATCAAAAGCTTGTAAAACATCCTTGCTACTTTCAAACACACATCACAAAACAATTTCAAAACAATTTTCAAAACACTGAAATATCTTTTCAAAAAGAAAAACACGTTTGTATATATTCAAACAAGAATCATTACAAAGGTTTCCTAGACAAGGCCTCTTTTTCAAAGCATTTTCAAAACCATACACACAAAGCACCATTTCAAAGAGTTGAAAAGCAAAAGCAAGTGATCTAAAACAAGCAACTAAGAGCCCATGGATAACCATGGATGAAAAGGGTGCTTGCACCTTCCCTTTTCATAATATACCCCCCGAACCCAAGAAAACATCTCAAAGGTCTTTCCTGTGCTTTTTGACCTTTCCTTAGGATAAAATAAAAAGTCGGTGGCGACTCTTGCTAAACCGAACAATTGCGAACACAAACGCGAAACCTCAAGTCAGTTCTCCCACCGTATCACAGAACTGGCGACTCTGTCGGGGATAATTCTAAAAGTGGGGTTACCTTAGGGTTTTAGATCACCTGTGCATGTTTATCTTGTTTGCCTTGATTGCTTTACATATTGGTTTCCTTGTTTGGGTTTGTTTTAAATCCTACACCCGGATTTGGGGACACCTTTTAGGTAAGTAGCAATAAACTGTGAGGGAACTGTGCGGGGTATACCGACATGGTTGAAGCAGTGGCTACGTTAGTGCGACATATTTGTGGGTACCGGTAGCCTTTGAGTCAATCAAAGAGAATACGGGGCCGCTGAGTGATGTCATGAAGCACTAACGAACTCTTAGAACCTTACTTGACCATCTTGGCCTTTTTAGGGGTAGTGAGATGACCGGCTTTGGTGCAGTCCGAAGTTGGTATATACTCGATACTACACTCATTGAGGGTTGTTTTCTTGGAATATTTCGGTCGCCAGTAAATTGGCTAAACTGAAACAATGAACACAGAAAATAATCCAGTGATATTGAGCTCCTTAAAACCCGGTTACTATTTATAGGACAGGTTGAGCCAACTAACTTCAAGAGGGTACTTACCTACTTCATGCAAGCCTAAACCTAAGGACTTGTCTGCTTTGTGTGAATTTAATTATCTGTATATACACTTGCTTACTTTTGCATACATGTACATGACATCATAACATCATACCATAGCATTTTCAATAACCATTTCAAGGATCTTAAGGGTCTTTGATGCAGGGTCACGTTGAACCAGACGTCTACCAAAGGGCAAGAGGATTCATTTTCCTCTAAACAAGTGCCATCAAAGATCAAGTACAACAACTTGAATCAAGGGCTATGACCCACTTGACATGGTGAGCTTGATTCTCGTGGAAAGACATCCACCGATACAAAGTCCTCCAATCAAAAATGTTGATCGAAGTTCAACCTCTAACATTTTCTTGTGTTTACACCGCGAGATCCTTGAAAACATGCATCCAAATATCATGCATTGTATCATAACAGGTTTTCCCTTTCAGGTTTCCTTATTTTCTTGCTGTTTATTTCAGTAGAGATGGCTCTAGAGAGGACTGTCAAAGAGATACAGGCTCAAAACGCTCAACTTCAAGAAATGTTCTTGAACCTGTCCCAGGGGCAAGAAGACGTGAAAGCTCTCCTCACAAGGGGCACGGTCCTAGGGAATCCAGGTGGCATCAGGAATGATCAGTTGGAAGGACTATAGATTGAGTTGGCAACAATGAAGATCCAGATGATGGGACAACTGGTGGGCCAGATGGCTCTCATTCAAAACCTGACTCAAGGACAAGAGGAGCTAAATGTCCTCATCAACAAACTACTTTAAGATAACCAAGTGAGGCAAACATCTAGGTTTGAAGATCAAGTCATCATTCAGCCTCTTGTAAGACAAGAAGA
Source organism: Vicia faba (assembly GCA_948472305.1). Lineage (NCBI taxonomy): Eukaryota > Viridiplantae > Streptophyta > Magnoliopsida > Fabales > Fabaceae > Vicia > Vicia faba. Next base: position 976,191,190 of record OX451738.1, on the reverse strand, counting down.
CAAGGGAAAGGCTCCCCAGCTTGCTTCAGGGTCACAAGCCCAACAACAACCTCGCCAGCGTCAACGGGGTAATCGGCGTAAGCAAAATACATCTGGAAGACACTTCACTGGATTGACATACCATTATATCTAGTATTGGAACGTTTGTAGGAGGTCAATCTGACTATTTTAAAGGATCCTCTTCGTAATCCCGATACCTCTGCTCCTGGCTATCACCCCGACGCATTTTGTGTATACCACTCCTATAGTCCTGGACATGACACCGACGACTGTTTGGCTTTGAAAAACAAGATCCAAGATTTGATTGACAGAGGAGTGCTGAAATTCATGTCGGATGGCTAGATGAAAATCTTCCGCTGAGGGTTCTCCACCTAAAATGACAAGTTCGAACTAAGAGACTTTTGTTTCATTTGAATTTTCAAGTTGTGATTTCTTTTGTTATTCAAACAATTATCTGTTGATGTCAAACTCTGTTTCATTAATGCATTGCATATGTTTGTCTTGAATTCATCCATTCGTTTTCACTATTCTTGAATTATGCTTTCTACTTTCTTTATGACATTTAACTCTTGCTAAAAGTTACAAGCCTTTAGAAGGAGGATGACTGAAAATGCCATAATCTCATACAGTATGCTTTTGGACAGACCTTGTTGACGATGTACAGGCGTTTCTTTCAAATCCTATACACTGGAGTTATAAGAAAGATAATCCCTAGTCAACCCCTTCGAGCCAAATAAGTTAGAAGTTTTCTGTTTTAAACACAAATCGAAACCTTTAATCAAACCTGGGGCAGGGTAGTCTCTTAGTTAATTCAAAAGATGCACATCAAAGTCGCAAACTCTCAGTTCGTAATACAACGAAGACATCAAAAACATTCCTTCGGAATCAAAAGACAGTGACGGTTCCTTATCTCATAGGCAGTCATTATCTCTCAAAAAAAGAAAAGCCCACTGAGTCAAAACCTACAAAGGAGGCTTAAGAAAGATGGGGCATCCCGTTGACTATAATCTCAAAAATAAGAACAGTCAGGCAAAAATTAGGGATAATGAATCAAAAGAAAGAGGTCATTACAAATCCTCAACAACATGAAAAATGTTGCAAAAATGACTGCCTTCCCACAAAATTCAACTTGTGTGAACCATCACCAAAACACCGTTCCAGATCCATTTGGAGTTCAAACGCATAATTAACTGAGTTTAGGATTGAAGAACATCGTGAAGAGCAGGTGGGTACAAATACACTTTGAGCCTTTATCCTTTGTTTCTTAAATCGTGAACCAAGCCATGTTACAACCCTTCAAAAGTCCTAATTGAAGCATGGGTTAGTTCGAAAGCATACTGTTACAAAAGGTATCCTGACTCCTGTAAGGCTTTGCTCTAAATCTTGTGTTGAATTTGTCTTATAAAATGTTTTCTGCTAAAAAAACGCATTTTTCAAAACTTCGAGACAAGCATGAACTTTGCATTATTTGAATATCGTTGTTTGCACATGTTTATTTGTTTGACAGTGAAGAAATTCACACAGTGAATGTTCGGATGAACGAAATCTCTCTCAGTGAATAAAATCACTTCAAGTGGGATGACACTCCCGTTGCAAAAATCTCCCATCAACAAAAGGGGACTTGATATGGTATTGTCCAGTAAACCTGGGGCAGTCCGGTCAAGATTTCAGCAAATCTCTCAAAGTCCGGTCAAACTGGGGCAGTCCAATCAAGATTTCAAGAAATCTCTCAATTGCATATTAACTTGGGCAAGTCTCCATCATCGTCGCTTGGGGCATTGAGCGTCAACCTCATAAAAGGGTTACGTACAGTCCAAATTTCCTGGCAGTGTCACAAACATTTGATACTAGGGGCAATGACGAATCTCTCCAAAATCTTTCTGAAATCCTCGAGAAGTTCATCACCTCTCTAGCAGACCAACAGTCATGGGTTTATTTCCCCAACACTTGTCAAGGATTTATTCTCCAAAACAAAATTACATTTTAACAACATTCATAACAAACATAGATTGATCGGAAGGTAAAGATTACTCCATCACTAGTTGGAAGTTACCATCGTCAAAGATTCCTTCATCACCTGTTAGAAGTTACGGTCGTCAAAGATTCCTTCATCACCTGTTGGAAGTTACGGTCGTCAAAGATTCCTTCATCACCTGTTGGAAGTTACGATCATCAAAGATTCCTTCATCACCTGTTGGAAGTTACGGTCATCAAAGATTCCTTCATCACCTGTTGGAAGTTACGGTCATCAAAGATTCCTTCATCACCTGTTGGAAGTTACGGTCGTCAAAGATTCCTTCATCACCTGTTGGAAGTTACGGTCATCAAAGATTCCTTCGTCACCTGTTGGAAGTTACGGTCGTCAAAGATTCCTTCATCACCTGTTGGAAGTTACGATCGTCAAATATTCCTTCATCACCTGTTGGGAGTTACGGTCGTCGAAAATTCCTTCATCACCTGTTGGAGTAACAGACGTCGAGAATTCCTTCATCACCTGTTGGAGTTACAGTCGTCAAAAATTCCTTCATCACCTGTTGGAGTTACAGTCGTCAAAGCTTCCTCCATCATCCGGTTGAATCAAAGTTAACCCAAGAACCTCTCTGTTTTGGTCAGATCGACACTAAGATATCCCTGATTCTTATGCCAGTGGAAGATATTCCGGGTTTTTGATATTTCAGATAAATCTCTCAACGATTTATTCTGATTTTCTTCACTATCAGAGATGAAGAATCCAACTCTTTTATCCTTCATCAGCTCGGGATTTATTTTCCCCAGCGAAAGGTCGTCTTGAAATACATTACACCTCTGTGCATCAGGACATCATGCAACGCAATCTCATTTATTTTGAGAACGTCATTGTTTGATATATGCCACTAACCTTTACCTTTCAGGAAAGGTACAATCAAATTCAAGCGACAAATCTTTTCTTCAGTCGAATAACGGACAAATCCCTAAATCTCGACAAATATTTTCTTCAGTCGAATAACGGACAAATTCCTAAATCTCGACAAAGCTTTTCTTCAATTGAATTACGGACAAGTTCCTAAATCTCAACAGAAATGACCTACCAGCAGAATAACGGACAACTGAAACTCCTAAAAATCTGTTTCTCTCAAGAATGAAGATTCTCATCCTTGAAACCTCAGAAGATTGGTATACTCCCAAGCTCCTGATACCATTAACAGAATGAAGATTCTCATCCTTGAAACCTTAGAAGATTGGTATACTCCCAATCTCCTAATACCGTTAACAGAATGAAAATTCTCATCCTTGAAACCTTAGAAGATTGGTATACTCCCAATCTTCTGACCCAAACGCCTGAATGAAGATTCTCGTTCTTGCTTCCCCAGTAGATTGGCATACTCCCAATCTTCTGACCCAAATGTCTGAATGAAGATTCTCATTCTTGCTTCCCCAGTAGATTGGCATACTCCCAATCTTCTGACCCAAACGCCTGAATGAAGATTCTCATTCTTGCTTCCCCAGTAGATTGGCATACACCCAACCTTCTGACCCAAACGCCTGAATGAAGATTCTCATTATTGCTTCTCCAGTAGATTGGCATACAGCCAACCTCCTGATATTCCCGACAGAATGAAGATTCTCATTCTCAAAGTGACATATTACCTGAATTACTGATATTCCCGACAGAATGAAGATTCTCATTCTCAAAGTGGCATATTACCTGAATTCCTGATATTCCTGACAGAATGAAGATTCTCATTCTCAAAGTGGCGTACACCTTTAACTCCTGAGCTTCTTCCAAACAGGAATGAGCTTTTCCCAGAGTCCTGAGTTTTACTCTCCAACATGATAGCTACTCTTCAGCAGTACAACTACTCCCCACAGAGTTCTTACTCCCCAACAAAATCAAGATTCTCATTCTTGATTTTCCAGAGCTTTCTTTACTCTCAGCATTGAATTTGTGAGAGTTTTTTAATCCCCTACAGATCGAAGATTCTCGTTCTTGGCTCCCCAACACAAATCCCCCTGGAAGAATGAAGATTCTCATTCTCAATTCCTCACAGAGTTTTCAAATATTCCCCAGCAAAGTTCTCCTCAAAACATGAATCCCCAGTAGATTGGCATACAACCCAAACTCTTGACTTTCCCCAGCAGTATAACTTCCCCCCGCAGAGGTTGTCAAAAAGCTTGAAGACACACATACTCTTCAACAGTGGTCCCAAGACTTCTCATTCTCAACGATCAAAGGATTTTCAATCCCCAGCAGCAGTCAAGGATTTATTTTCCCTGACAGCGGTCAAAGATTTCACTATCTCCAGCTATCCAGGATTTATCTTCCTCAGCAAGACGGCTAATCAGCTTACATGCGCATTCATTGCATTCATATATCATAAACATTGACATAACACATATATTGCATCATACATTTCATGCAACATAACTTTGTGTTTCAGCTAATATTTTACCCTTTTAAGGATAAGATTAGCAAGCTTCGACTCCAGAATCATGAAAACAGTTTACGGATGCTTCCTAACACGGATGTTAATCTATCGCTTGTTCAGATTCAACTTTTGAAAACAGTTTACAGATGTTCCCCGACATGGATGCTAATCTATTGCTTATTCAACCTCAACTTCTGAAAACAGTTTACGGATTCTCCAAACATGGATGCTGATCTTTTGCTTATTCAACCTCAACTTCTGAAAACAGTTTACGGATTCTCCAAACACGGATGTTAATCTATCGCTTGTTCAGGTTCACCTTTTGAAAACAGTTTACGGATTCTCCAAACACGGATGTTAATCTATCGCTTGTTCAGATTCAACTTTTGAAAACAGTTTACGGATGCTTCCCAACATGGATGCTAATCTATTGCTTATTCAACCTCAACTTCTGAACACAGTTTACGGATTCTCCAAACATGGATGCTGATCTATTGTTTATTCAACCTCAACTTCTGAAAACAGTTTACGGATACTTCCCAACATGGACGTCAATCTATCGCTTGTTCAGATTCAACTTTTGAAAACAGTTTACGGATACTTCCCAACACGAATGCTAATCTATTGCTTATTCTGACCCCCAGCTCAGAGACGTTCCAAACATGGATACCTTTCTGATACTCATTCTTTCGCCTACAACATACAGTTCAATAAACATTCTTGGATGGCATCTTTAAGCCCATCTCCGACAAGGTTTTGTCACCTTTCCAAATGGCAACTTTAAGCCCATTCCCTCAACTATGCTTTGACGAGTGCAAATTTATGGGCACTCTGGTGTCCAATCATCTTTTACCTTCGAGTCGCGAACGGCGAACTCGCCAATCTAACTCTTCAGTGTCCAATCATCTTTTACCTTCGAGTCGCGAACGGCGAACTCGCCAATCTAACTCTTCAGGTTCAAGAAGATAAAACAGGGGCAACTGTTGTACCCCAAAATGTTCCCTCCCTTTTTCACAAGAAACCACAACCCTAGGGTTTTTCTCTGATTTTAAAGATTTGCTCAAGAATCGATCAAACAGACTTTTCTTTAGCAGTCAATCCAGAATTAGGGTTTTCTCTCGCATTTCTCAAGAGAAATTGAATCCTCATAAATTCAGTTAACTGTTACATTGTTTTCACGCTTGTTCAAATTTACTGATTGTTCTCAAAGCCTGATTATCTGGGATAAGAGATGAGACTTTTGTTTGGAACATTAAGGCATCTGCTTGTTAGTGGAGTGAAAGGTTTTCCGGTTAATGGAATTCTTTCTTGTTTATTATACAGCGCGTATGTTGATTGGAATGTTGTCGCAAGTTATGAGATTGCAGAGTTTTTAGGGATTGCTTGGATTTTAAGTTATCTGTATTGGAAATGCTGGATTGCCGTTTCAGTTTATTTTTAATCAGGAATCTTAAATATAAAAGTGAAGAGGCAAAGGAAAAAAATTGAAAGATATTTGACAGTAGAAATAATTCTTTTGGATAAATATTTTTTATTCATTTCAAATGTTGTTACAAAATTATTTGAATATTGTAAGTTTACAACTTATAATATTTACAATAATAATTGTTTACAACAAATGAAAAGGTCTATCTATTTCTAAGACTAAATCTCCTAAGCTTCAAGTTTCCCCCATGCTCAAGATCTTTGGCTTCTACTTCTTCCTCTATCGTCCAAGTTGCATTCATCTAAAAAAAAATAAGAAAGAAAGGAGATTAGTACAGTTAATTTTTTCAAGCATGAAAAGAAAGAAAAGAAAATCATCATTAAAGTTCGCCGGCCAGAATCAGAATGCTATTTGTTCATCATGTTTTTACTTTTCTCTTTGCAAATCACAAGAAGACTGCTCTTCTTGGTTCACAAAGAGAAAATTAAAAAAAAATACAAATTGAAAAAAAATGCAAGCATACTGAATTACAAAGTGAATATACAAGGCAAACCAAGGCGCCAAATTTCAAACTGTCTAATCACAACAAAACAAAATACCCAAATGCAGTAAACAAACTAAATGCAAAATTGTCAAACATAGGCAAGTTGCAAGGTAAACCAATGCACCAAAATTCAAAACTGTCAAGCATAAGCAAACTGAGTTACAAGACAACTAGAGGCAAACTGTCAAGGCAAAAGTACACAATAAAGAAAATATGCAATCAGAAAAGTACACAATGCAGCAGGTAATACAATGCAGAGGAAAACCAAATTACAAGCCAAAGAGGCTTGTAATAGCCATCATCGTTTTCCAGCCTAGAAAAACTTTTCAGAAAAATATAATAAACAAAGCAAAAGTGCTTATTGGAGAGAGAGAGAAAGAGAGGACCTTTAGTGAAAAGTTTTGCAGTTTGGCTAAAGCAGGCTGTATCAAGTTAACAAAAAAACAAAAGATATATAACAGCCTAGCATCATACACAGAAGAGGGAGCAGAAAATACTTAGCCAAAATCTGCACAGCTTGCAAACTGTGAAACCATAGCCAAGCTTGCCCAAAAACCTGTAAAACCAAACTGTTAAACCAAACTGCAAGTCAAACAAAACAAGCCCGGCTTGCTCAAAACTCAACAAGCCAAGCACCAAACCTGTCAAAACAAACAAATAGGCCTATGCAAAAGACTCAAAAATCTGCCAAATAACCAGCTTGCTCAAACCTGCTAACAAGTTGTAGCAAGAACCAAAACAGTTTCAAGCTCAACAAGTAGCCAAACTGCAAGCCTAACACAAAACTTGCAAAGACTGTCATCAAACTATAACAAATAGGCCAACCATAACCAAACTGTTGAATCAAGCCTGTAGTTCAAACCACAAACTCAGTAAACACCACAACCAAGCTAATTCCAAAACAGTACAAACTAACCACGAGCTGGCCAAAACTGCAGAAAACCAACAAACTTGTGAAGACTGTCAAACCAAACCCTCAACAAACAGGGTTTCAGAAGTTTATAGAAAACTTCATCATCAACCAACAATCACATTCATCATCAACACATTCAAAGGCCAAATCAGTTTCAGAAAAACATCATATTCAAAAACAACATAAGTTTTTAGAATCACTCATCATCAAACATCAGAGCCAAGAAGAAAGAGGAAGAGTTTTAGAAGCAAAACAACATAAGTTTTCAGAATCACTCATCATCAAACATCAAAGCCAAGAAGAAAGAGGAAGAGTTTTAGAAGCAAAACAACATAAGTTTCAGAATCGAGTTCATCATCAACAACGAAAAAAGCAAACAACAGTTTTTAGAAATTCGTCATCATCAAAAATCAAACAAATCAAGAGAGAATACAGAGGTACCAGAAAATCTAGGCCATCATCTCTCTCCACCACTAGCCTCCAAGGAGCACCTCCGTCTCACCCCTTTTTCTCCTTTCCATTTACTTTCCAGAAACGCTCAAGGTAAGTTTTTTCCTCAACCCTTTTGCTGCATCTCACACATAAATGCCATGGATTAAAACATGCAAGCAAAAAACATAAACGAACTAAAACCTGTAAAAACCCTAAAAGACAAGAAGAAAATCGTACCGTTCAAGTCACCAGTGAGATCGTTGCAAAGAGAATGAGAAGTGAGAGACGGTGCTCCAGTGGCTAGAGTTTGGAGGGAGTATAAGATCAACGCTCATGGCCAGAGAAAGATGAAGAAACGGAGAAGAAGATGAGAGGGAGTGGTGCCGCTGTAAAGCCAAACTTACAAACCCTAAAGAATGAACGAACCCCTAAGCCAAAACAATTGTGAAAACTTGTCATCTGGGCCTGACCCGCCCCAACAAATGCTTAAGCCCAACGTTTTTTTTGCTAGCACCCCTCCTTTCTGACTTTTTCTTGGGCCTTAAACACTTTCCAAATCCTAAGGCCCATATATCAACTCACTCCATTTTATTTTCTTTTGTTTAAAACATTTTTTTTAATTAAATCATTTTAACTAATTTGTTTTTTTTCTTTTAGTAAATAAAACACTAAGTAACTTTGTTTTATTAAGTTAGTTTTATTTTATTATTAATTAATCTTGTTTAATATAATAAAAATACAAAAAAAAAGAATATTTAGTTTAATTTAAATAATTTTTGGTTTTCTTTAACCCTAGTTATCGATTAATAAAAATACGTAAATAATAGGGATTTAGTTTAAAGTAAATTTTTCTTTTAAAACTTTTTCTTTTCATAATTCATAAAACACAAATAATAATATAATTTTTAATCTTTCTTTCTTTTAGAATAGATCTTTATTTCTAAATAAATCCATGCATCTCATAACTTACTGATTCTCCTTATTTTATAATTCGTTATAATTTTATGTTGAATTGCGACAGTTCGATTTGGTTGTAACACATAATATTTGGGATTTATTATCCTTGTGAGACTCATCCCCATTTGTAAATAATTGTACCCCCATCTTCGGATACTTTTTTGTAATAACTTAGACTTTAAATTCCCGCAATTTATTGCTTTCAATATACTGTATAGTAATTAGGGTTTGTATGCGAAAATCTAAAATCAATCGCTAGATGACCTAATACAAGAATAAATGCATGAAAATGACAAACACAATTCACACTTGCACCTCTAGGATAACCTAACTCGTTGCCTCGGAAATGCAATCATGTCCCTAGAATATGAGACACTCTAGCAAATTCCCCTTCTGTAAACAAAGATCGTAGTCCCTTGATGACCCTCGATGTTGCCTTCAATAAAACGATCTCCCCCCTTACAAAATTGCTAGAGCGTCTCACAAGTTGCTTTCAATGATTGTATCTGATGACCCGCGCCTCCCCCGTTTAACATCCTAACATAAGGTTGTTCACCAAATGCAATGGTGAAATAACACTGTCAAAAGGGTTAAAAACATAAGAAAGATCTTTGAGTAAAATAGGGTAGACAACTCTTAGTTACTTGATCAAAAGCTTGTAAAACATCCTTGCTACTTTCAAACACACATCACAAAACAATTTCAAAACAATTTTCAAAACACCGAAATATCTTTTCAAAAAGACAAACACCTTTGTATATATTCAAACAAGAATCATTATAAAGGTTGCCTAGACAAGGCCTCTTTTTCAAAGCATTTTCAAAACCATACACACAAAGCACCATTTCAAACAATTGAAAAGCAAAAGCAAGTGATCTAAAACAAGTAACTAAGAGCCCATGGATAACCATGGATGAAAAGGGTGCTTGCACCTTCCCTTTTCATAATCTACCCCCCGAACCCAAGAAAACATCTCAAAGGTCTTTCTTGTGCTTTTTGACCTTTCCTTAGGATAAAATAAAAAGTCGGTGGTGTGATCGGTGGGAATGAGAACTGACTGTTTTGGAATGCTGGTTCGCGTTTGCGTTTGTTTTCGCAAAATGCCGCGGTAAGCAAAAGTTGCCACCGTCTTTTATTTTATCCAACAACGAAATGACAAAAGCACAGAAAAATTCCTTTTCGAGATATTTCTCGGGTTCGGGAGGTAGATTATAGAAAGGGAAGGTGTTAGCACCCTTTCTATCCGTGGTTATCCACGGGCTCTTAGGTACTTGCTCATTGTGTTTTCAAAAGTTTGCTTTTCTTTGTGTTTGTGGGTTTGAAAAGAGTTTTTGTTTTGAAGAGGGTGTAAGTGCGAAAAGTTTTGTTTTGTTTTAAAAGGAGCAAGTACTTAAGAACCATCTACCTACTCGAAAAGGAATTAAACTATGCTAGTGTCCTTTAGACAATGCTATCCCACTATTGAGGAGTAGGTAGCATCGTCGTTGGAGTTTTCGGGTCAATTCGATTAAGGGACGTGTGGTCACTAAAGCAATGTAAGGATGCCTTAGCGGTAACCCTAATATCCTAGATCATTTTTCCGAGGCAACTATGATCTTTGGACAAGAAGGCGACCTCTGAAACTTCCTATACTCAATGACCACATTCGAAGGCAACCAGGTGAGGTGTACCCTAAGAGTGCGCATGTGCGAGTGTGTTATTTCGGTTAATTTTATCTGTACATGTCATGGGTGAGCTATGGTGATTTTAGGTTAAAGATTGATCTTGTCATGCATTGCCTAATTATCAAACATCTAACAGTTAATATTGCGCGGAAATTAAATTGCGGGAAATTAAATCTAAGCTATTACAAGGCGTCGGGTATTTACATCGCCAAAAACAAACCCTTTAATTTAAATTGCAGAAAATAAAAGAAAGCGATAAATAAATAAATTCCTATTGAAACTTTTACATACTGTAAGCAATTACAATATTGGATGAAAATAAGACGCGTGCGAGAAAATTAGATCGGCGCATTTTTAGGGTTTTGACCTTTTTTATTAAAGAAAGCATATTTTTTGTTATTTTGAATTAAATTAAATTAAACCTAAGTTAATTAATTAATTAAATAATAAAAAATATATATTTTTGGGTTTTTTATATTTAAGGAAATAAAATAAAAATGATCAAAATTATTAAAACCTAATATTCTAAATTGATTTTAATTTATTGCAAAAAATATTAAATGTTACACATATTTAAGACTAAGTTAATTAATTAATATTTATTTACAAAATAAAGTGATGAAATTAAATTTAATAAATAAAAATAATGTTTTTTATGTTTTCTGATTTTATTAGGAAAATTATTAATTAGTTAGTATAAATAATAATAATAATTAAAAAAAACAATTAAACTAAAAGAAATATAAAAAAGAAAAGAGATAACCCAATGGGGGGTGTTGGCCCAAATCTGAAGGTGGATCTGGAAATTATGAGGCCCAAATCAAGCCAGCCTTGTTTGACTTTCATCATTCCACGCTTATGCATTGACTGGAGAATATGGTGGGCACTCAATCTTGGCCCTTGGATTGATCTGAAACCACCTGGCGCCTGATGGGATGAGCGATATGGTGGACCAACGCCTTGGAGAGTACATGCAATTGCCTGGAGAAAAAATACACAAATGTATTGGGGGACCTGGGATTCGAACCCAGGTCCCAAGGGGTTTTCCACTCACGCTTCCACCAACTGAGCCATGCTGCCTATTCGATAATGGAATACAAAACAAATAATATATTGAAAATATTTAATATGCCTGGGAATTAAAAAAAACGCGCTAAACATATTTGAACGGGCCAATGAAGACGAGCCACGCCTTTGTCTTCTTCAACAAGACCTGGTCTTTTTCCTGCGGATTTGGATCCGCAACAAAATTCGTGGCTCAATCCCAAAATCATCCCTAGGCCATAGAAACGACTTTTGGGACCATCACCTTACTCGTCTCTCTTCCCTGAACTCAACCATGTCCATGGTTTGCCTTAATTTCACCTGTAATTGAAACTCCTTAAAGCAAAGAACGCAAACCCTAGATTCGGACATTATGTTACAGGCCATGAAAATGAAATTGAATATTGCAAAAAGCTTAGAAATCATACAAGGAACAAGAATATGCTAATGTTTTGTCAAAAAGATGCAAGAATGAGGAGTTATGTTTTCGTGCACAGGCCCATATTCGTGGATACTTACAGCGCGTTTTAGGAGGTTTCAAGACTTGGTTTTAATTCCAATCGCTTCAGTAGACGTCCAGCAAGAGATTAGCGTCAAGTTTTTGCTTTGAATCGAGCTCTAAGATCGTTTTTAGATTCCACTTTTCCCAAGCTTTTTTCAATTTTGGTTTTGCCATTTCTGCAGTTCTCAGCTCATGTCCTTGATATGTATGGCTTGTGTGTGTATATGGGAATGAATTAGGCCAAGAGTTGGGCTTTCAATCCATGTGCATTCAAGGTTTGAGATTTGATATGATCACCATTGATAAAGTTTCCAAAATTGTATCAAATCTGATATTTTATGCACAACAATGCTTGATACGAATTTGATTAGGTGTATCTTGGTAATGAAGACCTGTAATGATCAAAAAAATCTCATTCCATTAATTTTTGGATTTTATTTGAATTAATATTGATTTAAAATGATTTAAATCAATAAAAATTAAATAAAATAGAAAAATAAATGATTGGTCATGAAATTGAAGATGGGACACGTGTGTGGTGTGAAAAGACCAAATCAAGTGGAAAAAAGTGGGCCCTTTTGTCAAAAATTGGAGTTTTGAGGATAGTTGACTTTTGGCAATTTTGGAAAAATGCCCAACTTCAACAATGCATAACTTCTTCAATTTTGAACTTTTGGAAGTATTCATTGACTTTTTAGAAACCTTGAGATGTCCTATAACCAACATTTTTTGTCTCATCTCATTTTGATATTCCATTCTCAAGTTATAAGCTTTGGCAAAAAAAGGTGTTTTTGTTGACTTTCAAAAATGACCCATAATGTCCAAATTTGTAACTTTTTGTGAGAGAATTTCTTGATCTTGGGGTGTGAAGATGGATTGTAGGAAATTTCATCCTATTCAAAATGGGCTTTGGATGGGTAATTTCTCATAAAGTATGAGAAATATATGCTTGGTCAAAGTTGAGTTGACTTTTCCTACAAAACCCTAATTTAGCAACTTTTGAATCTTGAGCAATCCTTGATGAATCATGATCAACCCTTGATAAAATGATGAATTATCCTTAAAAATGAGAATGTTGACAAAAAATCTTGAGGTTTGACTGTCCATAGGTCACAGTTGACTTTTGCCCTAGCACAATCGATTTTTGGACCTCTTGAGCAATCGACTGACCAAAATTCCTCTACAAGGCTTAGAATTTGACATGGATGAACTTTAGAACATATTAGGACATTGGGGAGCACTTGAGGCCATTTGGATGCAAGGACCTTGATGCAACACAGAACCCTAATTTTGAATTGACTGCCTTAGGAGGTGATTTAACTGTCCAACTCTTGAGCCATCTTGAACAACTTGGAGATGATTCTTGACCTATCTTGAGAAATATGGGAGGGAAAATTTTGGGGTACAACAGTTTCCCCTGTTCAATCTTCTTAAACCTGAGGATATAGATTGGCGTTCAGGCCTTTCGTGATCCAAAGGTGGAAGATGATTGAACACTAGAGTGCCCAGAAATTTGCACTCGCATGAAGTAGTATTTGTCTTGTGATGTCGGGAATGGGCTTACAGATGCCATTTGGAGATTGATAATTGGAGATGGGCTTAAAGATGCCATCCGAAGGAGTGTCGATCGCGTAAGAGATTCCTTAGCGAGAGCTTGCATACCTGTCATTGGGGGAGATTCCGCTGGGGAATGTTGTTCTTTATCTTAGGAGAAATAGAACTTTAGGAGCTTCAGTCGTCCGTTATTCTACTGGGGAATTATCTCTGTTGAATTTTAGGAGCTTCGGTCGTCCGTTATTCTATTGAGGAATCATTTTTGTTGAAGAGGTGAGAGTGAACTACTATCTGGTCGTAACCCAGGCTTCATAGTGATAAGACCGACTGCTATATGGTTGTAATCCAGGCTTTACAGTGACTTACTGGGGAGATGAGATTAAACTTGCTATCCGGTCGTAATCCAGGCTTTGCAATTTCTCACTTCTTATCTGGTCGAAATCCAGGCTTCAGAACAAATCAAGTGGTTATCCGATCGCATCCGGGCTTCAACTTGAATTTAGGGCACACTAATATCCGACCGACTCCGGGCTTCTTAGTAACTGTCCATGTAAACTGCTATTTGGTTGGAATCCAAGCTTCATAGTGTCTTGTACCGCTATCTGGTCGTGATCCAGGCTTCACGATGTGTTATACCATTATCTGGTCGAATCCAGGCTTCATGGTGTCACGTACTGCTATCTGGTCGAATCCAATCTTCACAATACCTCACTTCTTATCTGGTCGAAATCCAGGCTTCAGAACAAATCAATTGGTTATCCGGTCACATCCGGGCTTCCCTTTGACAGTTTGGTTTACTAATATCTGGTCAAATCCGGGCTTCATAGTAACCGGCTGGGTAAACTGCTATTTGGTCGTAATCCAAGCTTCACAGTGTCCCTTAATGCTATCTGGTCGTAATCCAGGCTTCACGATGTATCATACCACTATCTGGTCGAAATCCAGGCTTCATGGTGTTCGGAGGCATCAAGATACTATCCGGTCGTACCCGGGCTTCATAACTTTTATTAAAGATATACCACTATCTGGTCGTAATCCAGGCTTCATAGTACTCTTGGTTGCTATCTAGTCGTAATCTAGTCTTCACAACATCTTCTACCATTATCTAGTCGTAATCCAGGCTTCATGGTCTTGTATTGCTTTCTGGTCGTAATCCAGGCTTCACAATAACTTGTTGAGCTGTTATCCGGTCGTGATCCGGGCTTCACGGCTTATGTTTATGATATACCACTATCTGGTCGAATCCAGGCTTCATGGTGCTTACTGAGCTGTTATTCGGTCGTAATCCAGGCTTCATGGCTCACTGGGGAATAAACTATTATCCGGTCGTTCTACGGGCTTCATAGCTTACTTTTGAGAGATATCACTATCTGGTCGTAATCCAGGCTTCGCGGTAGTCTGATATTGTTATCTGGTCGTAATCCGGGCTTCACAATATGCTGTAGAAATCAAGATACTATCCGGTCATACCCGGGCTTCATAACTTGAATTTTGATTGTATCTTTCCTGAAAGGTAAAGTTCAGTCTTATGCAATGCATGATATGGATCAAACAATGATGTTCTCAACATAAATGAGATTGTATGGTATGATGCGTATATGCATGTATCATGATGTATGGACATGTAATGTCTTAGCTGGGGAAAATAGATCCCGGAGCTGCTGGAGAATAAAGTTGAATGCTTTGCTTCCGCCAGGGATGGTGGACGAAGATGATTGTGAGAATAAACCTGCAGGAGAAAAGAACTCCGTTGGGGAATAAACTGGTGAAGAGATTACTCTGAGGGGAATTACTCTGTGAGGAAGAGATGTTCTGCTGAAGATTTTAACGATAAACTCCGCTGGGGATTCCGCTGATGAACTCTCTTGGGGATGGATTACTATTGCTGGTGACACTGAATCTGTTGAGGATTGAACTCCTGATTAGGAAAAGGAAAGAACTTCGCTGGGGATGATCTTATGCTTGCTGGGGTACATCTTTATACTCTGTTGAGGAATATTAAGACCTTCTGGGGATACCAACCCTTTTTAGCGCTGACGGTGGATGAACTCTGCTTGGGGAGAGTATTGTTGATTCGTCCGTAGTTGAAAATCTCAGCTGAGAGAGCTATCATTACTGTCTTACCCTGCGGGGAATGAAGGTATCTTAGCCATATTCTTCAGTTGGATGTACCTTGGTATCTGGTGGACAGAGCAACTTGTACAGTTCGGGCAATTCTTATTTTCCCCTGTTTCTATTATTACCAGTAACTCATCTTTCGTTTCGTATGTACATATTTATGATCAGCAATTAATGTCAAATGCATATATCAAAAATGAACATTGGACGCTCTTTGCAAAACAAAACAGTTAAAGGAAAAACAACTTGAAATTTCTGAAAATGAAGTTGTATTGATTTTGAAGTTTGGCCTGAAAATAGGCGTTTTTGTACAAGAGGCTGACGTCCTAGTAAGAGAACACCGCCGAACAAATATAATTTATACAATTTGTGAAAAGGAAACAAAACAGCTATGTGAATCATCCCACTGGGTTCCAACTCTGCTATTGCCTTTATATCTTCAAGCATCTCATCACTTTGTTGCTTAGTTGAAGATGAATCTGATTGATTAATGTCGTCCAAGCTTGATAGTCGATACCGAAGTCTGGATGCGAGGTGATCTAATGAGACATAGTGTTACGCTTTGATCCCTAACTTTTTCCTGGACTGCCCTTTCGGGTTTTCAGTCCATTGGGATACCCATTTTTGCCCAAGCCGCCTTTTCAGGTTTTCGACTTGCCGGGTGTACAAATTTTTTTTTCCATCCCTTATTTTTTCCCGAACCCTTTTGGTTTGCCGGGAAGCCCTTATTTTTGCCTAGGCTAGTCAACCTAGCGGGTCTTTGATTATGCGTAGTATCTTTTCACTATGTCTGCATTGACGGGGTGAGGAAGGTCGTCACCATCCATGGTGGTTAGAATCATAGCTCCTCTTGAGAAAATGTTCTTAACCACAAATGGCCCTTCATAAGTAGGGGTCCATTTGCCCCTGGGATCACCTTGAGGTAAGATAATGCGCTTGATTACCAGGTCCCCAACTTGATACTCTTGTCGTCTGACTTTCTTGTTAAATGCCTTGATCATTCGTTTTTGGTACATCTGACCATGACAAATAGCAGTGAGTCTCTTTTCGTCAATTAGGTTCAATTGATCAAGTCGGGTCTGAATCCATTCATCTTCGCTCAAACATGCATCCTTCATGATTCGAAGAGAGGGTATCTGAACTTCAATAGGCAAGACTGCCTCCATGCCGTAAACCAAGGAATAAGGTGTTGCCCCTGTTGACGTCTGCGTTGAGGTACGGTATCCATGGAGAGCGAATGGTAACATCTCGTGCCAATCTTTGTATGTCACTGTCATCTTCTGCACAATCTTCTTAATGTTCTTATTAGCCTCTTCAACAGCCCCATTCATCTTCGGCCGGTAGGGAGAAGAGTTGTGATGCTGTATCTTGAATTGCTCGCAGAGCTCAGTGATCATCTTATTGTTGAGATTGGTACCATTGTCCGTAATGATCCTCTCTGGTACACCATATCGACAAATCAGATTATGCCGAATGAACTGTGCCACGACATTCTTGGTTACAGTAGCAAAGGAGGCTGCTTCAACCCACTTCGTAAAGTAATCAATTGCTACCAGGATGAAACGATGCCCGTTGGATGCCGTAGGTATGATCTCGCTGATCATATCAATGCCCCACATTGCAAAAGGCCAAGGTGTCGTCAAGATGTTCAGAGGAACTGGAGGTATGTGCACCTTATCAGCATAGACCTGGCACTTGTGACATGTCCGAGAATGCTGATAATAGTCGGCTTCCATTGTGGACCAATAATATCCTGCCCGAAGGATCTTCTTTGCCATGGTGTGTCCACTGGAGTGAGTTCCGAAAGTACCATCATGTAACTCTGCCATAATCCTTTCTGTTTCATTCTTATCCACACAATGCAGTAAGGTCGAATCATGGTTACGCTTGTAAAGGATGCCATTGCTGATGAAGAACTTCGCCACGAACCTCCTCAGGAACTTCTTATCATTAACAGATGCACCCTCGGGGTACTCCTGAGCTTTAAGATACCTCTTCACCTTATGATACCAGGGCTTTCCTGTTACTTCTTCAGTCTCAAGATCATAACAATGCGCAGGTTCGTCCAATCTTTCAATAATGATCAGGGGAGCTTCGTTGTCCCAATTGACTTTGAACATAGAAGACATTGTATCCAGCACGTCCGCCAACTGATTCTCCTCTCTAGGGAAGTGTTCAAAGGTTATCTCCTCGAAATGGGGAAGCAACATTAATACATACTCCTTGTAAGGAATAACGTTTGGGTGTTTCGTATCCCACTCGCCTTTGATCTGACTGATCACAAGAGTGGAATCTCCGAAGACACTTAGAAACTTAATCCTTAGGTCAATTGTTGCTCGAAGACCCATAATGCACGCTTCATACTCCGCCATGTTATTGGTGCAGTTGAAACATAGTCAGGCGGTGAACGGAGTATGAGAGCCTTTAGGAGATATGATCACGGCACCAATGCCATTACCCAAAGCATTTGAAGCTCCATCAAAGTACATAGACCATCGGGATCCCTCCTCAGGTCCTTTATCCGGTCCAGGTGTCTCACAATCAGTTATCAACATGATATTCTCGTCCGGGAATTCAAAGTTCATAGACTGGTAATCATCCACTTCCTGATGTGCCAAATGGTCTGCCAATACACTTCCCTTGATTTCTTTTTGAGTTGTGTACTGGATGTCATACTCAGTCAAGATCATCTTCCATCTTGCTATTCTTCCGGACAAGGCAGGCTTTTCGAATATATACTTGATTGGATCCATCTTTGAAATCAATAGAGTAGTGTGAGTCAACATATACTGTCTCAGCCGGCGAGCAGCCCATGCTAAAGCGCAGAAAGTTTTCTCGAGCAGTGAGTATCGGGTCTCACAGTTGGTACACTTTTTGCTAAGGTAATAAATAGCATGCTCTTTTCGGCCAGACTCGTCATGCTGACCCAGCACACACCCCATTGAGTTGTCAAGTACTGTCAAGTATAAGATCAAAGGTCTCCCTTCAACTGGTGGCATTAGGATAGGCGGCTTCTAGAGATACTCTTTGATTCTTTCGAAATCGGCCTGGCATTCATCGTTCCAACGTACCACTTGATCTTTCTTCAGTAACTTGAAGATTGGCTCACAAGTAGCTATTAGGTGCGAGATGAAACGGGCAATGTAGTTCAGTCGTCCCAGAAAGCCTCTGACCTCTTTCTCTGTTCTGGGAGCTGGCATCTCTTGTATAGCTTTCACCTTGGTAGGGTCCACTTAAATACCTTTGTCGCTTACGACGAAACCCAGTTGCTTACCAGATCTCACCCCGAAGGTGCACTTGTTCGGGTTCAACCACAACTTGTACAACTTCAACTTGTCAAACAGCTTCTGTAGATGGTCAAGGTGTTCTTCCTCAGTCTAGGAACTTGCAATCATATTGTCGAAGTATACTTCAATCTCATGATGGATCATGTCATGAAACAAAGCAACCATGGCACATTGATACGTTGCCCCAACATTTTTTAACCCAAAAGGCATGACCTTGTAGCAAAAGGTACCCCACTGAGTAACAAAGGTGGTCTTCTCCATGTCTTCGGGAGCCATCTTTATCTGATTATATCCAGAGAAACCGTCCATAAAGGAGAAGACCTTGTGCTGAGCAGTATTGTCAACCAGAACGTCGATATGAGGTAGAGGGAAATCATCCTTGGGGCTCGCCCTGTTCAGATCCCTGTAGTCAACACACATTCAAACCTTCCCATCCTTCTTTGGCACAGGAACCACATTGGTGACCCACTGAGGGTAAGAAGTCACTGCTAGAAAACCGGCGTCAAATTGTTTCATAACTTCAGCCTTGATTTTCTCAGACATTTCTGGGCGTATTCGGCGAACCTTCTGTTTTACGGGAGGACAATCTTCCTTGGTAGGCAGGCGATAAACCACAATGTAGGTATCCAAACCAGGCATATCTTTGTAAGACCAAGCAAAGATCTCAACGTAGTCACGCAACATATGAATCAACCGTTGTTTCACATTAGGCTCCAGATTAGCACCAACCTTGACTTCCTTCTTGTCTGTCTCAGTACCCAAATTCACTGTTTCCACTGGCTCTTCATGTGGTTGAATGGCCCTCTCTTCCTGGAATAGTAGTCTTGCAAGTTCACCAGGAACTTCGCAATCATTTTTACCTTCATCTTCGGCTAAGTTGATCGGATTTTCGAAGTCATAACTGGCAGTAGTAAAGTCGTTACCAGTGAGATCCATAGTGGATGTGGACCTGTATATGTGAGTGTGTGTAAAATAGTTGTTTTGCAATATATAATAAAGAAAAACAAGGAGCGCAAAATTTGAAATGTAAGAACTTCCAATGCTTTTATTAATGATATATGAAGATGACACACAAAAGCCCTCACAAATGAAGCCACGGTGCCCCGGGTAAGACACCGGGCCATAAAGTTTCAAAACATTGTCTATTACAAATTCAAAACAAAAAGTTTCATTACTGGGTAACAAAAGTAATAGGGATGAAGTCCTTTGCTGTCCAGTTGCTTAATCCTCCATTGGCAGTCGGGTAGATCCAACTGTCGATATTAAACTCTTCATCATCATCATCCCTGATAGCATTTACCCCTGCCTCTTGCTTAGGCTTCTCTGGTGCTCCGAACTAAATGTCCTTCGCATCAATTAAGTCTTGTATGTTACTTTTCAGGCTCCAACAATCATTTGTATTATGCCCCGAGCTATCGGAGTGATAAGCACAGCGGGCGTTAGGGTTATACTTTGGTGACGTTGTATTTGAATTCTTTGGGGCTTCCCTTAGAGTCACCAGATTACTCTTCAGCAACTGTGGCAGAATCTGAGATAAGGTCATGCTGAGATGAGTGAATTTCCTCTTAGGTCTCTCTTCCTTTTGTTGATTGTTGTACTGAGGAGCACCAGCAGGTTTTGAAATAACAACTGCATTGACAACTTGGCGGTGTTCAGGTCTATCCTGTCTTCTTGCACTGTAGACATCACTGGACTCCTTCTTAAACGGCTTCTTCTCGGTGCTTGATGACGCACCCTTCTGTATCTTCCTAGCCTTAATACCAGCTTCAATCCTCTCACCAGTCAAAATAAGATCTGTAAACCCAGATGAAGAGCTTCCAATCAAGTGGTTGAAAAATGGACCAGACAGGGTCCCCAAAAATATGTTAACAAGTTCCCGATCAGCTAAGGGTGGTTGTACTCTTCCGACGAGGTCCCTCCACTTCTGAGCATAATCTTTAAATCCTTCACCCATTCCCATTGACATACCCTGGAGTTGGGTACGCGTAGGAGCGAGGTCGGAGTTGTACTGATACTGCCTGTAGAATGCAGTAGCCAAATCTTCCCAGTTGCGGATACTGGCTTCGTCTAACTGATAGAACCACTCAAGCTGAGTCCCTGAGAGACTGTCTTGAAAGAAATGGATCCATAAGTTCTTATCAGCAGTGTAAGGTTGGATCTTCCTCACATATTACCAGAGGTGCAGCTTCGGACAGGAAACGCTGTCATACTTGGCAAAGGCTGGTGCCTTGAATTTATGGGGAATCACCACCCCAGATGATAGACCTAGATCTCCGAAGTCCAGACCGGGCACCTTCTGAATTTCCATAGCGTTCAATGGTCTTCCAGTTGTTTGTATTTATCCTCAGCAGGAGGATACTGTTCTTCATCGTAGTCTGTCTCGTTGTCGGAGACCACAGAGCTAGGAGCCCTCCTTTCTTGTGGACTATGTGATCGGTGGATTTAGAACTGACTGTTTAACGCTGGATCGCGAAATGTCGTGGAAGCAAGAGTCGCCACCGTCCTTTATATTCTCCAACATGGACAGGACAAAAGCACGGCAAAATTCCTTATGAGATAGTTTCTCGGTTCGGGAGGTAGATTTATAGAAAGGGAAGGTGTTAGCACCCTTTCTATCCGTGGTTATCCACGGGCTCTTAGATACTTGCTCGTTGTGTTTCCAAAATGTTTGTTTGCTTTTCAACTGTGAGTGGGTTTTGAAAAAGTTTCGTTTAAAGATTTCAGAATAACTCTTGTATCAGTCCTCAAGAGTGTTTGAAAAATTATTTTAAAAGCTTTTCGAAAGTGTCGGTGTGAAAAGGTTTTTGTTTTTTTTAGAAGAGCAAGTATCCATGAGTCATCTACCTACCCTAAGGAATTAGGCTGTGTAAATGTCCTTAAGGTAGTGCCATCCCACCATTGAGAGGTAGGTAGCACCACCGTTGGAGGTGTTCGGGTCAATTCGAGTGTTAGGGACGTTGTGGTCACCGGAGCAACAACAGGACACCTTAGAAGCTACCCTTATGTCCTTGATCCTTTTTTAATCTGAGGCAACCTTTTAGAGGCAACTATTCCGAGGCAACCGTTTCGAGGCAACTATTCTGAGGCAACCGGATCATGGACATAAGGACTTACTAAAACGTCTTATACTTGACGACCACGTTTCGAAGGCAACAGGTGAGGCGTACCCTAGAAGTGGTGTGTGTATTTGTGTGTTATTTTCATGTCAATATTTATCTTTGATCATGGCATTGTGAGCTACGCTTGTTTTTAGTTAACATACATTCTTTTATGCAATTTAGAATTTAAGAGTGCGGAAAGTAAAAGACGGAAACATAAAAGCTACGCTATTACAAGGCGCGGGTCTATACATCGCCAAAATACAAAGACCCGTTTGATAAAATGCGGAAAGTAAAAAGACCTAATTACTATTACAATCCTTGAGCAGTTACATAATATTCAAAAAGAAAATAATACGCGAAAGGAAATCGAACGTCCGAGGGTTTTGACCCTTTTGAAATTAAATTGAATTAAAAAGCTAATTAATTATTTAATTGAAGAAAAGAAGGAAAAGAAAATGTTTTTATGTTTTTGGTATTTAATGAAAATAAGAAAAGAATTAAAATTAGAAGGAAACCCTAGTTCTAAATATTTTAATTATTAATAAAAAGAAATATTAAAGCCACTCTAATTTACTAATTAATTAATATACATGTTTATTTACAAAAATAAATAGTAATTATAATAATAAATAATGAGAAAAATAATTAATTAAGAAAAAGATGAAAAATGTAAAAAAACCCTAAGTCTAGATATTTTTTATTTATTAAGAAAAGGATTAAAGTTTAAAACCTAAATTAACTAGATTAATTATTAAAATTTATTTACAAAAATATTAATGGGTAAATTAATAAATAATTAACATATTTTGTATTTTTCTGTTTCTGATTTTTTATTATGAAAATTATTTTATGGAATTAAAGAAAACAATTAAAAATAATTAAAAGAATAATAAAATAAAATTGAAAAGAAAATAAAATTAAAAAAAAAGGCAAACCAAGGGGGTATCAGGCCCCAAAGGGAGGTTTTTTGAAGTAAATCTGGCCCATCAGCATAGGCCTTGCTTGACTTTTGGTATCACGTGTGGGATGGTTGACTGAGGTGCACTCTGGTCTTTACTCTGCAGCCTTCAGATTGGACCTTGAAGCCACTTGTCAGGCTAGCGCATGAGCATGTATGGTGGAACGTTTGATGGAAGCTGCATGGGAATACGTTAAGACAAAAATTATGCAATATGTGGGGGACCTGGGAATCGAACCCAGGTCCCAAGGCTTGCAACACATGTCCTCCACCATCTGAGCTAGGCAACGCATTTGTATACATAATGAAAAACAAATATTATATAAAAAAAACAATGGTTAGTGATGTAAAATAAAAAAACGCGCCAGATTTTGAATGCTCCAACCATGTGATGACACGCTAGCTTTCTTCTTCGCTTATCTGTAAAAACATAAAACAAGTAGAGGGGGTTTTAAACCCCCACAAAGCACAGCCATGAAAAATTGCGAATAGAAGATGCCTTAATATAAAAAGGGCGCGAGGTCATCATTCAGTTCGTATGGAGCTCCTGAATTCAATGGCATAGGTCTCAATGTCCAATTTTTCCATATAAGGAAAGCCCTATTTTGGAGCTTCTGAAACCCTAGGTTTCATCAATGGTGGATTTGGCTACAGGTAGTGTTAGTCCAATTGAACGTTACCAATCGCTTCAGAAAGAAGTTAGTAACATAAATCAACAATCAAAACACATGAATGATGCGTGAAAATTAAAAATCGATTATGGACATTTTTGTGAAAAGCGCGACTCAGTTCTACCGTTTCTTGGAGTATGGAAGCTTGTTCTTGATGCCAATAGTTTCCTAGCAATGTCAGTAAGGCAGTGGAAGTGTTTTGAAGCCTTGAATCGCCCTGCAAATGTGATTTCAGATTCCATGTTTTTGATGAAAAGTTGCAACTTTGTTCTGAGTTTGTGAGCAGTTTTTCGTGTCCTTTAGAATAGGGTTGAGTTGTGCATAAGTAAGTGAACGAAATTAGGTCAAGAAACAAGCCCATAAGTCCATGAATTGATGATTTCAATATTTGATTTTTTCCATATCTTTTTCAATCTTTTTTTCATGCAAATCTTGCCAAATATGGATGATCTTGTCTTGTTGATTGGTGCACGAAATCTTTAGCCTATAATGAGAATATTTGCTGCACAAAAAGATTTGAAGAGCATTATTTGATATTTTTCTCATAATTAAATCTAATTAAATGAATTAATAAGAATAAAAATTCAATTAATTAATTAAAAATAAGAAAATAAATCATTTTTAGCTCAATGGGTCGTGCATAGGCTTTGGGTAATGATTCAAGGAAGAATTTGAGGCCCATTAGCAATTTTGAAGTGTTTTAGGCAAAGTTGACTTTTCAAAATTCCCAAAAATTTCCCAACTTCTCCAAGGCATATCTTGCTCAATTTTGAAGATATGATCATGTTCTTGGACATTTTGGAAAGTTCTTGAAGTCCTCTAACCAATTCCTTTGGTCCCATGTCATTTTGATTTACCAATCTCAAGTTATGGTCTTTGACTTAAAGTGCCTTTTTGTTGACTTTTGAAAATGACCTATAATGTTGAAATTGATAACTTTTTGTGAGAGCATTTCTTGGACTTGAAGTGTGAATATGAGTTGTAGGAATTGTCATCCTCTTCAAAATGAGCTTTGGATGGGATTTTTCTAATAAACCATGAAGAAGTTATGCCCTGGTCAATTTGCAGTTGACTTTTCAACTGTCCAAAAATAGCAACTTTTGCATCTTGAGACTTTTTGAGCCATGCTTGGAGAATCATGATCAAGAATTGATCAAATGATGATTGTGGCTTCAAAATAAGATGTTGACCAAATTTTTTGACTTTTGACTATCAAATGACCATTTTGCCCCTGCAGTTGATTGTGGAGCAATTAGGGTTTTTGACTGTGCAACTTGATGTTGTGAGTCTTGAAACTTGACATATGGATGCTTGACAATGTATGTGGGACTTGATTGGACCCTTGAAAACCTTATTTTCTTTGCCAGAACCAAAACCCTAATTTTGACTGTGTTAGGAGGCAATTGGACTGTGCAACCCTTGAGAGATTTTGAACCATGATCTTGGCAACTCTTGAAGAATATGGGAGGGCAAATTTTGGGGTACAACAGTTGCCCCTGTTCAATCTTCTTAGACCTGAGGATGTAGATTGGCTGGCGTGCCTTTCGTAATCCGAAGGTGGAAGATGATTGAACACTAGAGTGCCCAGAAATTTACACTCACATAGTAGAGTATCAGCAGTGTGATAGCGGGAATGGGCTTACAGATGCCATTTGGAGACGGATGGATAGGGGATGGGCTTATAGATTCCATCTGGTGTTGTGACAGAGCCTCGTCGGGAATTGGCTTATAGATGCCATTTGGAGACAGATGGATAGGGGGATGGGCTTATAGATGCCATCTGGTGTTGTGATAGAGCCTCGTCGGGAATGGGCTTATAGATGCCATTTGGAGACTGTTGGTATGTGGATGGGCTTATAGATGCCATCTAGGTGTCGATCGCGTAATAGATTCCTTAGCGAGAACTTGCGTACCTGAGAAAGAAGATAATTACCTGGCCTGTTACAGGAGTTGATCTTCAAACTCTTTATGTAGATGTGCCATGGCTGGATACAAGAATCGAATCTTTAAACTCTTCAGACGTGCCCTGGCAGGATACAGGAATCGAGTCCGGAGAATAGTTGTCAACAGATACACCCTGGCAAGATACAGGAATCGGATCTTCGAACTCTTCAGACGTGCCCTGGCAAGATACAGGAATCGAGTCTGGAATTAGTCGTCAACAGATACACCCTGGCAAGATACAGGAATCAGATCTTCGAACTCTTTAGACGTGCCCTGGCAAGATACAGGAATCGAGTCTGGAATATAGTCGTCAACAGATACACCCTGGAAAGATACAGGAATCGGATCTTCAAACTCTTCAGACGTGCCCTGGCAGGATACAAGAATCGAGTCTGGAATATAGTCGTCAACAGATACACCCTGGCAAGATACAGGAATCGGATCTTCAAACTCTTCAGATGTGCCCTGGCAGGATACAGGAATCGAGTCTGGAATATAGTCGTCAACAGATACACCCTGGCAAGATACAGGAATCGGATCTTTGAACTCTTCAGACATGCCCTGGCAAGATACAGGAATCGAGTCTGGAATTAGTCATCAACAGATACACCCTGGCAAGATACAGGAATCGGATCTTTAGTTGCGACCGTTGATAGTAATCATCTTTGTATTGACCTTTGTCCTGAAAAGATAAAACGTTAGTTGTATGGCATGCGTGATGTTCTCAGAATAAATGAGATTGTATGTTCATGATGCGTATGTGCATGCTATAATGTATGAAGATATGATGTTTATGAAATGTGTTTTTGTCTAGGAAAGTAAATCCTTGACGGGTGCCGGGAAGTTAAATCCTGGGCTTGATGTTGAAGGATAGTGCTTTGTTTCCACTGGGGATGATGGTTGCAAGAATACCGGTAGGAGAAGAGGACTCTGTTGGGGAATAAACTTGGTGAATAGATTACTCTGCGGGGAGTGAACTCTGTAGGGAAAGAGAGGTACTTTGCTGAGATGTTGATGATAACTCCGCTGGGGATACCATTGATAGATTTTGTTGGGAAATGAACTCCGCTGGGGATAGGAAGGCTTCGTCGGGGACGATCTTTCCGTGGCAATTGGCTGAGGATAACCCAGTTATATCCTGGTGGGGAAATAACCTTTGAATAAATTCGGGGGAGCGTTCGTACTCTGCAGGTGACAAGTTTCCAGAATCTACTGGGGATAAGCTTCAAGACCTGCTGGGGATATGGATTTCACTTTCCTGGGGGACTTTTGAGATTGCACTGGGAATGGCTCCGCTGAATGTCCCATATGCCGCCGGGGAACAATCTTAGATCAAGATTGTCGGGGATGCTTGTTTAAGGAATGTCTATATGCTCCGTTGGGGAATGTTGATATTTGCTGGGGAATTAAGATATCTTGGTTACATTCTTCAGCCGAACTTACCTTGGTACCTTGGTGGACAGAGCAATTAGGTCGCTTAGACAACTCATTATTGCCCCTGTTTATGATGTTACCTGTAATTAATCCTTTGTTCCGCATGCAAATATTTATGAGTTAGCAATTAGTGTCAAGTGCATATATCAAAAATTGAACATTGGACGTTCTTCGCAAAACAAAACAGGAAAAGGAAAACAATTGGCAATTGGTCTGATAAGAAATTTGTATTGATTTTTTTTTTGAATTTCCCTGAAAGTGGGCATTTATGTACAAGAGGCTGACGTCCTAGTAAGAGAACGCCGCCGAATAACAGAGTTTATACAATTTTGTGAAACAAAACAGCTATGTGAAAAAAGATAATCCCATTGGGTTCCAACTCTGCTATCGCCTTTATATCTTCGAGCGTCTCATCACTTGGCTGCTCAGTTGAAGATGAAGCTGATTGATCGATGTCGTCTGAACTTGATAGTTGATACTGGATTCTGGATGCAAGGTGATCCAATGAGACATAGTATTACGCTTTAATCCCTAACTTTTGCCTGGACCGCCCTTTCGGGTTTTCAGTCCACCGGGATACCCATTTTTGCCCAAGCCGCCTTTTCAGGTTTTCGACTTGCCGGGTGTACAGATTTTTTCATTTCATCCCTCATTTTGCCCGAACCCTTTTGGTTCGCCGGGAAGCCCTAATTTTTGCCTAGGTATGTCAACCTAGCGGGTCTTTTATCATGCGTAGTCTCTTTTTACTATGTCTGCATTGGCGGGGTGAGGAAGGTCGTCGCCGTCCATGGTGGTTAGAATCATGGCTCCTCCTGAGAACACATGTTTAACCACAAATGGCCCTTCGTACGTAGGGGTCCATTTGCCCCTGGGATCACTTTGAGGAAGAATGATGCGTTTGATTACCAGGTCCCCAACTTGATACTCTTGTGGTCTGACTTTCTTGTTAAATGCCCTGATCATCCGTTTTTGGTACATCTGACCATGGCAAATAGCAGTGAGTCTCTTTTCGTCGATTAGGTTTAATTGATCAAGTCGAGTCTGGATCCAGTCATCTTTGCTCAAATCTGCATCCTTCATTATCCGGAGAGAGGGTATCTGGACTTCAATCGGCAAGACTGCCTCCATGTCGTAGACCAAGGAAAAGGGAGTTGCCCCGGTTGACGTTCTTGCTGAGGTACGGTACCCATGAAGAGCGAACGGTAACATCTCGTGCCAATCTTTATAGGTCACTGTCATCTTCTGCACAATCTTCTTAATATTCTTATTAGCTGCTTCTACGGCCCCATTCATCTTCGGTCGGTAAGGAGAAGAGTTGTGGTGTTGTATCTTGAATTGCTCGCAGAGCTCAGTGATCATCTTGTTATTAAGATTGGTACCATTATCCATAATGATCCTTTCCGGGACGCCGTATCGACAGATCAGGTTATGCCGAATGAACCGTGCCACGACATTCTTGGTTACTGTAGCGTAGGAAGCTCCTTCCACCCACTTTGTAAAGTAATCGATCGCCACCAGGATGAAGCGATGCCCGTTGGATGCCGTAGGTTTAATCTCACTGATCATATCAATGCCCCATATTGCGAAAGGCCAAGGTGCTGTCAAGACATTCAGAGGAACTGGAGGAACGTGCACCTTATCTGCATATATCTGGCACTTATGACATGTTCGAGAATGTTGGTAACAATCAGCTTCCATTGTGGACCAGAAATATCCTGCCCGAAGGATCTTCTTTGCCATGGTGTGTCCACTGGAATGTGTTCCGAAGGTACCTTCATGCAGTTCTGCCATGATCCTTTCTGCTTCAGTCTTATCCACACAACGCAGTAAGGTCGAATCATGGTTTCGCTTGTATAGAATGTCGTTGCTGAGGAAGAACTTTGCTGCAAACCTTCTTAGAAACTTATTTTCGTTTACAGATGCACCTTCAGGGTATTCTTGAGCTTCCAAATACCTCTTCACTTCATGATACCAAGGTTTTTCAGTTACTACCTCAACCTCAAGATCACAATAGTATGCAGGTTCTTCCAGTTTCCAGATAATGATCCGGGGAGCCTCATTGTCCCACTTGACTTTGAACATAGAAGACATTGTAGCCAGCGCGTCTGCCAACTGATTCTCCTCTCTTGGAAAGTGCTCAAAAGTGATCTATGTGAAATGGGGGATCAATGTCAACACACATTCTCTGTAAGGAATAAGATTCGGATGTTTCGTATCCCACTCGCCTTTGATCTGATTGATCACGAGAGCGGAATCTCCGAAGACGCTCAGAAACTTGATCCTTAAGTCAATTGCAACTTGCAGACCCATGATGCATGCCTCATACTCCGCCATGTTGTTGGTGCAGTTGAAACATAGCCGAGCAGTAAGTGGAGTATGAGTGCCTTTGGGAGATATGATCACAGCGCCGATACCGTTACCCAAAGCGTTGGAGGCTCCGTCAAAGTGCATAGACCATCGGGATCCTTCCTCAGGTCCTTCATCCGGTCTAGGTACTTCGCAATCAGTCACTATCGTGATGTTCTCGTCTGGAAACTCGAAGTTCATTGACTGGTAGTCATATACTGCCTGGTGTGCCAAGTGGTCTGCCAATACACTTCCTTTGATAGCTTTCTGAGTCGTGTACTGGATGTCGTATTCTGTCAAGATCATTTGCCATCTTGCTATTCTCCCAGACAGAGCAGGCTTTTCGAATATGTACTTTATTGGATCCATTTTTGAAATCAACAGAGTAGTGTGAGTCAACATATACTGTCTCAGCCGGCGAGCAGCCCATACCAAAGCGCAACAAGTTTTCTCGAGCAGTGAGTATCGGGTCTCACAGTCGGTAAACTTTTTGCTAAGGTAATAAATGGCATGCTCTTTTCGGCCAGATTCGTCATGCTGCCCCAGCACACACCCCATTGAGCTGTCAAGTACTGTCAAGTATAGTATTAGAGGTCTCCCTTCAACCGGTGGCATAAGAATGGGTGGTTCTTAGAGATACTCTTTGATTCTGTCAAAAGAGGCCTGACATTCATCGTTCTAACGTACTACCTGATCTTTCTTCAGCAGCTTGAAGATTGGTTCACAGGTAGCTGTTAGGTGCGAGATGAATCGGGCAATATAATTCAGACGTCCTAGAAAGCCTCTAACTTCTTTCTCTGTCTTGGGAACTGGCATCTCTTGTATGGCTTTAACCTTGGCAGGGTCCACTTGAATACCTTTGTCACTTACAACGAAGCCTAGCAACTTTCAAGATCTTACCCCAAATGTGCACTTATTTGGATTCAACCTCAGCTTGTATAACTTCAGACGGTCAAACAGCTTTTGCAGATGGTCAAGGTGTTCCTCCTCAGTTTGGGACCTTGCAATCATATCGTCGACATACACTTCAATCTCATGATGGATCATGTCATGAAATAAAGCAACCATGGCACGTTGGTAGGTTGCCCCAGCATTTTTCAGTCCAAATGGCATGAGCTTGTAGCAGAAGGTGCCCCACTGAGTAACAAAGGTAGTCTTTTCCATATCTTTAGGAGCCATCTTGATCTGATTATAACCTAAAAAAACATCCATGAAGGAGAACACCTTGTGCTGAGCCGTATTGTCAACCAGAACGTCGATGTGAGGTAGAGGGAAATCATCCTTGGGGCTTTCCCTGTTAAAATCCCTGTAATCGACACACATTCTGACCTTACCATCTTTCTTTGGCACTGGAACCACGTTGGCAACCCACTGAGGGTAAGAAGTCACTGCAAGAAAACCGGCGTCAAATTGCTTCATAACCTCAGCTTTGATCTTCTCGGACATCTCTGGACGCATACGGCGGACCTTTTGTTTAACCGGAGGGCAGTCTTCCTTGGTAGGAAAGTGATGGACCACAATGTCGGTATCCAACCCAGGTATGTCTTCGTAGGACCAGGCAAATATCTCCACATAATCATGCAACATCTGAATCAACCGTTGTTTTACACTGAGCTCTAGATTGGCACCAATCTTAACTTCCTTTCTATCTGTCTCAGTACCCAGATTTACCATTTCCACTGGCTCTTCATGTGGCTGAATGGCCCTCTCTTCTTGAAGTAACAGTCTTGCAAGCTCTCCAGGCACTTCGCAATCATCTTCACCTTCGTCTTCGGCTAAGTTGATCGGATTTTCGAAGTCATAACTGGCAGTAGCAGAGTCGTTACCAGTGAGATCCAGAGTGGATTGAAACCTGTATTAGTGAGTGTGTGTAAATATAGTTGTTTTGCAATATATAAAGAAGGAAATAAAGAAAGGGAGCACAAGATTTGAAATGCGAAAAACGTTCAATGTCTTTATTCATGATATATGGAAATGACAAGTAATAAGCCCTCACAAATGAAGCCACGGTGCCCCGGGTAAGACACCGGGCCATAAAGTTTCAATTTATTGTTCATTACAAAATTAAAAACAAAGGAATTCATTACTGCGTAACAAAAGTAACAGGTATGTGGTCTTTTGCAGTCCAATTGTTCAGTTCACCGTCAGTCATCGGGTAGATCCAGCTATCAAACTTCGATTCCTCCGCATCGCCTTCAATAGCATTCACTCCCGGGTTGGTGATGAACACGGGAGGTCTTCCGATCCTTACTTTGCGTACAGCCCTCTGAGCCTCTGCAGTAAAACCCAGTCCAAACTTGTCAGTCTGAGGAGTAAAATCAGGGAGCCTTCCCCAGTTAGCACATTCACCTTTCTCAATTACAGCCCGGGCGTCCTTTAAGGAGGCCATCTTCAAAGGAAAGTCTTCTTCAATTATTGTCTCAGCTGACGCCAATGTTGGAGGTACCTCTTCAAAATGTTGAAAGGGGATTTCAATAAACTCCCCGTCCATCTCAATATACCGGAATGAATTCAGATGACTAACCATGTATTCTTCCTCCCCCTGCACTGTAACAATCTTCCCTCTGACAGGGTATTTGAACTTCTGGTGTAGAGTGGATGTCACAGCCCCAGCCTTGTGGATCCAAGGTCGACCCAGCAAACAGGAATAAGATGGACGAATGTCCATCACATAGAACGTTGAATCAAAGACTTGGGAACCAACACGAATCGGAATATCCACTTCACCATGTACCATCCTTTTCGACCCGTCAAAGGCTCGGACCATGATGTTACTAGACTTCAACTCCAGGCCCTCACAATCCAACCTGTCCAAGGCCTTCTTGGGCAATACATTCAGCAAAGAATCGATGTCCACCAACACGTGTGCGAGAGTAGTGCCCCTGTATTCTATGGAGACATGCATGGCATCATTGTGGTTCTTTCCCTTGGCGGTCAGATCAGCATCAGAGAAACCCAACCCATTGTCAGCGGTCAAATTGGCCACACAATCAGTAAATTGATCCGCAGACGTCTCTTGTGGCACATGGGCCGTCTTCAGAAATGAAATCAGGGCCTTGGCATGGGCCTCTGAGCACAGCAGCAATGATAGCATAGAGATCTTGGAGGGGGTATGCCCCAGTTGTTCAACAACATTGAAATCGCTCTTCTTAATGATCTTAAGGATTTCCTCCATCTCTTGCTGGGAGGCTTCAACATTGACAGTCTTTGGTGCCTCCATCTGGGCAGGCACATCAGCAATCCCTTTACCCCGAGTGTCAGATGACTCCGCAGCAGGGATAGAAACTTGATCAGAAGGGGAAACAGGCACACTTGTAGGCGTAATGGTAAGAGGTCTTCGGATAACTGGTGGCGCAATGTCAGGCGAGAAGAGCCTGCCACTGCGGGTAACTTTGGCGAGACCAGTGATGTTACTGATACTTGTACTAGTGTTGAACTCCTGCTTCACTCCAAGTACATACACATCTTCCCTATAGTGCCATGGGACAACCTTGTCAGATTCATAGGGGAGGGCCCCGGAACAGTAATGATAATGGGAGCAATGGACATGATTTTGACTGGCTTCCTCGGGGGAGCCTTGGTAGGATTGTTGAAGATGGTGACAACAGATACTTCCTCAGTGGGAACAGTAGGAACATCGGTCTTCTTGAACAGGATTTCTTTGCTATCCATCAGGTTTTGGACGCCTGACTTCAGCAACGGACAACCAGCAGGGGCAACAGCACACAGAAGGCAACCCTTGCTACAACCCGGAAATAAACCGGCCAGCAGCAGGTTCCTCTCGACAGTCAGTAAAGGGGTAGCAACATCATCCACAGAAACGGCATACAGGTCTTCCTCAATGGCATTTACTCCGTGCTGGGGCATAGGAGCAATCACAACGTTAGGCCTTTCGGGCGCCTCAAACTGTATTTCCTTCGCATCAATAAGGTCCTGAACCTTATTTCTTAGGGCCCAACAATCATCAGTAGAATGCCCCGGGCTATCAGAGTGATAAGCACAGCGGGCATTGGGATTATACTTCAGAGAGGTTGTGTTTACCACCTTCGGAGCTTCTCTGACGGTTACCAAGTTGGTCGATAGCAGTTGCGGCAAGATCTGTGACAAGGTCATACTAAGCCGAGTATATTCTCTTTTGGGTCTCTCGGCCCTTGGTTGGTTAGGTTGCCGAGGAGCGGCAACAGGCTTTGCAATTACCACCGCGTTGACAGCTTGGCGACGTTCTGGTTTATTTTGCCTCCTAGGCCCATACACAACACTGGCTTCCTTCTTGAAAGGCTTTTTCTCAGAACTTGAGGACGCACCTTTCTGAATTTTCCCTGATTTCATACCATCCTCTATCCTTTCCCCAGTCAGAATGAGGTCTGTGAACCCTGCTGACGAATTGCCAATGAGATGATTAAAGAACGGCCTGGATAGGGTACCCAAAAACATGTCTACTAGTTCACGGTCGGTTAATGGTGGCTGCACCCTGCCAGCCAGGTCCCTCCACTTCTGCGCATACTCCTTAAAACCTTCTCCCGATCCTAGCAACATACCCTGGAGTTGGGTACGTGTAGGAGCGAGGTCGGCATTATACTGATACTGCTTGTAAAAAGCAGTAGCCAATTCCTCCCAGTTACGAACCTTGGTTCCATCCAGCTGATAGAACCATTCGAGATGAGTCCCTGAAAGACTCTCCTGGAAGAAATGGATCCACAAGTTCTTGTCCACAGTGTATGGTTGGATCTTCCGCACATAAGATCTAAGATGTGCCTTAGGGCAGGACGCCCCGTCATACTTTGCGAAAGATGGTGCTTTGAACTTGTGTGGGATCACCACACCAGAAGATAGACCCAAGTCTCCAAAATCCAAACCAGGCACTTGTTGAATTTCCATGGCATTCAGACGATCCTCTAACTGCTTGTACTTGTCTTCAGCTGGAGGATACTGCTCCTCATTGAAATCAGTCTCATTGTTAGAGACCACCGGACTAGGAACCCTTCCCCCCTGGGGACTGCCTTTTCCTACAGAAGAACCAGCTTGATCAACCTCATTCTGCAGTGTGTTGCCAAACCTCCGGCCAGTGTTGAACAGTACAGTTCTCTTCTTCTTCTTCTTGACCAGCAGAGCTTTCAACTCCTCTTGACCTTGGGCCAAACCCATGATCAGCTCTTGGAACTGGGCGTTCTGAGCCTAGAGGGCCTTGATGGACTGCTCAGTAGATGATTCAGGGTTCATGATGCTGAAATAAACAGCGAAGAACATTAAGCAACCTGAAAAGAAGAGTACCTGCTATGCACATGATGCATGATATGTGTTTATGCAATGCATTAAAGGGTTCGAAAGTTCAAATTTGTTGCAAACAAAAAGGAACACACGTTATCATTAAGAAGTAATTGTTCAGTACATCAAGGCCTCATGGGCAAAACATTACAAAGTAAATCAATCCCAAAAGACACTGCCTATCCTCTTTGGAGCTATGTAAGTGTTGAGAGTCTTTTCCTCGTGCAGTAGGCGGGTGAGCTCCAAGACCTTCTTCTCACTAGCATGTAGACTGGACTCAAGAGAATTCCGTTCTTCCTTAAGTTGGATCCAGCTCTTCTGCATTTCTTCCCAAGATGTAGGCATGTCAGGATGTTGAATGGTGTAGGACACCTCTCCTTCCAACACTGGCTCTTTGATCACAGGGAGAACATGAGGATATGGCATCACTAACGTCTGGGAGCGGGCTCGTACCCACTTAAGATAAGGCTCCAACGGGATGGAGTTCCTATGCCCCAGTGTCTTGCTGTCTACCTTGTTGGGCATCTTCCAAGCTCTGATAAATCTCTGGCGAAGTCCTTGTGCATCGTTGTCGAAGTCAAAAACTATGTCAGGAATTAACATGTCATGAGGGTCATCCCTCCGAGCATAACCAAACTGTCTCCAAGCCAGACACGGGTTGTAAGTAATACCTCCTCTGATTCCAAGTAAAGGAACATTAGGGTACTCCCCGCAACGATCAATGATAGTGACATCCTCTATGGACCGAGAGCACCAATGTATATCAGCATGTGTAAGAGTCATTAATCGTTGTGACCATCTCAAACCCCGCTCATTCTTCAAAACTGATTGTGGAAGGTGCGAAATAAACCACCTTCCCAGGAGAGGAGTGCAGCACATAAGAACACCTCTTTTTCTCATGGTTCGAGTGTAACATGAGTGAAGGATGTCCCCAAGCAACGTAGGTATAGGATTCCTGGACATGAAGATCTGGACAGCACTGATATCTATAAGCTGATCGGGATTCGGGAACAACACCAGTCCATAGATAAGGAGGGCCACAACTTCTTCAAAGGCTTGTAGGTCAAGGGAGTTCCAACATTCTTGGGCCTTCTCAAACAGAAACCTGGCTAAGAACCCTTTGATACCACTTCTAACTTCCCAATGTCCCTTGATGTCAGATGGTTGTAGGCGTAGTGCTTTAGCAATCTCTTCCAGTTTGGGTTCCTTTTCCGTACCGTTCTAGGGTAGTTGACTAAGGATAGGGATCTTCAGAAGCCGGGAGAACTCTTCCAATGTAGGCACCAGTTGATAATCCAGGAAAGTAAAGCAGTGGTGCAGAGGGTCAAAGAACTGGAAGAGGACCTTTATCATATCTTCCTCAATGTTGGTGTTGACCAAGCTGATGAGTCTTCCATGCCTCTCACTGAAAGAAGAGCTCTCAGGAATCCTGGATATAAGTTCCTTAAGCTGAGGAGGGATCCTTACAAGGCTGATATGAATTGTCTTTCTGCGAATAGTTTCCATGTCCTACAAAACAAGAACAAAGATGAAGGTTTGAACCCCTGAAATGGTTAGTCAGTGCATATGATGTTGTATGATGTTATGATGATATGATAAAACATACCACAAATATTCACAAAAAGCAAACATGGTAAGGCACACAAGTCACACCACAACCCTTAGAGTTTAGGCCAGCATGGGGTCTGGGTATTACCCTCTTGAAGTTGGTGGGCTCAAAACCTGTCCTATCAGAAGTAACCGGGTTCTAAGGGTCCCAATATCATTGGATTGCTTTCATTGTTCATCGTTTCGATTTAGCCATTGAACTGGCGACCGAAATATTCCAAGAAAACAACCCTCAACTGAGTGTAGTATCGAGTATCAACCAACCTCGGACTGCACCAAAGTCAGTTATCTCACTACCTTAAAGAGGTCAAGATGGTTCCATTAAGGTTCCTAAGGTCAGTTGATGCTTCACGACACCACGCGGCGGCCCCGTACTCTCCTTGACTAGACTCAAGGGTTACCGGTACTCACCAAAGTGCCACATCAACGTAGCAGACTGCTTCAACCATGTCGGTATACCCTGCACAGTTCCCTCACAATCTTGTTGCTACTTTCTAAGAAGGTATCCCCCAGATCTGGGTTAGGATCTATAGAACTCCCAAGACAGTACCCACAATAATAAAGCAAACAATTCAGACAATTGAAAACACAAGTGATCTTAGTCCTAAGGTACACCTCACTTTATAAGATGTCCCCAGCAGAGTCGCCAGTTCTGTGATCGGTGGATTTAGAACTGACTGTTTAACGCTGGATCGCGAAATATCGCGGAAGCAAGAGTCGCCACCGTCTTTTATGTTCTCCAACATGGACAGGACAAAAGCACAGCAAAATTCCTTATGAGATAGTTTCTCGGTTCGGGAGGTAGATTTATAGAAAGGGAAGGTGTTAGCACCCTTTCTATCCGTGGTTATCCACGGGCTCTTAGATACTTGCTCATTGTGTTTCCAAAATGTTTGTTTGCTTTTCAACTGTGAGTGGGTTTTGAAAAAGTTTCGTTTAAAGATTTCAGAATAACTCTTGTATCAGTCCTCAAGAGTGTTTGAAAAATTGTTTTGAAAGCTTTTCGAAAGTGTCGGTGTGAAAAGGTTTTTGTTTTGTTTAGAAGAGAAAGTATCCATGAGTCATCTACCTACCCTAAGGAATTAGGCTGTGTAAATGTCCTTAAGGTAGTGCCATCCCACCATTGAGAGGTAGGTAGCACCACCGTTGGAGGTGTTCGGGTCAATTCGAGTGTTAGGGACGTTGTGGTCACCGGAGCAACAGCAGGACACCTTAGAAGCTACCCTTAAGTCCTTGATCCTTTTTTAATCCGAGGCAACCGTTTCGAGGCAACTATTCTGAGGCAACCGTTTCGAGGCAACTATTCCGAGGCAACCAGATCATGGACATAAGGACTTACTAAAACGTCCTATACTTGACGACCACGTTTCGAAGGCAACAGGTGAGGCGTACCCTAGAAGTGGTGTGTGTATTTGTGTGTTATTTTCATGTCAAGATTTATCTTTGATCATGGCATTGTGAGCTACGCTTGTTTTTAGTTAACATACATTCTTTTATGCAATTTAGAATTTAAGAGTGCGAAAAGTAAAAGACGGAAACATAAAAGCTACGCTATTACAAGGCGCGGGTCTATACATCGCCAAAATACAAAGACCCGTTTGATAAAATGCGGAAAGTAAAAAGACCTAATTACTATTACAATCCTTGAGCAGTTACATAATATTCAAAAAGAAAATAATGCGCGAAAGGAAATCGAACGTCCGAGGGTTTTGACCCTTTTGAAATTAAATTGAATTAAAAAGCTAATTAATTATTTAATTGAAGAAAAGAAGGAAAAGAAAATGTTTTTATGTTTTTGGTATTTAATGAAAATAAGAAAATAATTAAAATTAGAAGGAAACCCTAGTTCTAAATATTTTAATTATTAATAAAAAGAAATATTAAAGCTACTCTAATTTACTAATTAATTAATATACATGTTTATTTACAAAAATAAATAGTAATTATAATAATAAATAATGAGAAAAATAATTAATTAAGAAAAGGATGAAAAATGTCAAAAAACCCTAAGTCTAGATATTTTTTATTTATTAAGAAAAGGATTAAAGTTTAAAACCTAAATTAACTAGATTAATTATTAAAATTTATTTACAAAAATATTAATGAGTAAATTAATAAATAATTAACATATTTTGTATTTTTCTGTTTCTGATTTTTTATTATGAAAATTATTTTATGGAATTAAAGAAAACAATTAAAAACAATTAAAAGAATTATAAAATAAAATTGAAAAGAAAATAAAATTAAAATAAAAGGCAAACCAAGGTGGTATCAGGCCCCAAAGGGAGGTTTTTTGAAGTAAATCTGGCCCATCAGCATAGGCCTTGCTTGACTTTTGGTATCATGTGTGGGATGGATGACTGAGGTGCACCCTGGTCTTTACTCTGCAGCCTTCAGATTGGACCTTGAAGCCACTTGTCAGGCTAGCGCATGAGCATGTATGGTGGAACGTTTGATGGAAGCTGCATGGGAATACGTTAAGACAAAAATTATGCAATATGTGGGGGACCTGGGAATCGAACCCAGGTCCCAAGGCTTGCAACACATGTCCTCCACCATCTGAGCTAGGCAACGCATTTGTATACATAATGAAAAACAAATATTATATAAAAAAACAATGGTTAGTGATGTAAAATAAAAAAACGCGCCAGATTTTGAATGCTCAAACCATGTGATGACACGCTAGCTTTCTTCTTCGCTTATCTGTAAAAACATAAAACAAGTAGCGGGGGGTTTTAAACCCCCACAAAGCACAGCCATGAAAAATAGCGAATAGAAGATGCCTTAATATAAAAAGGGCGCGAGGTCATCACTCAATTCGTATGGAGCTCCTGAATTCAATGGCATAGGTCTCAATGTCCAATTTTTCCATACAAGGAAAGCCCTATTTTGGAGCTTCTGAAACCCTAGGTTTCATCAATGGTGGATTTGGCTACAGGCAGTGTTAGTCCAATTGAACGTTACCAATCGCTTCAGAAAGATGTTAGTAACACAAATCAACAATCAAAACACATGAATGATGCGTGAAAATTAAAAATCGATTATGGACATTTTTGTGAAAAGCGCGACTCAGTTCTACCGTTTCTTGTAGTATGGAAGCTTGTTCTTGATGCCAATAGTTTCATAGCAATGTCAGTAAGGCAGTGGAAGTGTTTTGAAGCCTTGAATCGCCCTGCAAATGTGATTTCAGATTCCAAGTTTTTGAAGAAAAGTTGCAACTTTGTTCTGAGTTCGTGAGCAGTTTTTCGTGTCCTTTAGAATAGGGTTGAGTTGTGCATAAGTAAGTGAACGAAATTAGGTCAAGAAACAAGCCCATAAGTCCATGAATTGATGATTTCAATATTTGATTTTTTCCATATCTTTTTCAATCTCTTTTTCATGCAAATCTTGCCAAATATGGATGATCTTGTCTTGTTGATTGGTGCACGAAATCTTTAGTCTATAATGAGAATATTTGCTGCAAAAAAAGATTTGAAGAGCATTATTTGATATTTTTCTCATAATTAAATCTAATTAAATGAATTAATAAGAATAAAAATTCAATTAATTAATTAAAAATAAGAAAATAAATCATTTTTAGCTCAATGGGTCGTGCATAGGCTTTGGGTAATGATTCAAGGAAGAATTTGAGGCCCATTAGCAATTTTGAAGTGTTTTAGGCAAAGTTGACTTTTCAAAATCCCCAAAAATTTCCCAACTTCTCCAAGGCATATCTTGCTCAATTTTGAAGCTATGATCATATTCTTGGACATTTTGAAAAATTCTTGAAGTCCTCTAACCAATGCCTTTGGTCCCATGTCATTTTGATTTACCAATCTCAAGTTATGGTCTTTGACTTAAAGTGCCTTTTTGTTGACTTTTGAAAATGACCTATAATGTTTAAATTGATAACTTTTTGTGAGAGCATTTCTTGGACTTGAAGTGTGAAGATGAGTTGTAGGAAATGTCATCCTCTTCAAAATGAGCTTTGGATGGGATTTTTCTGATAAACCATGAAGAAGTTATGCCCTGGTCAATTTGCAGTTGACTTTTCAACTGTCCAAAAATAGCAACTTTTGCATCTTGAGACTTTTTGAGCCATGCTTGGAGAATCATGATCAAGAATTGATCAAATGATGATTGTGGCATCAGAATAAGATGTTGACCAAAAATTTTGACTTTTGACTGTCAAATGACCATTTTGCCCCTGTAGTTGACTGTGGAGCAATTAGGGTTTTTGACTGTGCAACTTGATGCTGTGAGTCTTGAAACTTGACATATGGATGCTTGACAATGTATGTGGGACTTGATTGGACCCTTGAAAACCTTATTTTCTTTTCCAAAACCAAAACCCTAATTTTGACAGTGTTAGGAGGCAATTGGACTGTGCAACCCTTGAGAGATTTTGAACCATGATCTTGGCAACTCTTGAAGAATATGGGAGGGAAAATTTTGGGGTACAACAGACTATCTTTCCCTCCAGATGAGGTGGTCAGATCAACTTCATTCTGCAGCCTGTTTCCAAACCTGTGCCCTGTGTTAAACAGGATGGTCCTCTTCTTCTTCTTCTTCTCTTTCAGAATCAAGGTCTTTAGGTCCTGCTGACCCTTAGCTAGATTCATGAACAACTCTTGAAATTGGGCATTCTAGGCCAGGAGGGCCTTGATGGCTTGCTCAGTTGAAGGTTCAGTAGACATGATGATCGCTGAAATAAACAGCGAAGAAGATAAGAGACCTGTAAAGGGTACCTGTTTATGAAGTGCATGGGATGAAATGCGTATGATTTATGATTTCAAAGACAATCAGGATTCAAATTTGTAAACAAGAAAGGAAACACACTTTATGAGATTTAAACTTCAAAATTTAAATTGTTCAACAAATTTCCCTTAAGGCGTTACAAGAATGGAAATATTGAAAAGTAAACAAAAAACTGGAAAGGAAATCATCAAAGGTCCATCAATTCTCCCATGGTCTCTTCTTATCAGTGCAGACATAGTCGTTGAGAATCCGCTCATTCTCTAACTGCCTAGTCAACCTCTGGATCTTCTGCTCTTGTTCATTGAACTTCTCTCGGTAAGAATCCTGTTCCTCCCGCAGTTGCATCCAAGATCTCTTCAGTGCCCCAATGTCAGTGGGCATGTAAGGATGGAGAATGGTTGGAATAACCCCTTCTTCGTTAGCAACTTCAAGAGTGACAGGCCGGACAGCTTCATAAGGCATACCCAGCTTTTGGGCACGGATACAGACCCATCTGAGATAAGTCTCCATTGGCAGAGAAGTCTTTGGGCCCAACTCATGTGGATCAGATTGGTGAACTCTATCCCAAGCCCTGATGAATCTGCGACGCTGCTCGTCACTATCCCCTTGAAAATCAAAGATGATATGAGGCATTAGCATCTCATGAGGTCCTTCTTTTCTGGCTATTCCAAACTGACGGAGAGCTACGCATGGGTTGTAAGAAATTCCTCTATGGGTTCCTATCAATGGGACATTAGGATACTCTCCACAGCGATCAATGATAGTCACTTCATCCATACCTTTGAGAGTCCAGATAATGTCATTATGAGAGAGAGACATCACCCTATAAGCCCAGCCCATTCCTTCTTTGTTCTTCAGCACTGGCTTAGGGAGGTGCGAAATAAACCACCTCGACAATAAAGGAGCACAACACATCAAGGTTCCCCGCTTTCAGGCAGTACGAGCATAGAGCTGATGAAGAATGTCACCCAAGAGAGTGGGTACAGGGTTCTGAGAGATGAAGATCTTTATGGCATTAACATCAACAAAAGTGTCAGGATTCGGAAACAGTACCAAGCCATATATCAGAAGAGCCAGAATATCCTCGAATGCCTTAAAGTCTAGGCTATCCCAGAAGTAGTTAGCCTTGCCAACCAAGAACTTAGTCAGAAAACCTTTAGCCCCACTTCTAGTCTCCCAATTAGCCATTACCTCCTCTTTAGTCAAATGAAGGGCTGCAGCAATTTCTTCAGGCCTAAGAGTCTTCTCCCATCCAGTAAACGGAGTCTGTTCTAGAACAGAGATACTGAGCAGCTCAGAGAACTCTTCTAGGGTAGGAACCAGCTAGAAGTCCTGGAAAGTAAAACAATGGTACAACGGATCATAGAACTGGACCAGGACACTCATCATCTGCTCGTCCAATTTGGAGGTGACCAAACTGAGAAGAGAACCATGCCTCCTGATGAAGGAAGTAGTGTCAGGCATCTTGGTAACCAACTCTTTAAGCAAGGTAGGGACTTGTATAAAGTTGATCCGGATAGTATTCTTACGCATGGGCATCATGATAACCTACAAAATAGAGCAAAGATGAAACCCTTCTGTCTTTGAAATAGGTTAGTCCAATGCAAGATGTATGCAATGTTATGATGTCATGATGTCATGATAAAGGCACACCACAAGTATCCACAAAAATCAAACATGGTAAAGGCACAC
Organism: Vicia faba; assembly: GCA_948472305.1. Lineage (NCBI taxonomy): Eukaryota > Viridiplantae > Streptophyta > Magnoliopsida > Fabales > Fabaceae > Vicia > Vicia faba. Next base: position 976,148,587 of record OX451738.1, on the reverse strand, counting down.
AAGTCACACTGAGAGCCCTTAGATTTTAGGCTGGCATGGAGCTTAGGTACTACCCTCTTTCAGTTCAGTTGGTTTAAACCTGTCCTAAAAATAGTAACCGTGTTCTAGAGGATCTCAATATCACTGACTACCCTCAATCGGTCATAATTCCAGTTTAGCAACCTTTTCTTGCGACCGGAATCATCGCGAGAGTTTAGTCTCAATGAGTGTAGCATACTGCTACTGTTCTATGGCCAAGTTGGTCAATTTAAGGTTCTAAGGTCAGTTGGTGCTTAATGACCCCTTAGAAGACCCATATTCTCCTCGTTCCAACACAAGGGATATCGGTACAGACTAAAGTGCCACACCAATGTAGCTACTGCTTCAACCGTGTCGGTCTACACCGGACAGTTCCCTCACAGTTTATTGCTACTTACCTAAAAGGTATCCCCAGATCCGGGTTAGGATCTATAGAACTCCGATACAAGCCCATAAATATAAATCATACAAAGCATACAATTGAACACAATGATCTAATCCTAAGGTACACCTCACTTATAATCTCCCCAGCGGAGTCGCCAGTTCTGTGATCGGTGGGAATGAGAACTGATTGTTTTGGAATGCTGGTTCGCGTTTGCGTTTGTTTTTGCAAAATGTCGCGGTAAGCAAGAGTCGCCACCGTCTTTTATTTTATCCAACAAGGAAAGGACAAAAGCACAAAAAAATTCCTTTTTGAGATATTTCTCGGGTTCGGGAGGTAGATTATAGAAAGGAAAGGTGTTAGCACCCTTTCTATCTGTGGTTATCCACGGGCTCTTAGGTACTTGCTCATTGTGTTTTCAAAAGTTTACTTTTCTTTGTGTTTGTGGGTTTGAAAAGAGTTTTTGTTTTGAAGAGGGTGTAAGTGCGAAAAGTTTTGTTTTATTTTAAAAGGAGCAAGTACTTAAGAACCATCTACCTACTCGAAAAGGAATTAAATTGTGTTAGTGTCCTTTAGACAATGCTATCCCACTATTGAGGAGTAGGTAGCATCGTCGTTGGAGTTTTCGGGTCAATTCGATTAAGGGACGTGTGGTCACTAAAGCAATGTTAGGACGCCTTAGTGGTAACCCTAATATCCTAGATCATTTTTCCGAGGCAACCGTTTCGAGGAAACTATGATCTTTGGACAAGAGGGCGACCTCTAAAACTTCCTATACTCAATGACCACGTTCGAAGGCAACCAAGTGAGGTGTACCCTAAGAATGCGCATGTGCGAGTGTGTTATTTCGGTTAATTTTATCTGTACATGTCATGGGTGAGCTATGTTGATTTTAGGTTAAAGATTGATCTTGTCATGTATTTCCTAGTTATCAAACATCTAACAGTTAATATTGTGCGGAAATTAAATAGCGGGAAATTAAATCTAAGCTATTACAAGGCGTCCGGTATTTACATCGCCAAAAACAAACCCTTTAATTTAAATTGCGGAAAATAAAAGAAAGCGATAAATAAATAAAGTCCTATTGAAACTATTACATACTGGAAGCAATTACAATATTGGATAAAAATAAGACGCGTGCGAGAAAATTAGATCGGCGCATTTTTAGGGTTTTGACCCTTTTTTATTAAAGAAAGCATATTTTTTGTTATTTTGAATTTAATTAAATTAAACCTAAGTTAATTAATTAATTAAATAATAAAAAAAATATATTTTTGGGTTTCTTATATTTAAGGAAATAAAATAAAAATGATCAAAATTATTAAAACCTAATATTCTAAATTGATTTTAATTTATTGCAAAAAATATTAAATGTTACACTTATTTAAGACTAAGTTAATTAATTAATATTTATTTACAAAATAAAGTAATGAAATTAAATTTAATAAATAAAAATAATGTTTTTTATATTTTCTGATTTTATTAGGAAAATTATTAATTAGTTAGTATAAATAATAATAATAATTAAAAAACAATTAATCTAAAAGAAATATAAAAAAGAAAAGAGATAACCCAATGGGGGGTGTTGGCCCAAATCTGGAGGTGGATCTGGCAATTATGAGGCCCAAATCAAGCCAGCCTTGTTTGACTTTCATCATTCCACGCTTATGCATTGACTGGAGAATATGGTGGGCACTCAATCTTGGCCCTTGGACTTGATCTGAAACCACCTGGCGCCCGATGGGATGAGGGATATGGTGGACCAACGCCTTGGAGAGTACATGCAATTGCCTGGAGAAAAAAATACACAAATGTATTGGGGAACATGGGATTCGAACCCAGGTCCCAAGGGGTTTTCCACTCACGCTTCAACCAACTGAGCCATGCTGCCTATTCGATAATGGAATACAAAACAAATAATATATTGAAAATATTTAATATGCCTGGGAATTAAAAAAAAAAACGTGCTAAACATATTTGAACGAGCCAATGAAGACGAGCCACGTCTTCGTCTTCTTCAACAAGACATGGTCTTTTTCCTACGGATTTGGATCCGCAACAAAATTCGTGGCTCAATCCCAAAATCATCCCTTGTCTATAGAAACGACTTTTGGGACCATCACCTTACTCGTCTCTCTTCCCTGAACTCAACCATGTCCATGGTTTGCCTTAATTTCACCTGTAATTGAAACGCCTAAAAGAAAAGAATGCAAACCCTAGATTCGGACATTATGTTACAGGCCATGAAAATGAAATTGAATATTGCAAAAAGCTTAGAAATCATACAAGGAACAAGAATATGCTAATGTTTTGTCAAAAAGATGCAAGAATGAGGAGTTATGTTTTCGTGCACAGGCCCATATTTGTGGATACTTACAGCGCATTTTAGGAGGTTTCAATACTTGGTTTTGATTCCAATCGCTTCAGTAGACGTCCAGCAAGAGATTAGCGTCAAGTTTTTGCTTTGAATCGAGCTCTAAGATCGTTTTCAGATTCCACTTTTTCCAAGCTTTTTTCAATTTTGGTTTTTCCGCTTCTGCAGTTGTCAGCTCGTGTCCTTGATATGTATGGCTTGTGTGTGTATATGGGAATGAATTAGGTCAAGAGTTGGGCTTTCAATCCATGTGCATTCAAGGTTTGGGATTAAATATGATCACCATTGATAAAGTTTCTAAAATTGTATCAAATATGATATTTTGTGCATAACAATGCTTGATACGAATTTGATTAGGTGTATCTTGGTAATGAAGACCTGTAATGATCAAAAAAATCTCATTCCATTAATTTTTGGATTTTATTTGAATTAATATTGATTTAAAATGAATTAAATCAATAAAAATTAAATAAAATAGAAAAATAAATGATTGGTCATGAAATTGAAGATGGGACACGTGTGTGGTGTGAAAAGACCAAATCAAGTGGAAAAAAGTGGGCCCTTTTGTCAAAAATTGGAGTTTTGAGGATAGTTGACTTTTGGCAATTTTGGAAAAATGCCCAACTTCAACAATGCATAACTTCTTCAATTTTGAACTTTTGGAAGTATTCCATGACTTTTTAGAAACCTTGAGATGTCCTCTAACCAACCATTTTGGTCTCATCTCATTTTTATATTCCATGCTCAAGTTATAAGCTTTGGAAAAAAAATGTGTTTTTGTTGTCTGTCAAAAATGACCCATAATGTCCAAATTTGTAAATTTTTGTGAGAGAATTTCTTGATCTTGGGGTGTGAATATGGATTGTAGTAAATTGAATCCTCTTAAAAATGGGCTTTGGATGGGTCATTTTTCATAAAGTATGAGAAAGTTATGCTTGGTCAAAGTTGAGTTGACTTTTCCTACAAAACCCTAATTTAGCAACTTTTGAATCTTGATGAATCTTGAGCAATCCTTGATGAATCATGATCAAACCTTGATCAAATGATGAATTATACTTCAAAATGAGAATGTTGACAAAAAATATTGAGGTTTGACTGTCCATAGGTCACAGTTGACTTTTTCCCTAGCATAGTCGATTTTTGGACCTCTTGAGCAACTGACTGACCAAACTTCCTCTACAAGGCTTGAAATTTGACATGGATGAAATTGAGAACATATTAGTACATTGGGGAGAAATTGAGGCCATTTGGATGCAAGGACCTTGATGCAACACAAAACCCTAATTTTGAATTGACTGCCTTAGGAGGTGATTTGACTGTCCAACTCTTGAGCCATCTTGAACAACTTGGAGATGATTCTTGACCTATCTTGAGAAATATGGGAGGGAAAATTTTAGGGTACAATAGGTGGTGACTCTTTCTAAACCGAACAATTGCGAACACAAACGCGAAACCTCAAGTCAGTTCTCCCACCGTATCACATTGAGCAACTTACAGAATTTCACTAGATTATTGATGATCTTGAGAATATTGAAGTGAAGGTTGAAGATGAGGACAAGGCTTTACTCCTTGAGTTTATTACTCAGATCCTTTGAGCACTTTAAGGATTCCATTCTTTATGGTAAGGAAGGTACTATTACTTTGGATGAAATACAGACGACGGTGAAATCCAAAGAATTTTCAAAAGCGAAAGATTTGAAAATTGAAGATAGTGATAAAGGCTTAAATATGTCAAGAGGATGAGGTGAGCGTAAAAGGATGTCCAAATGAAATAGGTATGACAAATCAAAGGTAAAATGTTTTAATTGTTAGAAAATCTGTCACTTTTAAAGGGATTATCCTTAGAGAAAGGTCAATGAAGATTATGTTCAAGCTGCAGTTTCCTTCGGTGAGGAAAGTTATGAGGATATCGATGTACTATTAGTATCGAGTTTGGAAACTGAATATATTTGGTTCATTGCTTCATGTTTCTCTTATCGCATGTGTCAAAGAATAGAATACTTTGAAACATTGAAGATGATGCAAGATGGAGTAGTTCGCCTTAGTGATAATAAGACTTGCAAGGTTCATGGTATTGGTACAATCAGACTTAAAATATTTGATGATCGTGAATTTCTTATTTATAATGTGAGGTATGTTCCATAACTCAAGAAAAATTTGTTATCTATAAGTATGTTTGATGATAAAGGCTATCGTACTAGAGTTGAACATGAAGTATTGAATATTTAGCGTGATGAATTGATTATTGTTAAAGGGTCTAAAATATGTGGTCTATATATTTTAGAAGGTTCAAATGTTTTTCATTCATCATTAATTGGTGGAGGCTTTCATGACAAGGAAGAACTATGAGATTTGAGTTTAAGGCGTTATGAATGCCTTGAGAAAGTTTTAGAGGACTATAATGAATTTTACATAAATCAAGGGATAAAAATGCATGTTACCACCGAGTTGTTATTGAGTTTTTAGGGAAGAGGTGAGATTAAAATTGCTCACTTGGTTGGTAGAGAATTTCTTCAGAGGGAGAATAGTGAAAACCAAGGGATAAACCTGAGAGAAACTATAACGGAGAAAACTCAGTTTGAGGTGAAATATCCTACTATGGATACTAGTAGGAGTGAGAGAACAATTACAAAGATCTTTGATTATCATTTGACTCATGATAAAGTAAGAAGGGTTAATATTGTAGCATCTCAAAGGGACAGTTATGCTAGCCTTGGATATTATGTTTTTAATGTGGCTGAAGGACTACAAAATAAAAGAAGAAAAACCTCCAGGAAGGCATTTGAAAACAGGTGGAGTCAATGGTGGTTGAAAAATCATACTTGTAGGCTTGTTAAATTACCTAGGCAAAAAAGAGTAATTGGAAACAAGTGGATGCAAGTGGCGAGATCAAGATTTAAGGGTTGCTTGAATTTGATCAATGTTATTGATTAGAGTTTCAACCTGATAGAGAGCAGCAATGTTGTTGATTGTTAAATTGACATCAACACGGTTTAAAGTCAAGGTAGATATTGTTGAAGTATGCCATAAAAACCTTTATTGACGAAGAGAAATAAAACATGTTTCGAAATTGTCAAAAATCAGAAAGCTGAAAAGTAATCTAGTCTGAATGATTTACGGGTATCGGATTCGGTCGGTTCGGTTCATTAGTCCATTCGTTAATGTTAGAATATTTTATATTAATTTGAACATCATATAAATTAATATAAAAAGATATTATAAGATATTTATAATATTCTAAAAAATATTATAAGATATATATTTATAATATTCTAAAAAATATTATAAAATATTTATAATGATTGAGAGATATTCTAAAATTATAATAATATATTTTAGAGTGAACATCAATTTTAGTCCCTCACAAAAATTAGAGAGTCCAAATTAATGCTTAAGGAAAAAAATTCCTTTTTAATCTCTTGCTAATTTTAATCGGGCCAAATTAGTTATTATATTAATACTTTTTTTAAATCGGTTATTTTTCCTATTTTAAATAGTAACTGGACTATCCTATGTGTATTATTTTTTGCCAGATTTTTAGTTTTTCTCCTCCCACATGACCACACCAATTGATTTTCAACAAGATAAATTTCTGATATCGACGGTGATGACAAATAATTAAACTAGAGAAGATGACATACGACATGTCAAAGACGGAGACAAAAGTAAATTTCTTTTTTATTATATCCATAAACCCTAAGAAAAACTTATCTTCTAAATGGATCTCAAACCACAAATAGATAAATTATACTTGCTCTACTGATTTTAACAATATTTTTAGATACTTTTATATATATTTAAACCAATAATTGCATTGTACAGTAGCTAAACTAATTTCATGTAGCTACGTGACTAAGTTTCTAGCGTGTGGAATTTCATAAAATCAAGCCTTATATGGAATAGTAGCTAAAGTTTCGCTATTAGCTAAATGACTAAATTTCATGTGGTACAGTTAGAACCATCTATTCAAACTAAATCAATATTTTGATCAAGTACAAAGACTTAATTTTATGTGTAGTATATATGTATTAATATTTTCTATTTGAAAAATGAAAGTAGCACATTAATTATCTTAAAGAAAATATATCTTTTTGTTTGGCATTGATGATTATGTTATTTCAATGTGTTGTGTTGATATGTAGAAGCGTTTGTAAGTGATTTTAAAAGTGACTTTGAGTCAGTGAAAATAAAGAAGATGGTGAGTCAAATGGAGAAGATAATGATAACATCATCATATTCTGAGTATATGAGGACTCCAGAATCCACAGGCGACGAGGGAAGTTCACAATCAAAATTTCATGTTTTAAACTCTAATGTTACTTTTGGTAAAGTTAGGATAGAAGAAGAAATGTAATTTACAAAGTTGGAGGATTTTAAAAATATTGTGAAAGATGTGAACATTGCTCTTGGAAGGGAAATTAAGAAAAAGAATAATAAGGTAGGGGCTAGGGTTGTCTTTTGTGTTGGTGAATGTCCATGGATTGCCTTTTGTTCATGGAATAGTAGTAGTTGCACTTATCAGATTAAAACAATCAATCCAGAACATAAATTTTGTAGAGTGTTTAGGAACAAGTCAGTTAGTAGAGATTAGGTTGTAAATAAGTTGAAGCATAAATTGATGGTTTAACCTGACTGTGATACGGTGGGAGAACTGACTTGGGTGTTTTGCGTTTGATCGCAAATGTTGCGGTTAGCAAGAGTCGCCACCGACTTTTCTTTTATCCAAAAAGAAAGGTGAAAAAGCACAGGAAATACCTTTGAGATTGTTTCTTGAGTTCGGGGGGTAGATTATAAAAAGGGAAGGTATTAGCATCCTTTTCATCCATGGTTTTCCATGGGCTCTTAATTACTTGCTAGATCACTTGCTTTTTGTTTGAAAATATGCTTAGTGTGATTTTTGAAAGTATTTTGAAAAGGTGCCACCGTTTAGGCAAACTTTGCAATGATTCCCGTTCGTAAGAATGTATGCAAAGTGTTGAGCTTTTGAAAATATTTCAAGGTTTGGAAAATGTCTGGAAAGTGTACGTGATTGTTTTTAAAAATAACAAGGATATTTGTTTTTTTGAGAATGAGCAAGTAACTAAAAGTAATCTACCTACTCAAAAGGTCTTAGATGTGTTTTTCCTCCTCCTTTAGATGTTTCTATCTTACCATTGATTTGGCAAGAAGCCCCATCATTGGATGTGAAGGGACGAGCGTTGGGTCATCGTATGATCATGATAGCAATGTTGTGAGATGACTTAGCACTTTTCCTTTAGGGATTAAGATCATTTTGAAAGACAACTTTGATAGCGTCATCGGGGGACTATGATCTTGTATTTTCGATTCTTTTGTGCTAAGACATCCCACATGCATAGCATGACCATTTTTGTAAGGCAACATGTGAGATTACCCTAAGGGTGCATGTGTGCAAGTGTGTTTGATTGCATGCATTTGTCTTTGATTTTTGGTGGTCTACTTGTTGGTTTTATCTTGCCATACACGCCTAATTACTAGCATTTACATTTTGAAAGCGATAAATTACAGAAATGTAAAGTCCTACGCTATTACAATATTTAGGGGATGGGGGTACAAACTTATGAATGGGGTTGCGAGTTAAAATTCTAGGTTACTATTACAACCATATTGAAATAGACAAGAATGTACAGGAAATGTAAAAAGTTTGTCTCTTTAAAAAAAGAAAATAACTTTTGTTTAAGAAAATATTTTTTGTCTTTTTATATTAAAAGAAAATATATCATGCAAATGTAAAATATTTTTGGTGTTTTTTTTATTAAAAATAAAATATAATATGACGGCAAAATAAAATAAAATAAAAAAGCAAGGAAACATAATCAGCGTAAAGTGCTAAAAATAGAAGAGGTCAGAAGTTCTGACTCTGACTTGACTGCACAAACAAAAACTGGTTAGGAAAAATATGGAATTTCAGAAGTTCTGGATCTTCTGAGAACTCAGAAGTTCTTCAGAAGTTCTGACGCAACTGTCAGAACTTTTCCTCTCTTCATGCCAGTCAGAACATCTGTAGCTTAGTCATTTACGGAACAGAAGTTGCATGTATAACAGTTATGACAAATTTCATGAAATATCAGAAGCATGAATCAGAAGCAACATGTATTTGCTAGTTCTAATTCTGAGTCCTAATTTCTTTATGAAGCTCTGAACTGGGATTCCTTCTTACTTAGGCAGGCAGATGCATGAATTTCAGAATATGCACCTCATCAGGATCAGAATATCTACATTGTGCTAAATATGCAAAATCTGACAATGCTTAATCAGTTATGATGAGGGTCAGCAAAAAAACTTACCTTGCAGTTGGAAAGGATTCTGTAAACTGGAGATTGGTCTTGAATTCTGGTGATGTTTTGAGCAACTTCTTCACGTACTCAGCAGGAGAAAAATTTGCAATTTCTGAAGCAGCCAAGGGGTGATATCCTGACTCCTTTGAGGTTAAAATGAGTGGATAATGTGTTACTGTTTGATTACATAATTTGGGATGGCTTTAATCAAGAACACTCGAGGAAAAATGGATTTTGAATATAAGGCATCAATGCTAATATTTTGGTATTTTGTGTTTATAGTTTCCTGGGTTCTTAGAATTTTTGAAGTGGCTCAAAGCCTTCTTTCTCAATTCTCTCGTCTTTTTCACAAAATTTTCTAGGGGTCTTTTGAAGAAGTGAAAAACACAAGAAGGGGGATTGAATTGTAAACTTTGAAATGAAATGCAGACAACACGATATTTTTATCCTGGTTCGTTTGATCTCAAACTACTCCAGTCCACCCGTCAAGGTGATTTCGCCTCTCTCCAACGAGGTCTTAATCCACTATATTCAACTGAATATTACAACTGCTTTAATAACTGCTAAAGCCTTCTTGAGTCTAAACCACAGACCGGTTTCTCAAGAAAATTCTTTCTTACAGATAAATGAAAACTATGTGTGTTGAATGTTTTCTACAAAAACTTTATATCACACCTGTGATAATACACAAAATAAAGCTTATGTGAAACTAGGATGCTATGACTATGGAGTAAGCAATTTTAGAGATATAGCAAACTGTATGAGTGAGGATGAAGATGTTTAGCTTTTGACGTGCAAATAGTTGTAGAGTATTAGCCAATTCATTCTTCACTGACTTGTTTATATAGCATTTGGAAAAGATACGTTGTAGTCAATTATGCCATTTCAATGTCCATTATGTTCTTTCCATATTGAGAAGATCTTGTCTTGGAATACAGCCGTTGGTAATAAAGTGTCTTGAATGCACAGTACTGTTGTCACTTAAGCGTGCTGTTGGCTTTGGCTTATTCTGACGCTTCTAGCTGCTGATGATGTTGTTTTGGTCTTGATCAGAGTTTAAAGTATGTTACGCACAAATCTGTTCATCAAGCTTCAGCGTAAGCACATGCTTTGATCTTCTGATGCTGGCATATGATATTTCATCTTCTGATGCTGATATTGATGTTTCATCTTCTGATGCTGATATTGATGTTCTTATGCTGGTGTCCATTAGAGTTTCTGTAAATGTACAATATAATTTTTAGGTAGCATATATGTCTCATATGAATTATACAATTTATTTAATCTAGCATTTTGTTATCATCAAAACTTTGACTTGGGGTAGTAGATTCAAACTTTGTTCTAACAATCTCCCCCTTTTTGATGATGACAAAAACCGGATATTTTCAATTGAAATTTAAGGAAAAATATCATAGATAAACAATTAATAGATTGTATAAGAGATAAACAGGTAGGTATCAAAGATAAGGAGGAATAAAAAGGTATCGGAGCTTAAGAGGAATAAGAGAAAAAAACTATCAGAGTTATGATCAGAAAAACTCCCCCTGAGTTTATTACTTCCCTTTTAATTCCATGAGTCCTTTAGCATAAGATCTTTCTAGAAATTTCTTTGAGCATCAGATCTTTCTGGAGCAGAGCTTCAGTGTATCAGAGATAATTAGATTCTTGTACCTGTAAGCTTATGCAAAATAGAGAAACATTCAAGTATATCAGAGTGTTAGAATGTTTGAGACTTTTGTCTCAGTAATCTGTTATAGAAAAATATCATTCTTTTTCTCCCCCTTTTTGTCAGCAATCAAAAAGTGCAAGTAATTGAAGTTAAAACGATCAGTGCAGAAAAACTATTGTATTTAGTTCAAAGCTTAGAAGATATTACAAAAAATATGTAAAGAAAACAATGAAAACATTAAGAAACAAAATCTAAGGTTGGGGTGGAAGGCGTGTGAACAGAGCTTCTAGCATGTTCTTAATCTGATCAGCGGTTTCCTTCTGCTGATGCACCATGCTGGCTACTGAATCAGTCTTACTATCTTGAACATCCATCCTTTCCTTCATTCGTTGATCATTCTCATCCATTCTTTTCTGCATAGGAATATCATTTTGCTTCAGCTCTTCAAGAGTCTGCCTGTCCAATGCAACTTGAGAGACGTCAGAATCAGGAAGCTTCTGAGAGCTTTCTGCAACATCTTCTTCTTGACTGAAATCTTCAGCTGGAATCTTCTGATCTTCTGCTGGTTGAACTGTTGAAGCTGGATGCTTTTCAGACCATGGCTCACTGTCCAGAAGGAGCACTTCCTCCTTCAGCAGCTGACTCATGACTGAACCTTCAACTTCTTTCAGCAGCTTGCTGAAGTTCTGTTGAGCCTGTTCATAGTTTAGGTCTTGCAGCTTTAAGGTCTCAGCGCGTACCCAACCTCTGAATCGTGTCCAGAGTTGGTCTGAAGCAGCAGGATCAATCACTCCCAGACAAGCCTTCTTTAGAGAAGCAATCCAATTCTGCATGTCTGTTTCAAAATTCAAGATGCTGGAACCAACATCTGGTTGTTTGGGTTTGGGAATGGCGGTTTTATTTTTAAGGGCAGCAAGGCGGTCAAGGACTGTGAGATCAATGAAGGTCTTGCTGTGGTCATCTGGATTTTGTTTGGGTGAGGGAGTAGGAGAGTCAGAAATGATTATTGGACTGTGTGGAGTGTTAGGTGGAGTAGTTTCTGGTGAGGATGGTAGTTGAGGTATGTTTATAGTTGTACCACAAGGCAGTTGAATGGCCAAGGGTTGTGGTTTAGAGGATTCAGATGATTGAGGTTCAGGGGTTTGAGCCTCAGAGTGTTGAGACTCAGAGTGTTGAGGTGAGGGTGGATTAAGTTCTGGTTGTGGAGATGGAGGTTGTGGAATTTCTGGTTGTAGAGATGGAGGTTGTGGAATTTCTGGTTGTGGTGAGAGTGTAGTTTCTGGTTGAAGTGAGTGAGAAGATTCTGCTTGAGGGTTTGGATTTTCTGTATTGGGAGCGGAAGAGTGTTGATCAATTTCTGAAAGAAATTTTTCAAGTTCTGGTTCTGTTGAGGTTGTAGGTTTGGCGCGGGATCTTCTGAGGGTTAATGACTCAGAAGGGTCAAACTCAGGTTCAATATCATCAATGGTTGGAATTGGGATTTCAAATGAAGCTGGGGTTGGAATAAATGTTGGAACAGCAGATGAATTTAAAACATTAACAGAAGATAGATTACCTCTCTTCTTTGGGGTTTGCTGAGACGGTCCTTCTGATGCAGCCTTTCTCTTCTTAGTCTTCTTCAAGGTAACCTCTGGTGCTTGCTGGTGCAGATCTTTGATGTTCAGATCAGGATCTGTGCCATCAGCTTTACACGCATCCAAGTATCTGAGAACAATGACTGGTTTAGAGTCAATCTCAGAGAACATAGGAAAGTCGTCCAGAGGGACTCTTCTGCTGGTGATTTCAGCATGAGGAGTGACGCTGGGCTCCTTCCTTATATTCTCTATCAGCTTCATCTTCTTCAGATTCTTGGCATTCAGCTGCTTGCCAACAGAAGGTTCTAGAGAGCTTATTTCCTATGCTTCTGTCAGGTGTTCAATTAGCCTATTCTCCGTTAGAATATCTGATATTAATCCGCCGAAGGGTATCCAATCCCTTTTAGTCCTTTCTTCCTCTCTCGTTTCCTTGACGCTTGTCTTCAGATGATTGAACAGAAGGTGAGCAAGGTTGATCTTGGACTTCTTTGCAATAAAATAAATCAGAAATTGTTGATCTATGTTTATATAGTCAGGAGAGCTTGTAGGCTTCCTGTGGTTGAAGCAGCCCAGAATGATCTTTGCCCAGATTCTGTGCTAATCCTTCAAATCTCTTATTTTGCTGCTGGGAACTCCATGTGTGAAAATATCTCTTGCAATTAGGGCAGAGTTTACACATCTATCTGCCATGTCAATACAGCGGATACCACCACCATTGTATCCAATCAGTCTAGCAATGTGATCCTCAGTAATCACTATCTTCTTTCCCATGATATACGAAGTAACCTGATGAGTTGAGGCAGACGCATGAATCCAGAATTCTTTAACCAGAATTGGGAACGTTGGACCCACCAACCTATCAAAGTACCTCTCCCAGCCTTGTGCCTTAATTTCTTCAGTCAAGTCAAAGCCATTTTCCTTCAAGCTGTTGAAATCAACTATCAATTATGACAGAACCTCCAAGTTCTTGACCGGAGTGAGGAGCGTTCTGAAGGGAATCTGATACTGTTCAGAAGAAGCATCTTGCTGGGAACCTGCAGATGGAATGCTAGAAGATTCCATGTTCACACAAGGGTTTGAGAGACTAAGTTTGAAAATGGTTTCTTTGAGGAAAACGAAGATGAACACACAGTAAGAAGAAATCACAGAAAAATGTTGAAGATTTTGTAAGGGACGGTAAAAGGAATGAATGATGTTTAAGGCGTTTAAATAGGTTTCAAAAAGTGTTTTGAAAATATAAACGTTTTTAAGAGAGAGAATTAAATCATGATTACTAGCATTTAATGTTGGCTGATTTTGGGGGATTTAGAAAGATATTAGGAACGGTTACCCATGACATGTGTCTCAATGCATCCAATCAGCGTTTTGCCTTCTCAGAAGCGTGCACGCGTGTTTTGCTTCAGAAATTAGCTGATGACTGGATGACACTTGTTTGATTTGGTGAACAGTACATCTATCCTTGAAATGAAACGCTCAAATCTTTATGGATAGACTCTGATATAATCTGCATGTCTAACTTTCTGAAAGAAGATTGATCAGAAGTTCACAGTAAAATAAGACACATTCTAAAGGTTAATATATAAAATTAAAACATTTTCACTCTGGGCAGAGCTTCATGCTGAGATGTTTCAGAATGAAGTTAAACCTATCTTCAAAAAGTGGTTTTGTGAAGATATCAGCCCATTGATGGTCTGTATCAATAAATTTTAAGTTTAAAATGCCTTTCTGAATATAGTCCCTAATGAAATGATGTTTTATTTCTATATGCTTAGCCCTAGAATGCAAAATGGGATTTTTACTTAAGCAAATGGAAGAAGTGTTGTCACAAAGTATAGGAATGTTACTCTCAAATATCTGGAAGTCTTCAAGCTGAATTTTCATCCAGAGCATTTGTGTGCTGCATCCAGCTGCTGCTATGTACTCAGCTTCTACTGTTGATAGCGCAATTGTGGATTTCCTTTTGCTGGACCAAGAAATCAGATTTTCTCCCAGAAACTGACAGCTTCCAGAAGTACTTTTACGTCTACTCTGTCTCCAGCAAAGTCAGCATCACAGTAACCTACTAAGTTGTAATCACTAGATTTTCTATAAAATAAACCCAGATTAGTAGTACCTTTCAGATACTTGAAAATTCGCTTAACAACTGTTAAGTGAGATTCTCTAGGATCTGATTGGAATCTTGCACAAATACATACACTGAATAAAATATCAGGCCTTGAAGCCGTCAGATAAAGAAGAGAACCAATCATACCTCTGTAGACCTTCTGTTCTACCTTTTTGCTTACCTCTTCTCATTCCAGAATGCACGTGGGATGCATTGGAATCTTTGATGACTTACATTCTGAGAGGTCAAGTTTCTTCAGAAGTTCTCTGACATATTTGCTCGGATGAATGTAAGTTCCCTCTGGAGTTTGATTGATCTGAATTCCCAGAAAGAATTTCAGTTCCCCCATGAGGCTCATCTCAAATTCTGCCTGCATACGCTTAGAAAATTTTCTTCCAAGAGAAGGATTTGTAGATCCAAATATAATATCGTCAACATAAATCTGACACACTAAGATGTCATTCTTAACTGTCTTATAGAATAAGGTTGTGTCCACTTTCCCTCTGGTGAATTCCTTTTCTAACAGAAAGTTACTTAGTCTTTCATACCAAGCTCTGGGAGCTTGTTTCAGACCATACAGTGACTTCTTTAGTTTGAAAACATACTCTGGATTTTTTGTACTTTCAAAACCAGGGGGTTGGTGCACATAAACCTCTTCTTCTATATAGACATTTATGAATGCACTCTTGACATCCATCTGATATAGAGTGATGCTTTTATTAACAGCAAAAGAAATCAAAAGTCTGATAGATTCTAACCTGGCGACTGGAGCAAAGGTTTCTGTATATTCTATTCCCTCTTGCTAACTATAACCTTGTGCTACCAGTCGTGCCTTGTTTCTGATGACTTCACCTTGTTCGTTCAGTTTGTTTCTGAACACCCATTTTGTTCCAATGACGTTAAATCCTTTTGGTCTGGGAACTAGATCCCACACGTCATTTCTGGTGAATTGATTCAGCTCTTCTTGCATTGCTAGAATCCAGTCGTTGTCCAGAAGTGCTTCATCAATTGAAGAAGGTTCAATCAGAGACACATGTCCCATGAGGGATTCTTCAGAGTTTCTGAAGCTGGCTCTTGTTCTGATTGGATCTTCCTTTCTTCCTAAGATTGTTTCTTCCGGGTGATCCATGCTGCTTCTGGGTAGTCTTTTCTGAGGCTGATCAGCAGCTGTTGCTATATTGCTTGAAGTGCTCCTTTCTAATGTTGAAGGAGTTTCTTTGTTGAGAGCTTCTGATGACTTGTCTTCAGAACCTGTGAATTCAACTTCCATACCTGCAAAGACTTCATTCTGCTTTGACTTTTCAGAGTCAAGCTTATCATCAAAACGAACACTGATTGATTCTTCCACAATCTGTGATTCTGTATTGTATACTCTGTACCCTCTTGGGCGTTCAGTGTATCCTAACATAATACACTTTTGTGCTTTAGAGTCAAACTTGTTCAAGTAATTTTTTGTATTTAACATAAAACAAGTACATCCAAATGGATGAAAATATGAAATGTTGGGCTTTCTGTTCTTCCACAATTCATATGGAGTCTTTTCCAGAATAGGTCTTATGGAGATTCTATTCTGAATGTAGCACGCTGTGTTTATTGCCTCTGCCCAGAAGATCTTAGCAACGTTTGTCTCATTGATCATGGTTCTGGCCATTTCTTGCAATGTTCTGTTCTTTCGTTCTACAAATCCATTTTGTTGGGGAGTTCTAGGACAAGAGAAATCATGCAGAATGCCTCTGTCATTAAAGAATGACTCAAAATCTTTGTTTTCAAATTCTCCACCATGATCACTTCTGAATTTAACGATTCTAAGATCCTTTTCATTCTGAACGTGGTTACAGAAGGTGACAAACACAGAGTGTGACTCGTCCTTGTGTCTTAAGAACTTTACCCATGTCCATCTGCTATAGTCATCTACGATTACTAACCCGTACTTCTTGCCACTGACTGAAGCAGTTTTAACTGGTCCAAATAAGTCAATGTGCAGAAGTTATAATGGCTTAGAGGTGGAAACAACGTTTTTAGATTTGAAAGCAGGTTTTGCAAACTTGCCTTTCTGACATGCTTCACACAGAGCATCTGAATTGAACTTCAGATTAGGAAGTCCTCTGACCAGATTGAGTTTGTTAATCAGAGATATTCTTCTCATACTAACATGCCCCAATCTTCTGTGCCAGATCCATTGCTCGTTGTTAACAGACATAAGGCACTTTACATTCTGACTTTTTAGTTCAGAAAGTTTGATTTTATAAATGTTGTTTTTCCTCTTTCCATTAAATAGGATAGTCCCATCTTTCTGACTAACAACTTTACATGATTTTTGATTAAAGATTATATCATAACCGTTATCACTTAATTGACTTATGGATAACAGATTATGCATTAATCCATCTACTAATAGAACATTGTTTATAGAGGGAAGATTTCCATTACCTACTGTTCCAGAGCCAATGATCTTTCCCCTCTGATTGCCTCCAAAGCCTACATGGCCTCCAGGCTTAAGTTCCAGGCTTTGGAACATATGCCTTCTTCCCGTCATGTGTCGTGAGCAGCCAGAGTCCAGGTACCATGACTGGTGTTTCTGATTTGTTGCTAAAGATATCTGCAACATGTATTATTTTATCCTTAGGTACCCATATTTTCTTGGGTCCTGATTTGTTAGCTTTACCAAAACTCTGGTTGAATTTTGGTTTCACAGAATAAATACTACTAGTATATTTAATGTCATGTGTGTGACCATACACAAAGTGTGAATTCAGAGGAGTGCGTTTAATAATTAAATCCATGGCATTCTTTGGTGTAGGTACCTTACCTTGGTATCCTATTCCCTTTCTTCCGTTTCTGCTAACTCCATAGATCATTGAAGCCATTTTGCTTCTATCTATGCTTTTAGCCAGGAACTTCTGAAAGTTGTGATCATACTCCTTGATGATCTCATCAGCGCTGCTGGGAGTTTCAGAAATTGTTTCCTTCTGAGAGTTTTGTAAAAGATTTTCTAATTTTGAAAATTTATTTTTCAACTCAGAATTTTCCAATTTAAGACTCTCAGTTTTATCAGAGTCAGAATCAAGATTCCTTTTCAGGTTTCTGAATTTAACTCTGATCTGCTGATATCTTTCCAGAATTTCGTTAAGGCTTTCAGCAAGTTCAGCCTTAGTAAAATTAATTGCAAAGTCAGGGAATACCTCTTCGGTGTCTGATTCAGAGTCTGATTCAGAAGCTTCACTGTCTTCTGATATGTTAGCCATGAGAGCTATGTTTTCTCTCTCATCATCTGATTCTGAGTCAGCTTCAGATGAGTCAGAGTCATCCCATGTAGCCATGAGACTCTTCTTCTTTTCCCTTCCAAACTTCTTTTTGGGCTTTTCTCTCTAAAGCTTTGGACAATCACTCTTGTAGTGTCCTTGCTCATTGCATTCATAGCAGATGATGTCCTTGGTGTTTGGCTTTCTGCTTCCCGAGGAGGCTTCAGATCGTCTGAATCCAGAGGAGGAGTCTGATCTTCTGTATCTGGAGGAGGACTCATTCTGATCGGATCTTCTGGTATTCCTGAACTTTCTTTGCCTCTGCTTCCATAGTTGGTTCACTCTTCTGGAGAGGAGAGAAAGTTCGTCTTCTTCTGATGAGGACCCATCAGAGGTTTCTTCAACAGCCTGCAAAGATTTGGAGTCAGATTTTCTGTTGGACTTTAAAGCTAAAGGCTTACCTTGCTTCTGAGGTTCATCAGCTTCTAGCTCTATCTCGTGACTTCTGAGGGAGCTGATGAGTTCCTCCAGGGAAATTTTGTTGAGATCTTTAGCAAGCTTCAGCGCTGTAACCATTGGCCTCCACTGTTTAGGCAAGCTTCTGATGATCTTTTTGACATGATCAGCAGTAGAATACCCTTTGTCCAGAACTTTGAGACCAGCCACCAGAATTTGGAATCTTGAGAACATCGTTTCAATTGATTCACTTTCTTTCATTTTGAAATCCTCATACTTCTGAATGAGCGCAAGAGCTTTAGTTTCTTTGACCTGAATGTTGCCTTCATGCGTCACTCTGAGAGAGTCAAACATACTCTTTGCAGTGTCTCTAACATATATCTTTTCATATTCAGCGTAAGAGATGGCGCTGAGAAGAATAGTTCTAGCCTTGTGGTGATTTTTGAAGTCACGCTTTTGTTGATCATACATTGCCTTCCTGTCAATCTTCTGACCACTAGCATTCACTAGGTGCATGTATCCATCTGTCACCATGTCCCACAGATCAGCATCATGTGCCAGAAAGAAGCTTTCAATTCTGTCTTTCCAGTAATCAAAATTCTCTCCATCAAAGACTGGAGGTTTGCCGCTGAATCTGTCTCTATCTTCATTGTTATCATTGCTGATGTGTTGATATGTTCCTGCCATTGTGTTTTTCTGACGCTGGATCTTGTACTGACACGATTAAGTGTTTTAGCTCAAAACCAGGCGCTCTAATGCCAATTGAATAAGTGAAAAACACAAGAAGGGGGGTTGAATTGTAAACTTTGAAATGAAATGCAGACAACACGATATTTTTATCCTGGTTCGTTTGATCTCAAACTACTCCAGTCCACCCGTCAAGGTGATTTCGCCTCTCTCTAACGAGGTCTTAATCCACTATATTCAACTGAATATTACAGCTGCTTTAACAACTGCTAAAGCCTTCTTGAGTCTAAACCATAGACCGGTTTCTCAAGGAAATTCTTTCTTACAGATAAATGAAAACTATGTGTGTTGAATGTTTTCTACAAAAACTTTATATCACACCTGTGATAATACACAAAATAAAGCTTATGTGAAACTAGGATGCTATGACTATGGAGTAAGCAATTTTAGAGATATAGCAAACTGTATGAGTGAGGATGAAGATGTTTAGCTTTTGACGTGCAAATAGTTGTAGAGTATTATCCAATTCATTCTTCACTGACTTGTTTATATAGCATTTGGAAAAGATACGTTGTAGTCAATTATGCCATTTCAATGTCCATTATGTTCTTTCCATATTGAGAAGATCTTGTCTTGGAATACAGCCGTTGGTAATAAAGTGTCTTGAATGCACAGTACCGTTGTCACTTAAGCGTGTTGCTGGCTTTGGCTTATTCTGACGCTTCTAGCTGCTGATGATGTTGTTTTGGTCTTCATCATAGTTTAAAGTATGTTACGCGCAGATCTGTTCATCAAGCTTCAGCGTAAGCACATGCTTTGATCTTCTGATGCTGGCATATGATATTTCATCTTCTGATGTTGATATTGATGTTTCATCTTCTGATGTTGATATTGATGTTCTTATGCTGGTGTCCATTAGAGTTTCTGTAAATGTACAATATAATTTTTAGGTAGCATATATGTCTCATATGAATTATACAATTTATTTAATCTAGCATTTTGTTATCATCAAAACTTTGACTTGGGGTAGTAGATTCAAACTTTGTTCTAACATCTTTCAGTGTGCAAATGGTGTTCTATTTATAGGCAAAGTTTTGCAGTTGGGGCGGTCAAGTGGCACCAACATCATATGCTAGATGCTGACTTACTCTTGAAGTAAGCTTAAACAAAGTGGGGGTTCAATGCATTCAAGTTGGATGGTTAACAGTGCCTCAGCTGGATTTGACAGTGTGAATTAAGGAAAAGTAGAGACAGGTGAGGGTCTAGCATACTTTTGCACAGAAGTTTGTCTTCCCAAGACAGTAGGGGTACGTGTGGTGAAAATCCCTTGGATAGAGACTCAGAGGCGGTTGTGAGCATTAAATGAGTTCCCATATGAAACTATGCATCCTAGCTTGACTCTGGATTAGAAGTTCTGCTTCAGCGTAGCATCTCATCTTCTGATCTTTATATCTTCTGGCTTCAGCACGTTTTGAGGGATCCTTCAGAACTTCCAGTATACTTACAACACGCTTTGTTAACTTTTTGATTTAACCTTTTCAAACTCTGAATGAACCTTTGTGAACACTGGCCCAGAAGTTCTGACCAAACTTTGTCTTGAGACTATCCAGAATTTGCTGAGTGTGAACACTGACCCAGAAGTTCTGAAATCGTCATGCTTCTTAAACACAGAAAAATTTCTAAGTTTTTAGAATTTGATTCTTTCCAAGTAAAATTTGACTTTTGAAACTCTTGATGAAGCAAACTTCGTATTCCAACATATCTTGATGAAATATGATTTTTTTGATTTGATTTTGATCCAAAAGTCAAAGTCAGACTTCTTCAATGTGAAAATGACCATTTTGCCCTTGCGAATGGTTTGCTTGGAAAACTTGATAATTCAAGGCCTGAAGACTTGATGAAAGCAAACTTGAGGGTCCAGGGTGATTCCTTGGAAATGAGAGGAAAAATTTTGGGGTGCAACACTGACCTTAAAAGGAGTTAAGCTTATGAGATGATAAATGATGAATATTCTGTCCATATCAATAAAAAATATTATCCAGGGCACTAAAGAATGCAATATTAGCATTAGAAGATTGTCAGAAGGAGAAAAATGGACAAATTTGGCATTACTTGGCTGAATTAAGGAGAAGCAACCCTGGTTCAATGGAAAAGATGGAAGTGGTACCAAGATTAGAATCCCCTCCGTTATTTCAGAGATTGTATGTTTGTTTGGATGCTTGCAAGAAAGGTTTTAAAGCTGGATGTAGGTCATTGATAGGTCTTGATGGGTGTTTTTTTGAAGGGATATTACGGGGTCGGCTCCTTTCAACTGTTGCTCAAGATGCAAATAATCAGTTTTATATTATTGCATATGATGTGTTGGAGACTTGGAGAAGAACTATAGAAACACGTGGTTTTTGCCTAAGTAGAAGTAAGTTTGAATATATGGAATGTATGTTCAACAAAAGAAGCATGGTTTCTAACTTATAGGTGAAAGTAGGAGACCATATTATCCCTCAAGTCACACGGTTTAAATATCATGGATCCGTAATACAGAATGATGGAGAAATAGAAGAGGATGTAAGTCATCGTATTCAAGCTGAATGGATGAAATAGAGAAAGGCATCAGGTGTTTTATGTGATGCAAAGGTACCGCTCAAGCTAAAAGGAAAGTTTTATCGGATTGCGGTAAGACTTACAATTTTGTATGGGACAAAATGTTGGGCGATTAAGAACCAACACGAGAATAAAGTAGGTGTAACGAAGATGAGGATGTTGCAATTGATGTGTGGTAAGATTGACATGATAAAATTAGAAATGAAATTATTAGAGAGAGTGTTGAAGTAGCGCCTATTGTAGAGAAGATGGTAGAAAAATAGACTTAGGTGGTTTGGGCATGTAGAGAGAAGACCTGTAGACTCTATAGTAAGGAGAGTATACCAGATGGAGAGAAGACAAATAATTTGAGGAAGAGGGAGACCCAAAAAGACTATAAGAGAAGTTATCAAGAAGGATCTAGGAATTAATAATTTGGATAGAAGCATGGTCCTTGATAGAACATTATAGTGAAAGTTGATCCATGTAGCCAACTCCACCTAGTGTGATAAGGCGTAGTTGTTGTTGTTGTTGTTGTTGCATATGATGTGGTTGATGCTGAGACAAAAGATAAATTTAAGTGGTTTCTGACATTACTTGAAGGTGACATAAGATACCATCTGAGCTACGGCTAAAACTTTATATCTGATCAACATAAGGTAATTTTATTTTGTTTATAATTTATATAATTATGTGTTATGCATTTTTTCATTATCATCTTGTTCTCTTGTTATAGAGATTATTGCCAGCACTAAAAGAAGTAATGCCATGTGCCTATCATAGAAATTATGTAATCCATATATGAAAGAACTTCATCAATAAATTTAAGGACAAAGAGTTATGAGGCATTGTATGGCAATGTGCAAAAAGCACAACTGAACTATAGTTCAATGCTCATATGGATAGATTGAAGACACTAAATAAAAAAGCAAGGAGTTATCTAAACAAAATTTATAAAACATCATGAGTGAAGGCGTATTTTAGTCATTGGCCTAAGTTGGATAACATCACAAACAACATGTGTGAAGTTTGGAATAATAAGATTGTGAAATATAGAGAAAAACCTATTTTGACAATGATGTAAGAGTTGAGGTGTTACTTTATGAGGAGAATGTCATATCATAAAAGAGTCTTAAGCACATGCAAGAGTCTATTACCACCTATTAAAGAAAGGAAGGTTGATAAATTAAAGGTGGAGATCAATAAGTGGACACCTCAGATAACAAGTGATGATCAATATGAGGTTCGAAGACATAACACAAGCCTTGGTGTGAACTTGAATTTATGGACATGTACTTGTCAAGTGTGGCAATTGACTGGAATGCCTTGTATTTATACCATTGCAGCTATAGCATATAAGGTTGAGAAGCCCGAGAATTATGTACATCAGTGGCTCATAATGGAAGCTTTGAATGTAACTTATGATCACTATATTTGCCTGGTCAATAGCTAAGAATATTGGAAAATTACAGAATATCCTAAGCCAGAACCACCAAAGCTGAAAAGACCTATCGACAGACCAAAGAAACATAGAAGGAAAGATGCAATTTTAGAAGATATGCCTGGCAGCGGAACACACAAGGTTAAAAGAAGATATGAAATGATTTTCCCAAAGTATGGTGAAGCTGGTCATTATGAAAAGACATGCAAAGGACCTCCAAAACCAGGATATACGAAAAAGAACAAAACAGTAGCAAAGAAAACAACAACTACGGAGAATTTGTCACAAACTAAGGCTCAACCACAAAGTTTATCGTAGGTAATAATTGACACTTCTAATTTTTCTTGTAGTTTATTTCAACCTAATGTTATTTTAATCTTTATGTAGCAGGAATCACCACAACCAACAGTTGTAAGGCCTCCTCCTATTAGAACACCACCATCTTCTTCTATTAGGCTATCACCTTATTTAGTCAGACTTCCACCACCACCTCTCATTGCACGCCCTTCAACAATTGGAACTTCATCTATCCGACCACCAACACCTCCATTTCGCCTTCCACGTTCATCTCAACCTCTACAAATTGGACCTAGCAGTCCTACATTCATGCCTACTCCTGAATTTACACAATGACAATCAACTTTGTTTATTTTGTTGGTTTTTTTGGTGATACTAGATGTTTTAGATTTTGAAGTTATATTTTTGGGTACAATGTTTTGGAATTTAAACGATAATATTTTAAATTTTATGGTATATCTATAATGTAAGTGATGATAATGTAGAATGGTTTCTCCCTGATTTCAATGTGATTGTACTATAATATATGATTGAATATAGGACTAACATGACCCAATTAAATATTGTAAGGTGTTATATATGGTCTTTTTTGTTAGGGATCATAATGTATTAATTATTGATAATAACTAAAAAATAATAAGAAAATATATTGATATAACTTTTATTTGTAAGTTAAGACATGGAAAATACATTGGTTCAGTGGTTGTGTGAGTTGTCCACCGACTAAAGGGTCATTGGTTCTACAATTTTGATTTTTTTTTAGATTTCTTTGATAACTACATAAAATTAAATAAATAAATAAATAAAACTAAATATTACATGTATTTAAAAATAATTAAAGAATAAAAATAATATGTCCATATAAGCAAGAATAGTATAGTTGGCAGTCCACTCACAGTTCAAAAGTAGAAAAAATAATTAATTTAAAAAATTATTAATAGAGGGACTAACTTGCCTCGATTAAATTTTGTAAAAGACTAAATATGGACTTTTTTTCTTAGGAATTAATTTGCACTCTTTAATTTTTGTGAGGGACTAAAATGAGTGTTTACTCTATATTTTATTCTAACAATTAAGGATATATGTTTTGGGTTTTGTTATGGATATGTTGGATTTTGTCTATTATGAATATATATATCTCTTCTGTTATTATAGTGTGGCAATATTAGAGCTTACATCAACAAGGGAGAGCAAATGTTTAAAGGAATATCATAGGGTTTTGGCTATTCTCAAGGTAAACCTTATAAATGTAAAGATTTTAGGAACCTTTGGAGTTATCTAAGTTTATTGGGAATTAGGAAACACTTGTTTATACATTGAGTTGAGTTATTCATATAGTGAATGTTAAAGAGGTTGAGAAAGACTTTGGTAGAAAATAGGGTAATTTTTGTGCGCCTTCAGGGTTGTTCTTGGGAACCCGAAGCCAAAGACTATTTTCTTGTAACTCATCTGTAATCTCTTGTAATGACTTTATAAGTATAGCAAATTGGAGAACTGCTCTCTCCTGTAGAGTAGATCGTTTGATCGAACTGGGTAAACAAACCTTTATCTTTTTCTCGCCTTACTCTGTTATATTATTTGTGTACAAATTATTATTGTTGTAGACCATTTATTTTGATTGCTACTATTCTTTTTCTCACAAATTTATATTGAATTTTGTCGTAATTAACAACAAGATTCACAATAATTGTTAGCCATAATACATTTTAGTTTCAAATTTAAATCATCCATTAATATCATGAAGATGTTATCAATTCTTTTCTCAATAAATTTAATTTCACAAATAATTTCATCTTAAATGATACATGCATCTTTATTGAAATTTATTTTAAGGCCTTTATCACATAATTTGATTATGCTTAAAAGGTTATACTTTAAACCATTCACATAAAGAACATCATTAATAGTGGTAAATAGTAGCGTACCTATTCTTCCAATATTAAGAATCACTCCTTTTTTATTATCTCCACAAGTGACAAATCCTTTAGACTTTAAGATTGAAGATGAAAAATTTTATTTGTCTCTCGAGATGTGTTTGGAGCATCCACTATCAAGATACCATATGTTGTTAGCGTATTTTAAGCATTCCTATAAAAAAATTAAAATTTTTTAGGTACCCAATATGCTTGTGGGTCCTTGCGAGTCAATTCATTTATTCACCAAAACATACTTTTCACTTGGAACACCAATGTTTCTCATATAACAAGCATTTAGGGTATAACCCTTTGAATTACAATAAAGACATGAAGATGCATTGTAAGACTTGTTTATTTTAGAAATAGAAAATTTATTTTTCACATGATCCTTTTTGGTTGAAAATTTTCTTGAACCATCTTGGTTTGAACAATGTTGTAGGCAATACTAGCCTTTATAATGATAGTCAAACTTTTAATATCCAAGACCACTCGTATCATTTGTGTATCTTTACTTGATTAGAACATTTTTCAAACCAAGTTGTCCTTTTTCATATTTCTTTAGGACTTGATTCAATTCATCAATTTTTATTTCAAGAGAATTACATTTAGAACATGTTGAATATTTAACCTTGTTTAATTCCATTTGCACGGTATTAGCCTTAATTTCTAGATATGAAATAATTTTATTTTGTTTGTTACATGTTCTATAGAGTGTTAAAAGTTCAGCATGTAATTCTGGAAAAGAATTTTATAATTCATCATATGATAGTTTATTATTAGTTTCAAAATCACTAACTTCTTTATCTTCGTCGTCGAAATGATGTGAGACCATCAAGGAGATATTTTCTCATTCTTTGTTATCCGAATATATGGATGAACTAACTTCATTATCTTCTCGTACTATCTAGGCTTTCTTTGGTATCATGTCCTTTTTCCATTTAAATTCATTCTTCTTTTGGAGACATGGGAAATCAACCTTGATATTTTCTTGCTACCTACATTCAAAGCAATTAAAGTTTTGATTTGACGTAGATCTTTACTTCATCTTTGAGAACTTCCTTTCTTGACCAAATGTTACCATTTCATCTTTCTTTATAAATTTACCAAACATTTTGACTAGTAAGATTATGTTTTCATCTTCATCCAACTCATTATCTAGGTCACTTAATTTATATTTCGCTTTTAGAAAAATATCCTTATGTTTCTTTTCACATTATTCACGTTGTTCCAATCTACCAAGTTTCAATTTATACTCTTGTAATTTTTCAAACAATGTTGTTGAATTCACTTTAGATAAACTTTTCATTTTAGGAATCATTATTACTTTAGGTTGTTTCGCTCTAGTTAATGATCTAAGAGCTTTTAGATTCATTTCATTATTGGTAAATGTTTTTCCAAGCACAATCAAATGATTTCTCAAATAAGTGAACTTCTTTTTCTAATCAAGTATATTTTCACCCGTTAGCATTCTAAACATCTAATATTCTTGAGAGAGTGTGTGTTTAGTCTAGATATTTTCACTTCATTCGTTTCTTCGTGTGTGACTTCAAAGGTTTCCCATATTTATTTAGTTGTTTGAAAATTGGATACCATAAAGAATTTATTCATTCCTAAAGAAAATGCTAATATGTTTTTGGAATTCTTATAATGAAGAAACTTTTTGTTTTCTTCATCATCCCATACTACTTTAAACTTTACGGAACTCACACCATTAACAACCAAGGTTGGAATGTATGAAGCATTTTTGTCAGATTTCTAAGCTTTTGCACCTTGTGATACTAGAAACATTTGAATTCTGATTTTCCAAAAATCATAGTGTTCAACAGAGAAACATGGTGGTCTATTAACGTTGCCACCTCACAAGAACGGTTTTACGGGAGACATTTTTACCCATATCTAGGAGTAAGTTACCAAACTCGTTCTCTAATGCCAATTGTGAATATGAGGTGCAATCTAAAGAGGAGGGGATGAATTAAGATTACTTGATTTTTCTCATTTTCATACAATAATTCTTAACTTATTATTTTTCCAAACGTTATGAATGTGATAAGTTCTTATGATGACTTTAAAATGCAAAAAGTAAAATGCATAAAAGTTAAGAACACAAATCAATTATACTATGTACTCTTATAACCAATGGTACATCTAATCCCTCCACTCTTTAGATAATTTCCCACTATTATTAGAACCATGTATAAGTCTCACATCAAGACTAAGTTTCACAAACCTTCTAACACAAACAACATAGAGAATGAACCGTACTTGTTTGGGAGTCAGTGTTCTCATGGTTGGGCTGGTTTGGAGAAGATTTTTTACAAGCAGGTTCGGAGAAAGACTTCTTGGATTAGGTTTTCTTGAGGCTTTCTAGTTTCGTTATTTCTCCTTTTTGCTTATTCTTTTGGTTGTTGGTTAGTTGGTGCATTTGGTGGAGTAGGAACAATCTTGTGTTTAATAACAAAGATTTGATTGTTGGGGATAATTTTGTCTCAGATTGGTTTTCTATTTTGGTTGTTTTAATGAAAGGAGGTACAAATAAGGCTAAACAAGGATGAAAAAAAGTAATAAATCTAGCACAAGGCCCAAAATGCACCAATGAAGCTCACTGATGTAAGCACAATCGGTTGGACCCTTTTAGAAATCGATTGGAGAAGTTTGGCGTGCATATTTTCATATCAAATCCAAGCTAAACGTGTGCTCCAAGAAAATAAATCCCAACATTGAAGATGAGCGCATAAAATCCTGAAAAATCTAACAAATTAATCGATTGAAGCCCTTAGCCAATTGTTTGGCACACTCAAGATGGAAATGTTTTTTTTTTAATTTTTAATCACCACAATTCTCATTGATTGTTTTCCAGATATACACGATCAAATCTTTAGAATTCACATTATAAATTTGTATAATCTCCCCATTACTTCTTGCATCTTAAAATTGTCATCAATTCTAGCATTCTTTTATGTGAGCTCTCCTATAGTCTGCATAAGTATCTCCATGGCCTCCTCGAGCCAAAAACCCACAGAAGCACCAAGAAGAGATATTATCACATATGAGCTAATGAATAAAAAGCAAGAAGAGAAGATGATGACCCTAGATAAGAAGATATCTAAACCATGATTTATGTAGGAAACCTTATTGAAAGGCTACAAACCCTATTCTCATATTTGTCAAGCCTCATTAAGAGTATTATTTACAAACTTACCCGATAAAATCTTCCCAAATCTTTTAAGAGAATTCTACTCAAACCTGCATGTGATTGGAAAGACTCTGACATCGTTAGTAAAAAATGTAAGAATAGTGATCCACAAAGAACATTTTGGTAAAATGTTTGAAATATCCTTCCTAGGAACATCCTACAAGTTTGAGAGACCCATGAGTCTCAAAAATCTCAAATGAACCATAACCATAAACACTCTTGTCACCAACCCCATGGAAAAAAATTAGATTTTCTTTTAAGACAACCCTCTTGAAGCCAAAAGTTTGAATCATTCTCTACCTTGTAACAAGAATCTTGCTCCTAAGAAACATAAAAATAATTATGTCATCAAGGATGATATCATCCCTCTTGGGCTTCTTACCCAAAACATTCTAACAAACTGGGTAGATGGTATATTTTACCAGATGTCTTAAACCAAAGAAAACCATTAGAATAACTTCCATATGGAGCAATGATCATAAGAATTCTATGTATCAACATTGATGCCTAGGGAGAAAAATAAATTTTCTCAAACAATAGAATTGATTACACCAGCCTTAGAGATATGAAGATTGATATAAAATATGAAGAGTTAACGGAAAATTAGACAATTGAGGAAGAAGACACAAAAGATACATAAGACATAGATATCAACCAAGTTTGGGAAATTTGGTGAAGCATAGCAAGATACGTGAAAAAGATGAAGAAAATAATCTCAAAAGAATGATGCTTATGGCAATGAATAGGCTCACTTATGTGTCTAATTATACTTTTTACGTTCAACATTTTTCTTTTTGTAATTTTAATTCCTAGTAGTTTTATTTAATATAAATAAATATGTTTTTCCTTTTCTAAATGCTTATTTGTCTATGTTTGCATATTTAAATTATCACAATGCATTTTTACCGGCCTTTTTGATTTTGACAAAGGCGAAGAAGTATACTCTCAGGAGAAAAAAGTATACTCTCTAATTAACTGAGGGGGAGTTTAATTACTCAAAACACATATGTGTTATTTCTTTTACTACCTTCTTTGAGAGATGCATTGTCATCACCAAAATATAGGAGAATGTGGAGCCTTGTTTTGCATATTAAATCTTTAAAGCATATTTTTGATGATGACAACTAAAGATGAACATGCTTATAATATTTACAAGTATTTAATGACAAACAAATAAAGTCAAGTGCGAAGCGGTTAAAGATGCAATCAATTCAACATAACTTTATAAGTCATATTATCTGATGATGGAACTTAAAGGAATATAAGTTAAGCCTCGTCTCAATTAAAGATCAAGCAAGTGTCTGTAATATTGAGATATATGACAAAGTCTTGAAGTTTGTGAAAGCATGCCTAATGCGTATGAGTTAATATATTGTAAATGCATTAGGGTTTTCTCGTATAGTATACATCTAATCAAACACATACTAAAAATAAGACTTCAAACTTATTTTTGTCAATAAAATATTTTCAAAAATACCTTGTAGTCATGCAAGATGATATGGGAGTTGTCAGAATAAATTTGGGTAAAATTTCGTCTATGCCAATCGATTGATACCTTATCCCAATCGATTAGGAAAGTTAAAAAATGCGTCCTAAGCGATTGGTACAAAATCTTAATGATGGT
This sequence comes from Vicia faba, assembly GCA_948472305.1. Lineage (NCBI taxonomy): Eukaryota > Viridiplantae > Streptophyta > Magnoliopsida > Fabales > Fabaceae > Vicia > Vicia faba. Next base: position 976,118,737 of record OX451738.1, on the reverse strand, counting down.
TAGCGGCTAGATACTTTCCTTACCATTTTTAACTCCATAATTGATTATTTTTAGGACAACAAATCTATTGGTGCATATTTCTTGACAAGCAACGATTAGCGGCTGAAAAGCAAAAAACATGAGCAAGTATCTTTTTAGTTCTATCATATCGCCTCCATAGGGATTAGTGGTTACTGAATTGTTGTTCGAAAAATCTCGCGTTTATGAGTTTGGGTTAAAATGGGTTTAAAAGTAAATGCGGGTATTAAAACTTATGAACAAAAAAATAATTCATTCTTTGAAGAGTAGAGAGCTCTTGGGTTTGCATTTCATCTATCCTATTAGGTACTTAAATATTTCACTCAGTTGTACATAACCAAAATCACTCGTCAACATTATCACGTATCTCTCACACAAAGGTTATCTCTAACGCAAAGTAAGACAACAACCGTATTACTCGCGTCAGTGATTTCTCAGTGCAACACAAGCAACACAGAAGAATTAAGATCTGATACCCACATGAACATTAAGCCTAAATCTATATCTAGAATCTAGAACCTAATAGATGATCATCCTAAATCTGGATTCGAACCATCCATTTATGCAACAATTTAATCCCAAATAAAGAAAGCAATCATCAATATTAATTTGTAACATAAGTTTCTTATAACACCATGAGCAATAAATATACATATAATTAAGATAAATTTACATACAAACTCCAACAAATAGAGATTACAAAGAGAAGAGAAGAAGAGGAACCAAACATATTCTGGTTTGTCAGCTCCGATCAATGAGAAATTCGACTCTGGATCATCCTAATACAAGCACCATTATTGTTTTATAAGCTCTAAACTATCAAAGAATGAAAGTGATGAATTGGGAACAAATAACCCAAAACACCCCCCTAAAAATCTATTCTAATTCTATTTATATAAAATAAGAAATCACAGATCTTACTCAGCGCCAAAACCGCCTTAGAGCGTGCTAAGTGCACTCAGACTGCGCTTAGCATGCTCACCTCTTTCTAGACACTCAACACGCGCGCTATGACCGTACTAAGCCCGACATGAAACATGATATTTTATTCCAAAACTTGCATCTTGAAGCTTTATTCGATCTTTATTGTTCCATGCTTCAACAATGCGATAAATTCTACAAATATGGGATGAAAACTATAAATCGATATAATATTTACACGAATAAACTAGAAAATGATTATGTACATAAAAGTCAGAGTTTTATTATAAAAATTAGTAGAACAAAGTCAATAAGTTCCACAAATTACAACACAAAATAAAGAAATTTTGGCGCTTATCAATATTGCTAATCGATTGGCAAGTCATAAAAATTAGGGGTGTTCGCAGTACGGTTTGGACGGTTTTGAAGCAAAAAATAACCTGAACCGCAAGAGAAAAAAATGTGCAGTTTTCGGTTGACTTTTAAAAATAAAACCAAACCAAACCAAACCAAACTAATGCGGTTTGGATTGGTTCGGTTGGTTCGGTTTTTTTAAAAAAATTTATTGAGCCATACATACACATGTAGAGAAAAATATAATTTTTTGTTTAATCGTTCATACATTACCATAAAAAATTTTATAATTGTCAAAATAAATTTATAATTTAATACATAAAATTGTGTATTATAATTTAATCTAAATCTAATAAACGATATACATAAGATTGCATTCTTAAATAAATATTATACAAAGAATATGATAAAATATATTTTGTAAAAATAATCTTTATAAATGAATAATATTTTATTTTTTATGATTTGTAAATTAAAATAAATATCATATGAAGAATATGATAAATATACACATAATACATGTTGATTTCTCTAAAGAATTAAAGAATATATATTGGTTAGTAAGATTTTATAACATAATGTGGTTTGGTTTGCAAAATACAAATAACAAACCAAACCGAACCGTGCGGTTCTGTTAGAAAATGACCCAAACACATCCGAAAAAAATGCAGTTTTTTGCGGTTTTAGTTTGGTTTTGTGATTTTTTATTGGGCCGGTTTGTTTTTGAACACCCTTAATAAAAAGCCTTAAAAACTATTCATTTTTTTGTCAACCTATAGCCTATAAATAGAGGTCAATTTCCATATTTTTTTTCTCCATAAATGTGAGAATATCATAGATCACTCCCCTCTCTCTCTAAAATATTTCTTTTAATTTTTTTAACTAAAAATTTAGATGTAGTGCTTTCGACAAAGTCTTTTGGCAAGTGAGGTTGTTGTATTTTTTGAAGGATAGATTTGTAAGTTTACCCAGTGAATTTTTCTTTTTACCTTGGTTGAACAATTCATCCATTTAGGGATTTACTTAATTGGGTTTGAAGCTAAACCCATGTGAAAAGCTTTGGTTTTGGATTTGCGTGATCATGTCTCTGTTTAGGTTTGAGATCAGCCCGCTGTTAAAATCTCATAGGTTCTTGGTTATCCCGATATAAAACAAAAATTAGGTTCAAGCTTAGTCTGGTATTAAAAGCTTGTTAAGGTTCGAATTAATCCTAATGTTAAAATCTCTTAAGTTCTTGGTTAGGCCGATATAAAACCAATGTTCAGTTCATGAGCAAAGCCTGATGTTAAAAGCTCCCACATGTTCAAGATTGGCCCGTGTAAAATTTTGGTTGAAAGATTGAAGACTAACCACTCCAAGTTTCTATTTGAAAGGAATAATATCTGGTTCAATCCTCCATTTGGAAGGAAGACTCACGACTTCTCTCCTTGTTTACTGTTTGGTTGGAAGTCAACCATAAACTTCATTTTCCTTTTAAATGGAGTTCGAGAGTTTAACATACTAAAAGTTCTTAAGTTTAGTAGATATTCTCAAGATCAAATCTTGGGGACATGACTAAGATGTTTTTACTGAACCTGTATCATTCGTGGTGTTTTTCTCTTTTCCCTTAAGTCTTTAATTTATGCTATTTATTTTCCCCTGCGTATTTATAAAAATATTTTCAAACTCTGATTTTGATCTGCAAAATTTTCAAACCCAAGTTTTTCTTAAACACGCAATTCACCCTATATTGTATGTGAAGTCACATGTCCAACATTATCATCATCAAAAAATAAGGATATGGATCTATGTGCTTGTAGGTATGGATCTAATGGTCCTAATGTTGTTGACTGCCTAGGTGTTTTAAGGATGACAAAGTTGATACTTGTTGAAGACGGTGGCGATATCTTTCCAACTCTCAAATGAAGGTGATTAATATGGAGATATATCAAGCCTCATCAAGTAGTAGTTTCAAGGTTCCAGTGAAGTGATTTTATAATTGGTGTATCTAGAAAAGGAAGCTTTATAGTAATGAAAGAGAGGAAGTGTGAAGGCTCGTCTAGTCGTGGGTGTCTGAGTGACTGAGTCTTGTGAAAATAGGAAAGTAACTCATAATACACTAAGGTAACTCAAACACACTTAAAACCTTTAAGGAGCCTTTCTTTATTTTCTAAAATCACCGAAAATGTTTTCTAAGGCCTAGTCAATTGAATAGGGATTTGTGTGATCAATTATGTCTTGTTTTATAACTAAATAATCAAATAGCCTTGACTCTAATCGATTATTTTTATAAATAATTAATTAGAATTAATCCTCTAATCGATTAATTTTCCTTAAAATGCTCAAAATCGAATGGAGAAAATCTCTAAATGATTGATAATAGTTAAATATCAAAACCATTCATTTGTGGCTTGAATAATCAATTAACCTAATTAATTATGACATTGATTTGTGCCATGGAATGTTTTATTTTTTATCCTCATTTTCTCCCATATAAAGGAGGTTTCTGTTCAATTGAAATCACACTAGAATTCAGAGTTTTCCTATTTCTTAACATTTTATCATTATCTTTTCTCTATTTATCTATTTTCTTTGACAAAAGTTTTCATAGTGCCTTGTTAGTGAGAACTACTTGTGAGGAAAATGTTGTATTGGTGTTGTGTTACTGTTTTATTTCGAGAGTACGAAACTCTTAAAGCATCAAGTTTGGTTGTTGATATCAAACATTTTAAAACTTCTTTTTGGTTATATATCTCAGCCTACAAAAGTTCTGTTTGGTCATTGAGATTAGCTGGTAAAATCTCTAATTGGTTTTTGAGTTTATTCTGTGGAAAAATCTCTCTTTTGGTAGGGAGATTAGCATGTGTAAAATCTCTCAATTTACTTGTATCATAGGTTCATGGACATGACATATAGAAGCTCAAGTATTTAGTGAAACTCTCAAGAAGATCTCTTGGGACAAGGCTAGGCCTCATTTAGGTGAACCTGTATAAATATCAGTGTATCTCTCTAACCCTATCCCTTTAAATTTTGTCATTTACATTAATTTTTTATTTCTTTTCATTGCTTTTATCTCTGATTTTATCAAAACTAACACAACTTGTTTTTTTAAGTAAGAAAATCTTTAAATTAATCAGAAATTTTAAATACTACAATTCACTCCCTTATGCTTGAAGCCACTTGTCCAATATGAGTTAAATACATGATTACAATAACTTTTTCTATATTTGAACCAAACAAAGAGAAATTACTAACTATTTATCCTAACCAGCTAACTTGTTCACTAAATAAGAACTATTTTAACTTTAACAACAACCAATCTAAGTAAATTACTGATCAGTGGTTTTTACACCTTTATTTACCATTAATTTTAGTTAATCTTTTCATTGGTTGTCAAGAACTTTACTTCATTTTTCGGCATGTAATGCTCTGGTTGTGTCACTTTACTACTTGCAGTCTCAGATGAATAAATCAAGAAAAATCGCGAAGAATCAAATAAATTTCCCCAAGTTCCAAGAGGCCTGCTACGGGCTGTAGTAGAACCCTATTCAGCCAGCAAAAACACAAGCTGCAGTAGGCCAGCTACGGCCACCCGTAAAGCTTCTATGAGACATAACAGACAGGCTTTGTGTTCAATTGTTTCAAGACCATCACCCGTGGCGTGCTACGAGCGTCTGTAGCACCTACTATGGCCCGTAGTGGCTTGTGACGCTGATTTCAGTATTTTCTTTTATTTTGCTCAAGTTTTGGTCTGTAAGGGTATTTAGGGTATTTCCAACAGGTTTCAGTGGATATTTTATATTTAAGAAAGTTTTTGAGAAGGATTAGAGGACTTTTGGAAAGCGAAGAATTACACGTAAAAAGATTGGAGAAGACAAGGGTTTTAGTGGGAAGGAGGTTTTCATGAACGTAAGCGATTAAAGATCAAATTTCTCCCCAATACTTGTAATATCTACAATTTATCTTTTGTTTTCCTTGAATATTATGAGAAGATAAATCCCCTAATGCTAGGGTTGTCCTTGATTTGACTCTGTAATGACTTGATTTTATATTGGCAATAACAATAATTTTCATTATTAATTAATCTTATAATGTTTCTAGTGACTTCTCTGTTGGATAAACAGGGATTGATTGATGATTAACAATTAGGCCAGACCTCCATTTTTAGTGCTTTTATAAGATTATGTTATAGTAGATATCACCTAGGACTAGGGATACCCTATAGCAACTAGGTATTCTTGTTAATAAAAATGCTTAATTTCATCGATAAATTTCTTTGAAGTTAGGGCTTAGGATGAATGATTGAAGGTTTCTCTAAGGACTTATGAGTAAACACCCTTAAGAACTGGTAGTTGACTATGTAAAATAAGTTATTGTAATATTAATTCAGAGTTGTTACAAGAATAAATCACACACTTTCCCTAACATGTTACTCATATCTGTCAAAACAGTTCTCAACATCCATTTACTTTATTAGCAATTATTTTATTTAAGCAAATCAAACCCAAGCTCTAGTTTTTTTTAATTGAGCAATAATTCAAACTCCATATTTTCATGCAGCCCTTGAGATCAACATTTGGAGACTTTTCACATTATTACTACAGAGAAAAAATAGTACACTTGCTATTTTACCGATCAATTACTATAATAATTTTATATGAACACCACTAATAACTTTTTGGAAGTGTGCATTGCCCTAAATAACACTTATTTTAAATTTTAACAATATTAGAATTTAATTGAAATGCACCGATAGTGTAAAAAGATTTTACACAGACAATTGATAATAGATGGTAAATAGTAAAAAGAGTTTGAATTTTATTTTAACCATCTATAAAATAATGAAAACAGATGATAATGATGAATTGACAATATAAAACTTATTACACTGATAGTGCATTAGTAATTAATCATTATTTATAATGAAACTCAGATGAAGTGACATTTATCTTTGCATGCTTCTTATAGTTACAAATATATCTAGTTGTAATAAATTTAGATAATTTCTTAAAGTACACTATATACCCAAAAACACCATATGTAATTCCCAAAAAGCCCCTCAGTTTTCGAAGATGTATCTCAGGGCACACCGTTTTTGTTTAACATCAGCTTTTTTCGGAGATACATATATGTACCATGGTCGGAGATGTATATCCAGAATTTATGTAGACATTAACACCAATTATTTGTGAATGATTCTAATATCAAATAACGTTAGAACATTTTTAAGATTTGACTATAATAACGATATGAATAAAACGACATATATAAAGATATATGTCAACATTTCAAAAATCCAATCCAAAAGTTACACTGAAGTCGCTAAACAAAATACAATCCAAAATGTATAAAGAGTACAACTACAATAATCTACTGCGTATGTCAGACTATGAGTCGGTATCACCCTCGTCTCCCCATGTTCCTGCGTTGCCTCCTGTACTACAAAGTCTACCGAGCATCCTTCATCATGGCATCTATAACACCCCTCGCCTCAGAGTCATCCGAAAAGAGTCATTCATTAATACCTGTCTGCCGAATCTCTATGATAGGAAGACACCTAGGAAAGACATAATAAGCATGATCTATCATAGCCTGCTCCTCCTCTACACTACTACAAAACGCACATACAACAATGCCAAAGTCACCACGGTTCTTCCAAACACCGTGGTGACATCTCTAAATTCAGGCGCGGTCATTTTTGTAAAATCTTTTAATTAATAATTGTTAGGATATAATAACGGTTATTTAACTGACTGTGGTGATATATTCAAGCTTTCATGGGTTCGAACCTCAGTCAGCTCAAGTATTTTATTCCTTTAACATTAAGGCGCACCTTTTATTTTTTATTTATTTTTAAATAAAAAATAAAAGGAATAGCACAACAGTTGGTTAGTTTAACCGTTGTGATATATTTTGCTTTTTTATTTAAAACTTTTAAATGGATGAACAGGGGAGCTTCTTTATGAAATTTCATTATGCAAATAATATATCATTACGGTTTTGAGTTTGGACCATGGTGGTACCGTTTTATATATCATACACTTCTAGATAGCTTGTCTCTTCAGTTTCCATATTTCCACTGAAAAAAGAAACAAGATAAAACAACCTTAACCTTAAATATTGTGAAACGATACATGATTTCAACCCTAACACCATCGTTCAATACTATTTATCGTTCATTTTTCATTCAAGACTTTTATATTGTCACTCTTTACTGGTCATTTTTGTCGAGGAGGTTGACAACATGAACACAATTGTCATCGTCGAGAAGGTTAACAACATGAACACCATCGTCATCATCGGGAAAGAAGACAACACCTATATTATCATTATCATCGCGAAGAAAGACAAAACCAACACTAACACGATATTCTCCTTTATTTATTCATCACGTTTACGGTAGGTAAAACTTGTTCACCATGCATCTACAGTAAACTTTATTTACCATTATTGTGAATGTTGTTGTTCTTGTTGATGAAAGAGCTTGTTGTTGTTTATGTTGTGGTTGTTCTTTATTTCTTGATGTTGCTGTTGTTGTCGTTTTTGTTGTTGTTGTTTTTTATGTTGTTGTTGTTGTTGTTGTACCCCAATTTTTGCCCCTAAGATTCCTCTATCATCTCATATCATCACAATGCAACTAGATCACAAACTAGGGTTTGGGGTTTTTCTCCTACTGCATGTTGTCTCTAGGTTTGCCTATGAGAATCACTAAGAATCTTGAATCACCTTGAAGCACCTTGAATTGTGTATCTTTGTATATTTATGCTTTTAACTAACCTCAAAATGTGTATATTTTGTTTCTTGGAATATCATATTGTAGGTAATGGCACAATTGCAGTCATCTCACCATCTCTTAGCACAGAGGATCAAAACTAGGGTTTGGATTTTAATCAGGAGATCTTTGGATTTTTGGGAAATTCTTGATCCTATACTTCTCTACATAGTCACGAGCATCTATCATCGAAAGTTTGGTCATCAACTTTGGCTTGAAAAGGTTCAATTGGTGAAAGGGGGGTAAAATGGTCATTTTGTCAAGAGATAGCTGAAATCAACTATTGACCAAGTGAACCTTTGATCAACTATCAATTCAATATCCCTGTTCTCACATTTCATGGTCAATATTGGAAAAAATATCAAGAGGAAGTGTGAATTGGAGATAACTTGCCAAGGAAGTCATTTGATGTTTTGGAATTTTTCTAAGTATCCATAGGGCTAAATTTTGATTGGCTACAACTTTCTCAATTTTTATTGAAAATGTGCAAAATTTATATGCTTAGAAATAGGATCAAAAATTCTCCAACTTTGTAGAAAAGGCCTAAAGTCCATAAAATGAAAGTAAAAAAAGTTATAAAGCTTGGAAGTTTATTGACACATAGTGAAATTTTGGTTAAAAATGCAAAAATATGACTTCTTCATGTCCATTTTTGAATGACCATTTGGACTCAAATCAAGAAGTTGGCAACAAAAAAGTTGAAGATTGAAGTTTTCTCTTCATTTTTAATCCAAGAATCATCTCAAATGGTTAAGTGTAGAGAAAGATATGGTGATTAGGATTTTGAGCTAAAAACTGAATTTTTACCCAGTACAAGGCAAGTCACGCGCGCTAGGCAGGAATTTCATCAAACATGTTATGGGCGCGCATTCATCATCACTTTTATATGATAAATATTCATTATTTTTAAAAATGTCCAACATCAAACATCAAGCCCTAAATGTGAGGAACAACTTTGCTTCAGAAAGTTTCTCCAAATTCTTCCTACATCTTGAGATATAATTGTGAGAAGAAGGCACCATGCAAGCTGAAATTTTTGCCCAGCAAGGCCTCACACACGCGCAGCAAGCCCAGTCAGGCAAGGCATTTTATCAAACAGTTTATAAGCAAATATTCATGGCCAAATATGTCATTGATTCAAGCTTCATTTTGAAAATTTTTTAACATGAAAGTTGGAGTATGAAGTGTCCTCTTCATTTTTGATTCAAAGTTTGTGACATTTCATTCATCACAAATGAATATATAAGGAGGTAAAGAAGTGTTCATGAAATGGTGAAAATTTGCATGGGCATGCATGATAATTTTGTGCCCACCAAGTCCCAACGTGCCAGCTCATACCCCAGCCCTCCTCACTTATCCAAAACGCATATTTTTCACCATATTTGCACATAAAACGCATCTCAATCTCATTCTCCTCATTTTCTTATTTTCCCTCACTCTCTTTCCACACTCTATCTAAAGCCCGTTCATTCAAAAAGAA